>OY720429.1:107585382-108225382 GCA_963082735.1 Pocota personata
TTTTTATTATTATATATTATGATTATTATTATTGTATATTATTATTATTATTATTATATATTATAATAATTATTATTATTATTATATATTATTATTATTGTATATTATCATTATTATTATTATATATTATTATTATTATTATTATTATTATATATTATTATTATTATTATCATTATATATTGTTATTATATATTATTATTATATATTATTATTATAATTATTATTATTATTATATATTATTATTATTATTATTATATATTATTATTATAATTATTATTATTATTATTATTATATATTATTATTATTATTATTATATATTATTATTATTATTATATTTTATTATTATTATTATTATATATTATTATTATTATTATTATTATATATTATTATTATTATTATTATATATTATTATATATTATTATTACATATTATTATTATTATTATTATATATTATTATTATTATTATTATATATTATTATTATTATTATTATATATTATTATTATATATTATTACTATTATTATTATTATAAATTATTAATATTATTATTATTATTATTATATATTATTATTATATATTATTATTATTATTATTAATATTATTATTATATATTATTATTATAAATATATATTATTATTATTATTATTATTATTATATATTATTATTATATATTATTATTATTATTATATATTATTATTATTATTATATATTACTATTATTAGTATTATATATTATTATTATTATTACATATTATTATTATTATTTTTATATATTATTATTATTATTATTATATATTATTATTATTATTGTATATTATCATTATTATTATTATATATTATTACTATTATTATTATATATTATTATTATTATATATTATTATTATTATTATATATTATTATTATTATTATATATTATTATTATAATTATTATTATTATTATATATTATTATTATTATTATTATATATTATTATTATTATTATTATATATTATTATTATTATTATATATTATTATTATTATATATTATTATTATTATTATTATATATTATTATTATATATTATTATTATTATTATTATATATTATTATTATTATTATTATTATTATTATTATATATTATTATTATATATTATTATTATTATTATTATTACTATATATTATTATTATAAATATATATTATTATTATTATTATTATTATATATTATTATCATATATTATTATTATATATTATTATTATTATATATTATTATTATTATATATTATTATCATTATTCTTATTATTATTATATATTATTTCTATTATTCTTATTATTATATATTATTATTATATATTATTATTATTTTTATTATTATATATTATTATTATATATTATTATTATATATTATTATTATTATTATTATATATTATTATTAATAAATATTATTATTAATCGGTAAACAGTTGGGATGCAGTAAAGTGGGAGGGTTGTTATCCTTCTACTCCGGATCATAACTTCGCCGTAAGAAGAGGAAATATTATTATTAATAAATATTATTACTAATAAATTATATTTATTAATATAATAAAATATTATTATTAATAAATATTATAATAAATATTGTTATTAATAAATATTATTATTAATAAATATTATTATTAATAAGTATTATTATTAACAAATATTATTATTAATAAATATGTATTATTATTAATAAATTATATTTATTAATACAATAAAATATTATTATTAATAAATATAATAATAAATATTATTAATAAATATTATTATTAATATTATTATTATTATTATATATTATTATTATATATTATTATTATTATTATTATTATTATTATTATATATTATTATTATTATTTTTATTATATACTATTATTATTATTATTATATAATATTATTATTATTATTATTATATATTATTATTATTATTATTATTATTATGTATTATTATTATTATTGTTATATATTATTATTATTATTATTATATAATATTATTATTATTATATATTATTATTATTATTATTATTATTATTATTATTATTATTATTATATATTATGATTATTATTATTGTATATTATTATTATTATTATTATTATTATATATAATTATTATTATATATTATTATTATTATTATTATCATATATTATTATTATTATTGTATATTATAATTATTATTATTATATATTATTATTATTATTATATATTATTATTATTATTATATATTATTATTATTATATATTATTATTATATATTATTATTATTATTATTATATATTGTTATAATTATTATTATTAATATATATTATTATTATTATTGTATATTATTATTATTATTATTATATATTATTATATATTATTATTATATATTATTATTATTATTATTATTATATATTATTATTATTATTATTATTATATATTATTATTATATATTATTATTATATATTATTATTATTATTATTATATATTATTATTATAAATATATACTATTATTATTATTATTATTATATATTATTATTATATATTATTATTATAAATATTATTATTATTATAAATATTATTATTATTATTATTATTATATATTATTATTATTATTCTTATTATTATTATATATTATTCCTATTATTCTTATTATTATATATTATTATTATATTTTATTATTATATATTATTATTATATTGGGTCAATAACTTAATTCGTGCGGTTTGCTAAGAGGTGGCGTAACTTGTATTATTCCATTGTTATTATTCCATTGGAACATGCGTTGGAAAGCTACTGTCATTGTACGTCATTTCAGTATATGTCATTCATTTGAAGGGTAAACAACAATAATTTTTTTTCACTCAAATATGTCGAACTTTGTGCCTGAAAAAGTGTTTTTTCGGGGAGTTCTTCTTCATTACTTTAATATGAAGAAAACTGCTGCCGAAAGTCATCGTATTTTGGTGGAAGTTTATGGTGAACATGCGCTAGCTGAGCGAACGTGCCAAAAGTGGTTTGCACGATTTAAAAGTGGTGATTTTGGCTTGGAAGACGATGAACGTCCTGGGCAGCCAAAAAAGTTTGAAGATGAAGAACTGGAAGCATTACTCTATGAAGATTGTTGCCAAACACAAGAAAAGCTCGCAGAATTTTTGGGTGTCACTCAAGCAGCCATTCCAAAACGTTTAAAAGCAGCTGGATATATTCAAAAGCAAGGAAATTGGGTTCCACATGAACTCAAGCCGAGAGACGTCGAAAGGCGGTTTTGCATGTCCGAAATGCTGCTGGAACGCCACAAAAGGAAGTCATTTTTGCATCGTATTGTTACTGGTGATGAAAAATGGATCCATTACGACAACCCCAAGCGCAAAAAATCATATGTGAAACCCGGCCAACCAGCCAAATCAACGGCAAAGCCGAATATCCATGGTGCGAAGGTAATGCACTGTATTTGGTGGGATCAGAAGGGTGTGCTGTATTACGAGCTGCTAAAACCGGGTGAAGCCATCAATGGACAACGCTACCGAACACAATTAATCCGTTTGAAGAGAGCAGTAGCCGAAAAATGCCCGGAATATGCGACCAGACACGAGGCAATAATTTTCCATCATGACAACGCTCGGCCCCACGTTGCTATTCCGGTTAAGAACTATTTGGAAAACAGTGGATGGGAAGTTTTACCCCACCCGCCTTATAGCCCAGACCTTGCCCCTTCTGACTACCATTTGTTCCGGTCGATGCAGAACGCCCTCACTGAAATGCGGTTCACATCAGAGCAGAATATCAAAAATTGGCTTGATTCATTCTTGGCTGCCAAGCCGGCGCAGTTCTTTTGGGATGGGATCCACAAATTGCAAGAAAGATGGGAAAAAGTCATAGCTTCAGATGGGCAATACTTTGAATAATACTATTTTACATGTTTTTCTTAAAAACACGTTCAAATTTTGACAAAAAAACGCACGAATTAAGTTATAATCCGAATATATTATTATTTTATATTATTATTATATATTATTATTTATTCTTATTATTATATATTATTATTATGTATTATTATTTTATATTATTTTTATATATTATTATTATTATTATTATATATTATTATTAATAAATATTATTATTAATCGGTGGGAGGGTTGTTATCCTTCTACTCCGGATCATAACTTCGCCGTAAGAAGAAGAGGAAATATTATTATTAATAAATTTTATTATTAATAAATATTATAAATTAATATTATTATTAAGAAATATTATCATTAATAAATATTATTATTAATAAATTATATTTTTTAATATAATAAAATATTATTATTAATAAATATTATAATAAATATTGTTATTAATAAATATTATTATTAATAAATATTGTTATTAATAAGTATTATTATTAACAAATATTATTATTAATAAATATGTATTATTATTAATAAATTATATTTATTAATACAATAAAATATTATTATTAATAAATATTATAATAAATATTATTAATAAATATTATTATTAATAAATATTATTATTAATAAATATCATTATTAATAATTATTATTACTAATAAATATTATTATTAATAAATATTATTATTAATAAATATTTTTACTAATAAATATTATAAATATATATTATTATTAATAAATATTATTATTAATAAATATTATTATTAATAAATAGTATTTTTAATAAATATTATTATTAATAAATATTATTATTAATTAATATTATTATTAATAAATAGTATTATTAATAAATTTTATTATTAAGTAATATTATTATTAATATATATTATTTTTAATAAATGTTATTATTAATAAATATTATTATTAATAGATATTATTATTAGTATATGTTATTATTAATAAACATTATTATTAATAAATATTATTATTAATAAATATTATTATTAATAAATATTATTATTAATATTATTTTTATTATTATTCTTATTATTATTATTATTGTTATTATTATTATTATTGTTATTATTATTATTATTATTATTATTATTATTATTATTATTATTATTATTATTATTATTATTATTATTATTATTATTTTTATTTTTATTATTATTCATATTATTATTATTTTTATTATTGTTATTATTATTTTTATTTTTATTATTATTATTATTATTTTTATTATTATTATTTTTATTATTATTATAAAACCTCCCCCCATTTGACGGTGAGTTAAAATTCGTTGCTCCTTACGCAAATCGTGGAACTAGTAATCCCAGCCATCAGATCCATCTAAATTGGACTATTTTTTTTTTTTATCTGTGAATATGACTTTTCTCCACTTTTTCTTCCAATGAAATTGGCTGCAAGCAAGTTTTCTCCTTTGGAGATGTTCACATTGTTGTAAAACCCTCCTCACATTTTCCATGTTGGTTTAACTTCCGCTTTAGCTGCGATTTGAAGTTTCTTTCAGAAGACTTTCTTTTGACATAATTTTCGGGATTGTTTATTAAATATATCATTACAGTTCGACTTCTCTTCACTGATTTTGACATTTCTGCTATGCTCCAGCCGTCACTCCTGAATTTTAAAATTATTTGTACTAGCTGAATTTGACATATTTCCGCATCAAATTTAATACCAGTAATAAAACAAATATCACAACTATTTTCACCAATTATTGACATCCTTACTGAATGAAGTATCGACACAAAATGCTCAACATGTCCTATCTTTTTGTTCCACCCAGTTTTTTCCCCCAAAACAAAAAATTGGAAAATCAAGAAATTATTTTATGGCAGTGCGGTCTAAATACATTCTTTTACCTAATGATTCAATCACATTTGGCAAATACACGTTTTTTTTCTTAAGAATTTGTAAGGGGGTATATTTGCTGAATGTTTTATGAATACAACTTGTGGGTTAATTGTCCTAGACTGACGATGTGAGCAGTTATTCTTTGTGTTAAATGGGATCTTGGATGATCGGCGTCGATTATTGATGTTGTTAATTGTAGCTACAGTTCAAAACTGTTTTGAGCTGTAGCTACATTTCATTAGTGTGGAATCCGTTTGTAAATAGAAGCTTTCAGCTTTTGTATTTGAAGAAGTTTTCTATTTCTTTGAAGTATTTAATGTATTCTTGTTTGTTATAAGAACTTTTAGGAAATGCTGTGAATCTTGCAATAATGGAACTTTTTGATAATAGGAGGCAGGGCTTTTTCCGTATTTGTTTGTGAAGAAAATCGCATGTCGATATTCAAGCTACACGATAGAGCATTGAAGATGGCTGAGGGCGATTTATTGTGCGATAGAAGCTTCGGGGCTGAATATGACGTAGGGTAATCGAAACGCTATTGAATATGAGGTAGGACGGCTTCAGTTAGTAGATTTTCATAGATGTGGTCCTGTAGGCTCTTAGACTGGTACAAGATGATTTGAAGGGTAGATTTGGCACTTTTTCTATATATTGGCAGTCCGTACATGATTTTAGAAACCATTATTGATTTGCTTGTATTAGTAAGAGAGTTAACATGTGACAAATTATTTTTGGAGGCAAATTATTTAATTATGTTGATTCTGGCTGCTAGGCTTTTTTTCAGTTCGGTACAATGTTCCTTAAACATAGTAAATAGGCTATTAAATTGGAAATTTGTATTTTATAATACTAAAATTGAGAGAAAAGTTATTACAATTTTTTTTTTTTTATAAAAGTACTTAACTTATAAATAACTTATTTAACACAATATGGGTATCGGCGTGGACAAACCCTTTTTCAAAGACGATTAAGGCACAGAAACGTATTTCTTATAATGTCTTAAACATGTAATTGCTTGTTTGTTTTCGGGATTGCAATAATCGTCACAGTTTTTCATGTTTGTAAATGGCACACGACCGATAAGCACTGCCGGAAGAAGTCCATGAAATGATAACCACCATTTCAAAATCAAACACCAACCTGCTGATGGGCTGCGATGCCAATGCCAGACATACGATATGGGGAATCTCGGAAAACAACGAACGTGGTGAGTTTTTGTTTGATTATATTATTGAAAACAACCTCTCGATTTGTAACAAAAGTAACACCCCGACCTTTATCTTTCTGAGTACGAATAATTTTAACGGATGGGAAGATGTTATTGATGTTATACTTTCTAACAACAACAATAATATGAAATTTCAAAATTGGAGAGTATTCAATCTGAAATCATTCTCAGATCATAGTTGGATCCTCTTCAATATAGATCTCGAGATCAAGACACTTAAGCCTTTCAGAAATCCCAAAACAATTGACTGGGCAAAGTTTGGACAGGTTATTAGTTCAAAGCTCCGAAAATCACCTCAATCACAGAACTCGACACAAAAGTAAAGACTTTCGAACAAGCTTTTAACACAGCGTATAAAGTCTCGTGTCCAATCAGATATAACAAAAAACCATTCCCTCCTTGGTGGAATGAGGAACTCTCTAATCTTAGGAAGTTGACCAGAGAGATCTTCAATCTCTGCAACAGGTGTAAATACTGGCAGCCTTATAAAGACTGCCTTAGATTATACAAACAATCTGTCAGAGTGGCTAAGAAACAGTCATGAACAGAATACTGCCAATCTATTGAGACCCTCAAGGACTCTGCAAGACTCTGTAAAATTTTATGGAAAGAACACTCCAATCCATCCCTCCTGAGGAAAGCAGATGGGGAATGGACTGAGTCAACCGCAGAGTCTTTAGAACCTCTAATAAACACCCATTTTGCCAGGTGCAAAGATAACAGAATAGAGCTTATCAGCTCTCAACGCCTGGAAAAGCATAACATCCATTATTACCGAGGGAAATATTTCCTGGGCTTTAAATAGCTTCGCCGGGCCTGGATTATGCTTCAAAAGTCGCAAGACCTAGCAATTCTATGGCTAACACCGATTTTCAGGAGCTGTTTAATACATAAACATGTACCCCAATCATGGAGACGAGTGAGAGTGGTTTTCATTCCAAAGGCAGGTAGACGCGGTCATGAAAACTCGAAAGATTTCAGGTCAATCAGTCTAACTTCCTTTGTACTGAAGACTCTCGAGCGACTCCTAGACAACCATCTGCGGAATAAAATAGAAGAACCATCCCTCGCCAAATCGCAGCATGCATATCTTAAAGGAAGGTAGAGACAGCCCTTCATGAGGTATTGCGAACTGTCTATACACTACAAAGAATGCACTTTAGCTACCTTTCTAGACATTGAAGTAGATTTTAATAATTTAAACACTGAAGCAATTCTAGAGTCCCTAACAGAGTTGGGAATAGAAAGTTATATAAGTCATTGGATTGTTTCTATGTTTAGCACTAGAATTATTCAAGCAACAGTAGGTAGGTTAGGTTTTGATGGGTTGTCGTAGGGGTTGAAAGATCTAATACGCCACACTTAGTTCAATGTAGATCCATTGTGATGCCCATTTGCCAACAACATGCGGTGTTCCAAAACAGTAGTTAACAACAATATAAAAAAAATTGCCAGCAGAAGAACACCTTAAGGCGGTGTTATTTCACCTCTACTGTGGCTTATAGTCATGAATAAAATCCTTGCAGCATTAGACAGAGAAAGAAGTAACGAAGTTTGGTATGCGGACGACATGGTAATACTAGTGTCATCAATATTCCCCTAGGTGATAAGTGAAATCATGGAAAATGCTTGTTGGAATTATTCAAGCAACACTAGGTAACAGCAATATAACCAAATTGCCAGCAGGGAAACAGCTCAAGGCCGTATTACTTCACCTCTACTATGGCTTATAATCATGAATAAAGTCCTTATATATTATAGAGAGAATGAAGGTAGTCGGGTATGCGGACGATATGGTAATACTAGTGTTAGGAATGTTCCCCTCTGTGATAAGTGAAATCATGGAAATTGCTTTGAGTAAGGAAGCCACCTGGGACAAAAAATGTGGTCTTGGCGTTAACTCGAGCAAAACTGAACTGATGCTCTTCAGCACTAAAACCAAAATATCTGATTTCGCACTTCCTCGGCTAAATGGTCAAACACTTTCCCTATCATTCAGTTCTGGGTGTTAAGGAGTTATCCTAGATCCTAAACTCAACTGGAAGCTAAACATAGAACAACGGGTAAAGAAGGCATGTTTGTGGGGGCCTGCAACCAAAATTGACCCTATGTGTGTACACATCCGCGATTCGACCGATTCTCACATATGGGTTAATAATATGGTGGCGGGCTCTAAAGAAGGCCTATAATATAACCAAACTTAACAAGATACAAAGAACAGCATGCATAGGCACTACAGGTGCTCTACGGTCTGCCCCGTCAGATGCTCTAACACTCCTTCTCTATCTTTTACCTCTAGACCTACACATAAAAAACATTACAGCCCATTCCAAAGTGTCTTTTCATTCGGGGTTCGTGTCTGCGGTTAGTCTCCACAGTTCATGTCTACGATAAGAGACGGATAATATCACGGATAAGAGAGAATTATAACTGCAAGAAATGATTGTCATCTTGGAATTATTACATCAGAATTTATTTTTTTTTTGTTCCAGTGGTCGAAGAATTTGCTAGAAGTTTCTGGCTATCAGAAACTTCTGCTATATAAGGACAGATGGCGATCGAGACCAGGCAGTTGGTTTAGAACCGTGGCGAAGAGATTGGAAAAGTGATAACCGCCGAAGTTGTAATTTTGTGATAAATTGAAAGTTGAGAGTTAACAAGAAGAAGTAATTAGTTTGGATTTGTGAATTAAGTAATTGAAAGGAGATAAAGTGATTTGAGAAGAAAGAGGTCTTGTAAGGAAGGAGTTTGCGAAGAATAGCATAGTATGAACTTGAATTGTTCTATAGACTAGAAAATAAAGAAATAAATTTCACAGAATATCGTTTTATCTACTCGAGCCGTAGCTCGCATATTACATTGTTGTCAGAGTGGGATAAAACTTATTCTAACTAACTATTTCCGTGGTGTGAAATTGCACAGAAAAAAAAAGGACGATTTCTGTGTTGAGTTAATTAGTTGCGCAAAATGAGTCGCAAATTGGAAAAACTAACTATAATTCAACTAAAGGCAGAACTCAGTAAGCGGAATCTCGACACAACTGAAGGAAAAGATGCCCTACTGATTCGTCTGGAAGAAGCAGTAACGCAGGAAGGTGAAAATCCGCATGACGTAGAGTTTGACGTGGAAGAGGAACCAGCAAGTACAGTAGCCGACCCGGGTATAACAAGTCTGCTCCTGCAACTTAAGTTAGTCATGGACGAACAAAAGAAAGCAATAGAAGACCAAAAGAAGTCTCTGGAACTTAAGCTCCATGACCAAAAGAATTCTATAGAACTTAAGCTGGACGACCAAAAGAAAGCAATGGACGAACAAAAGAATTCTCTAGAACTTAAGCTGGACGAACAAAAGAATTCTCTAGATGCTCTGGAAAGCAAACTTGATGAGCAAAACAAGAACTTGGAATCCAAATTCGAAGCGATCGAAGAGAAAATCGAGAAGGTCGAGACGCAACTCGAAAAAGTCGACACTAGATTCGATGAAAACTTTGAGAAACATTAAGCTAAGTTCGGGAAGGTAGAGAATCAGTTTGAAAAAGTAGGAAAGCAAGTCGAAAATCTTGCTAAGGAACTCAGCAACGTGAAGAGACAGAAAGCACGGGAATATTCCACTGACGAAGGTGTTTGGAGAAGTTCGTCTTACGATTACTCTGGCGGGACTGACGTTCTCCCATGCGTTTCTGGTGGCAGATATATGCGACGAGTGCATCATCGGAATAGACTTCATGAAAGCAAATGAAGTAATCTTGGACGTCGGGATGCAAGCACTGAGGTATCGAAATGTGGAGATTCCGATGGTGTACGGAAACGTGAATGCCGTAACTCTCAGGACAGTCATCAGCAAAGACGAAGTTTTGCCGCCGTCTTCAGAGACAATCATTTGGACGAAGCTGGAAGGTGATCTTGGGAGCCACCGATTCTACATAGTAGAACCAGACCCAGAGAAGCATTCTCAAGACTACATCGTGGGAAAGACGTTAGTCGAACCAAAGAACACCATGGTTCCAGTGAGAGTTTTGAACGTGAGACCACACACTGTCAAACTAAGGCGAGGGGAGGTGACTGGAAAATGCACGCCGATTACCGCCGTCACAACAATATCTGAACGTGATGCTCCGAAACCTCTCCCATCGCCTTGGACAGCGGAAACGAGAGAGACGATTCTCCAGTCCAGTGAACTGAATCAGGAGCAGCGAACTATGGCAGAGAATCTTATCAATGAGTACGCTGATGTATTTGCCTCACAGGACAGAGAATACGGCCGAACACACCTGGTACAACATCGAATAGACACTGGTGATACTAGACCAATTCGTCAGCCTGCTAGGCGCCTTCCATTGGCAAAGCAGACAGAAGTTGCAGACAGAAGTTGCAGAAATGGTGTCGGCAATGGAGAAAGAATTTCTGATTGAAGGTTCCAAAAGTCCGTGGGCATCACCGGTTGTACTGGTTAGGAAGAAAGATGGCAGCACGCGGTTCTGCGTGGACTATCGGCAGCTCAATTACGTCACCAAGATAGACAGCTATCCTCTGCCACGGATTGACGACACACTAGACACACTATCACTAGCCCGATGGTTTTCCACTCTCGACTTGAAGAGTAGCTACTGGCAGGTACAGATCCATCCAGAAGACCGGGAGAAAACCGCCTTCACCGCAGGAAACGGGCTATGGCAATTCACGGTAATGCCATTCGGGCTGTGCAATGCTCCGGCGACTTTCGAGCGATTGATGGAATGTGTCCTGCAAGGGTTAACATGGAAAACCTGTTTGGTAAACTTGGATGATGTCATCGTCGTAGGAAAAACGTTTGCGCAACACCGAGACAATCTAAGGGATGTGTTTCAAAGGCTTCGAAGTGCCCACCTGAAGCTCAACCCCAAGAAGTGCGCCCTGTTTAGAGCGGAAGTCAAGTACTTAGGGCACATAATTTCAGCGAAAGGAGTGAGAACCGATCCAGAGAAGGTCGAAGCGGTGAAAAACTGGCCAGTCCCCAAGGATAAACACCAACTAAGGAGCTTCCTGGGCCTAGCCACCTACTACAGACGGTTCGTGAAGGATTTTGCAGGGATCGCAAAGAGCCTGCACCAGTTGACGGAAAAGGGAAAACAATTCAAATGGTCAATTGAGTGCGAGAAGAGCTTCAAGGCACTTAAACAACGGCTATGCGATGCCCCGATACTAGCTTACCCCACTCCCGGTGAAAAGTTCATTGTGGATGCAGATGCTAGTAATGTCGGGGTAGGAGCCGTACTCTCCCAGGTGCACGATGGCCAAGAGAAGGTGGTTGCGTACTTCAGCAAGGTGCTCTCTAAGCCAGAAAGGAACTACTGCGTGATAAGGCGGGAACTTCTAGCTTTGATCTTGGCTACGAAGCATTTTCACAAATACCTCTATGGGAGGAAGTTCGTTCTTCGCACAAACCATGCAGCCTTAAAATGGCTATTACAGTTCCAGAGTCCTCAGGGTCAGGTCGCAAGATGGATCGAAAGGCTGCAAATCTAAGACTACGAAATACAGCATCGTAAAGGAAAACTCCACTCTAATGCGGATGCACTGTCCCGGAGCCCATGCAGAACGGATTGTAAACATTGTGCGCGTCAGGAAGAACGGGAGCTGGAACCTATCGCCGGCTGGAGCGTAGATGAGATCCGGAACGCTCAGAAGGAAGATCCGGTTATCGAGCCGATTCTGGCCTGGAAGGAGAACATAGAGAAACCGAATCATCAGAACATCTCTCACAGAAGCCCGACCTTAAAGGCATATTTTGCACATTGGGACTCCCTCCATGTCCAAGAAGGTGTTCTGAGAAGAAAATGGGAATCCTCTGACGGAAAGTCGTTTGTAATGCAGCTTCTCGTACCGCGGACGAGGGTCAAGGAGGTGTTACAGGAAATGCATGGCGGGGCGTTCGGAGGCCACTTGGGAGTGAATAAGACGCTAGGAAAGGTACGAGAACGTTTTTTTTGGTTAAAAGCGAAGGAAGATATCGAAGACTGGTGCAGAAAATGCGACGTGTGTGCAGCTTACAAGGGTCCGAGAATCAAAACTCGAGGTAAGATGCACCAACGTGGGAGCACCTTTCGAACAAATCGCCATTGACATCGCAGGGCCCTTTCCGGAAACCGACAATGGTAATATACTCGTAGTAATAGACTACTACAGTAAGTGGCCGGAAGCGTTTCCGATCCCTAACCAGGAAGCCAGAACCGTGAGCAGATTCGGTATGCCCTCGGAATTGCATTCTGACCAAGGGCGGAACTACTCGGAATCAAAAAGACACGAACAACCCCGCTTCATCCACAGTCGGACGGTATGGTGGAGCGTTTCAATAGGACTTTGGACGAACATCTCTCGAAGGTCGTAAGTGACTACCAATGGGATTGGGACCGGCAGATTCCCTTGTTTTTGATGGCCTATAGAAGTGCCGTGCATAGCACTACTCGACATACGCCGTTCGAAATCTTATTTGGTGGAATAGCTCAGTTACCCAGTGAGGTGAAATTTGGATCCCCTACCAATGAGCCCAGAAATGAAGAAGAGTACGTGGCGGACCTTAAGGAAAGGCTTAGGGACATACACCAAAGAACTAGAAGCCAGATTATGATGACGAGCGACCGCATGAAGACCAGGTATGATGCCAAGGCAACAACGTCAGGATTCGATGAGGGAGATCTAGTGTGACTGTATAATCCCCATCGCCAAAAGGGGAAATCAGCTAAGTTGCAGCAGAACTGGGAGGGTCCCTACAGAATAATAACCCGCATCAACGATGTTGTCTACCGCATCCAGCTAGGACCAAAGGCCAAAATGAAAGTGGTTCATGTCGACCGACTGAGTCGATACAATGGCCGAAGTGAGGACGCACTTGTTCGGGACGAACAAGTCTAAGAGGGGGGCAGTGTAACATAATAATAACTACGCTACTACAGCCCATTCCAAAGTGTCTTTTCATTCGGGGTTCGTGTCTGCGGTTAGTCTCCACAGTTCATGTCTACGATAAGAGACGGATAATATCACGGATAAGAGAGAATTATAACTGGAAGAAATGATTGTCATCTTGGAATTATTACATCAGAATTTTTTTTTTTTTTTGTTCCAGTGGTCGAAGAATTTGCTAGAAGTTTCTGGCTATCAGAAACTAAAGAAGTTTATATTTTAATTCTTCCAGGATTTGGAATAATTTCTCATATTATTAGTCAAGAATGTGGAAAAAAGGAAACATTTGGTTCTTTAGGAATAATTTATGCCATATTAGCAATTGGATTATTAGGATTTATTGTTTGAGCACATCATATATTTACAGTTGGAATAGATGTTGATACCCGAGGCCGGAAACTTATCAGCCGCCCTCGTATAAGTACACGCTGCTTTTGACTTAACATTTTTGTAAAAGTCATAATAAATTGGGTCAATAATAATGGTAGCAGATCTTGAATGTCCTTCTATTTTTTTTATATAATATACAGAAAAAAATCTGAATAGTTCAGATATATCCAATGATTACTTGAATGTCACGTCATTTGACGTTTTAAACATTAGCTAAAAAATTGTATTCCAAGAAGAGCTCATTTTCTTTGTGTGGACAAGAATTTAGAGAATCCATTGAATTTCTTTCGTTCCATTAACTTGACATTACATCTAGTATTTGCCATTGTTACTAAAATACCCAACCTAGAAGATCGAAAATAGTGCTGTGTTTTGTAATAAATTTTTCTATTATTAAAATATGATCGCTATCACATTTTAAGTGAGTGTGTCCGAGAAAAAGGAATTTATTGTGGATTTCTTTTAAACTACTTTTATGGTGCAAAGCCAGCTAAAACATAACTGGTAATATATTGTTACACCTTCGCTTGCACAGATAAATGAAATAATCAAGAGAAAAAATACCACTTTATGGGAAAAAATACTTTTTATTACTCAGCGAGACAATGTGCGACTTTTTCACGTGGCCGTGGCTTATTATCTGCCATCAGCTTCCGCCTATTTTGACAGCTCCATAAAACCGCAATCTGTAGGCAATATCACTTACTGTCCATGTTGATCTTTAAGGTCGTAACACTGCTCCCCTATTAAAATATATCGGCTACCCTCAGTCGCCAGAACAAAGCAACGAGTGAAGAAGGAAGAGATGACGTCGATTCTTACGGGGAAAGCTGACACAGTGCCAACCGATCCCTGTGCACTACCAGTGATTTGCTTCCTCCTGTCTTGACGATTTGATAGAGTACATCGCCCATTTTCTTAATAACGTTGTAGTGTCCTTGCCAGTCATTTTGAAGCTTCGAACAACGTCATTTTCTTCGCTTTGGGGCATACAGCCAAACCTTATCACCCTCAGCAAACGGTGCAGATTTGCGTTGAGGTCGTATCGGTCTTTCATTCGCCGACTGTAGTACAGTAGCTGATCTCGATTAAATGCATATGCTGTTTCTAAACTATGAACAAAATCTTCGACGTATTTCAATGTGGTGACGGATCGATCCGGTGGGGAGGGCCAGTGTGTAATTCCGTCGGCAAACGAAGTTCACGTCCGAAGGTTAAAAATGCTGGCGCCTGCTTCGTAGCTTCATGTATTGCAGGTCGATAGACCAGCAACAAAAACGGAAGACGTGTATCTCAGTCTCTTTGATTTTCAGCGACATACTTGGCAAGGTAATTCAAGAGAGTGCCGTTAAACTGTTCCACCATTCCATCCGATTGCAGATGTACAGCTGTAGTACGCATCTTATCGATGTCCAATTTTTCCAGAGTACACTTAAAAACAACGTATTCGAATTTTCTACTCTGGTCTGAGTGTAACTGTAAATTAACTCCAAATCGAGAGAATACGTGTGTGATGAGAGTCTCTGCTACCGTCTCGGCGGTTTCGTCCGGCAGAGGAATGGCATCCGGCCACTTCATGAAATAATCACAGAAGACGATTACATACTTGTTGCCTTGAGTAGTGACTGGTAGAGACTCTAATAAGTCAATGGCAATTTTTTCAAATGGTGCGCCAACATGCACTGGTTGAAGCTTCGTGTGACTTCTTGCAGGGCCCCAGCGTTGCTGCAAACAGGATCGGCAGTGTTGCTCTACGTCCCTGCAAAATCCCACCCAGTAATATCTCTTTTTGAATTTTTCCAACGTCTGCTAAATTCCGAAGTGGCGTTCAGTAGGACTATCGTGCATCGCCTTGAGGATCGTGGTCTGCAAAGAGACTGAGACTAATACCTCATAGTACTCATCGTTGGAAGAGTTGACCCGCCTACAAAGTATTTCATCGCGATATTCCAGCACATCAATGCCTTTAATTTTGGGTTAAGGCCCCGAATTTCATCAATTGTTGGTCGTCGACGGCCATCCACGCACTGCCGTACAATTGAGAGATCTACATCTTACTTCTGACTATCGGATATATCAATCGATAACATCGTCGACCGAACGAGTGCGCATTCTTTTTCCTCCAAAGCGGAAGCAATGTCGACAATTCGAATCCTCACATGGACGTCGGGAAAGTATATCGGCGTTTTGATGTTTCTTGCCAGGTCGGTGCTCCACAGAAAAGTCAAACTGCTGCAAAAGTTTTTTTTTTATTTTTTTATGCTTTATTTCACTTTTATTGATTAACAAATCTATGATTTTACAAATTACATTGTTTAATTAAAATGAAATAGTTAGGTGACCAAAATATAAAAGAATAGTTAGACATTCAAAGAACAAAATTCATTAATAAACAAACTATTTATAGCTGAGTAGTCAAAGACAGTACCCATTTTTTAATACCATTAAGAAATGCATTTTCCACTCTTTCACGTCTCATAGTATCTGGAAGTAGGTTGAACAAACGGGGTGCGGTAGCAAAGTAAAATCGTCCAAAGTGGACTTTATGATATTTTTGACTGAGTAAAATCCCGCATTTTGGAAAAATATTTTTAGGACTTTATAGCAGTAGAGATGCCTTAGAGGAAGACTTTTAAGGTTTCTGAACAAATTAAAACTTGGAGTTCTGCGTTTTACTCGGCATAAGATTCAAATTGCATGTTTTTGTTTTATTAGTAAAGGCTGAGTTTTTTTTTAAAAAATGCACCCCCCAACTAGTAATACCATATTCCAACCTAGATTTTAATAGACCATTATATACAAGTTTTAAAATTGATTGTGGGCAATAAAGGCTTAGGTGATAGAGTTATCTTACCACTTTGTTAAAATATTGTTTAAGATAACTTGTATGATTATACCAACTAAGGTTATTATCTAAGACAATACCTAAATATTTAAAATTGTCAACGCACTCAACTTTAAAACAAGTACTGCAACAGGACGTTAAATTGTTAAAGGAGGAAGTATTATCATCGTTATTAAATAAGCGAAAGCGTTAGTTATTCAATCAGAAGCCATCTGTTCTTCCGGCTCTCGAAAATCATCATCCAACGAAGAGAACTGTGATCTGTTCGCAGAAGGAAGTGTCTTCATAGCAGATATGGTTGAAAATGGTTGACAGCTTTTACGATCGCCGGGTAACAGTAGTTCTGCTCTGGTCTGGTAAAGGTCTTACTGTGATACTAGATAACCTTTTCTTCTCCCTTCTGCAGCTGTGAGAACACTGATCCACTTGTGTAAAGGCTGTCATATATATCCAGAATAAACAGATCATTTTCAGTGGGCTGGGCAAGAATTGGAGCAGTAGTGAGTTTTTCCTTCAGCTGTCGAAATGCATCTTAACAGGAGGCAGTCCACAAGAACTTTTGTCCTTTCTCGGTCAAGGTGGTGATAGGTTTTGCGATAGTCGAGAAGTCACGGACAAATCGACGATAGTAGGTACAAAGACTCAGGAACGACTGAATTTCGGTCTTACTATTTGGCACAGACCACTTCTGAACGACTGACAGCTTTTTCGGATCAGAAGCCAACACTTCTTTGGTGAAAGTCTTCTTTGGTGTAAGCGCTTAAAAACCAGTTCTGGATGGCGGAGTAGCTCGTCAAAAGTCTTCCCATGGACGATAAGGTAAAGGTAAGGTAAGGTCTATGCGCGGCAAGTGGTAGAAGGCCTTTTTGGTCACATTATTTAGTTTGCGGTAGTCTACACAAAACCGAAGGGACCCATCTTTCTTGCGAACCACAGGAGAACACCAAAGGCTTTTTGATGGTTGAACCTTCATGTTGTGCAAAATTCTCTAAGCTTCTGCTCGGCGTGCCAAGGGCAGCTTACTTGGAGGTTGCTTTATCGGGTTAGTCGCTCGCTTATCGATCTGGTGCCAAGCTAGGGAACTCCACCCCTGCGGAGCTTCTGGTTGAGCAAATACAGAACGGTTCCGGTTAACTAATAGTTCTAACCTTTTCAGTTCCTCAGTTGACAAACTGGCAGCGTTTCTCCTCGTCATATCGTATAAATTGGGTATTAACGGTTCTTCGACAGTACTGTTTGTTGCACATCGGAGTTTAAAAATTTCAATTTGGAGGTCGAGCTGAACTAAGGCCGTAGCAGTAGTTACTACGGTCTATTCTGTGCGTGCAGAAGTGGCTAAATGAATCCAACAATCGGATAATGCAGAGACGTAAATATTGGAAACGCTAGTTGCTAATTTAAATTTAATAATTTGCACGTCTATTTGCAATCATTTTGTAAATTGATGGCGCATGAGAATCGCCGCACATCCGTAACTCGAATCTGCCTTCGGCTTAATCGGGTAGCAACGCGACTGGCATCCGCTTGTATGGCTGTTGATAACGCTTTTTCCAACGTGTCCATCGCGGCGTCACGTGCTCTTTGTTGCAATGCAAGATCGAAAATGCCGTCAATGTTTAGACAGTCTGGAAAAGCAAGATAAACAAGACGTTGAATATCGGTAGCTAACTCATTTAACGACTGCTTAGATTTTTGCACTCTTCCACGTAGTTCAGAATGTACCGTAGACTGTTCGTATTCGTTACCAAAACGTTGTTTCAAGGCCTCATCTAGGCGAGTCTAGTCATCTTGAACATCTGATTGCAGTGTCTTGAAGAATGCCAGCGCAGATTACCTAACTGAAATGATAAAAAAAAAAAAATACCACTTTGCATACTTTTTATTACTCACCGAGACAATGTGCGACTTTTTCACGTGGCCGTGGCTTACATCTGCCATCAGCTTCCGCCTATTTTGATAGCTCCATAAAACCGCCATCTGTAGACAATATCACTTACTGTTCCTGCTGATCTTTAAGGTCGTGATAATATTATTCCGATTTTGTCCAGGAAACTTATCAGAATAGAGTAGTCTCATCAGCTCTCCACTGTGCAATACTTCCGTACTACATATAGCAAGATGTTCGTTTTATTTTGACATTGCGGGTCGTGCGATTGGACGTCCATAACTTTCTCTTATAAAATGATACACTCGCTTTTATATTTGGTGTAGCCAATTACTTCTGAACTCGTTTGACTTTTTTTTTATCTTCTCTTTTTGCCTAATAATGAAGTACAGCCTTGTCCTGATGTAGCATTAACTCGTTATCCAGTTGTTTTTGGTTGTCAGAAATGCTTGATTTTATTTTCACAGCAAAGACATCACATGTTTTGGGATCAGCAGGTTTTTTTAACTTCAAATGTAACTTGAAAACTTTACGAAATACAATTATGCTTATCAGTTCTGATATAGAATCTTGGATTACTAAATTCGATGCAAATTTTGTTTGTTTACACAGTTTGTACAAAACCTGACAATTCAAGTTATGTTGTAAATATCGTTTTGAAGTGTGCTTCCTAGAATAATGTCTATCGTATGCTGAGAAGCTATTTATAGATTTGACGTGAGCTACAAATGTCTACTTCCGAACATTTATTATCTGATGGCTGCAAGCCTCTTAGATCGGATCTCAAAATAATGGGAGTAGGTGATTCTTTTGTTTCATTTTTTGTCACATCATCCATGAAGCCTCCGCCAAACACGTTCAGGAAACAATTTTTGCAAATACTACCACCTTCTCCTCCTTCTAGTGTGCAGAAAACTTGCCGATTTTTGAAACCTGAACTACGACTAGGTGGTTCCTAAAAATCGTTTCTGGCAGTCTCTATTTGGCAGGTTCCTGTAGTCTTCATACAGGTGTCTGGCAAAGTATTGGTACAGTAAATTATTGCATTTACCTTTTGGTGTAATGTATGCCTCGTCTTTCTTACGTTCTTCCGAGCGTTCCTTGCCCAATTTTATTTACATATGACCCTGACCTTTTTTCCTTTTTCTTACTACAACATGAAATCTGATTCTTCTTCGGGAGCAGCATCAACAATTTCCTCCTCAGACGAATTCGATCCGGAACTGAATTCTTTAGTACTGCGTCCAAATTACTAGCACTACCCATCATGATGTTTCCGGGCAAATTAACCATGTGGGCACAGCGTCGAGGTGGTAGAACATTCACATATATTTTTACTAATATTGGAAATATTTATATATAAAGGTTGGTTAAGTTTTAAGGGCCGATGTTGATTTTGAATAAAACACAAATTATTTAGGAAATTACTGTCATTTCTTTTTATTATGATAATATTGGTATGGTTCAATTATGTATGGAACAAAATATCGGCCAAATGGCCGCCGCGACCTCGGCGGCACACCTCCATCCGATGGTCCAAATTTTCGATGACGCTGAGGCATAATTGAGGTTCTATGCCGTTAATGTGCCGAATTATCTCATCCTGTAGCTCTTGAATTGTTGCTGGCTTATCGACGTACACCTTTTCTTTCAAATAACCCCAAAGAAAGAAGTCCAACGGTGTCAAATCACATGATCTCGGCGGCCAATTGACATCGCCACCACGTGAGATAACACGGCCATTGAATTTGTCGCTTAAAAGAGCCATTGTTTCGTTAGCTGTGTGGCAAGTGGCACCATCCTGTTGAAACCACATATCGTCCACATCCATATCTTCCAATTCGGGCCATAAAAAGTTCGTTATCATCTCACGATAGCGAACACCATTCACAGTAACTGCCTGACCGGCCTCATTTTGGAAAAAATACGGCCCGATGATGCCGCCAGCCCATAAACCGCACCAAATAGTCACTCTTTATGGGTGCATTGGTTTTTCGACAATCACTCTTGGATTATCATTCGCCCAAATGCGGCAATTCTGCTTATTGACGAATCCACTGAGGTGAAAATGTGCCTCATCACTGAAGTTGATTTTCTTCGAAAATTGATCATCCACTGTTGCCATTTCTTGCCACCATTGTGACCATTGACGACGCTTGAAATGGTCAAGAGGCTTTAGTTCTTGAGTCAATTGCACCTTGTAAGCGCGTAAATGCAAGTCTTTATGCATAATGTTCATCAACGACGAGCGTGAGAGGTGCAATTTTTGGACACGACGACGAGTTGAGGTGGACGGCTCTTCAGCCACACTATCGCGAACAGCAGCAATATTTTCTGCAGTATGAGCTGTACGAGCATGCACTGGTGTTTTCACATCTCCTACAGACCCGGTTTGCACAAATTTTTGCACGATTTTTCCGATTGTACGCACATTTGGACGATTAAATTGACCGAAAGAATCACGAAATGCACGATATGCATTTTGATTTGAACGCCCATTTTCATAATAAGCCTGAATAACTTTAACGCGTTGCTCGATTGTGTATCTTTCCATGGTTCAAATTGAGTTAGTCTGAAATTGAGAAATGTCAAATGAAATGCAGAAAAAAACTTGACGTTTAGGTGTGGTTCACATTCAACATCGGCCCTTAAAATTTAACCACCCTTTATATATATATTTTTACTAATATTAGAAAGTATATACTTATATATATGCATAAGAATATAAACTTACTGAGCTTAAACATTTCACTATTGGCACACGTTTATTTGATATTTTCCATCAAATAACCACTACATTTAATATATGAAAAGATCTGTGAACCCCACAATTAGGTCAAATAGTAACAAATTATCGAAATTCTTTTTCCTATATTTACGTTTTCCTCAAAATTTAATAGAACTAATGACGAATGCTGCACTATATTTTATAAGATTTTAAATGGTCGGATATGAACACGACAAGAAAGTAACACAGTACAGATATTTTTAGTGTTAGTAGTTTGGTATCAAATTGGTACATGGAAATTATAAAAAATTTTTTTGACGCTCATTTATTTTTCTTATTTGATACAAACATGATAAATTTATTTATCAGTTTGGTACCAAATTGAAAATAAAGCACCGGTACTTATCTTTGCTGCGCTGCTGCAGCTATCATTGTCAGATAATGTCAAGATAAAGTTCAAAACAGTAATCTTAACAGAAAAAAAAAATATATTTTTAAAGTTATCAGATTTCTCCTAAATATTATAGATAAGCATGTATGTTGTGTAATTGCAAATCACTTAGATTTAAAATTTGAACAAAATTGTTAAAAAGTTAAAAAATAAAAAAAAATCTGTTAAAATAAATAATTTTTCAAATATGGTTCAAATATTGATTTCGAACCAAATCGATAAGTATATAGCCAATTTTCAGAAACCGGTTAATAAGCAAAGTTAAACGTATTTTTGTTACTACTCGTACATCATCTAATAGCCTATATCCAACTAATTCATACATATATCAAATTTGATTAAAATCGTTAGAGCCATTTTAGAAAAAATCTGTCATTAGTAAAGTACCGTTAATGTTGGGATTTGAATAAAAATTCCGATTTCGCCTCTAATTGGGACCCTACTAATTCCAGATATGAAATTCGAAGAAAATCCGTCCAGCCGTTTAGGCAGTAATCGTGTGTAGAGACAGGCCCACTTTATTGAGTTTCTCTATCATAGTAATGTCAAGTTTGATCAAAATCTCGCTGCATATCCAATTTTCCGACAAAAAAACAAATAACTACGAGTATATTTATCAGCAGACTCGAAAATTTACTATTTTCTGTATATACCTAGTGCCATTTTTTTTTGTTCATGGAATTGTTGTCTGATTGAGCTGACCTGTGTTGTGTATGTTCGCTGAAAGAACAAATAGCAAGGAAAATAACGAAAAAAAAACGCACTGGTTCAATTTCACAAATGTACATATATTTGTTTATTGTTTGTTGTAAGGGAGAGAGCTGTGATCGCGGCGAGAGTTCGATTTAGACTGACTGCATAAATGTCGAATGGAGATGATTTTCTTAGTAGGCGCTAATTTGGCGCGAACATTCCGGCCACCTTGAACTAACTGGCAATATAGTTCAACTCACCAACTTCAACTGGATTGTCCTTGAAGGTCAAAAGCGGAGATATATCGACGATCGACCGTTTCAGCATACCATCGGCGGTCTTGAGTGTGACGACTCGAAATCGACCATTTCTCCCTGTATGCGTTTCAGCTACTCTTCCCATCCTCCATTTACTAGGGGGATATTGTCTTCTCGTATAACGACAAGGTCTCCAACGGTGAAATTAAGGGATGATTTGGTCCACTTGGCACGCTGCTGCAACTGGACTAAGTACTTCCTATTCCACCTTCTTCAAAAATGTTGACGGAGCTGCGTAATCAAGCGCCATCGGTTCTTCAAACTGACCTTAACATCAGTGACATCAGGTTCTGGAACGATTTTAAGCGGCTCACCTGTCCCGACGAGAGAGCCTGAAGATCATTAACATCCGTTGATATAGAACACAGAGGCCTAGAGTTGACGCAAGCCTCTATTTCCGACAAGAGGGTCGAGAATTCCGATGTCCGTCGTAAATGGAATTTAACACGCTTTACAGCTGCCACCCAGTATCCTCCCATGTGCGGTGCTGCTGGTGGATTGAAATACCAGGTGGTGCCATCAACCGCAATGAAGGTGGAGGATGACAAGTCACCAGCAAGCTCTAAGAGCATAGCACCAGTTGACAAGTATCCTTTGACAGCCTTAGAACGGCCTTTTGAAAACCGAAGAAGAACTGGTCCCGCAAAATCTACACCGCTTCGAAGAAAGGAGCGACAAGACTCTACTCTTGGTTTGGGCAAATCGCTCATCAGTTGCTGTTGCACTACATGCTCGTACCTCCGGCACTTCACGCATGATTTAAAGATTTTCCGCAAAAGCCTTCGTCCGTTGATTACCCAGAAACGTCCCTGTAGTATAGCGAGCATTGTTTGAGGGCCTGCGTGCAGAGAAATGCGATGTATATCCTGGCAGATTAGCAAAGAGAGTTTTGCAGCAGCAGGAAGTAGTATTGGATGTGTTCTATCAGGTTGTAGTGATGCATTTCGTAATCTTCCGCCCACCCTGAGCAAACCATCCTCATCCAAGAACGGACTTAATCGTAATAGCTTCCTTAGATTAGGATTTCTTAGATTGCAGTAGATGGATATCGTCTTCGAAAGAATACTTTTGCACGAGCCTGATCCAAAAGTTGAGCGCCTCCTGAAGTTCATTGCGACTAGGGTGTTTAGATGAGCGAAGCGATGTTGATTTTCCACCTTTACGAACTGCAATAGAGCGCCGTGCGTTGTTGATGAATCTGAGGATAAATACAGTTACGTATTTTAGTTTAGATATGGAGGAATACCGATCAATGAGATCCCAGATTTCCAATGGCGGCGGTCGGGTGGCTATGTTGACGTTGACTGGATTGGATTTCTGGTCGATAGCGGTGATGAACAGTTGTTGCGGTAGCCAAGACAGCTCATGCTGACTCAACCAGTGTGAGCCATCCCGCCAAAGCGCGAAGTGTTTGAGATCATATGGTAGCATGCCCCGTGAAGCGCAATCAGCTGGGTTTTGCGCTGATGGGACGTAAAGCCAATTGGCTGGTGGTATAGGATCTTGAATCTGCGTCACGCGGTTAGCGACAAAAGTGCACCACTTGCTGGCTTAATTGGAGCCGCTCTATTTTTCCCTGTGATGAGTCGAACAGAAACGATACCGCTGGAGCTTACGGTTCTTGCGTAGATGACGACTGCATATGCGGCTTGGGATGCATCCGCGAAACCGTGAAGATCTGCGATTGCACCTGGTTCGCTGGTGCCCAACCACCTTAATTGCTGCAAGACTGGATAAGTTCTCACGGTACTGAAGCCATTTTTGCTTTACTACTTCAGGTACTGCTTCGTTCCAGTCGACCTTCGGCTTCCAAAGACGTTGGAATATGATCTTGGCGATAACTGTCGTTGGAGAAAGCAAGCCTAGCAGATCGAATAACTTTGCAGCATCTGAAAGTAAAAGACGTTTATTAAAATTTCGAGTGTCTAAATCATGAACATGGACGCTGTATGCGAAAGCATCAGATGACGGTTGCCACTGAAGTCCCAGTGCTTCGACACTTTCAGAACCAGAAAAATGCCAAGTTGGCTCTTCAGCGGGGATAGAGCTGAGGACAAACGCAGAGTTCGAAGACCATTTTCTAAGGTGGAAACCGCCTCGTAAGAGCATGCAAGAGACCTGATTCTGTAAACGTTGCAGGACTGATTCATCGTAAGAGCCATGTAGAAATCGCGTCGAACGATTTTAGCAGCTGCAGGAAAATCACGTTTTTCATCAAGAGCTGTCTGTTGCAAGACTTTGACAGCCAGATGAGAAGCTGGAGCGACACCATATGTCAACGTCATTAGACGAAAATTCGTAATTGGATCAGTAGGTGTTTGGCGCCAGACGATGCGTTGAAAGTCGATGTGCGATCCGTCTACTCGTACATGGCGGTACATTTTTCTACGTCAGCGCTCATAGCAAAGTTCGAAAACGAAGCAGAGTGGTGAAGAGATGAGGTTGAAGTTGCGGACCAACCAGCTGAGTATCATTAAGAGAAAACCCGGAACTCAATTTTGATGAAGCGTTGGATACAACCCTGAGCTTAGTTGTACTGCTGGATTCTTTAATGACTGCTCTGTGAGGCATGTAGAAATGTTCTCCCAGATTTGAGGGGTCAGCGATTTCTTCCATATGCCCCAGGTTGATGAACTCCTGCATGAACTCTGCGTACTGCGAGTGGAGCTGAGGATCCTTCATTGAGGCAAATACTTTCTCCATACGAGTTAAGGCTCGCACCGCTGCTTGACGTGAGCTTCCAAGTGGTATGTCGGCCTTAAACTGAAGTTTAACTATATAGCGTCCATCGCACTGTCGAGAATGTGTTTTAGCGAAAATTTCCTCACACATGAGCTCTTCGTCGGTTAGGTGCGTTGACTCTGGGAGTTCCTCTAAGTGCCAAATCCTAGACACAGCCTTCGTTGAAGATGAATCCGAGTGGCTGGCGGAAACGCCAATACCGTGTGCGGCTCGATAACTTTTCCAAATAGCACCCATCCAAATACTGAGTGCTGTGCAACGGGAGCATCTTGTGGGCCTCGGACCAAACCATCTAGAAGGAATTATCTCAAGTGATCCCAGCCTAGTAGGATGTCTACAGCTGCTGGTACGTTGAAGTTTGGATCAGCTAAGCTGAGTTCGTCGTTATGCGGCCACGAACCTTTGTAGAATGCGGGCAGGAGGCAGACTGTTGGTTATCTTCGGCTTCCGCGAAGCTGTTATCGAGCGAAGACAATGAAAGCTGCACATGGTCGTTCAGCGGCTGTTGCACCTATGCCCTCGGTTGTTGTTGTTGAAGGCATGATCTCGAGTTGCAGTCTTTCGACACATGCTTGTATAATGAAAGTAAGATGAGAAGCATTGTCAAATAGAATTCTCACCGTTTGATACAGTCCAGACATGTCCTTGACTTTAGCGATCGCAGTCCCCAAGAGAATTTGATGGTCCGTGTTGGTATCGTTAGATGAAGATACGATAGAAGCTGATGCCGTTGTCTTCTCGAGATGCAGCAGTGTATGATGATGAGCATTGCACAAGTGACATGCGTTTGTGCTGCGACAACCCTCCTGATGATGTCCGCTTGAGAGGCAATTGCTATATAAGGACTTCTCTCTTGCAAAGAAAATCCGGTTTGTAACTGATAGAGCTCTAAATTTATCACAGCTATAGATCCTGTGCTTTGCACTGTAGAAAGTGCATCTTTCCACGGCTTTGGTGATAGCGACAGCGGATGCTGTCTTGGTCTTAACTTTGGTTGATGCGGATGACTGCTGGAGGCTAGCCTTGTGCGAACTGATGGCATCTAAAGTGCGACACCTGGCTTCCAGAAAGGCGACTAACATTTGGAACGTCGGCACCTTGTCGTTTTTCTGTGACATCTCCCATTGTCTATGAGTTTCCTGATCCAGCTTGCTGATAGTGAGATGCACAAGCCAATCGTCCCAGTTCGTTACTGGTCTGCCAAGCGTTTTAAAAGAACGGTAGTGCTCCTGAGTGTTATCCAACAATGATCGTATGCTTGAAGATGACTCCATGGTTAGTTTAGTCAGTGAAAACAACGCTCTAAAATCAGCATTGACTATGATGCGCTCCACGTTGTATCTTTTCGCAAGTAATTCCCAGGCTTCTTCGTAGTTGTGATCAGTGATAGGAAATGCTTTAATTATGTTGAGCGCTTCCCCTTGCAGACTGCATCGAAGAAAATGGAACTTTTGAGAGCCTACCAAAGAAGTCTCGTTGTGTATTAGCGCAGAGAAAACGTCGAGAAACTGCTACCAATCAGATGGATCTTCTGAGAAGCCTGGTAGGTCCATTGATGATAGTTTAACCTCAGCGTGTTTTTGGTCGCAGCAACTTGCGGCTTCTTAGCCTGAGTGATTGATTTAAGTTTCAGCAGCTGCCTCGAAAAGTTGGCCTCGCCTTGCACACGTTGAGCCTCCTCACCCGCTAAAGAACTATCATCACACGCGCACTCCACTTCACTCTGTGCTGCGTCGAACTTCACCCACTGATCATTTAAAAGCACAAGAAATGACTGCAAGTCATCTTCGTCGTACATATCAGCTTCTTTACTGACCACCACTGAACGTTTTAATGGGTTTCTAAAGACATCTCTTCTTGTACTCGCCATTGAAATATTCTTATAAGAAACGAAGAATGAAACTGAACTGGTGAACACGACACATTTGAGAAAAACCGAATAAAATAAATGAAAAAACTCTTATTTTCCACGCACGCGATCAAGAGTCTGAAGGAGGAATGCAACAAAATGTGCTTTGCACACAAGAGCCAGACAGTGGTGTGATTTTCACAACGGCAACGAGGATGAAACTGTTCTTTTCAAAGTACTCACGATGAATTAGTTGATGGTCTGACGGAGTAGCGGAGGTTATATATTTAGTATATAAACGCCAGACACTGAAGTGACGATAAGCGATGCGCGATAGCAGAAACAAATATTATGTGCTATGTATGTAATTATTATGCTCGTTTGATATTTTAACCAATTATTCGGAACGAAAGGACCAAAATGTTCGCTGAAAGAACAAATAGCAAGAAAAATAAAGAAAAAAACGCACTGGTTCAATTTTACAAATGTACATTTGTACATATATTTGTTTATTGTTTGCTGTAAGGGAGAGAGCTGTGATCGCTGCGCGAGTTCGATTTAGACTGACTGAATAAATGTCGAATGGGGATGATTTTCTTAGTAGGCGCTAATTTTGCGCAAACAGTGTGTTTTATCTTCGAAAAATGGGGGTTCAGAAGTACTTTCTGTGACCTTTTGCAGTAATATCAAAACTGTCGATTTATGCAAAAAATGTGCAGTTCCTATCAAATATAAAGTACATACTCCCACAATTTTCTTAAATATAGTTATGTTTATTTGACTAGTGTTTTCTTTTAATTGTCAATGAGTCTAATAGTGTTCCTTTATAAATAATTTCTTTATATCAAAGGATTTTTACTTGCACCTGTAAGCGCAAGTATTGGTTTCGTGAAAAAAAATCGACCTCGCGATTTTGATCAATCTTGGTATAATGGAAAATCACCAAAAAGTGGGTTTGGTGTTTTGTTTAAATTTTAAATTTCAGTGATTTGCAGGTAAACACCATAAACACCCAGTCGTGCATTTTATTTAAAATGCTAACATTCTTGGTTTCCTGAAAATGTTCGATCTTAATGCTGATACATCTTTATCTACAGGAACTCCCCTATTATTTACCCTTGTAAGTAATGCTTAAAAATTTGTTTATCGTGAAAATTGCTTTCATATATGCTTGAAACTGGCTTTTAAAGTTCTGGCTGTTGATCATCCGTCTCGTTTTTAAAGATTCATAATTTAGTGTGGGCGCCGTGGTTAGGTGCGTGAACTATTGAGCAGAAGATTTAGGTAGGTGTCCCAGAAACACCAACAAATTTTTTCACGGTCCAACTTTTCGTGAACTTTTGTCAAACATCCAAGAGTAAAGGCTTGCTAACCAACGCTAAAAGTCCACAGCGGTAGCGACGACGACAATTTTGCCTAAATTTCGCACTGATTGCAAAATAGAAATTTAAGTGTCTACAAGTATCAACACCAAATTTTCTGCGTAAATGTTGAAGCGTTTGCCTTCAAACTATATCTTATAAAACCTTTTCTCTATCGACAGTCACGACTCAATCCTCGTAAGGAAAAGTATCACATTAGACTGGTAGCTCTTTTTGCTCCACCATAGCACAGGTCCCGAGGCCAAGAATACGAGTAACATCCAGAAATCGATTTGTGGTGTAGGCTGAGTAGTCGCCTTCCGAAACCCGGATAAGAAAATATAAAATGTCCTTCCCCCAAATTGAAGATTTCCTAATCTTCCAAAAGTAATAGCTGAAAACCCAAGATTCATTAAAATTTATTCTAAGAATGCAGATAAACCTATCACATAAGTCACTGATGCTATTAGTACAGAGTATGAGAATATCACTCAATTCAGAAATAGTAAACTCATACTAACAAAGAACCAACAAATTGCGGATAAGTTTATGAAAGTGAGGAATCTCGCCATTCAGTGTATAGTTTCTATAAAACTTCATGACAAGCTAAATTCCTCTAAGGGTGTGCTCCTTCCCTCATAAACATCCCAAGAGGATGAGATAGTTTCAGAAATGAAATCGCAAAAAGTGATTGAGTTTTTTCTGATTAATTTTGGTACGGGAAAAACTAGAACAAATCTTCTGGTACAAGTAGTTTTTGGAATAAAATGCACAACTGGATCCCATGTACCTGCATACATATGTTGTTTATTTGCAAATACCTTGGTTTGAAATTTAAACAAAATGGTTAGGATTTTTTATTTTTATTTTATTTTTTTTTTTTAAGTAAATCAAATCAAAATAAAAAAATAAATTATAATTATACCATTACTTTACATAAGGCAAATATTGTTTACAGATTGATTTTGAACTAAGTCAATTTTTAAGAACCTGTTAGTAGCTAAGGTTCTGTTATACGTATTTTTTGCCATAAATGTGGTGCGCATATATCCACCTCATCAGAGCCGTTTTCAAGCAATCGGCCCTACTAATGGCCGTCCAACCGTTAAGGCAGACAGACAGAATTGAGAAACCCATTTTTTTGAGTTCCTCTATTTTATTATAGTAATGTCAGAAACAAATACTTCCCTTATAGCACAGATAATAAACTACCCAGATGTCGCACGCACATATAAAAAAATGAAGAATATTTTTATCGTGGCAGACAACGTGGTAGCAGATAAAGAGCTTTCAGAATAAGTACAACAAATAATACTTTTTCTTTTTCCTCACTCCGTTCGCTCGTGTGGGAAAAGTTATTTTTCTAATCGTGTGTTGTAACATGCAAATGAACGAGGTGAGGAAGTGTAAAGAGGTATGCGGGAAGGGGCATGAAGATGCATGACGGTGTGATTTCCATACCACCGCAGCAAAAGAATAAATTTTCATGAATGGTAGTTTTGCAAACGCGTATGCGTTGTATATGAAGAGAAGGTTTGAGAGATTTCGCTCGAATATCAATCATTTAGATTTTCAGTTTAATTACTAACATACATATATATTACATACACTACTAAAAAATTAAAAGGCATAAGAAAATCTCCAAGGAAAAAATGTCTTGGAAAAGAACGAATTGCGCAATTGCACACTGTTCTATAACTGCCTGATGGAAAATTATTTAAATTTCCTAAAAAAGGAACAGTTAAATACGATGAATGGCTAGCTTTAGCAGAGGAGTCTCGGGAACACGTAAAAAGCCTTAAAACGCCCTATATATGCAGCAAACATTTTAAGAATGCCTTTATTGGAAAGAAATATTTAAAAAAAAATGCTTACCCTTCTCACTTGTTAAAACGAAGTGTTGCTATATCTGATGACGAGTTCATTTGTTTTGATCCAACGAGAGCTAAGGTTACATATGAAAACTGTAATAAATTGGTACTGGATTCGAATGATGTTACAGTAGAAGAACTAAACTTGTCTTCAAAAAGGTTATCAAGGAAACAGATTCAATGATAACGTTGAATTTACTTCCGCCAACTGTGAGATTCATATAAAAAGGCAATATATTTATATTAAAATAATTGAGAGGCTTAAGAAATTGAACAATAGTGTAATATGCAGGCTACGGCTCGAGTAGATAAAACGATATTCTGTGAAATTTATTTCTTTATTTTCTACTCTATAGAACAATTCAAGTTCACACTATACTATTCTTCGCAAATTCTTCTCTTACAAGGTCTCTTTCCTCTCAAATCACTTTATCTCCTTTCAATTACTTAATTTACAAATCCAAACTAATTACTTTTTCTTGTTCACTCTCAACTTTCAATTTATCACCAAATTACAACTTCACCCATTATCACTTTTCCAATCTCTTCGCCACGGTTCTAAACCAACTGTGTCTTTTTTTGATCGCCATCTGTCCTTATATAGCAGAAGTTTCTGATAGCCAGAAACTTCTAGCAAATTCTTCGACCAAAAACAAAAATACCTAAAAACAAAATCCCTAAAAATGATGACAATCATTTCGAACAGGCAACAAATTCTCTCTTGTTCTCTTTTATCCGCGATATTATCCGAGCTGTGGTGACTAATTTCAGACACGAACCTCAAAAGAAAGCAATGAAAAGACACTTCGGAATTTGTTGCCTGTTCGAGGGCGTAGTTATTATGCTACATTATGTTACACTGCCCTCCTCTTAGACTTGTTCGTCCCGAACAAGTGTGTCCTCACTTCGGCCATTGTATCGACTCAGTCGGTCCACATGAACCACTTTCATTTTGGCCCTTGGTCCTCGCTGGATGCGGTAGACAACATCGTTGATGCGGGCTATTATTCTGTAGGGACCCTCCCAGTTCTGCTGCAACTTAGGTGATTTCCCCTTTTGGCGATGGGGATTATACAGCCACACTAGATCTCCTTCCTGGAATCCTGACGTTGTTGCCTTGGCATCATACCTGGTCTTCATGCGGTCGCTCGTCATCTTAATCTGGCTTCTGGTCCTTTGGTGTATGTCCCTAAGCCTTTCCCTCAGGTCCGCCACGTACTCTTCTTCAGTTCTGGGCTCATTGGTAGGAGATCCAAATTTCACCTCACTGGGTAAACGAGCTATTCCACCAAATAAGATTTCGAACGGCGTATGTCGAGTAGTGCTATGCACGGCACTTCTATAGGCCATCAAAAACAAGGGAATCTGCCGGTCCCAATCCCGTTGGTAGTCACCTACGACCTTCGAGAGATGTTCGTCCAAAGTCCTATTGAAACGCTCCACCATACCGTCCGACTGTGGATGAAGCGGGGTTGTCCTTGTCTTTTTGATTCCGAGTAGTTGACACATCTCTTGGAAGATTCTTGACTCGAAGTTCCGCCCTTGGTCAGAATGCAATTCCAAGGGCACACCGAATCTGCTAACCCAATTGTAGACGATCTGCTCCGCCACGGTTCTGGCTTCCTGGTTAGGGATCGGAAACGCTTCCGGCCACTTACTGAAGTAGTCCATCACTACGAGGATATACCGATTACCATTGTCGGTTTCCGGAAAGGGCCCTGCGATGTCAATGGCGATTCGTTCGAAAGGTGCTCCCACGTTGTATTGGTGCATCTTACCTCGAGTTTTGATTCTCGGACCCTTGCTAGCTGCACACACGTCGCATTTTCTGCACCAGTCTTCGATATCTTCCTTCGCTTTTAACCAATAAAAACGTTCTCGTACCTTTTCTAACGTCTTATTCACTCCCAAGTGGCCTCCGGTCGCCCCGCCATGCATTTCCTGTAACACCTCCTTGACCCTCGTCCGTGGTACGACAAGCTGCATTACAAACGACTTTCCGTCGGAGGATTCCCATTTTCTTCTCAGAACACCTTCTTGGACATGGAGGGAGTCCCACTGCGCAAAATATGCCTTTAAGGTCGGGCTTCTGTGAGAGATGTCCTGATGATCCGGTTTCTCCATGTTCTCCTTCCAGGCCAGAATCGGCTCGATATCCGGGTCTTCCTTCTGAGCGTTCCGGATCTCATCTACGCTCCAGCCGGCGATAGGTTCGGCTCTCATTCTTTGGATGGAAACCAGCTCCCGTTCTTCCTGACGCGCACAATGTTTACAATCCGTTCTGCATGGTCTCCGGGACAGTGCATCCGCATTAGAGTGGAGTTTTCCTTTACGATGCTGTATTTCGTAGTCGTAGATTTGCAGCCTTTCGATCCATCTTGCGACCTGACCCTCAGGACTCTTGAACTGTAATAGCCATTTTAAGGCTGCATGGTCTGTGCGAAGAACGAACTTCCTCCCGTAGAGGTATTTGTGAAAATGCTTCGTAGCCAAGATCAAAGCTAGAAGTTCCCGCCTTGTCACGCAGTAGTTCCTTTCTGGCTTAGAGAGCACCTTGCTGAAGTACGCAACCACCTTCTCTTGGCCGTCATGCACCTGGGAGAGTACGGCTCCTACCCCGACATTACTAGCATCTGCATCCACAACGAACGTTTCCCCGGGAGTGGGGTAAGCCAGTATCGGGGCATCGCATAGCCGTTGTTTAAGTGCCTTGAAGCTCTTCTCGCACTCAAGTGACCATTTGAATTGTTTTCCCTTTTCCGTCAACTGGTGCAGGTTCTTTGCGATCCCGGCAAAATCCTTCACGAACCGTCTGTAGTAGGTGGCTAGGCCCAGGAAGCTCCTTAGTTGGTGTTTGTCTTTGGGGACTGGCCAGTTTTTCACCGCTTCGACCTTCTCCGGATCGGTTCTCACTCCTTTCGCTGAAATTATGTGTCCCAGGTACTTGACTTCCGCTCTAAACAGGGCGCACTTCTTGGGGTTGAGCTTCAGGTGGGCACTTCGAAGCCTTTGAAATACATCCCTTAGATTGTCTCGGTGTTGCGCAAACGTTTTTCCTACGACGATGACATCATCCAAGTATACCAAACAGGTTTTCCATGTTAACCCTTGCAGGACACATTCCATCAATCGCTCGAAAGTCGCCGGAGCATTGCACAGCCCGAATGGCATTACCGTGAATTGCCATAGCCCATTTCCTGCGGTGAAGGCGGTTTTCTCCCGGTCTTCTGGATGGATCTGTACCTGCCAGTAGCCACTCTTCAAGTCGAGAGTGGAAAACCATCGGGCTCCTGATAGTGTGTCTAGCGTGTCGTCAATCCGTGGCAGAGGGTAGCTGTCTTTCTTGGTGACGTAATTGAGCTGCCGATAGTCCACGCAGAACCGCGTGCTGCCATCTTTCTTCGTAACCAGTACAACCGGTGATGCCCACGGACTTTTGGAACTTTCAATCAGACCTTCTTTCTCCATTGCCGACACCATCTCTGCAACTTCTGTCTGCTTTGCCAATGGAAGGCGCCTAGCAGGCTGACGAATTGGTCTAGTATCACCAGTGTCTATTCGATGTTCTACCAGGTGTGTTCGGCCGTATTCACCGTCCTGTGAGGCAAATACATCAGCGTACTCATTGATAAGATTCTCTGCCATAGTTCGCTGCTCCTGATTCAGCTCACTGGACTGGAGAATCGTCTCTCTCGTTTCCGCTGTCCAAGGTGATGGGAGAGGTTTTGGAGCATCACGTTCAGATATTGTTGCGACGGCGGTAATCGGCGTGCATTTTCCAGTCACCTCCCCTCGCCTTAGTTTGACAGTGTGTGGTCTTGCGTTCAAAACTCTTACTGGAACCATGGTGTTCTTTGGTTCGACTAACGTCTTTCCCACGATGTAGTCTTGAGAATTCTTCTCTGGGTCTGGTTCTACTATGTAGAATCGGTGGCTCCCAAGATCACCTTCCAGCTTCGTCCAAATGATTGTCTCTGAAGACGGCGGCAAAACTTCGTCTTTGCTGATGACTGTCCTGAGAGTTACGGCATTCTCATTTCCGTACACCATCGGAATCTCCACATTTCGATACCTCAGTACTTGCATCCCGATGTCCAAGATTACTTCATTTGCTTTCATGAAGTCTACTCCGATGATGCACTCGTCGCATATATCTGCCACCAGAAACGCATGGGAGAACGTCAGTCCTGCCAGAGTAATCGTAAGTCGAACTTCTCCAAATACCTTCGCCATTTCCCCTGTTGCAGTCTTCAGGCAGTAGCTGTTGGTGTTGTGCAGCCAGGAGCTTTTGACGATATCTCTTCTTACAATGGAGGCAGTGGCACCTGTGTCGATGGTGGCTACGCACTTCTTCTCGTTGATTAGTGCCTCCACTGTCAGGCTCTTGTTACCCCGTTTGGTTTGCGAAACTTGAATGGTGGTCCTGGGGGCCTCGATTCCAGTAACCAACTTCTGCCCCGCGAAGTTGGTCCTTACGCATCTCCCGACTGCTGGTTTTGGGAAGTCTGACCGACAGGATGCTTCCTCTCTGCTTCTCCTACTTCCGCAATGTGGACAATTTCCTCGTCTAGGTGCACTTCTGCACTGCCGTTGTAGGTGTCCGGTTTGGTTGCAATTCCAGCAACGGATTTGACTTCCGCGAGCTCTGTCTTCATCCATGACGGCTGTTCTCTGGCATGAGCATTCCACGACGGACATTTCCCTGACACGGTGTATTCCCTGGTATGCTTGGTCCGCAGCCTTCATTGACAAAGCGAATGCCAATGCCTCGGGGAGTGTTCGCTTTTCAGCCATCCTTACAGCCATTTGCAGTTGTCTGTCCTCTATGGCCTGAATAAAAGCTTCCACCGCCATTTCGTTGATAAGCTCCTCACCGGCTTTAGGGTATGAAAGATGGGCTAGTCGCTCTATATCCGCTTGCAACTGTTGGAGCGTTTCCCCCCTTTTTTGGACTCGACTACGCAGCTGAACCCTGTACACCTGCTGCATGTGTTCATCCCCAAACCGCATTTCGATAGCCTGAACCAGAGAGTCGTAGTTCTGCTGTTTATCTTCCGGGATGGTCTGCAAGAGCTCCGCAGCTGGACCCCTCAGTGCAAGTGTGAGTGCAATGGACTTCTCTTCATCGTCCCAGCTATTGGTCATTGCGGCCGCTTCGAATTGCCTTTTATAAATTGGCCATGATGTTTGACCATCGAAGATAGGAGGCTGCATCTCCTTTCTTCTCAGACCGTCGGTGGAATATTCCCGTGCTTTCTGTCTCTTCACGTTGCTGAGTTCCTTAGTAAGATTTTCGACTTGTTTTTCTACTTTTTCGAACTGAGTCTCTATTTTCCCGAACTGAGTTTCATGCTTCTCAAAGTTTTCATCGAATCTAGTTTCGACTTTTTCGAGTTGCGTCTCTACCTTCTCGATTTTCTCTTCGATCACTTCGAATTTGGATTCCAAGTTCTTGTTTTGCTCATCAAGTTTACTTTCCAGAGCATCTAGAGAATTCTTTTGTTCGTCCATCTTAAGTTCTAGAGAATTCTTTTGTTCGTCCATTGCCTTCTTTTGTTCATCCATTGCTTTCTTTTGTTCATCCAACTTAAGTTCTAGAGAATTCTTTTGTTCGTCCATTGCCTTCTTTTGTTCATCCATTGCTTTCTTTTGTTCATCCAACTTAAGTTCTAGAGAATTCCTTTGGTCATCGAGCTTATGACTTTGATCTTCTATTGCTTTCTTTTGTTCGTCCATGACTAACTTAAGTTGCAGGAGCAGACTTGTTATACCCGGGTCGGCTACTGTACTTGCTGGTTCCTCTTCCACGTCAAACTCTATGTCATGCGGATTTTCACCTTCCTGCGTTACTGCTTCTTCCAGACGAATCAGTAGGGCATCTTTTCCCCCAGTTGTGTCGAGATTCCGCTTACTGAGTTCTGCCTTTAGTTGAATTATAGTTAGTTTTCCCAACTTGCGACCCATTTTTGCGCAACTAATTAACTCAACGCAGAAATCGTTTTTTTTTTTTTTTTTTTGTGCAATTTCACACCACGGAAATAGTTATTCACAGAATAAGTTTTATCCCAGCTTCTGACACCAATGTAATATGCAGGCTACGGCTCGAGTAGATAAAACGATATTCTGTGAAATTTATTTCTTTATTTTCTACTCTATAGAACAATTCAAGTTCACACTATACTATTCTTCGCAAATTCTTCTCTTACAAGGTCTCTTTCCTCTCAAATCACTTTATCTCCTTTCAATTACTTAATTTACAAATCCAAACTAATTACTTTTTCTTGTTCACTCTCAACTTTCAATTTATCACCAAATTACAACTTCACCCATTATCACTTTTCCAATCTCTTCGCCACGGTTCTAAACCAACTGTGTCTTTTTTTGATCGCCATCTGTCCTTATATAGCAGAAGTTTCTGATAGCCAGAAACTTCTAGCAAATTCTTCGACCAAAAACAAAAATACCTAAAAACAAAATCCCTAAAAATTATGACAATCATTTCGAACAGGCAACAAATTCTCTCTTGTTCTCTTTTATCCGCGATATTATCCGAGCTGTGGTGACTAATTTCAGACACGAACCTCAAAAGAAAGCAATGAAAAGACACTTCGGAATTTGTTGCCTGTTCGAGGGCGTAGTTATTATGCTACATTATGTTACAATAGCTTAAGGATAACAATAAAAGGAAATCGCAAATCGAAAATAAATTTGCTGCGGAGAATTCATCTTTTAAAAGAGGACAAAAAAAGGCTGCAAGTGCGTGAAAAGCAGAGTATCAAAGAGAAAATTGATTTATTGTTTGGTATTGATCAAAATACTAAGACATTTTCGAAGCTCATTCTATCTGAGATTACAAAAAAATGCACCGAAGAGGAGAAGTGGATTTCGCATTGCATTTTTTTCAATTCGACATTATCACCAAAAGAAAAAGAAGTCGTGATTATATTTGATGAGATGAGCCTTCAGACTTATCTAACCTACAATAAATTCAAAGATGAAATTGAAGGTTTTGTTGATTACGGACGGAATCAAAGATCTAATATATGCGCTAAGTCTGTGTGCATTTTTATGATTCGGAGTGTATGCGGAAATTTTAAGCAAGTTTTATATCATGTCGTTTGTCCAAGCAGTATACCTATGAAACAACTTGAGATTGAGGTAAATAATTGTCTCGATATATGCGCGGAGCTGAAACTATGAAAATGAAAAAAAAACTTTAACTTCACTTACAAAAATAAATCCATATATGGAATGTATGATATTCTTCATCTTATAAAGAGTATTCGGAACAACTTACTTAAATACAATTTTACCACTTTTGATGGAATTGTTAATTGGAAGGTAATTGAATACCTTTATAATACAGAAAAAAGTAATACTACTAAAATATATCCAAAACTTACATCGGCACACATTGATCCTACTGAGTTTCAGAAAATGAAAGTGAAGTTGGCTGCACAAGCAGATCTGTTGCCTGCGGCATTGAAGCTTTAATAAAACTCAATAAATTTTCAAGTCATGTAGCCCAGTTTGCAAAATCTACAGCTGAATTTATAAAAATAATAGATCGACTTTTCGACCTATTAAATGGAAAACCAGCACTTATACGGAATGATCAAAATATGCATTTTATACAAGAAATGAAGGATTGTATATTAAACATCGAATCCACACACGCAAGAAATAGATCATTTTGTTTCAAATGCTTGGCCTTAACTATAGAAAGCGTTTTAAGAATAAGAGACACATTATTCATGGATCATAATGATTTATATTACATTTATGTAAATAAATTTAATCAAGATCCATTAGAGAACTTATTTGGTAAAGTAATTGCAGAGTAATATAGAAGAACAAATAATACTTACCCAAGAGCTATCACAAAATCACGACACTCTTAAGAATGAGAAATGTTTTGAAAATAACATGAATACCCAAGAGCTATCACAAAATCACGACATTCTTAAGAATGAGGAATGTTTTGAAAATAAAATGAATACGAACAATATAGTTAATCCACCAGATGAAGACGCAATATCAGTCAAGGCACCGCAGGTCAACGACCTTGCTACAAGATACTTTGCGGATACTGCTTCTTTAAAATAATAAAAAGAATGAACAAAATCTGTGAAAATTGTGCTGAAGAAATGTCAAAGGACAAACAGAAATTCGATCTGACGGAAGTATTGATAAAATTAAAAGAATATGAAAATTCAAAAGAAAATACGATCATCTTATGGCCGTCGGAAAAATATTTTCAAGTATGCCGCCTTCATGTACAAATATTTTCCGAATACTTTCGAAAATTACCTTTTGCATCTAACTTAAAAGAAAAGAAAGGCAACAATTGGTTCAATGTATGTTATGACCACAAAATTAATTTAATAAATTTCCTAATATTGGTATTGCTCTGGAAAAATTGTAAATGGGTCCTGATAAGAATTTAAATAAAAGTAGAATTTCCAGAAATAAAATAAAAAAATTGCAAAATGTAATGAACGCTTAAAAAGTAAAGTCGAAAGATAAATTGATAGTGATTATTGGGAGGTTGGGAGGGTGGGGGTCGATATCCTGCCACGTCCTCGTTCGTGTCCCCTGGAAACTACTTCAGTTAAGGTGATTTAACTGCAATTTAATACTAACCTAATTTGGGTTAATGATTACTTTGTTAAGTTAGTTAGTTTTTTTTATAATAATTTCGAAGATTAGTCACCTTCACTTAAGTAGCCCAAGAGCAGTGTTCAGTTATTATAAGGGCATAAATATAAAATGCAGTATACATAACTTATATTCATACCCATTTTTAGAGCAAATTTGTGTCCACAAAGATTACATTTTTTATTTATTTAATGAAGTGCTGAAAATAAGGTACATATATACAGACAAAATAACAAGCACACAACATAAGCCCAACCATTTGCACATATATATATACGATCTATACAGATACTCCATATCCATCCTACCAACGTGTCGGCATCAGAACTCCGTGACTGCAGTCGCACAAAATATTTTGTTTGTTTCTTTTTTGCAGTGAAGGTAAACAAGGGTATGTGTGAGTGACACGATGGTTTAAAAAGTGAGCAGAAAAAACAAATGTTCTGTGTTCTGATTTTTTCCCTTTTGTAAGAAGTTAAAGCTTTTTAAAAAGCTTTTTTTTAGTGAATTTCGTTTTCATATATCACTTCTTCCCATATGAATGAGACATCTGGGTAGTTTATTATCTGTGCTTATAGGTTCATGTAAAAATAAAGCGCACGACTGGGTCGCAAGTACTTGCACGTATGTATTGTGCAAATCACTCCGATTGAAAATTTAAACAAAATAGATGAATAGTTATTTTTTTTTAAATCCGTTAAAACTTGGTATGCCATAATCTTGTATATATCAAATATTGTTCAAATAGTGATTTCAACCGAAATCAATTTAAAAAAAAAACAGCTAATAAGTAAATTACCGTTATACGTATTATTACGTGCATTAGTAAAATTCCATTAATTTTGGGATTAGAATGAAAATTCCTATTCCGCCTCTTATTATGAACCCACGCACCCTAGGTATGAAGTGTGAAGAAAATCCGTCTACATGTTTTAATATACTCGCTATATCTTACCCCTACTTTATTCGATTTCTATAATTTTAAAGTGGGACTACTAACGTGTAGTAGTAGTCCCATTTTAAAACAGAAATAATTTGAAGATTTGTGAAACCCTGTTGCGAGGTTAATTTTTTTGTATTTTATTACGGATGTACGGCAATTATCACACAAAAAAGCATACGATATAACGAATGAAATAGTTTATTGGTAATGACAGGATACAGACCATACTTGATTTTTGCATATTGCTTACGTAATTTGCAAAGCTGAAAATAGTTATCTTTTTATTTGTTTTTTATTTCGATAGAACTATACAAGTTAACTGGCGAAATTCTTGGTGAGGGTGCATACGCCTCCGTGCAAACGTGTGTTAACATATACACAGATTTGGAATACGCCGTTAAAATTATTGAAAAAGTTCCTGGGCATGCACGTGCGCGTGTGTTTCGTGAAGTTGAAACATTTCACCATTGTCAAGGTCATCCGGCAATATTGCAATTGATAGAATTTTTTGAAGACGATGAAAAATTCTATTTAGTTTTTGAGAAGGTGAGTTTTCTTTTCTAGTTCAGTTTTTTTTGTTCAGTTTTTTTTTTTATAATTATTTCCTTCACAGATACATGGAGGACCATTATTACAAAAAATTCAAGATTGTGTTTGTTTTTCGGAGTGTGATGCAGCTGAAATTGTTAAGCAGTTGTCATGTGGACTAGATTTCCTTCATAAAAAAGGCATAGCGCATAGAGATCTTAAACCGGAAAACATTTTATGCGTACATCGTGACAAACTGAATCCTATAAAAATATGTGATTTTGATTTGGGTTCCGGAATTAAACTTAATGCTGATACATCTTTACCTACAGGAACTCCCCAATTATTTACCCCTGTAAGTACTGCTCAATTTGAATTTGTTTATCATGAAAATAGGTTTTTAAGGTTTTGTATAGTTTACGAGAGAAAGGACCGTTGACCGTTTGTCTCATGCTTAAAAATTAATAATTTTCTGTGGGTGCCGTTGTTAAGTGCGTAGTCTACTAAACAATAGACTTGGGTTTTTTCACAGTTCCCCTTCTCGTAAATTTCTAACAAACATCCAAGAGTAAAAGCTTGCCAAACCAACGCGAAGTATTAACGGATTTGGTGACAACGAAACTTCGTCTAAGTTTTGCACCGATTGCGAAATATAAATTTGGGTGTCTACGAGTATCAACATCAAGGTTTTTGCCTAAAAGATGAAGCTTTGCCCTCAAACTATAACTTATGAAACCTTTTCTCTATCGACAGTCACGGCTCAATCCTTGTAAGGAAAATTATGACATTAAACTGGTAGCTCTTTTTGTTTGCCCAATGGCACAGAAGCTGAAAATGACACCCGCGAATCAGTTTATGGTGTTGGCTGAGTTCCCCAGGCTAGAAAACATTCTTCCTTCAAATCGAAGATTTTCCTAATCTTCCAAAAGTAACAGCTGAAAAATCAAGATTTATTAAAATTTCTTCTAAGAATGTGGATAAAGTTATCACATAAGTCATTGTTGCTATTAGGGCATAGTATGAATATATCAACTAATTATTTACTCTTTTGGACTCTAAGGCACCGAAAAGAATGCACAGGGTGCACGCAGATAAAAATATCGAGGCCAGTGTTGAGAAAGATTCTAATTCATCTATTCGTCATCGTGCGCAAGAACTTATCCTGTGTCCATAGACTTTGTGGAAGATTTTGCGCAGGGATCTTGGTGTACACGCTTACAAGATTCAAATGGTGTAAGAACTGAAGTCAAACGATCACTGTTTGCGTCATGAGTTCAGTAATTGGTCGCTTGAACAGTTGGAGTTCGATCCACTTTTTTACCGTAAAATTTTGTTCAGTGATGAGGCTCATTTCTGTATCAAAGGATTTATTAATAAGCAAAATTGACGGATTTGGAGCGAGGAAAATCCAACGATTCCAGTCTTGGAAGCCAACATAGGCGATTTTCCTTTTTTCACGAGGTACTTTATCACCGCGCGATGCTCAAAATTGAAAGAATTTGTTATTTCTGCCGACATGGTGATGTTTATCCTACCACAGCTAATAACAAAATGAGATTATTATTAAAGCGGGGTGATATTTATACTACTAAAGAGTGCCGCAGTTAGTGCTATCACTAATGAGAAGATGGCTCGTTGTTGAGTACCTCAGTCTGCAAACTTATCAGCCGCTCCTCGTATACATACATATATGTATATGCATACGATATTTCAGATTAACTTTCCTTTTAAACTTTGTTCAGAAAATCGTAAAATTTGTCTATTTCATTCTCGGTGGCTTATGCTGCAAATCCTTTCGAGAAATAAGTGCACGTCTAAAATTTGATTCTTTAAATCGTTTTTAATTCAGAAGCCTCCTCAATACATCCCTTTTGTTTTTCGTATATAGCAGAATATGGTATCTTTGCTTTCTCAATTATTCCAATTAATATTTATCAGTGCTAGTTTTAATTCTTGTTGCCGTGTTTCAGTTTTTTTTTTTTTTTTTTATAATTTGCACGTGTGGAAGGGGTTATGAATACCCTTATACTAATTTTAGGACACTGGCGTTTTGAGGAAAGGGGAAGAGACAGAGAGAAAGACAGATTGGTGTAGTTTGTTTGAAACTCAGCTGGTATTAAGTTTCAGTGAACTCCAGGGTGGATGTCCAGATAACTGGGGATCTTGTTTGTTTTGCTTTTGTCATTGCTCATGATTGACAGTATTTTTTTCCGTCCTCCTGATGTCATCATAACGATCAAGTTGCATTTTAGCCATATGACCGCCCTACTGCCAGTGTTATGCCTTCGCAGTAGAGTTGACATAAGCTTTCGCAATTGATCGACTTTTTATTTATTTCATGCGAAATAAATAGATGATTACTGACATCAGGATTCGAACCGTGAACCTGTAGCATGACAAGCGATGATGTTACCACTACACATTTATTATGAACATTTTTGCAGATGTCTGCGCATTTATACATTTGAGCGAGTTGACCTTAATTCGTCATCTTCAGTTTCATCTTTTTTGATTGGTAGTTTGTTACTCATTTTTCGAGATTCTTCACCCGTTTTTATTTTTTTATCAGTTTGTTTTAGGACAACCATATATACGGAATTTACCGTATTTGTATTGTATTTTAGAGCTCTATACGAACAAAGAACTAATAATATATCTAACATGCGAGCTACGGCTCGAGTAGATAAAACGATATTCTGTGAAATTTATTTCTTTATTTTCTAGTCTATAGAACAATTCAAGTTCACACTATACTATTCTTCGAAAATTCTTTTCTTACACAGTCTCTTTTCTCTCATATCACTTTATCTCCTTTCAATTACTTAATTCACAAATCCAAACTAATTACTTTTTCTTGTTCACTCTCAACTTTCAATTTATCACAAAATTATAACTTCGCCCATTATTACTTTTCCAATCTCTTCGCCACGGTTCTAAACCAACTGCCCCCTTTCGATCGCCATCTGTCCTTATATAGCAGAAGTTTCTGATAGCCAGAAACTTCTAGCAAATTCTTCGACCACTGGAACAAGAAAAATTCTGATGTAATAATTCCAAGATGACAATCATTTCTTGCAGTTATAATTCTTTCTTATCCGTGATATTATCCGTCTCTTTCGTAGACATGAACTGTGGAGACTTAACCGCAGACACGAACCTCGAATGAAAAGACACTTTGGAATGGGCTGGAGGAGCGTAGTTATTATTCTACATTATTGTAGCATCGTTTTAGGTGATGTTACACTGCCCTCTTAGACTTGTTCGTCCCGAACAAGTGCGTCCTCACTTCGGCCATTGTATCGACTCAGTCGGTCCACATGAACCACTTTCATTTTGGCCTTTGGTCCTCGCTGGATGCGGTAGACAACATCGTTGATGCGGGTTATTATTCTTTAGGGACCCTCCCAGTTCTGCTGCAACTTAGGTGATTTCCCCTTTTGGCGATGGGGATTATACAAGCCACACTAGATCTCCTTCCTGGAATCCTGACGTTGTTGCCTTGGCATCATACCTGGTCTTCATGCGGTCGCTCGTTATCTTAATCTGGCTTCTGGTCCTTTGGTGTATGTCCCTAAGCCTTTCCCTAAGGTCCGCCACGTACTCTTCTTCATTTCTGGTCTCATTGGTAGGAGATCTAAATTTCACCTCACTGGGTAAACAAGCTATTCCACCAAATAAGATTTCGAACGGCGTATGTCGAGTAGTACTATGCACTGCACTTCTATAGGCCATCAAAAACAAGGGAATCTGCCGGTCCCAATCCCGTTGGTAGTCACCTACGACCTTCGAGAGATGTTCGTCCAAAGTCCTATCGAAACGCTCCACCATACCGTCCGACTGTGGATGAAGCGGGGTTGTCCGTGTCTTTTTGATTCCGAGTAGTTGACACATCTCTTGGAAGATTCTTGACTCGATGTTCCGCCCTTGGTCAGAATGCAATTCCGAGGGCACACCGAATCTGCTCATCCAATTGTAGACGATCTGCTCCGCCACGGTTCTGGCTTCCTGGTTAGGGATCGGAAACGCTTCCGGCCACTTACTGAAGTAGTCCATTACTACGAGTATATGTCGGTTTCCGGAAAGGGCCCTGCGATGTCAATGGCGATTCGTTCGAAAGGTGCTCCCACGTTGTATTGGTGCATCTTACCTCGAGTTTTGATTCTCGGACCCTTGCTAGCTGCACACACGTCGCATTTTCTGCACCAGTCTTCGATATCTTCCTACGCTTTCAACCAATAAAAACGTTCTCGTACCTTTTCTAGCGTCTTATTCACTCCCAAGTGGCCTCCGGACGCCCCGCCATGCATCTCCTGTAACACCTCCTTGACCCTCGTCCGCGGTTCGACAAGCTGCATTACAAACGACTTTCCGTCGGAGGATTCCCATTTTCTTCTCAGAACACCTTCTTGGACATGGAGGGAGTCCCACTGCGCAAAATATGTCTTTAAGGTCGGGCTTCTGTGAGAGATGTCCTGATGATCCGGTTTCTCCATGTTCTCCTTCCAGGCCAGAACCGGCTCGATATCCGGGTCTTCCTTCTGAGTGTTCCGGATCTCATCTACGCTCCAGCCGGCGATAGGTTCGGCTCTCATTCTTTGGATGGAAACCAGCTCCCGTTCTTCCTGACGCGCACAATGTTTACAATCCGTTCTGCATAGTCTCCGGGACAGTGCATCCGCATTAGAGTGGAGTTTTCCTTTACGATGCTGTATTTCGTAGTCGTAGATTTGCAGCCTTTCGATCCATCTTGCGACCTGACCCTCAGGACTCTTGAACTGTAATAGCCATTTTAAGGCTGCATGGTCTGTGCGAAGAACGAACTTTCTCCCATAAAGGTATTTGTAAAATGCTTCGTAGCCAAGATCAAAGCTAGAAGTTCCCGCCTTGTCACGCAGTAGTTCCTTTCTGGCTTAGAGAGCACCTTGCTGAAGTACGCGACCACCTTCTCTTGGCCATCATGCACCTGGGAGAGTACGGCTCCTACCCCGACATTACTAGCATCTATATCCACAATGAACGTTTCCCCGGGAGTGGGGTAAGCTAGTATTGGGGCATCGCATAGCCGTTGTTTAAGTGCCTTGAAGCTCTTCTCGCACTCAATTGACCATTTGAATTGTTTTCCCTTTTCCGTCAACTGGTAGAGGCTTTTTGCGATCCCGGCAAAATCCTTCACAAACCGTCTGTAGTAGGTGGCTAGGCCCAGGAAGCTCCTTAGTTGGTGTTTATCATTGGGGACTGGCCAGTTTTTCACCGCTTCGACCTTCTCTGGATCGGTTCTCACTCCTTTCGCTGAAATTATGTGCCCCAAGTACTTGACTTTCGCTCTAAACAGGGCGCACTTCTTGGGGTTGAGCTTCAGGTGGGCACTTCGAAGCCTTTGAAACACATCCCTTAGATTGTCCCGGTGTTGCGCAAACGTTTTTCCTACGACGATGACATCATCCAAGTATACCAAACAGCTCGAAAGTCGCCGGAGCATTGCACAGCCCGAATGGCATTACCGTGAATTGCCATAGCCCGTTTCCTGCGGTGAAGGCGGTTTCCTCCCGGTCTTCTGGATGGATCTGTACCTGCCAGTAGCCACTCTTCAAGTCGAGAGTGGAAAACCATCGGGCTCCTGATAGTGTGTCTAGTGTGTCTAGTGTGTCGTCAATCCGCGGCAGAGGGTAGCTGTCTTTCTTGGTGACGTAATTGAGCTGCCGATAGTCCACGCAGAACCGCGTGCTGCCATCTTTCTTCTTAACCAGTACAACCGGTGATGCCCATGGACTTTTGGAACTTTCAATCAGACCTTCTTTCTCCTTTGCCGGCACCATCTCTGCAACTTCTGTCTGCTTTGCCAATGGAAGGCGCCTAGTAGGCTGACGAATTGGTCTAGTATCACCAGTGTCTATTCGATGTTGTACCAGGTGTGTTCGGCCGTATTCTCCGTCCTGTGAGGCAAATACATCAGCGTACTCATTGATAAGATTCTCTGCCATAGTTCGGTCCTCCTGATTCAGCTCACTGGACTGGAGAATCGTCTCTCTCGTTTCCGCTGTCCAAGGTGATGGGAGAGGTTTCGGAGCATCACGTTCAGATATAGTTGTGACGGCGGTGATCGGCGTGCATTTTCCAGTCACCTCCCCTCGCCTTAGTTTGATAGTGTGTGGTCTCGCGTTCAAAACACTCACTGGAACCATGGTGTTCTTTGGTTCGACTAACGTCTTTCCCACGATGTAGTCTTGAGAATTCTTCTCTGGGTCTGGTTCTACTATGTAGAATCGGTGGCTCCCAAGATCACCTTCCAGCTTCGTCCAAATGATTGTCTCTGAAGACGGCGGCAAAACTTCGTCTTTGCTGATAACTGTCCTGAGAGTTACGGCATTCTCGTTTCCATACACCATCGGAATCTCCACATTTCGATACCTCAGTACTTGCATCCCGATGTCCAAGATTACTTCATTTGCTTTCATGAAGTCTATTCCGATGATGCACTCGTCGCATATATCTGCAACCAGAAACGCATGGGAGAACGTCAGTCCCGCCAGAGTAACCGTAAGACGAACTTCTCCAAACACCTTCGCCATTTCCCCTGTTGCAGTCTTCAGGCAGTAGCTGTTGGTGTTGTGTAGCCAGGAGCTTCTGACGATATCTCTTCTTACAATGGAGGCGGTGGCACCTGTGTCGATGGTGGCTACGCATTTCTTCTTGTTGATTAGTGCCTCCACTGTCAGGCTCTTGTTACCCCGTTTGGTTTGCGAAACTTGAATGGTGGTCCTGGGGGCCTCGATTCCAGTAACCAACTTCTGCCCCGCGAAGTTGGTCCTTACACATTTCCCGACTGCTGGTTTTGGGAAGTCTGACCGACAGGATGCTTCCTCTCTGCTTCTCCTACTTTCGCAATGTGGACAATTTCCTCGTCTAGGTGCACTTCTGCACTGCCGTTGTAGGTGTCCGGTTTGGTTGCAATTCCAGCAACGGATTTGACTTCCGCGAGCTTTGTCTTCATCCATGACGGCTGTTCTCTGGCATGAGCATTCCACGACGGACATTTCCCTGACACGGTGTATTCCCTGGTATGCTTGGTCCGGAGCCTTCATTGACAAAGCGAATGCCAATGCCTCGGGGAGTGTTCGCTTTTCAGCCATCCTTATAGCCATTTGCAGTTGTCTGTCCTCTATGGCCTGAATAAAAGCTTCCACCGCCATTTCTGGACTCGACTACGCAGCTGAACCCTGTACACCTGCTGCATGTGTTCATCCCCAAACCGCATCTCGATAGCCTGAACCAGAGAGTCGTAGTTCTGCTGTTTATCTTCCGGGATGGTCTGCAAGAGCTCCGCAGCTGGACCCCTCAGTGCAAGCGTGAGTGCAATAGACTTCTCTTCATCGTCCCAGCTATTGGTCATTGCGGCCGCTTCGAATTGCCTCTTATAAATTGGCCATGATGTTTGACCATCGAAGATAGGAGGCTACATCTCCTTTCTTCTCAGACCGTCAGTGGAATATTCCCGTGCTTTCTGTCTCTTCACGTTGCTGAGTTCCTTAGTAAGATTTTCGACTTGCTTTTCTACTTTTTCGAACTGAGTCTCTATCTTCCCGAACAGAGTTTCATGTTTCTCAAAGTTTTCATCGAATCTAGTTTCGACTTTTTCGAGTTGCGTCTCGACCTTCTCGATTTTCTCTTCGATCGCTTCGAATTTGGATTCCAAGTTCTTGTTTTGCTAATCAAGTTTGCTTTCCAGAGCATCTAGAGAATTCTTTTGTTCGTCCATTGCTTTCTTTTGTTCGTCCATTGCTTTCTTTTGTTCGTCCATTGCTTTCTTTTGGTCATCCAGCTTCAGTTCTATAGAATTCCTTTGGTCTTCTATTGCTTTCTTTTGTTCGTCCATGACTAACTTAAGTTGCAGGAGCTTACTTGTTATACCCGGGTCGGCTGCTGTACTTGCTGGTTCCTCTTCCACGTCAAACTCTACGTCATGCGGATTTTCACCTTCCTGCGTTACTGCTTCTTCCAGACGAATCAGTAGGGCATCTTTTCTCTCAGTTGTGTCGAGATTCCGCTTACTGAGTTCTGCCTTTAGTTGAATTATAGTTAGTTTTCCCAATTTGCGACCCATTTTGCGCAACTAATTAACTCAACACAGAAATGTTTTTTTTTTTTTTTATTGTGTAATTTCACACCACGGAAATAGTTATTCACAGAATAAGTTTTATCCCACTTCTGACACCAATGTAATATGCGAGCTACGGCTCGAGTAGATAAAACGATATTCTGTGAAATTTATTTCTTTATTTTCTAGTCTATAGAACAATTCAAGTTCACACTATACTATTCTTCGCAAATTCTTTTCTTACAAGGTCTCTTTCCTCTCAAATCACTTTATCTCCTTTCAATTACTTAATTCACAAATCCAACTAATTAATCACTAATTAATCAATTTATCACAAAATTACAACTTCGCCCATTATCACTTTTCCAATCTCTTCGCCACGGTTCTAAACCAACTGCCCCCTTTCGATCGCCATCTGTCCTTATATAGCAGAAGTTTCTGATAGCCAGAAACTTCTAGCAAATTCTTCGACCACTGGAACAAGAAAAATTCTGATGTAATAATTCCAAGATGACAATCATTTCTTGCAGTTATAATTCTTTCTTATCCGTGATATTATCCGTCTCTTTCGTAGACATGAACTGTGAAGACTTAACCGCAGACACGAACCTCGAATGAAAAGACACTTGGAATAGGCTGGAGGAGCGTAGTTATTATTCTACATTATTGTAGCATCGTTTTAGGTGATGTTACAGTATGTTCGTAATGTCTAGGGCTCTAGTGAAAAAAGTTACCAACTAGCATTTTTTAACCAACAATTCTAAATGAATTTGTTCTTACTGAAATAAAACAAATTGATAAGGATTAACAATTTTTATTGTCTTAATTTATGATATTTGAAAGTTTTGAAAATGCTCTAATCCTAAAAAAATATTAAAGACATTGGATACGGATATTTTCGCCAGTGTATAGTATTTTTCATCAAACTGTACGGAATTTTAAATTCATAAATATTGTAGCTCTGGTTGTCTTAATTTTGCTGAAGTGGGCATTTCCATGTTGTGTCTGTCTGTTTATATTTGTGTCCTTAGTGAAGTTAATTTCGCTTGCTTTTTTGTGTTTCTTTTCTATCTGGTTCTGTTTTATTTTCCATAACCTTTTATTTGGTCGTCTTTAGTATATAAATTCGATTTTGTATCATAGTCCTTAAGTTTCCATTTGTTCTTGATTATTATATCTTTTTGATAGCGTTGCGATTAATCTTGCAAGAATTTGCCTAATCCGGTCACCTTTTCTTCTATTCCGTCGTATTGTAATATGCGAGCTACGGCTCGAGTAGATAAAACGATATCCTGTGAAATTTATTTCTTTATTTTCTAGTCTATAGAACAATTCAAGTTCACACTATTCTATTCTTCGCAAACTCCTTCCTTACAAGACCTCTTTCTTCTCAAATCACTTTATCTCCTTTCAATTACTTAATTCACAAATCCAAACTAATTACTTCTTCTTGTTAACTCTCAACTTTCAATTTATCACAAAATTACAACTTCGGCTGTTACCACTTTTCCAATCTCCTCGTGCGGTTCAAAACCAACTGCTCTGTCTCGATCGCCATCTGTCCTTAAATGGCCGCATTTCTAATAGCCAGAAATTTCTAGCAAATTCTTCGACCACTGGAACAAGAAAATTCTGATGTAATAATTCCAGGATGACAACTGCAGCCAATAATCTCTTGTTTTCTCTTATCCGTGATATTATCCGAACTGTGGAGACTAATTACAGACACGAACCTCGAATGAAAAGACACTTCGGAACAAAATTATGCCAGAATGAAAAGACACTTCGGAATTTGTTGCATTATGCTACATTATGTTACAGTATATAGTTAAGGCCTTCGCAATTTATTTCAACTTTAACGATGTTGTTTATTAGATACACAATATAAAATCTTGCAGTTCTTGGTTGTATTTTTGAATTTCCGTTCCGTGTTTAATTTTATATTAGCAAAATATCTCTGCCGTTCTTCAATCACCGTGTTTTTTTCGGTTATAATAGTTTCTTTTCTTTCTTGAGTTTGTTCTCGTATTTGATTTATAAGGTCAGTTTTAAAACTGCTCACAGCTTATATAATTGCCCAGCTGCTTTTCGATTGTACTTTCTCCGTCAGTATCTTATTATTTGTGACTTTTATATTTCTCCAATTTGTCCACACCTTTCAACAAGAAGAATGGATTCACTTTCTTTAAATTCCAATTTGTATAGTTTTAAAATCGATTTCTATGCTGCTGCTGACAAACAATATGGATGCGCTCTTCATCGCTTCCACTTTTGTATAAAGATAAATAGTAGTTCCGGACGTAATCCACGCAAAGAAGAAGAAACAATTAAGATTTAGGGGATATGTTCTCGATGGGTATAGAATAAGTATTAAAAAGTTGCAAGGTTGCTTCTTCATTTTTTTGGGGTGTGAATATACCCATAGTAGGCTGATTTTTCGCTATCTTTAAAACGCTTCACCCTACGATATTATAGGAAAATATAGTATATTGCCTAAAAAATTTCCCATAAATAATGTCTGAGTTATTATCATATATTTCTTTCTAAATTGCGTGTAATCGAAAAGGGAGTGGTTTTAAGTGCGCTAAAACAAATGCGTTTCCCTTTCCTGTTTTGTCTTTTTGTATTTATCACTTGAACGCTTCTTTCTACTGTAAAATAATAAGAGATATACCTAAATATTTAAAGTTGAATATAATATTAGAATTCTACGGAACACATCATGTTTTTGTGTAATCGACGCGTGAAGCTAGGGAAAGACACAGCGGAAAATGCTAATTTTTGAACCATAATTTCATATTTTACGGGTTCTGGATTGGTAAATGTGTGAACGACGTCTTCCAAAGTTGTTTTCTTCTGAAAAATAGAGAAGTTGTATTGCAGCTGATGTACATTTGAGAAAAAACAAGCAGTGGACATAGCTAGACATATTTGGTAAAGCAGGATAAAACATAGCGAAAAGTCTGCTGCCAGTAAGGAACAGCATTACAAGTTCCAACGTATTTGGAAGTCAATCTTTAGGCAGGAAGCACAATTTTGTATGAAAAAGAAACTGGTGATCTCATTCTAGTTCTAGAATTAGCATGGATGATCTACCACGAGTTTGGTCTAATTTGCTTTTACTTTCAGTTTTCTGAATAAGTAAGGTAAGCGTTGAAAGTTGGAACTCGCTAACCTCGAACCACGTTATTTTACTTAGCCCCAGTATGTATAGCTTATACCACTATTTTTCTAATTGAATGAATCTGGTCTAATGGGGACCTTCTCCTCCAAAGTCAAAGAGGGTCCTCACATTCCAGAAACCGATATACATATGTATGTTTGGGTACGATAGCAAAAGTCGTCAATGTGTGGTCATTCCTTATCCGAAACATGGCAGCTGTTTCGAAGATATATTTGTGTTTTGGAGACTTTTGATTTGTAGTAAATTTTTATTGTTTAGGGCTTTTACATAACCTGGTCAGGACCTTTACAATGCTGCAAGCTACGTTTTGAAAGTTCTGTTTTGTATACCCTATTTGATAGGAGGGTATATTAATTTTGAACCATAATTTGCAACGTAGCAATTTGCCGATCAGCAATAACAAGAGAAAAAAAATTTAAATACCTGGAATTTGATGGTACGAGTATCAATCCACAACAGCAAACTCTGCAATCGTCTTTCCTGTCGTCTGTCCGTGCAGTGGGTGTACAAGAACGCACTGGTCCTTGCACATACAAACACCCCATTCCAGGGGTAGGTTTTGTTGTTTTATTTTGAAATTAAAATTCAAAATTAATAACAAAAAAAAAATAAAAAAATAAATACAAATTCCAACATACCTGGTTCTGTCTGGTGTCCGCAGCTTATAACCCTACTGCAGCTTGTCCTCTTTGTCTTATTGTGCTGTTTTTTTTCTCTTTACAAATACCCAATCCAAAGTTGGGTTTTCTTCTAAGTTATTTAAATAAAAACAATTACAAAAAAAAGACAGCGATTAGCCTCGCAATTCAAAATGAAGAAATGTCAACAATCAGCTCCCTCACTCGCTCAAACACCACCCCTCTCTGGCAAAATAAATGATGAATAGAGAATGTAAAGAAAGTTGTTTTTGCCTTAAGTCGTATGCATAGGTGTCTCGTAGGTCATATTATGTATGTTATGTAAGTGAATTAGTAATATTGTAGGTCAGCGCTAGTGTATTTATGTATATTTTTATTCAGTTTTTTTTTTTTTTTAAACGGACGATTGTTGTAACTGACAATAACGAGACGTAGGAAATTGGAAAGGGAAATTTTCCATTTCCATGATCCGAAAAGGGAAATACACTAATAGCTGACAAAGACAACAAATGACAAAGAAAAAGGAGAAAAAGACTAACAAAGAGATGACAAGAAAAGGGGAAAAGTAGGACAATGGGAAAGAGGGTGGCCGTGGTTTAGTGGTAACATCAACGCTTGTCACGCTCTTGGTTTACGGTTCAAATCCTGATCTCAACAATCATCTATTTATTTCGTCTGAAATAAATAAAAAAGTCGATCAATTGCGAAAGCTTAGTCAACTCTACTGCGAAGGCATGACATTCATTTCATTTTTAATGCATTTTTTTATGTAATTCATTAAACTTATAGCTAGACAAAAAAACGTTTAAAACTAGCTTAACTAACTTAACTATTCTTATTCTAACTTACTGGCCCTGTGCGGGCGCTCTAAATTAAACCTAACACTTAAAACTATGTCTTTCGACGTAACGAACTTGAAAATGCTTTATTTATTTAGTTTTTTTTAATTTTAATTTTTACTAAGAAAATTATTACAGAGAAAACTTAGTAAATTAACTTTCTTTTTTTAACTTAACAAACTACCTTAAAACAAATCTTAAACTATCTTATTCTACCTTAATCTATCTTACTCTACCTTACGTAATTATATACGTACTTTTTTTGGTTTTTAATTTTTTTTTATTTTATCAAGTGCTGTTTTTTTTCTATTTTTTATTTTTTTTTGTGCTTTTTTTTTTATTTTTACCTATACATTATATATAAAATTCCTAAACCTAAAACTATGTAAGTCGGCCATGGGCAAGAACAGCCAACTCGGGGGAAACGACGAAGGAGTTTCCTCTCTTTCGGCTAGTCACCAGAAATGACCGTACTGACATTGTACGTCCTCAACATCGCGACCCGATACTGCCCTACTAAACCGGAGACGCTCCACACTGCCGTGTGCAACGTCTCTGTCGTAGTTGAGTCGCCTATCCACAACTGTTCGATTAGCGGCTGTCCTGGATCAGACCTTTCTCATCAAAATGGAGGAACGCCTCTGGGGGAACAAAGCCGTTAAGGCGCACTCTCTCGCGATACTCATAATTAGGGTAATAAATTGTTCGTCGAGCTCATTGCTCTTGCAATGTGCCTTCGAATCAGCTTGATAACGAAATTATCAACTCTTATTAGGTTATCACTGTTGTATAGGACCTCATTGGGATAGAATTTTATGTACTGGGACTCTGGTGTTCTGTATAAATGAAGGCTTGCTATTTTTGACAATGAACTGTCTACTGGTGAGCATGTTATGAAGTATGTACAGCAGTGGTTTGCTTATGCCCAGCCTGCTTAGCTTGTAGAAGAGTCCCTCTAACCATACGGTGTCAAAGGCCTGATGTTCGGAAGGAGACTTATTGACCGGAGATTTGCCAGGTTGGAGGTGTCCTTACCCCATTTGGGGATGGATTGTATCACTGCTGTTTTTCAATGCGCTGGATAACGTGCAAGATTCAGCGCGTTGTTAAACAGAGTGGTGTAAATGTCCACCGCTTCTAGAGGGAGACGTCGAAGCACAATGTTCGATACTCCATCGATTCCCACAGATTTCTTCCTCCTTAATGAGTCAAAGATTGCTTGGAGCTCCACCTTCGATATGTACGGGGGATGCACCTTTTCATCGGCGATGACATTATTTGCCATGTTATCGTCATTGAACTCGGTAAAACCTATGTTCTCGGATCGCCAGTGCTCTATCATTTCGAAGATAGATGTTGTGCACAAGGACGCGATTTTCCAGGTCGTGGTTCGGGCAAATGGTATCATGCACCTTGTACACTTCCTGGAAAGTCACTCCAATAGCCTCTACCTTCTCCTCCTGATCTTCGATCACAAAGAAGTTGTCATCCTCTACTGCATTATCTGGATCTATACCTGCTGTTATAAGTATTCGTCCATTGTTCGTCGTTCGGGGGATCTTAAGACACGGAAGGTCGTTTTGATTATTCCTCCGAAATATTTTATTTATTTGTGGGAACATACTCGGGTTGTTGGATTTTACAGCTCGAATTTTGTTGTTCCAATGCAAATGTACAGAAAGTCTGTAATTTTCTCTAATTAATTTTTGGAGGCTTTTAATCAACGACTTCAGCGTCCTAACCTCCGAGTTTTGTCTGTCAGTAAACTGTCTGTACAAGGTTTTTAGTCTTGACAGCAGTCTACTTTTGTGTTGGTGTAGTGCGTCAATTGTTGCATTGCGGAATATGTCTGTGTTATCAGTATGTTGATACCGAGGTATCGTATTGTCCATAGTTCGCTTAATTGAGTGCTCTCGTCAAAGTTCTTGAGAAGCGAGTCCAACGCGTCCTACTATAATTGTAGGAGTACGTTTGGACAAACTCCTCCAACTCCGCAATTTCGTTGGGAATCGTTATTACGGCACTAAGTCCGCAATGGTCACTGTCATACACAAATGTGTGCAGGCAGTTTATAGTTTGTCGGTCCATGTTGGTCAGTTGTAACCGTACGTCGAACAGCATAAGATCCAGATAGGATCCGCTTCTAGGAAACGACGGACTATCTGTAGCTTTCAAATAGAGTTTATACTCGACACTGTGCCGACCCCACCAATTGAATGGTAAGTTCCCTCTAGGATTAGGTGTGTTATTTCCCCAATCTCTATGTTTAGCGTTAAGATCTCCGGCCATGATGAAATAATTCTCCTCCGACTCCAGCCTTAGGAATCGAAAAAGTGTCTCGAGCTCCGAAATAAATGAAGTAGATTGAGTAGCTTCAGGTGCATAGAGTGCGACCAAATACATCCTCTTTCAACTGCGGAGAGGGATGCACACGATACATGCTTCCAGCTCCTGGAACCTTCGCACTTCACCGCTGTACATTACTTTAAATTGCAGTTGTTTGCGTATGAAGATCGCAACACATTCCTCCTTGTGTGGGTGTGGGTCGGTCTCTTCTGACAATATTGTATTTATTGTGCCCCAATTTGTGCTTCTGGGATAGCTTTGTTTCGCTAACCATAAGCACATCAGGGGTTTGGTCTTCTAGCAACTTAAACAATACGGCTCTTCACTCGATCCTAATCAGTGAATTCACATTAACCGCAAGGATATTCAAGGATTGCTCCCATTACGAATGGAGATGGGTTAAGCCCGGCAGAAGTGCGTAGATCTAGTCCACCCGCTTCGCCTGCTCCTGTACCTGACTTTGAAGCTGCTCCATCTGCCCTTTGCGAAGGCATAACACTGGCAGTAGGGTGGTCGTATGGCTTAAATGCAACTTGACCGCGATGATGACATCCATTGGAGGGAAAAAAATACTGTGAATCATGGGCAACGACAAAAAGCAAGTTACCTGGACGCCCAGTTACCTGGACGCCACCCTTGGAGTTTACTGAAACTTAATACCACCTAAGTTTCAAACCCACTACACCAATTTTTCTTTCTCTCTCTCTCTCTCAATTTCTACAAACGCCCGCACCTTGAAATAATTTAATGGTATTTATATCCCATTTGGCGCGCAAATTATAAAAAAAAAAACAAACAAAAAAGTGTTAACCCAAATTGATAGCAACGGGGTAGAGTATCAACCCCAAGACTATCATTTTTAAAGTTCAGTTCATAACAGCTGGTCGCTTATTTCATAATTGTAAATTTTTTTGGGTACAAGTACGGTGAGGTGTGAGACATACCGTAGAGATTTGTCTTTTTTTTAGGAAGTGAGTTTGGCACAGATAGTATGGTTATCGATTTAGTAGTATAATATAAATTTCAAATTAGATAAACCCCAAGTCACTATACAAGAGGCGTATACAGGCAAATACAAATTCGCTGAGGCACGTAGGACGAAGCTTAGAAGCTCCGGTGAATTATAGATTTGATTTAATTTTAACCGATAGGCATTGAGGATCGGAAAACGGCTCAGGCCTCTGGAAAAATGTTTTGGCCGTTCATTTCCAAAACCGTTGTGAACACGCATCGGTGCAACTGGACAAAAGCCGGTGAAACAGCAAATAGCGGTGGCGGCCGTTAGCAAAAAGAACGGCGACAAGAGGTGCTCCCCCACAAAAAATTCAACGCCTCTTGGAGATGCTCCGCGTGACCCGACACTGTTTTTAGTGAATTTCCTTAAGAAAAAAAAGAGAAAGAAAAAATAAATTTTGATTGAGTGCTACGGATCACCTTGCCTCAATAGTTTAACTATAAAGTTTTTTTTTTTTTGAATTTCATCATACATTTTTGAAGTCCATTATAGTTTTAATTTTTTTTTTTAATTCCCCTTTTCGTGAATATCTATGATAAGTGATAAGTTTTCTTAATTATTCGTACTGCATTTGAATGAGTTTTGTGGTTCAACGGAAGACTTATGGTTAGGATAGATATAAAAATTTGTGAATTTTGCTTAAGAGTAAGGCTTTATTTTTTGAATTTCATCATAAATTTTTGAAGTCCATTATAGTTTTAAATTTTTTTTTTAATTCCCCTTTTCGTGAATATCTATGATAAGTGATAAGTTTTCTTAATTATTCGTACTGCATTTGAATGAGTTTTGTGGTTCAACGGAAGACTTATGGTTAGGATAGATATAAAAATTTGTGAATTTTGCTTAAGAGTAAGGCTCAGTGTTTCTGTTGCATCTAACTCCGCTAATAGGAAAGAAACACCAACCTTTCTTGTGCTGCCGGCACACTACCTTTTATATTTCAATTATTATTGGAAAGAAAAAAAATTACTCATAGCAGAATAGGGATAGGTTTTTTTAGTTATAGTAGTAATTTTTGTTTGTAATAAAAGAAGTAGGAGGAATGGCTTACGAAAATTTACATATCCAGTGGTTGTGATTTTCATAATATGTGAATAGGAATTTTTTTATCTGGTGTGTGAATGGCCGGTCGGGCCGTCCTTCTGTAGATGAATGGCGACAAGACAGGACGACTACGAACAATAACGACGTAACGTGACGACTGACAGACTTCCTCTACGACGGACTCAGGTCGTGACTGGGGAGCGCGTTTAGGGGCTATCTTTCACAATCATTGGCCAGAGAAATAGCAATCGGTTGTATCATCAGACACAAAGGGTGGGCAGGCCAACTTTTGCCACCTCCACCAGGCATACCTCGGGTACTTGATGAACCCGTTTGGCGAGAAGAGAAAAGGGGAAGGACAATTTGCGCGATAGGGAGTACCTATAGGTTAGTATAAGATAGATAGGTTTAGATTAGGATTTAGTTTTAAACACTAGGTTAGTTTAGGTTTAGTTTAGGATGGGTAGGGTAAGTTTCGCGGAGTCCTTCCCAATCTGTCTCCTGGCCATGGGCACAAGTCCTTGGATTTTCCTTTTGCTTTCTTTTCTATCTCTTGGAGTCCATCCGAAGTCTAAGTAGAGTAGCTTCCTTCTCTCTTTTGTTTTTTTATTACAATGGCACGAGATTTTGTGTGCTGAGCAGGTGGTGCGAAATAAGGTAGACAAGAACCACCCCGTTCGACGAGCTGAGCCGAGCAACCGCGAGCGTGCCGTCGTCCTCCTTACTCGCACCAAAGACGCCTCCGTGGCCAACCCTAGCTCACAACAATGGCACTCAACGGTATTTTTACCAAAAATTACTATTAGAGGCACGATTGCGACTCCAAGGGGACGATTTTCTATTTTCGAAAGACGTCGCCTTGGACTCATATCAATCACCCTCATTCGCGATTAGTTTTTGTCAGTGCTAAATATTTTTTTTACTTTTCTGTCTTCTACATTCAAGGGCTGTAAATGCTCCTTGCTTAGTCACAGACTGAAGACAGCTATCCAATCCTCAGGTTTTAAGCTAGTGGATCCTGTGAGGTAGTTGGTCTGTGAATATACATTACACCACATTACACAAATACAAGTTTCTTTTTGAATTTTGTTTTATTATACTGGGTTTTTTTCTTCACCTTTTTCTATTTTGTTTTTTTTTATTTTCATATTTTTTACTATTGATTTTATTCCTCTTATTACAATTTTTTTATTTTTCTTTTTTTGAATTTTTTTATTATTTTTATTCTATATTTTTTTTACCTTTTCCTTGAATTTTTACTATTTTTTTTTATTAGGCTTTCGCGTTTTTTTTTTTACCTTTTTACTACTATTGGTTGATTAGTGAAGTAGAATTTTTTTTTTAAACTTTTATCGTGGAGGGAATTGGCAGGAATTTAGGGGCAGTACCTAAGAACACTTTGTCCCAAGGAGCAGTTCCGCCAGGAATGCGGGTGACGCGTTTAAGGGCAATGTTGGAACGCGAACAGGGAACAGACGGATGTGACTTGCCACCTGCTACAGGGACTGACGGCATTTACGCAAGACAGGGGACAAACGACGACTACCTGTCCTTTGGCCAAGACGACGGAAATTACCATACGAACTCTAACATGACAGACCATACTGCGACGACAAGACAGAAGGTAACTCGGTCCACGGTAGAGCTACCTGGAAACCTAGAGAGAAGATCCCTTCCAATGGAACATGACCTACTTGACTTATACGACGTACAAAACAGACGAAATATAATAGACACAAGACTACAAGCCAGAAAACTTGTAGGACAACGCAACCAACGGCTAAGTCTGTCACTAGGCAACCAAGCGACAGCAACTGTAGCAGAGACCAGGATCTGATGACGAAGATGATCTGACTGGCTTTCGGAGTAAGACTGTGTTCCAGGAGAACATCAAGGCGATCAACGACAAGATCTGCCACCTGGAGCTCACGGCAGCTGCGAAGAGGGAACCACCTACGACGAACGACCGACGACAAGACAACACCTGACAAGGACAGTCCACTCCTTTGCACGTACTCAACTGGACGGAACTATTACATTAACCAACGCCGACACTAAACAGACCGACTTCAAACCCGCCACCACATGAACGACCACTACATGACCCACTGTGGGACCAGGCTCCACGATTCACCGAACCGTTTTCTTCACGGTTTTCAGAACGGAAGGTGGACATCCACAAGTGGGGCTTTAAGTTCGACGGGATACCGAAAACGATGTCCGTAGAAAGCTTCCTATTTCGCGTTGAAATCGTGCAACGCCAGAACGGTATCAACGACCACCAGCTGTTTACCCACTTCCACCACCTCGTAAGCGGTCCGGCAGAAAGATGGTTTTGGCAATTTTTGCAAGAAAACTAAAGCTATAGGGGCCTTAAGGGGAATTTATTTAAACAATTTAGGAATAATGTCAGGGACCATGAAATCTTGAGAGCCATAATGGATAGGAGGCAGCAACCCCAGGAGTTATTTGACGACTTATACAGCGACGTACGGACGATGGTACCTACTACAAATGACGAGTCAACCAAACGAACTAGACTTAGTGGACATCCTCCGAAGTAATATAAAGGACAGTGTAGCGACGCTGATCTTCTTAACGACTAGGGAGACGAAATTTAGAAGACAAGTTAACGAACTAGGAGACCAGGGAATTTTTAGAGATAGGGAACTAGAGGGCGAAGAAGTGGCAATTGCTGCGCTTCAACGGAACAGGACTGACAGATAACCGACTTACATGAAGACTGACAGAACAAACAATACGAACTCGACTAAGAGAACAGACCTGACTAGGAGTCCTGCTTCAACTCCGCGGGCGTGTCAGTCTACTTTCCATAGTCTGACGTGCTTTAGTTGTGGTCAAAGAAATATTAACTTTAGTTGAACACAGTTTTTTTTTTTTTTTTTTTTCCGAGGGTTGGTGCAAAATCTTCCATAGACGCTATGAGGAGAGCAAGCGCGTGCTCATAGTAGTATCAGATTCTTACTGACTAAAAAAACACCACCCTGCCATTTAATTTGGTATATATTGCAACTAAGAAGGACCTTATCAAGCAATTTTTCTAACATGTAAAAAAAAACTCGTTTGGCAGGTTACTTTCCACTGAAAGATCCTGCATGTTCCGCAATCTAGGCGCGGTTGATTCCTATCTCGCCAAGTCGAAAGGTTTCGTCCTTTGTAGTCGGCGCAATAGATTGCTTTTATCCAGAATTTGTAGGGTTGTATTGTTAACATGTCCGATTAGTCGGTTTCTATGTTTTCTCGCGAAGTTTCTAATTTCAGCCTCGATTGTCGGAATTCCGAGATCACTGTGGATATCATCGTTTCTAGTATACCACGGTGCGTGAACAATTTCTCTTAGCACTTTATTTTGAAAAGTTTGTAAAATATTGGCGTTTGTTTTCTTGGTACAGCCCCAAAGTTGTATACCGTAAGTTCACACCTGCTTTAGCACTTGCTTGTGTAAAAGCAGTTTGTTTTCAATACTGAGCCGGGAGTGTTTTCCGAGCAACCAGTTCATTTCTCTATATTTGATTTCGAGTTCTTTATGTTTCATTTTCACGTGCGAATTCCATTTCAATTTTGCGTCGAGTGTCATTCCAAGGTATTTGGCCTCGTTTGCAAAAGCTATTCGGGCCAAGTTAAGGAAAATTGGCAAGACATTAGCTTTCTTATAAGTGAAATTCACGTGAACAGATTTAGATTCGTTGAGGGCGATCCGCCAGTCCCTCGTCCATTCATTTACTTTATTCAGTTCGTTTTGCAGTTTTGCAGTCATTTCTTCGATTGTTTTAACTACGGCTAGGATAGCGGTGCCATCGGCAAACGTAGGCAGGATAGTGCCATCTTCTTTCGGTATATCTCGAGTATATAACAGATAAAGAAGTGGCCCACGAACGCTTCCTTGCGGTACACCGGCCGAAATTTCTTTGAGCTCCGAGTATTCATTTCCATGTCTAACACGGAAGAGACTATTCCCGAGATATGATTCTAGAATGTCGTATAGGCATACAGGGAGAACTTGTCGTAATTCGCAATTCAAGCCATCATGCCACACCTTATCAAATGCTTGCGAGACGTCAAGAAATACGCTTGAGCATATCTTTTTCTCTTCAAGTGCTTTCTCGATTACATCAGTAATTCTATGCACCTGGTCAATTGTCGAATGCTTACTTCTGAACCCAAACTGGTGGTCAGGGATAAGATTATTTTCTTTTATAACCGGTTGGAGACGCCTTAGTAATGTCCTCTCGAAAATTTTGGATATAACTGGAAGTAGCGAAATTGGTCTATAAGATTTTACCTCATTTGGCGGCTTTCCTGGTTTTAAAACCATTATAACTTCGGCAACTTTCCATTGGTTAGGCACGTGTTTTAATCTGAGCGCAACATTTACAATATGAAGAAGCTTAAGCAATGCTTTTGTAGGTAAACTTTGAGAATTTCTCCGGTGATCAAGTCATAACCAGGAGCTTTCTTAGGTTTTAGATTCCCTATCTCATGTTTGAGTTCCCTTAGCGTTGCACTTGTAAGTGCTAAATTATCAGATGGTAAATCGGGCCTATTGATATTGTCGTAAGAAACTTGACCATCGTACGGTTTAAAGGTGTCTTCCAGGTGGGCCGCAAAAACTTCCGCTTTTTCTTTATCTTCCCTTGCTCATTCATTGTGATTTAATTTAATTGACGGCGCGGGGACCTTGGGCCTTTTGGTGTCTTTTACAGCTTTCCAAAGTGAATAATTGGAATCTTTTTTCGCTGTTAAACTTTCAAGATAACAGCCTATCGTACGATTCTTAAAATCCTTTATATTCTTCTTCAACGAATTGCATAGGTGATTCAAGTGAGCTTTATGTTGCGGAGCACGACTCTGTTGCCATTTCTTACGCGCTTTTCTTTTTTCCTTGACCAATTCTTTTATTTCCATAGGATATCGTAGACCGTATTTGTCCGGAGTTTTCCCTGGATTGGGAGTATTATTATAAAGAGGCGAGCTGTACGATCTCAACGAAGCGATCAACTTCAACCTCAAGTTCATAGGGTGTCGTAAGTGGAACGCTCAGTTCAACATTATCTTCAATTTTGTTCCTAAATCCTTCCCAGTTAGTTGTTCTACCGGTTAATCTCGCTGGCTCTAGGGTATAGACTAGTTTTTCGCTCAATATCAAAACAACTGGGGAATGGTCAGACGACAGATCAAAGCTCTCTTTAACTTTAATGTGGTTTGTAGAAATTCCTTTCACGACGAAAAAGTCGATCAGGTCAGGTATTTTCGAAGTATCAGTTGGCCAGTAGGTCGGTTTACCCGTCGAATGTAAATCACACACAGTGCCAGGGGAACCTGAGAGTCGGCAGTGCGACCGGGACGAACCAGCCGACAAAGACCACACTCCCGGAAAGCGGGGACAAGACTTCCAAATTTTGAAGAGGGTTCCAGAAGGTGATGATACTTCCACGGATAAGGAAATCCCTCAAAGGAAGAGTCTTCACCAACGCCTGCAGGAGTTTAAAGCCGCCAGAAAGCGTATCTTTGGAGAGGAAGTGACAGCGCCGGTGGAGAAGATCAGGAACTATTTGAAATTAGGAGGCTAAGGGAAATATGTGCAAGAGATATAGCAGCGACTGTGATAAATATTTCGGACGACAATAGGCCATACGCTAGGGTTAGAATAGACGGTGAGGATGGTTGGTTGGTTGGTTTAAGAGGGTGAGCTTATGCTCTTCACTTAGGCCTCCATTGGGCCCGTTGTGTTCCCCTCATCTATTTAACTGTAAGGAATAGTGCTGTGCTTTGGGAATTATGTGTTGAGAGGATTTAGGTATTGGGATCATGGGGAGTATCAATGGGAAACTATATCGTATAGTGATCGGGGAATCGTTGTGTTCGTCTGGCGAATATATCCCCGATTCCTTTCTTACTGAGGTGTGTAATATCCGGAATCCTTGGAGATCCCAGAATTTTCAGTCTTAACCTCGCTGTAGCAAGGCAGTGGCAGAGGAAGTGTATTATATCTTCCTCCTCCTCCTCACAGTTGGCACAGATTGTTGTATCAGCTATCCCGAGTTTGAACGAATGTTTGTTGAGATTGATGTGCACTGTTAACAGTCCCACCGTCAATCTCAATTGTGTTCTGCTTGAGTTAAGAGCTCTTTTTGCTGTGTTGTTACTCGGTTTTATTATTACAGATCTAGCCACTTTGCACGTGTCTAGATTCGTCCAGTTATTGAAGTCCTGTCGTATCTTTTCATTGATTATTATTTTAATAGTTGTCAGAGGGACCTCTATTGTATTATCTGGGTTCAGTTCTGTATTGCCCGCTCCTTTCCTTGCTAGTTTGTCTGCATTTTCGTTACCCGGTACACCTTCATGCCCCGGCACCCATGTAAGACGGACTTTATTGCGTCTGGCAAGTAAGTTCAATTTAGTTTTGCACTCCCTTACTAGTCCTGATTTTGACATGGGGTTTGTAATCGCGCTAATTGCTGCTTTGCTGTCCGAGCAGATGTCGATTTGCCTCCCTTCGCTGGTGTCTTCTGCGAGTATTTCAGTTGCCTTCATAATTGCATAGACTTCTGCTTGGAATACCGATATAAATGATTCTTGGTGATTAGCAAGTTCAATCGGTGGGTTAGCACTAAAGATGCCAGCCCCTGATTCCCCTGATATGTTAGAGCCGTCTGTATATACCAATACCCCATTGGAGTTTCTTGTCGTTCTTTCATACGTCCAATATTCTCTTGTGGGGAAAATTGTTTCGAAGTTGTTGGAGAACGTGTACTATTTTTCAACAACATGACTGGTTCAATCGATGAGTGGTGTCATTACTCTTATCATTTCGGTGATTTTTCGATGTCCCGTATTTGCACCATGAAATGAAATGGCCGATAGTTCTAAGCCGTGTGGCTGAAATGCCGGCAATTTTCTTCGCTTCGAGGTGCACTGGTAGAATGTTTAGGATCGCTTCCATGGCCTCGGTTGGCGTTGAGGATTGTGCTCCTGTAATACCCAGGCAGACCATACGATGCACCTTAGTTAGCAGGTCTCTTGCATACCTTTTGCTCATCACTAGCCACCATACAACTACACCGTAGAAGATGATAGGTTTTATTACGCATTCGTATATCCAGTGGATCTGTTTCGGTTTCAAGGCCCATGACTTCTGACTTGTAATCTGTGTTCTGATGTAGTTATCACAGATTCTCTCCATTGATTTTAGTAAGGACGTTAGGCTAATAGGTCTATAGCCCTTTGCTATTGACAAATCTTTCCCGGTTTTCGGCAGGAACACCATGCCCGGTGATTTATAAGGCGCAAATGAGTTAATAGCCCAGGTCACTTTATCTGCATCAACCAGGTTCTCAGTGTCCTCCCATTTTGTATCAGTTTGAGTGAGGCCACAATTGGAAGGTGTAGCTGCCTCATTGAAACAGTTTGGGAAGTGTACACACATCAGCGTCTCCAAGGTATCGGCTGCGGTTGCCAAGTTATTGCCCGCCTGTAGAAGTTGATAACTTGGTGGTTCCTTGGACAATATCTTTTTTAATCGCGCTGCTCCATTGTTATCACATATGTTGGTGCAGAAAGTTTTCCATGATAGGCTTTTAGCAGCCCTGGTGAGCTTCTTAAAGCTTCTTTTGCTTTCTTTATAGGATTCCCAGTCTGCTTCTTCGTTGGTTCTTAAAGCTTTATTTAGGCGGGTCTAGCAACCTATATTATTTCGTGGAGGTCGCCGTTCTACCATTTTTGCTTTGCACTTCTAGGTACCGGTTTTAAAGGACAGGCGGCCTCAAAAGATTCTATAATACACTTCTGTGCTTTGAGGACTTCATTGTTTATTTGGTTAATTTGGTCAGCTTTCCCTGAAGATTACGAGTACTTACAAAGATGGACCAATCTGTTTTCTTAGGATTCCTAATCATTATTTTGGATTTGTGATCAATTCCAATATCAAAACTCAACCACCTGTGGTCCGAAAAGGAGATCTGATCCTCCAGTTCGACACCAGGTGTATAGACCTAACGTCGCATAAGGTTATATCTAATACCTCCCTTCTAATTTTATTTATGAAGGTTGGTGTACAGCCCTCATTTAAGGTAATCAAATTTTCAATATTTAAATAATTGGCCAAACACTCACCTCTTTTGTTGATGTTCGTACCTCCCCAATTAGTGTGGTGGGCGTTAGAGTCCATTCCCACTATGAGACTCTTCTGTTAGGACCTCGTCCAGGTGACACACTTCTTTAACTCATTGCTAGGTGGAGGTTGCGGGAAGTCATAGGGAAGATAGCAACCGGCCAAAATAATTTGGTTGGTCTCGCTATTTCTTACCCTATATTCAAGACTTGTAATTGTGAGGTCGCCTGTGCTGATCTGTGGGATAGAGAAAATATTAATATGCTTTTGTGCCACAACACAGGCTCTATACTTACTGTTTCCGTTGTTTGCAATCACTTTCTGTTTAATCCCCCATCCTGTTACCTTATTATTCGCACAATAGGGTTCCTGGATGAGGGCGATGTCCGCTTTCCCTGCTAAGAGGTAAGCACAGAGGTTGGCAGTTGCCGCCCTACTGTGCTGAAAGTTTGCTTGGATTACCTTCACTAATTCTTTCGTGGAATGAAGGGATTACAAAGCTGACCTGGTGAAAGCCGCATAATGCTTTACCCCCTTGTAGGACTAGTGACCCAGCGATTCCTCGTCAAACCCTACCACGACCAGTTGGCCTTTGTCTGCCTGTTCCTTTGCGTGGTAGAATTTCCACTTTTCTGCCTTAAGATCTTTTGATTTTGCAGCTTCATCCGCGCAAACAGCGTTGCAGGTTCGTCGACTACCCCTGGGATCCAAACGGACACCCTGGTTAATCTTTCAATCTTTCCCGCCGGGAGAGCCACTAGGTTGGTTCCTTCCCAACCATCGAGTCTGGATGTTAATTTAGTTAACGACTCCGTCGAGGCATTATCCTGGTAGCGTATGTGGTAGCGGCTGCCTTTGAAACCTGCCCTCAGGAAATTCAGGGAAGTCGTCGGATTCTCACAAAGTGTTCGGTACAGGGCAGCATTGGGGGCTTTCTGGAACCATTCATGTAGCTCCTCTGGTATCTTCCCATCCTCGTCGTTTCTGTTGTAGACCACCATCTCCAGGAGGTTGGCTGCTACATCACTATACGACCTTGTGTGACGAGACTTCATAGGGTGGTTGCCTCTCTTGAAATTGACGGCCTTTTCGGGTCTTTGAATTTTGACTGTGAGACAGTACGTCCCTCGCTCATCCCTGGGTGGGCGATAGCCCGCCCTGATGGAATAGAGAGTTAAGCCTAAATTGTGGATGGTCTTTAGCAACACGACTTCTTTTTCTCTGCGGTGGTTCAGCATGGGGGCGCATCCTCCTCTTGCCATCAGAGTTTGCCGAGGCATCTGCTGGTGATAGAGTAGGGTGCTCCATCCGTTCCCCGCTCAGTGTTTGTACGATACTTCCAGTGTTTGCTTTTTGACCACGCGAGGAGACGACTTTTGGTGTTGAAGCCAAACAGTTTGGGTTTGAAACCAAATTTCCTTGCTTCTCCATCTCCAGTCGCCTTCTTTCTTTGGTCCTTTTCCGTTGTTGGGCTCCAGAGATTTTGCGTCTTTTTCGGGTCGCTGACTCGTCCTCTTTACGAGCGGTCAATGTCGATGTTGTTGCACTCTCTTCGATTTTATCTGTTGAAGTGAAGAGGTTCTGCAACCCGAAATTGTTTTTATTTTTATTCGTGTACTTATTTTGATTGAGAGTATTAGCCACTGGCTACTTATCCCCTTTCGGGGCCAAGTCCTCGCCGGCAGCCGTGGCCTCTGCCGACTTTTGGATGTATATCCCCATCCGTGTTTCTTCTTTTTCTGTTGTACTCTCCACGATTTTTTGTATTTTTGCTACTTCACTGTAGGTTCTTTTTGTTTATCTTTTAGTTTCTGGACCTTCACCCTGACCTTCCCTGGATCTACTCCAGGTATAGCTCAAGAGTATTATCGGTCCTTACTCAGTCCCTCCACTATGACAAGCTAGGCAAACGGCGGTGAGGAGCTCATGGGCCTATTGAATAGTGGAGCTTCAATTAGTTGTTTAGGGAAGGGAGCGACTGACTTTTTAGACAAACATAACATAGTAATGACTAGGATGAGTACTGACATACGAACAGCAGACGGAAACCACCAACGAATGCTAGGACGATTTAAGACAGTAGTCTCCTGGGGTGGCAGTTCTCATGAAATAGAAATATTCGTTGTGCCAAATTTGCAGCAGGTCCTTTACTTAGGTGTTAATTTCTGGAAGGTATTTAAGGTCGCTCCAAACATCATCAACGAACTCGACATCCCATCGCCGACGGAAGAACGGTCTCCGGTCCAGGCACTCTCATCAGTACAAGCCCTAGAACTGGAGAGAGTCAAGTTGCTGTTCCCCTCTTGCGCGATGTTGGGACTGGGTAGAACCAGCCTCGAAGAACATATAATCGAGGTGGATGACGAGAAGATTCCCATCAAGCAGAGGTACTACCCAGTTTCACCTGCGATCTAGAAGCTGTTACGAGTATATGACGAGTTAGATAGGATGATCTCCCTTGGAGTGATAGAAGAGAGCAACAGTGCTTGGAGCTCTCCAGTGGTGCTGGTGAGAAAACCCGGTAAAAACAGACTGTGCCTGGACTCAAGAAAAGTAAATGAAGTAACGAAGAAGGATGCTTACCCGCTTCTCCATATCGAAGGGCTGGTGAATAAGTAGCTGGGCACCAGATTCATTTCAGGTATCGATCTGAAGGACGCATTCTGACAGATTCCTTTGGAGCGCAAGTCAAGGGAGAAGACAGCGATCACAGTCCCTGGGAGGCCGTTATACCAGTATACGGTTATGTCGTTCGAACTGTGTAATACCGCCCAGAGAATGTGTAGGCTTATGGACAAAGTTATACCCTCTCGCCTGAAGGAGTATGTCTTTGTCTATCTGGATGACCTCTTGGTTTGCTCTCCAAATTTCGAGTCCCATGCCAGATTGCTGCAGGAAGTGGCTAAGTGTCTGAGGGAAGCGGGTTTGACCATCAACGTAGAGAAGAGTAAGTTTTGTTACAAGAAGATCAAATACTTGGGATACATCGGCGGCGATGGTTGCCTACGAACTGACCCTGGCAAGGTTTCGGCGGTCCAGAATTTTCCAGTTCCAAAGACTCCCAAGCAACTCCGTCGATTTCTAGTGATGACGGGCTAGTATAGACGCTTTATTCCAAATTTTGCATCTATGGCAGCCCCAATGACCGACTGTCTAAAGAAAGGCAAGACATTCGACATGACAAAAGAAGCACTGACAGCCTTTCAACAACTTAATTCGACTCTAGTGACAGCACCGATACTAACGAACCCGGACTTCACAAGACGATTTTACATACAATGCGACACATCAACATCTGGTGTAGGGAGTGTGCTTTTCCAGATGTACACGGAGAACAACGAACGACCGATAGCATTCATGTCCCAGAAGCTAAATTCTGCCCAGCGGAACTATAGCGTAACGGAACTTGATTGCTATGCAGCCGTTCTGTTCTGTAGTCCCTGATACTTTCTCACGTGTTCACATGGATGAGCTCAATCCTGAGAATGTAATGCTGGAGGTTGACCTTAATTCACCATACTTTTCCTCGGAGGAGTACGACGAATTAAGGAAGACAATAAACGAAAACAAACACCGAGGGTGGCCGTGGTGTAGTGGTAACATCAACGCTTGTCACGCTCTTGGTTCACGGTTCAAATCCTGATCTCAACAATCATCTATTTATTTCGTTTGAAATAAATAAAAAAAAAGTCGATCAATTGCGAAAGCTTAGTCAACTCTACTGCGAAGGCATAACACTGGCAGTAGAGTGGTCATATGGCTTAAATGCAACTTGATCGTGATGATGACATCAGGTGGAGGGAAAAAAATACTGTGAATCATGAGCAACGACAAAAAGCAAAACAAACAAGCTCCCCAGTTATCTGGACGCCACCCTTGGAGTTTACTGAAACTTAATACCACCTAAGTTTCAAACCCACTACACCAATCTTTCTTTCTCTCTCTCTCAATTTCTGCAAACGCCCGTGCCCTGAAATAATTTAATGGTATTCATATCCCATTTGGCGCGCGCAAATTATAAAAAAAAAACAACACCGACTACCCGACGTTTGCGTGTCCGACGGATTCGTATACAAAAGAACTGACATGACAGGTGACTCGATACAAGAAGACAGAGCGTGGAAACTCTGGATTCTGAAGGAGATGCGTGGAAGTCTAGTGGGAGCTGCACACAATTCACCTTCTGCGGGACACGGGGGTATCCAGAAGACTCTGTCAAAAGACCTTGGTCAAAGCCTGCGGAATCTGCAAGTGTATCAAACCCCTCAACATCGTTTCTCGACCGCCGATGGGACAACAGACTGTGCATTGACTTTCTAGGACCATACCCACGCACTAAGAACGGACCCACACATATCTTTATTGTCCTAGATCACTTTTCGAAATTTGTGTTTTTGAAACCCATTAAGAAGGCAACGGCTGCTGAGGTAGTGAAATATCTAGAGGAAAGCGTGTTCCATATCTTTGGCGTACCAGAGTTCATCCATTCGGACAATGGTAAACAGTTCGTCTCAGAACTGTAGTTCCAGTAAGACCGCGCGCGATAGTTCCGTTAATACTGGTAAGCAAAGAAATGGTTGAAGCAAAGGGCGTAACTGTTATAACTGCGGATCAATGGAGCATGACTTTCACTCCTGCCCACAAAAATCTCAAGGTCCAAAGTGTTTCGGATGCAACAATTTTGGGCACAAGCGCCCTGATTGTCCAATGCAAAAGAAACCTTCTACACGCTCGTTCCAGCTGACTGATATGAGAAGGCCAGTAACAGTTAACCAGGAAGTTCTACGCGGATTGATCGACACAGGAAGCGATGTTTGCGTATTGAAGCAAAATCAGGTGAAAAGAATTTGTCCAAGTTACCTTTCAAAAGATGTTCGTCTCTCTCTCACAGGTATCGGAGGAAATGTCATGACGAAGGGGCTTTGCAAAGCCAACGTCTGCATTGATCGTATCCTTTTGAAGACGTTGAATTCTACATTGTGGACAATCGGTTCATCAAACCGGATGTCATCATTGGAATGAGTCTGCTCAAAAAAGCCGTCGTGACGATTGAACAAGGAGCGCTGATGATTTCCAGAATGGTTGAAAAGACGTCTACAAAAAATCTAGATGCAATTGTAAATTCCCACAACGATACCTAAGATTCAATGGATACTCTTGAAGACAACGAGGAGAACAGTTGCTATCTAGCTTCGATATCTGATGAGACATTCAAAGACAATACTAATCTATTTGATTTTTCTTTTTTGCAGATTGAACATCGTAATATTGTTCAAGATTTAGTTGAAAATTATTCTCCGCTACAACACGTCCAATCACCTGTACAAATGAAAATTGTGCCAATCGACGACGAACCCGTCTACAGACCGCCATTAAGATTTCCCCCTTTGGAGAGAAGGGATATTGATCAGCAAGTGGAGCAGTGGATCCGAGACGGCGTTGTGCGAGAAGCAGTGTCTGACTATGCCAGTCAAGTCGTGCTCGTCAAAAAGAAAGACGGAACTAATCGGCTGTGCGTTGACTACCGGGCACTTAACAAGAAAATACACAAGGACAGGTACCCGCTTCCAGTAATCAAAGACCAAATCGACCGCCTGGGTGAACAAGGAAATACTCAAGGACAGGTACCCGCTTCCAGTAATCGAAGACCAAATCGACCGCCTGGGTGACGCTCTTTTCTTTACAACGTTGGACCTTGAAAATGGATTTTTCCATGTCACGATAGAGGAGAAGAGTAGGAAGTTCGCGTTGTTTGTTACTCAAGGCGGACAATATGAGTTTCTCGAAGTACCTTTTGGTCTTTGCAACTCTCCCAGTACTTTTCAAAAGTATATTAACTACGTTTTCAGAGAACTGCTTCGAGAGGGTATTGTAATTGTTTACATCGACGACCTCGTAGTGCCATCAAGACGGTAAAAGATGGCATAGCAAATTTAAAGAAGGTACTGGATGTGGCTTCTGCCAATGGACTAAGAATCAAGTGGACAAAATGCCAATTTCTTCAGCAAGAAATTGAGTTCCTTGGGCATCGGATCTATAAGGGAACAGTTTCACCATCTAGCGCAAAGACGAGGGCTGTTGTCAATTTTCCGACATCAACAACTGTTAAGCAAATGCAAAGTTTTCTTGGCCCAGCTGGTTACTTCCGCAAGTACATCGCTAATTTTTCGATTAGAGCAAAACCAAAACGACTTGTACTGTCAGAGAGTGAGCCAGTGCTGGCAACAACATAGACAGTGCTGGCAATTTGCAAATATGGCATCACCACCGAGCTGCATACAGATGCCAGCAGACAAGGCTATGGTGCAGTGCTTTTGCAACCCGTTTTCTATATGAGCAAGAATACAACCGACGCTGAAAAAAATTACTCGAGCTATGACCTCTAGGAGGAGGTCTTAGCGGTAATTGAAGCCGTGGAGAAGTTCCGAATTTATCTGATCGGTCAACGATTTAAGATCGTTTCGGATTGCAAAGCTTTCGAATGTACGATGAAGAAAAAAGATTTAACAACGCGAGTTGCCAGATGGGCACTTCTTTTGGGAGAGTACGACTATTGGGTGGAGCACCGAACAGGAAGCAGTATGAGGCACGTTGATGCTCTAAGTCGTAATCCTGAAGTTATGTGTCTGCAAAACGATTCCAGTTTTTTGAGAAGGCTTTCTGAAGCGCAGCAGAATGATGAGGGCTTAAGAGCAATTTTGGACATCCTTAAAAAGGGTCCTTATAAAGACTTTGTGGTTTAAAATGGGTTATTGTGTAAGAATATTAATAATTCTATTCTTTTTGTCGTTCCAGAATCTTTGCGATCGTCGATAATCCGAGCAGCTCACGAAAAGCGTATTTTCATGCTCAGAAAATGCGGGAGATTCTGGGAAAAGAGCTGTTTATTCCCAATCTTGATCAGAGAATTAAAAAATGCGTTTTTAGTTGTGTGAGATGTATTTTAGCCGAACGGAAGAGTGGGAAAGCGGATGGTCTACTGAAACCACTCCCGAAAGGTGACAGACCTCTTGCTACCTTCCACGTTGACCATCTCGGGCCAATGCAGGACACAAAGAAGGGCTATCGCTACATACTGGCTATCATCGATGCTTTTACGAAGTTTTGTTGGCTTTTTCCCACGAAGGCCCTTGCTTCAGATGAAGTTCTGCAGAAGATGGAGATCATTGCCGAAATTTTTGGGTACCCACACAATATTATTTCCGATAGAGGAGGCGCCTTTACTTCCAACAACTTTCAAGGTTTTTGTAAAGACCACGACATCACACTGCATTTTGTTACTGTTGGTGTACCACGGGGAAACAGTCAAGTGGAGTGCCTTTACTCAATCGTCATTTCCTGCTTGACCAAACTTTCGATGGACAGTCCCGAGAAATGGTTTCAGCACGTAAAGCCGCTTCAGGTAATTTTGAATTCGACATACCATCGGGCTATTCAAAAGACGCCTTTTCATCTGATGGTTGGAACTGAGATGTAGTATAATGAAATTAATTGAGAAAGAATCTCGGAACCAGTTTGATGAGTCGAGACTGGAATAGCGGAATCAAGCCAAACAAGACAGCAAATATGCAAGCTGAAAACTCCAAGTACTTCAACAAAAGGCGGCGACCAGCCACTAAATATTCCGTGGGTGACCTTGTGGCTATTGAACGGGTGCAGTTTGGGACCGGTTTGAAGATTCGTCCAAAATTTTTTGGACCATATCGGGTTACGTCTGAAAAAGGGTTCGAACGTTATGACGAGCAGAAGGTTGGAGAACACGATGGGCCAAAACTGACCAATACCAGTGCCGACAAAATGAAACCATGGGCTGATGACTATGACTTCAGCGATGATGTCGGCGACATCGACTGCAACCGTGATTCTACCGATGGGCACTCTTCTGAGGCAGATGAGTGATATGGATGACCGAGTGTGGTGGCGTTTGACACTTGTCGGATCATAAATTATAGAGCAGTTCTTGATTGACCGTAGAACAACGTGGACGTGGTTCATATTACGATTATTTTTCCCTAAATTTATTCGTTTATACATATATATATTAAATTTCTTAGTAATTAAATTTTATGAAATTTGGAAAAGTGTTTTTATTCATTCGGGAAAGATCTCACATGTATTCAGTTATGTCCTACAGATAGAATATTTATTTATTTATTTATTTATAGCGATAGTTTATTTATTTATAGAGTTTATTTATTATATAGTTTATTTATTATATAGTTTATATACTTATAGAGTTTATTTATTAGAGTATATTTATTTCATAGAATATTTATTAGTATTAGGTGGGGCGACTAATACTAAAGCACTAGAACAAGCCGACATAAAGTTAACGAACCAGGCCCCCTTTTTTTACGAGGGCGTCGAGCCTATTACGAGAGCCGGCGGCTGTCTCGGCTGTGCCGATCAGCAACAACAAGAGAGAAAAAAAAATTTAAATACCTGAAATTTGATGGTACGAGTATCAATCCACAACAGCAAACTCAGCAATCGTCCTTCCTGTCGTCTGTCCGTGCAGTGGGTGTACAAGAATGCACTGGTCCTTGCACACACAAACACCCCATTCCAGGGGTGGGTTTTGTTGTTTTATTTTGAAATTAAAGTTCAAAATTAATAACAAAAAAAAAAATAAAAAATAAATACAAATTCCAACATACCTGGTTCTGTGTAGTGTCCGCAGGTTGTAACCCTACTGCAGCTTGTTTTCTTTTCTTATTGTGCTGTTTTTTTTTTTTTTTCCTTTTTACAAATACCCAATCCAAGGGTGGGTTTTCTTCAAAGTTATTTAAATAAAAACAATTATAAAAAAAGACAGCGATTAGCCTCGCAATTCAAAACAAAAAAATGTCAACAATCAGCTGACATGAGGGACGGAGATACACGCGCCTCCCTCACTCGCTCAAGCACCATCCCTCTCTGGCAAAATAAATGATGGCGATCGGGAAATTATGGGTGGTTATGGTATTGAATAAAGAATGAAAAGAGAGTTTGTTATGTAAGGTATTTTTGTTAGTCATATGAATAGGTGTCTCGTAGGTCATATTATGTATGTTATGTAAGTGAATTAGTAATATTGTAGGTCAACGCTAGTGTATTTATGTATATTTTTATTCAAGTTTTTTGTTTTTTTAACGGACGGTTGTTGTAACTGACAATAACGAGACGTAGGACATTGGAAAGGGAAATTTTCCATTTCCATGATCCGAAAAGGGAAATACACTAATAGCTGACAAAGACAACAAATGACAAAGAAAAAAGGGGAAAAAGACTAACAAAGAGAGGACAAGAAAAGGGGAAAAGTAGGACAATGGGAAAGAGATAATCCAGATTGATAGCAACGGGTTAGAACATCGACCCCAAGACTATCATTTTTAAAGTTTGGGTTATAACAGCTGGTCGCTGCTTTGATAATTGGAAGTTTTTTTGTGTACATGTACAGTGAGGTGTGAGACATACCGTAGAGATTTGTCGTTTTTTTAAGGAGATGAGTTTGGCACAGACAGTATGGTTATCGATTAGTAGTATAATATAAATTTCAAATTAGATAAACCCAAGTCACTATATAGGAAGTCGGGGGAGCGTTTTGCAAAGGGAGGCGTATACAGGCAAATACAAATTCGCTGAAGTACGTAGGACGAAGCTTAGAAGCTCCGGTGAATTATAGATTTGATTTAATTTTAACCGATAGGCACTGAGGATCGGAAAACGGCTCAGGCCTCTGAAAAATTTGTTTGGCCGTTCATTTCCGAAACCGTTGTGGACACGCATCGGTGCAACTGGACAAAAGCCGGTGAAACAGCAAATAGCGGTGGCGGCCGTTAGCAAATAGAACGGCGACAAGAGGAGCTCTCCCACAAAAAATTCAACGCCTCTAGGATGTGCTCCGCGTGACCCGACACTGTCATTAGTGAATTTCATTAAGAAAAAAAAAGAGAAAAAAAAATTTATTTCTATTGAGTGCTACAGATCTCCTTGCCCCTATAGTTTAACTTTAAAGTTTTGAATTTCATTAAACATTTTTGAAGTCCATTATAGTTTAAATTTTTTTTTTAATTCCCCTTTTCGTGAATATCTATGATAAGTGATAAGTTTTTCTTAATTATTCTTACTGCATTTGAATAAGTTTTGTGGTTCAACGGAAGACTTAAGGTTAGGATAGATATAAAAATTTGTGAATTCTGCTAAGAGTAAGGCTCAGTCTTTCTGTCGCATTTAACTCCGCTAATAGGAGAGAAACACAAACCTTTCTTGTGCTGCCGGCAAGACAACGGGGGACCTGGAAACCGTGGGTACCTTTTATATTTCAATTATTATTGAAAACAAAAAAAAGTACTCATAGCATAATAGGAATAGGTTTTTTTAGTTATAGTAGTAATTTCTGTTTGTAATAAAAGAAGTAGGAGGTGGTTGTGATTTTCATAATGTGTGAATAGGAATTTTTTTTATTTGGTGTGTGGATGGCCGGTCGGGCCGTCGTTCTGTAGATGAACGGCGACAAGACAGGACGACTACGAACAATGACGACGTAACGGACTTAGGTCGTGACTGGGGAGCGCGTTTAGGGGCTATCTCTCACAATTATTGGCCAGAGAGATAGCAATCGGTTGTATCACCAGACACAAAGGGTGGGCAGGCCAGCTTTTGCCACCTCCACCAGGCATGATAACGGGGGACCTGGATTTTGATGCATTTTGATTACATTCTCGTAGTTAAGTTATTTCGATAGTTGAAGAATGATCACCCAGATTGATTCTTACTCGTGGGAAAAACTAGCGGTAGATTGTGTCTTTAATTTGCGTACAGCACCCGATGAGCATCACACACCTTTGAAAAGCTTAATATTCTTCTGGGGAAACGAGGAAATAGCGTTAGCGAGCTTCTAATTACTTGATGTTATAAAATAATTAATGTGTGCGCCGGAGTTAAATTAATCTTTTCGGAATGGATATCACAATACAGTTTTTTTAAAAATGTGTTGAACCTCATATTTTACATTTAACATGCAAAGTGATATAACTAAAATAAAATAATAAACGAATTCACAGCATTTATTAAATTAATACGATATTAAATCTAATTTATTTTTCGGCCAATCAGGAGCATTTCATGCATTACACATAGCTTTACGAACACATCCCCACGGAACCGAACGATTTTGCATTGGCACCAACATCTATAAATAACAAAATTGCTTTCAGCACCGCCTGGCCATGAAGTATCATAAAATTCCTAGTCAGTCGTATTTGACTGCGGAGAAAATCAACAGTTGTAGGCAGTCGGTTGTTGTATTTGTTTTGCGTGTGAAATTCGACTTTACTGCCAACTTCTGCCCAGCTAGCTTTCAAAAAAACACAGCTAATATATGAAATTTCATATACCTAGCTCAATATTTAAGGCCCGAAAAGTGATAATATATGGACGGACGGGCATGTCTTGATCGACTTTAGTTTTTATGCAGCTCACAAATGTATATACTTTTGAGGGTCTATCGTTATCTTTTACCTATGCTACAAACTAAGTATCAAAATCTATACATCCTAAGGGATAGGGTATAGAAATAGAAATAGATCTGCATTTTATTTACAAACATACAGGAAAGCTACAATTCGTCTGGAACGAATCGTGTGATGCCCTCATCTTCTAACACATTACTAATAAAGTGGCATGTTTAACAAGACTAAAACATGAACATAAATAGCAATATATTGTAATGCATGTTTCAAGAAGGCAAATTGGGGTTTTGTAATAGTCTAATACAGGATGTTTCACGATCTTCCGATCAAAATGACAAAGTACTATATATATAACAGTTTATAGATTACCTGTACATAATCGTTTGGAGTCAGTAATCTTCTTGACCTCCCCTAATTCCTAGCGTAGGGTTAATAGTCCTGACTTGAAACACACTGTATGAGCTTCGGCTCTTTCTCTTTCCCTTTTAAAACAGCCCTACAAGATCCTAAAGTGTTTTTTTTTTTCAGGTCGGAAGTGCAGAATTTATGGCTCCGGAAGTAGTTCAACTTTTCTTAGGTGAAGCGAACTATTACGACAAACGTTGTGACTTATGGTCCCTAGGAGTTATCGTATATATTTTACTCTGTGGTTATCCACCGTTTTCTGGGAATTGTGGAAATGATTGTGGTTGGACTCGTGGTGAAAATTGTCGGCATTGTCAGCAACTTCTTTTTGAGTCCATAAAGGAAGGTATGTATATTATTATTAAAATAGAGAATATTTATGTCTAATATTTTGATGTCCTAATATACGAGGTTAGTGTATTGTATCACTCTATACAACCGCATTAATCAAGTTTAAAATTATATTTATAATTCAGGCGCATTAGAAATGATTTATACTAACCAGTACTGTCTTGGCCGAAACAAATGTCAATGGGTGCCAAGGACGATAAGAAAAACAAATAAAATAATTGTTTGTTTAAAAAAAAATTAAATAAAAAGTAAAACTAAATAAACTACATTTTCAAACACATCACCGTTAAAATAAGCGGCTGGATCGCACGTACATACAGAATATGATGTTTATTTGCAAATTTGAAATCCAAGCATTATTGGTAATATATACCTATACATATATATATTTTTTTAAGTTCCATCAAAAAGCAAAAAAAAAATCAATTTAGACTGTTTTTTTAAAAATCATTACACTATGTCATTACATATATGTACTCGTATATATAAAAAATCTATTATTCGAACGAGAAATTATGAATTTTTGAAACCCAGTCAATAGATTGATAGGCAACTCAAAGGCCTGGACAAATTTACTCCGGTCGTTCACAGACTTTCGTGGAGTACACGCGTGTGTTTCGACTTGCAGTAAGTGTAGAGTAATTCTTCAAGTGGTGAAAAAGACATTAGGCCAGCTTGGCCTAGTGGTCGTGTTAGTGGACCGTCAGTCAGTGGTCACGGGTTCAATTCCCGCAAATATCGGACTTCTTTTATGGGAGACAATGAAAAGTCCGCACTTCAAGTAGCGGACAAACAATCATCAGCCGATGAGACTGCCAAGTCAGGCCACCAAGCAACGGTGGCCAAAGCAAGTACTGGGAAAAGGAGAAAACTAAAAATAACTCCCAACTTGGTAAAGTGCCCCTCCATAACAGCTGCATCTGAAAATCTGCCGGGTGGAGTGATGGAAGGGGCGCTTGGTACAGCTACAGCAGCAGCAGCAAATAAGAAGAGGCAAAGGTCTTCAGATGACAATGACCTATACCCATACGTCTCCGATGGTGGTGAAGGCCATTACATGGGGGACAACAACAACTTCGCCGCTCTGGTTACGTCAGAGTCAGAGGACGAAGACGATGAGCTGGAGTGCCTTAACACCAGTATAAGGCAGCTCCAGCAGAAAGTATTGGCCATAAAACCCAAGCAAATAGCAAGGCGGGAGAGGGAGAGACAGGCTGTGGTCCAGTGCTCCCAAGAGCAACAGCAAAAACAACAGACACAGCAAAAGCAGCCTAACCCGCAACAATCACAAAAAAACAAAGCAGCCGCAGCAAAAAAAAAAGCTGCAGCAACAGAAGGAGCAGCAGCCAAAGCAGAAGCAACTGCAGCAGCAATAACAGCAGCAGCAACAACAGCAGACACAACAGCAACAACTACAGCAGCACAATAAGCCAGGGAAGGTGCGAGTTCCACCTATCAATACATACAAGATGGAGCTCAAGGACACCATAGAACTGCGTAAGTCGGCCATAGGCAACATTTTTTCAATTAAAAGGTTCAATGATAATAGACACTCCATCCAGTGCAACACGGTGGAGCAGTACAATAAAATAAAGAATTTGTTAAGGGACTCGACGACGGAGTTCTTCTCTTTCCCCCGAAGGGGGAAAAGTTGCAAACGATGCTACTGAAAGGGATGGAACCGTCCACCGAGCCGGAGGAGCTCCTTAAGATGCTCCAGAAAATTAAGTGCGACGGTCTCACTTTTGTAGGGGTTAAGCCTTTCACCACAGCAAGGGCCAAAAGGGAGAAGCGGAAACTACCATTCTTCCTGGTTCAGCTGTCGCCCGATAGCAAACTAGAGGGTCTAAGGAGTATCTGAGTCCTAGACTACCAAGTTGTCTCATGGGATAAATTAAAGCGCAGCGAAAGCATTATTCAATGCGTTCGATGCCAAAGGTTCTATTTCAGGTCTATTTCAAGGTCTATTTCAAAAAGCAACCGTTACTCCTCAAACCACCTACGCCCAAATGGCGTCTGGTAGGGGAACCACGGTACAGCAACAACCGAAGGTAGCTGCACAGGCCCCAGCGCCTAAGGCAGCTGAGGCACAAGGCGACTTGCTGACCATCTTGCTCTCTACCCAGGGGCAATTACAGCGCCAGTTACAAGAGCAGGCGACCCATGTGGACAGGATCTACATGCTTCTACCTAGCATAACGCGTCTTCAATCGTGATGGGTACGACTGCGACTGAAAATTTCTTGAAAATTCTAGCGGTGATGTAAATTCATTGATTAGGATCGAACGAAGAGAATCGCTCTACAAGTTACTCGACGACCAAAGCCCTGATATGTGTCTGGTTAGCGAAACTAAGCTAACCCAGAAACGCAAGATACGGCATAAAAACTATAATATAGATAGAAGGGACCGACGCAACTCCACTCAAGGAGGAGGTGTTGCGATCTTCATTCATAAGGAACTTAGGTATAAGGCCGTGTACAGTGGTGAAGTGCGAAGGTTCCAGGGGCTAGAAGCGTGTATTGTGTACATCCCTCTCCGTAGCTCTTTATGCTGCTAAAGCTGCTCAATCCAATTTATTTATGTCAGGGTTCGAGGCACTGTTTCGATGCCTAAGGCTGGAGTCGGGGGAGAATTATTTCCTCATGGCCGGAGATCTAAACGCTAAACATAGAGATTGGGGAAATAGCACACCAAATCCTAGAGGGAACTCACTATTCAATTGGTGGGGTCAACACAATGTCGAGTTTCGGCTCGATTTGAAGGCTACAGATAGTCCGTCGTTTCCCAGAAGCGGCTCCTATCTGGATCTACAGCTGTTCGACGACTGTTTGGTTACAACTGATCAACGTGGACCGACAAACGATAAACTGTCTGCACACGTTTTTGTATGACAGTGACCATTGCGGACTTAGTGCCGATTTAACGATTCCCAACGAAATTGCGGAATTGGAAGAGTTTGTTCAAACGTACTCCTACGACTACAGTAGGACTCGTTGGACTCGCTTCTCCCGAGAATTGAAGAGCACTCTCCTCGAACTCGCTCAACCCACCGTCCAATAGGAATCTGTCAAACGAGGAGTTTGACAGGTACCTTAAACAAATGGACGAGACAATCAAACGAACGATGGACAGTACGATACCTCGGTTTCGACCAACTGACAATGTGTTCCGCAATGCAACAATCGACGCACTGCACATACAAAAAAGTAGACTGCTTACAAGACTAAAAAACTTTTATAGGCAGTTTACTGATAGACAAAACTCGGAGGTTAGGACGCTGAAATCGCTGATAAAGAACCTCCAAATACTAATTAGAGCAAATTATAGGCGGTCGGCCAATTTGTACTGGCGTAATAAGATTCTGGCTATCAAGTCTGATAACCCGAGTATGTTCCCCCAAATTACCAAAATATTTCGAAGGAACGATGTCAACGAACTTCCGTGTCTGAAAATCCCCCGAACAATGAACAACGAACAATGAACGCTTACTTACAGCAGCAGGAATAGATCCAAGGGACGCTGTCGATGATGACGACTTTTTGTGATCGAAGATCCGCAGGAGAAGATGGAGGCCATTGGAACTATTTTCGAGGATATGTATAAGGTAAATGATAGCATTCGCCCGAACCACGACCTGGAAAATAGAGTCCTTATGCACAACTTCTACCTTCGAAATGATATAGAGCACTGGCGATCAGAGAATACTGGTTTTACCGGGTTCAATGTCAAACAATGCCATCGCCAATGAAAGGGTTCACCCCCCGTACGTATCGAAGGTAGAACTCCAAACGATCTTCGCATCATTGAGAAAGAATAAATCATGGAATATCAAACATTGTGCTTCGACATCTTCCTCTAGAAGCGGTGGAAATTTACGCCACCCTGTTCAATAATGCACTGAATAATGCACATTATCCAGAGCATTGGAAAACAGCAGTGGTACAGCCGATCCCCTAAAGGGGAAAGGACACCTCCAATCCGGCAAATCTCCGGTCGATAAGTCCGAATATCAGCAAGGTATTCGAAAAAGTGATCAATAGAGCCTTGATTAAGTGGGTTGAGGACAATAATATAGTTCTGGATAACCAATTCGGTTTCAAGGCGGGGCATGATACAATACATGCCGTGTCTAAACTGGTATCTGATATCCAATAGAACAAAAGCAAGAACCAATGCACGGGTGCCTGCCTGATACAGTATGGTTGGAAGGGCTCTTTTACAAGTTGAGCAGGTTGGGCATAAGCAAACCACTGCTGTACATGTTGCTTAATATGCTCACCAGTAGGAAGTTCGTTGTGAAAAATGGCAATGAGACTTCTGCTGGGGCGTTCGAAATTAAAAATGGTCTGCAACAAGGTGCGGTTAATTCACCGATCCTTTTCAACATTTTCATGAGCGATCTGATAGGATCACTTCACCATGCCATAGCGTACGCAGACGACTTGATCGCGTACAGATCAGGACCAAAAATCGAGGTCATTGCAATTCTCTTGCAACGTGACTTCGATAAGATTCAGCGATATTGCGACGACTGGAAGTTGAAGATCAACCTTCAGAAGTCGGAAACCATTCCTTTTAGAACGCCGTTGTCTCTGGCCTCTAGGGATACCAGGAAGAATTGGCGAAAGTTCTCTATAATTGGACAGCACGGTCGTCCACTTGCGTGTCAAAATGTGGTCAGATGCCTTGGACTTTGGCTAGACCAATATCTACATTTTAACAAACATGTAGATGCTGCTCTGGCCAGAGCCCGAGCTGCCTTCACCCTTACAAAGAGATTTGTTTATAGCAAGCAACTCGATGCAAGGGTAAAGGTAATCTGCTACACGGCCCTCATTCGGCCTATGTTCGCATATAGATGTCCCGTGTGGTTCAACATAGGGGCAAGTAGGATGGAAAGGAATCGGGTGTTTGAGAGGGCCTGCATTCAGGCTTGCCTTCACTTGTACAGAACACCAGAGTCTCAGTACAAAAAATTCTATTCTAATGAGGTCCTATACAACAGAGCGAATCTGATAAGAGTGAACAATTTCCTGGTCAAGATGACTCGAAGGCACATTGCAAGAGCAATGACCTCGATGAATAACCTGATCTTCGGGGCTTATTACCCCAACCATAGGTACCATGAGAGGGTGCGCCTTAACGGCTTTGTTCCCCAGAAGCATTCCTCTATTTAGATCAGGCAGGTCTGATCCAGGATAGATCAGCGGTGCCGCTAATCTTTCACGTTGCCCGGAATACTGTGGACAGGCGGCTCAACTACAGCCGAGACGTCGCACAGAGCACTGAGGAGCGTCTCCGATTCAGTAGATCGGTATCGCGGCGCGATGTTAAAGATGTAAGCAAGCAGCATCAGCAATTTTGGTGGTTACTAGAGGGAGCTCCCTCGTCGATCCCTTTCAATCCGGCGTAGGTGCCTAGTACGGCAAAGTTGGTCGCCATTTTTTGCCTTGGCCGGCTTACATAGTTTTTAGGTGTCTAGGGTTAGGTAGTCTAAGTGTAGGTTTAGTTTTTTAAGGCAGGCACAGCACTTAGATAAAATAAATTCAATATATGGATACTTTTAATTGATGTACAGGCGGCTAGGTTATACGGATATTTTGTGTATCTTTACGTTTTAATCGCTTGAAATATCGAGTAAGCAAGTTTGTTGCTAGAACTTTGGGATGTCTTCTGACTCAACTCAATTCAAGTCAATTTATTTAAATATCTTTTATAATACTGAGTTGAACATTGAGCACATAATTTCAATTAATAAGAAGAAGAAGCAGAAACAAACGAAATATAACAAATAATAGATAAATAAGTAAAAATCATATATCTTAATGCTAAAATAAATAGAAGAAGAAAAAGAAAGAAGGAGAGGTGAGATATATACGTAGATAATAGAATAACTTACAATTTAAGGTAGAAGTGAGAAATGAATAAAAATTGCACTTTTAAAGTGAATGGCATTGGTAGTAGTTCTGAAATTTATTAAAAATAAACGGGACGAATTCAAATAGTGATAACGTGATGGAATTAAACACCGGGTTCTACGGGACCGAGCGAAATTAAGATTTTCATATATCAGGTTGGTAACTAAGTAATTGCCGATTTCACACATAGATGTCTTTGGCCATATTTTTTAATGGCTTCTGTCAATGACATATTTTTTTCCTTTTGACATTTGTTAGCTGTCAGTCTTACTTTGCTTTAGAAGCAAATTGCGCGTATATTTGTGAAAAGGTACTCGTATTAGTTTGGCGCCAGTTTTAATATAGAGTGCGAAAACGAGCATTTTCGTCATATTTTATTTTTTTATTTCCGTAAAGCAAAGAACGTAGTGCAAGCTGCTTAAAAGTTACGTGATGTGTATGGTGAAGAAGCCTTAAAAGAAAGACAGTGGCGGAATTGGTTTGACAAATTTCGTTCCGGAGATTTTTCACTGAAAGATGAACAACGATCAGGTAGACTAGATGAGCTTGATGATGATCAAATTAAAGCCATAATCGAGTCAGATCGTCATGTAACTGTACGAGAGATAGTAAAAATGTTAAATGTGTCACATACAGCGATTGAGAAACATTTAAAACGTATGAAACTCGTTAAAAAGCTTGATATCTGGGTTCCACATGATTTGAAAGAAATTCATTTAACGAAGCTCATCAACGCTTGCTATTTGCATCTTAGACGCAATGAATCCGACCTTTTTTTTAAACGAATTATCACTGGCGATGAAAAATGGGTTGTTTACAGTAACGTCAATTGAAAATCGCCAGCACAATCCAAAATCGCACTTGATTCAGTTTTTTGCCGATAAAGATCAGAAGTCCTACGAATGTGGAATTATGAAGTTGCCAGACAGATGGCAAAATGTCATCGAATAAAATGGAAAATATATCATTGATTAAAGTTTATTCGTTATATTCAAAAAAATGTTGCCAACCTGATAAATACTCGTACATATTAATCTTATTTGTTATAATATTATGCAAGAACATACAATTTCTAGCGTCAATATAATGGTTGAGAGTAGTACCAAGTAAGCTATTTGCTTTTTGTGAAATATGTTCGTATCTTTTTAATCCGTGAATATATTTAATTGCGTCATTGAATGCTACATGCAGCTTGCGTTGGGATGAGGAATCAATGTTACAATATACAACCTCAGCATACATAATTAGGGGTAAAATGAGGTTTATTACAAGCTTTCGTCTCCTTTCGGTGGGCGTAAAACTTGCGGTTGTCCACAGCTAACAAAGGCATTCATATATTCTTCCTATTACATAGTTCGTATGGTCGTATCCTGATAAGCTCCAATTGATAACAAACCCCCACTAGTTACAGTTTTAGCTTAATGTCAGAAAGTACAACTTCAGGTAGGGTGTTCAGGGTTACTTTTTACTTGATATAGGAATAACGTGCGACTTATTTTGATTTAATACTAATTCATTAGCTACAGACCAAGAATAAATACTGCAAAGGTCCACATTTAATTTGTACACAAGTTCACCTGTATTATTGAATGGCTTAACCAGGTACAGTTAAACATCATCAGCATAGAGATTGAAAAATCAAGCAGACATGGAAGCGTAATCCATCTTTTATCAAAATGTTGTCTTATATCTTCAAAGATCTTAACCATAGCAGTAGAGCAACTGTGGTTAGATCTGAAACTAGATTGTCCTGCATACAGAAGGCTATTAAGAGATAGGTGTTGAAAAATCTGTTGTGCCATAAGTTTCTCAAAGACTTTTGACAAGCTAAAGTCGGCTGGAGATATCGGAGAAGTTTTTTTTTTGGTAAAAAGTATTATTCGAGCTATTTTCCATGGTGGCCGTGGTGTGGTGGTAACATCAACGCTTGTCACGCTCTTGGTTCACGGTTCAAATCCTGATCTCAACAATCATCTATTTATTTCGTCTGAAATAAATAAAAAAGTCGATCAATTGCGAAAGCTTAGTCAACCCTACTGCGAAGGCATAACACTGGCAGTAGAGTGGTCATATGGCTTAAATGCAACTTGATCGTGATGATGACATCAGGTGCAGGGAAAAAAAAATACTGTGAATCATGAGCAACGACTAAAAGCAAAACAAACAAGCTCCCCAGTTATCTGAACGCCACCCTTGGAGTTTACTGAAACTTAATACCACCTAAGTTTCAAACCCACTACACCAATCTCTCTCTCAAATTTCTATGAATGCCCGTGCACTGAAATAATTTAATGGTATTCATATCCCATTTGGCGCGTGCAAATTATAAAAAAAAAAAAAAAAAAAAAAAAAAAAATTTGGGGAAGTAGACGTGGTAATGCTGTGGTTAATAATATGGGTGAAGTGGCTTACGATGTAGCAAAATCAATTTTATAAAGGGCAGTGGTATGCCATCTTCACCAACAACGTTTGATTTAATGGCTGCAATAGAGTTTACAACCTCATTGTCGGTTACTAAATTGAATTTCAAAATCTTCTACTGGATGTAAGGTTGGATTAGTACTTCCAAGAAAATTAAAACTTAACTTATCAGTATTTTCAAGAAAACAATTATTTAAAATATCAGGATCAATGTCACATTTTAAATTATTTTTAGCAGCGGAAATACCAATTTGTCGCAGATTACTCCATAGCTTTTTTTGGGAAAGGGACGTAGAAGCATAGTATTTTATTTTAGAGTTTCGTATTATCATAGTCGAATGGTTACGTATCGCTTTATAAGCAATCCAATTTGAGTTAGATTGACTGTGTTTCCATTTGCTATAAAGTTTGTTACGAGCTTTGATGGTCTTGATAACTTCGTTAGTAAACCAAGGACAGCTGCTATTTCGAACACTTACCATTTTAACTGCACATATTGATTGTATAACTCTGTAACTACTTCTTGAAAATAATTTAGCTTAGAATCAGAAAGAATCGGGATCAGAAATAAACCGACAGTCATTCTAGGGCGGTGAATAGTCTGCATATTGGAGGTCGTCAATGTTAATTGACCTAAAGTCCTTAAATGTAAAAGTCAGTGGGATAGCAGAGTGAGTGAAGTCAATGTTATAAGTACAAAATAAGAGGTCATGACCAGAGATACAATTAAGCGAAAGCTGTTCGAAGAGCACGCGATTGGTCGGATACGATTGTCAGATCGAGGAGGCTAGGAATGCAATCTTTAGCAAACCGCGTGACATTAAGTATGTGAAGTCCTACTAAGGAAACAAAATTTTTTAATTGGAAGCCACGAGAATCATTGTTTAGCAGGTTTGAAATAAAGTTACAACAAACAATTACGTGTTCGTAAACAGACGAAAATTGCTAAAGGACGGAGAAAAACGGTTGAGGAGCACAACTCTGGTTCGGAACATACACACGCGCAACCAAGCATTTGGTGCAACCGTCATGGATTTCAACAATTAAAAACTCCGATTCTGTATCAACGGGTTTACTAATAATTTTGCATTTTAGAGACGATTTGCAATAAATTGTTATCCCGCCTCCCCATGTATAAGTTATTCTATCATTTCTAGAAATTGCATAATTGGGTGGATATATCACGCTTAAACCAAGTTTTACAAGCACAAACAACATCAACCCCAGAATTAGTGAACATGTATTACAAATAATCTAATTTATGCTGATTAAGACTACATGCATTTATATGACAAACCTTAAAACCATCACGAAAATTAGAAAGAACATTAAGCGGTGTGTCCGTTGATTTTTTTTTCACACTGTAACTTGAACATATTACACTGAAAATAGAAACAGAACAAATAAATATAATGCCAGACACTTAAGAGTACAGGGCAGAGAGAAGAAAGGAAAGAGAAAATAAAGTGAAAAAAAGCTAATCAATAACAATTTTAAAACAATATAATATAAGACCACTTTTACACGCGAAGACTCGAAACAAAAAACACTAAATACTCAGGAAAGGGAGGTGAGAAGTTGAGCGGGTAGTCCGTGTCGGCCGGGTAGAAGAATTTGAAAGACTTTTATGTCTTATCTTTTGCCTCGTTCATAGTTGTTTTCATTTGCTTCATTCTTTTTTTCTCAGCGTTGAGTGCGTATCGTGCGGAAGAATTTTTGGTGTGAGTGTGTTTCGTATGTATGCGGTTGACAGAGAAGGGTTGTTTTTTTTCTTTAGATCAATTGCACTTTGCAAAAGAAAGCCCGAGTGCTTGGTTAAGCTCTTGTTCAAGTAACAACTGTCCTTGGATGTAATGCTAATATCGCTCAGTTTTAGCACTTTGTTATTTTGTTTGCGGTAATTCGCAGCAGCTACGAGAACAGCATTTCTTTCATGTAAAGAGCGGAATTTTAAAACAATCAATGGTGGGATGGACGGTAAGGAATTGTTGTTGGTGTTATTTTGCCTTTTGCAATTAATAGTGCCACAGAGCTTATGAAAAATTTGAGCAAGATTTTCATCAAGTTGTTCAGGAACCCCGAAGAGCACAGCAGCACAAGCGACTTATTTCGCCTCCATTTGCATACGAAGAGCGAGGATCTCAGCACTATGCATATGAACTGCCTGATGTGGATGACATGTTTGGCACAATGGAAGACACAATCGAAAATATAAATGGCAAAGAAAGTGATGTACCGGAGTATTCCTTTATTCTGTTTCATTTTTATGTCTGAAAACATAAACGTTTGCAATACCTAATTGTGTGCTGTTTTAACAGACTTTCGCTGAACCGCAAAAAAAAAAAAAAAAACGTCTATTCGCTATTACTGCACATTCTGCTTGTAGTGGCCAAACCTGATGACTTTTGTGTGTTTGCATACATTACCCCAATGCTGTCTTAGCAGTGCATGTTAAGGCCCAGGCGTGTAAATAAGCCATAATCCTAATATATTATATATTATATATATAGGTACAATGTGCGTCATAATCGTGGTTGTGCTTGCAGTATGTGAAAGATTTCGAAAATTAATTTAACTGTTGCCTACTAAGGTTTTCATACAAAATATTGCCGAATACTTTTCGCATCTGTATCGATAGAATTTTTTTTTATTTTTTTGTCTACAAATGCTGAAAATAACATTCAGCTTATAATAAAATGAATGTCTTATACGTTTGAAACATTTTCTTTGATTTTTTTCGCGAGGTCCAGTGGTTGTTTTCTCCATTTATTTTATTGGTCACCTCGTGTGATCATAGGGAAATGTCGTTAACCTAAGTCATTTAGGATCAGGGGCCTATACCACAAACTTACAATTTAACAAATCTACAGGCACTAGTCAACAATGCAGTTTTAACAAGTACCCAACTATAATTTCTGTACCACAAAAAAAAAAAACATCGCTTCAATTGTTAAATATACAACGTTCTCCATTTTTGTGCAAGTCAGTTGTACAATTGTTCTTCAGTCGTTCACCGACTTTCATAGTGTATAGACGTGTTTCGGCTTCTCCTTTAAATTCAGAGTGAATTCAAGTAGAGAATTAGAATTTGGTTATCTGAGAGAGGCGAGTTAGCTTAGTGCAAGTGATACTTGACCGTCAGTCGTTCACAGACTTTCATAGTGCACAGACGTGATTCGGCTTTCATTTAAAATCGTAGTGTTTTAAAGTAAAGAATTAAACAGTGAAACCCCGAGTGGCGAGTTAGCCTAGAGGTAGTGGTACTGAACCGTCGTCAGTCGTTCACAGACTTTCATAGTGTTCTCATGTGTTTCGGCTTCTCATTTAAAATCGTGCTGTTTTTAAAGTAGAAAGTTAAACAGTGAGATTTCAAGTGGCGAGTTAGCCTAGAAGGAGTGGTAGTGAACCTCACTCGTTCACAGACTTTCAAAGAGTACGCACGTGTTTCGGCTTCTTTTAAAATTAGTGTAATTTCAAGTACGTAGTTAGACGGTGAATTTTCAAGTGGCGAGTTAGCCTATAGGTAGTGGTGAAGGCCGCTACGTAGGAGATGAGAGCAACAGTTTCGCAGTTCTCGCAGCTTCCGAGTTCGACGATGAAAACGAGGAAGTTGAAAATATATACAGTAGCATTAATAAACTGCAACAGAGGGTGTGTGAAATAAAGGCCAAGCAAATGGCCAGGAGGGAGAGGGAGCGGCAGCACGAGCTCCAGAGCGCTAAACAACAACAACAACTACAGCAGCAGCCGCCAGAAAGCCAGCGGCAACTACAGCAGCAGAAGCAGCAGCAATAACAACAGCTGAAAAATAAGCAGCAATAACAACAGCAGCAGAAAACGCTGCAATCAAAGGAGCAACAACCGCAGAAGCAGCAGAAAGAGCAGCAGCAGAAACAGCAGCAGAAGAAACAGCAGCAGAAGCAACAGCAACCGAAGACGACGACAAAAGCGAGGGTACCGCCAATAAATACCTACAAAATTGAGCTGAAGGATACCATAGAACTATGTAAGTCGGCCATAGGCAGTAATTTTAGTATTAAAAGATTAAATGAAAATAGGCATCCTATCCACTATATACAGTGGAAGAATATAAAAAAATTAAAGAATTACTTAGGGACACGACGACAGAGTTCTTCTCCTTCACCCCGAAGGGGGAAAAGCGGCAAACAATGCTGCTGAGGGGGATAGACCCGTCTACTGATCCGGAGACGCTCCTTGCGCTGCTTAAAGAGAAAGAGTGCAATGAGCTCGAATTTGTAGGGGCCAAGCCATTCACCACAGCTAAAGCAAAAAGGGAGACGCGGAAACTGCCGTTCTTCCTAGTTCAGCTTTCACCCAATAGCAAGCTGGATGGTCAGGTAAGGAGTATTAAAGTCCTAGACTACCAGGTTGTCGCATGGGAAAAATTAAGAAGGAGCGAAAACATTTTACAATGTGTTCGCTGCCAAAGGTTTGGTCACGCCGCGTCGAACTGCGAATTGCAGCCTCGATGTGTCAAGTGTGGTAAGAACCACAAAGCAGAGGAATGCACTCTAGGTAAGGATGGAGTGGCAGATAAGAGCCAGCTCTCGTGTGCTTTATGCGGGAACTCGGGACACACCGCAAACTATCGGGGTTGTCCTAAGTTCCAGTATATTAAGAAAGTAAATCTGGTTCGTCAGGAGAAGGTCGTAGTGAAACGTCCACCTGCTCCAATTCAAACACAATCCGTGATTCCCCAAGTGACCTACGCCCAAATGGCGGCAGGTCGGGAAACACGGAACAGAAAAGACCGAAGGTTGCTTCTCAAGCCCCAGTGCCTAGAGCACCGGAGGCTCAAACTGGCCATCTTGTTCTCTATCCAAGGGCAGATGGAGCAGCTTCAGCGTCAGGTACAGGAGCAGGCGAAGCGGGTGGACCAGATCTACGCACTTCTGCCGGGCCTAACGCGCCGCCAGTCATAATGGGGATGAACATGGGGGGGAATCCTTGAAGATCCTTGCGGTGAATGTGAATTCACTGATTAGGATCGAGCGAAGAGCCGTGTTGTTTAACTTGTTAGAAGACCAAACCCCTGATGTGCTTATGGTTAGCGAAACAAAGCTATCCCAGAAACACAAATTGGGGCACAATAAATACAATATTGTCAGAAGAGACTGACCCAACTCCACACAAGGAGGAGGATTACGCAAACAACTGCAGTTTAAAGTAATATACAGTTTTTTTTTTTTTTTTTATAATTTGCACGTGTTAAAGGGGATATGAATACCCTTATACTAATTTTTAAAACGCGTGCGTTTTTGTGGAAAGAGGAAGAGACAGAGAGAAAGACAGAGTGGTGTAGTTTGAAACTCAGGTGGTATTAAGTTTCTGTAAACTCCAAGGGTGGCTGTCCAGATAACTGGGGAGTATTTTGTTTGGTTTTCGCTATTATTGTCGTTGCTTATGATTCACAGTATTTTTTTCCGTCCTCCTGATGTCATCATCACGATCAAGTTGCACTTTACCCATATGATCACCCTACTGCCAGTGTTATGCCTTCACAGTAGTGTTGACTTAGCTTTCGCAAGTGATCGACTTTTTTATTTATTTCATGCGAAATAAATAGATGATTCTTGACATCAGGATTCGAACCGTGAATCAATAGCGTGTCAAGCGATGATGTTACCACTACACCACGGCCACAGTGGTGAAGTGCGAAGGTTCCAGGTGCTGGAAGCATGTATCGTGTGCATCCCTCTCCGAGGATGTACTTGTTCGCACTCTATGCACCTGAAGCTACCCAATCTACTTTATTTATTTCAGAGCTCGAGACACTTTTTCGATTCTTAAGGCTGGAGTCGGAGGAGAATTATTTCATCATGGCCGGAGATCTAAACGCCAAACATAGAGATTGGGGAAATAACACACCTAATCCTAGAGGGAACCTACTAATCAATTGGTGGGGTCGGCACAGTGTCGAGTATAAACTCGATTCGAAAGCTACAGACAGTCCGTCGTTTCCTAGAAGCGGCTCCTATCTGCTTATGCTGTTCGACGTACGGTTACAACTGACCGACATGAACCGACAAACTTTAAACTGCCTGCACACATTTGTGTATGACAGTGACCATTGCGGACTCAGTGGCGTAATAACGATTCCCAACGAAATTGCGGAGTTGGAGGAGTTTGTCCAAATGTACTCCTACAATTATAATAGGACGCGTTGGACTCGCTTCTCCAGAGATAAGAACACTCTCCTCGAACTCGCTCTACCCACCGTCCAATAGGAATTTGTCAAACGAGGAGATTGACTGGTACCTAAAGCAAATGGACGAGACAATTGAACGAACTATGGACAATACGATACCTCGGTATCAACATACTGACAACGCAGACATATTCCGTAATGCAACAATTGACGCACTACACCAACACAAAAGTAGACTGCTGTCGAGACTACAAACCTTGTACAGACAGTTTACTGACAGACAAAACTCGGAGGTTAGGACGCTGAAGTCGTTGATTAAAAACCTCCAAAAATTAATTTGAGAAAATTACAGACTTTCTGTAAATTTGCATTGGAACAACAAAATTCGAGCTGTAAAATCCAACAACCCGAGTATATTCCCGCAAATAAATAAAATATTTCGAAGGAACAAAACGACCTTCTGTGTCTTAAGATCCCCGAACGACGAACAGTGGACGAATACTGATAACAACAGGTATAGATCCAGGTAACGCAATAGAGGATGACAACTTCTTTGTGATCGAAGATCAGGAGGAGAAGGTAGAGGCTATAGGAGCGACTTTCCAGGAAGTGTACAAGGTGAATGATACCATTTACCCGAACCACGACCTGGAAAATCGCGTCCTTGTGCACAACTTCTACCTTCGAAATGATATGGAGCACTGGCGATCCGAGAACGTAGGTTTTACCGAGTTCAGTGACGATAATATAGCAAATAATGTCATCGCCGACGAACGGGTACATATCGAAGGTGGAGTTCCAAGCGATCTTCGACTCATTGAAGAGGAAGAAATCTTTGGGAATCGACGGGGTATCGAACATTGTGCTTCGACATCTCCCTCTAGAAGCGGTGGACATTTACATCACTCTGTTTAATAATGCGCTGAGTAATGCACATTATCCAGCGCATTGGAAAACGCGCAGTGATACAACCCATCTCCAAAAGGGCTACCCCTTCCAATCCGGCAAATCTCCGGTCTAGTTTTAGTCCGAATATCAGCAAGGTATTCGAGAAAGTGGTCAATGGAGCCCTGCTTAAGTAGACTGAGAACAGTAATATAATTCCGGATAACCAATTCGGTTTTAAGGCGATGATTGATGATTCTTGACATCAGGATTCGAACCGTGAATCAATAGCGTGTCAAGCGATGATGTTACCACTACACCACGGCCACAGTGGTGAAGTGCGAAGGTTCCAGGTGCTGGAAGCATGTATCGTGTGCATCCCTCTCCGAGGATGTACTTGTTCGCACTCTATGCACCTGAAGCTACTCAATCTACTTTATTTATTTCAGAGCTCGAGACACTTTTTCGATTCTTAAGGCTGGAGTCGGAGGAGAATTATTTCATCATGGCCGGAGATCTAAACGCCAAACATAGAGGTTGGGGAAATAACACACCTAATCCTAGAGGGGACCTACTAATCAATTGGTGGGGTCGGCACAGTGTCGAGTATAAACTCGATTTGAAAGCTACAGACAGTCCGTCGTTTCCTAGAAGCGGCTCCTATCTGCTTATGCTGTTCGACGTACGGTTACAACTGACCGACATGAACCGACAAACTTTAAACTGCCTGCACACATTTGTGTATGACAGTGACCATTGCGGACTCAGTGGCGTAATAACGATTCCCAACGAAATTGCGGAGTTGGAGGAGTTTGTCCAAACGTACTCCTACAATTATAATAGGACGCGTTGGACTCGCTTCTCCAGAGATAAGAACACTCCTCGAACTCGCTCTACCCACCGTCCAATAGGAATTTGTCAAACGAGGAGATTGACTGGTACCTAAAGCAAATGGACGAGACAATTGAACGAACTATGGACAATACGATACCTCGGTATCAACATACTGACAACGCAGACATATTCCGTAATGCAACAATTGACGCACTACACCAACACAAAAGTAGACTGCTGTCGAGACTACAAACCTTGTACAGACAGTTTACTGACAGACAAAACTCGGAGGTTAGGACGCTGAAGTCGTTGATTAAAAACCTCCAAAAATTAATTTGAGAAAATTACAGACTTTCTGTAAATTTGCATTGGAACAACAAAATTCGAGCTGTAAAATCCAACAACCCGAGTATATTCCCGCAAATAAATAAAATATTTCGAAGGAACAAAACGACCTTTCGTGTCTTAAGATCCCCGAACGACGAACAGTGGACGAATACTGATAACAACAGGTATAGATCCAGGTAACGCAATAGAGGATGACAACTTCTTTGTGATCGAAGATCAAGAGGAGAAGGTAGAGGCTATAGGAGCGACTTTCCAGGAAGTGTACAAGGTGAATGATACCATTTGCCCGAACCACGACCTGGAAAATCGCGTCCTTGTGCACAACTTCTACCTTCGAAATGATATGGAGCACTGGCGATCCGAGAACGTAGGTTTTACCGAGTTCAGTGACGATAATATAGCAAATAATGTCATCGCCGACGAACGGGTACATATCGAAGGTGGAGCTCCAAGCGATCTTCGACTCATTGAAGAGGAAGAAATCTTTGGGAATCGACGGGGTATCGAACATTGTGCTTCGACATCTCCCTCTAGAAGCGGTGGACATTTACATCACTCTGTTTAATAATGCGCTGAGTAATGCACATTATCCAGCGCATTGGAAAACGCGCAGTGATACAACCCATCTCCAAAAGGGTTACCCCTTCCAATCCGGCAAATCTCCGGTCTAGTTTTAGTCCGAATATCAGCAAGGTATTCGAGAAAGTGGTCAATGGAGCCCTGCTTAAGTGGACTGAGAACAGTAATATAATTCCGGATAACCAATTCGGTTTTAAGGCGGGGCATGACGCAATACATGCCGCGTCTAAACTGGTATCGGATATCAAATGGAACAAAAGCAAGAAACAATGCATGGGTGCCTGCCTGATTGATTTGGAGAAGGCCTTCGACACCGTATGGTTAGAGGGACTCTTCTACAAGCTGTGCAGGCTGGGCATAAGCAAACCACTGCTGTACATACTTTATAACATGTTCATCAGTATACAGTTTATCGTCAAAAATGGCAATGTGACTTCTGCTGGAACATTTCTAATTAAAAATGGTCTGCAACAAGGTGCGGTTAATTCACCGATCCTTTTCAACAATTACACGAGCGATCTGATAGGATCACTTCATCATGCCATAGCGTACGCAGACGACTTGATCGGTCATTGCAATTCTCTTGCAATCGGAAACCATTCTTTTTATTACGCCGTTGTCTGGTGCCTCGAGGGATACCAGAAAGAATTGGCGAAAGTTCTCAATCGTTGGACCGCACGGACAGCCACTTGCAAGTCGAAGTGTAGTCAGATACCTGGGGCTCTGGTTAGACCAATATCTCTATTTTAACAAACATATAAATGCTGCTCTTGCCAGAGCCAAAGTTGCTTTTGCCCTTACAAAGTGTCTTTTTTATAGCAAGCAGCTCGATGCAAGTGTAAAGGTAATCTGCTACATGGCCCTCATCCGGCCCATGCTTGTATATGGATGCCCCGTGTGGTTCAACGTACGAGCAAGCTTGTTGGAAAAGATTCGGGGGTTTGAGAGGGCTTGCCTTCATTTATACAGAACACCAGAGTCCCAGTACATAAAATTCTATCCCAATAAGGTCCTATACAACAGGGCTAACCTAATAAGAGTGGATAATTTCGTTACCAAGCTGATTCGAAGGCACATTGCAAGAGCAATGAGCTCGACGAACAACCTGATCTCCGGGGCTTATTACCCCAATTATGAGTATCACGAAAGAGTGCGCCTTAACGGTTTTGTTCCCCCAGAGGCGTTCCTCTATCTGGATGAGAATGGTCTGTTCCAGGACAGATTGGCGGTGCCGCTAATCTCCCACGTTGCTCGGACATTTGCGGATATGCAACTCAACTACGACAGAGACGTTGCACACGGCAGTGTGGAGCGTTTCCGGTTTAGTAATGCGGTATCGGGTCGCGACGTACAACGTCAGTACGGTCATTTCTGGTGGCTAGCCGAAAGAGGAAACTCCTTCGTCGTTTCCCCCTAATCCCGGGTAGCCTGTTGAATGTTTAAGGTTATCTGTACTTTGTCCATGGCCGACTTATATAGTTTAGGTTTAGGTAATTTAGCTTGTAAGTGATAATTTAAAAAAAAAAAAAAAAAAAAAAAAAAATTATAACAATATCCACAGCACTTGGATGAAAAAAAAAAAAATAAAAAATTACGTAGAAAAATACGTAAGGTAGAATAAGATAGGCTAATTTAGAATTTAGTTTAAGATTTATTTTAAGGTAAATTTTTAAGTTTTATATATAAGATCAATCAAAAAAAGTTCATTCACTAAGTTTTTTCTCTAATTTTCTTAGTAACACTTAAATTTAAAAGAATGAAATAAATAAGTATTTTTCAAGTACGTTACGTCGAAAGACATAGTTTTAAGTATTAGGATTAGCTTAGAGCGCCCGCATAGGGCCAGTAAGTTAGAATAAGAATAGTTAAGTTAGTTAAGTTAGTTTTAAGCGTTTTTTGTCTAGCAATTAAGTTACAATGAATTTAATAAAAATGCATTAAAAATGAAAAAAATTAAAAAAATGAAGAAATGAGTGATAGTGAGCCGTCAACCTTGTCTTGGGTTCAATTCCCAACCAGGGAAAATTTCAATAGAAACTTTTTTTATAATTTATACTAAATTAGTGAATAAAATTAATTATAAATAAAGAAACATTCGATGGAAAGTGAGCGGTCCGCGCTCCCAATAGCGGGACCAGCCGATGCATTACAGGTAGGTCACCCAGCAACAGTGGCAACCGCAAGTAAGGGGAAAAGGAGAAAGAAACTTAAGTCTACTCCCAACCTTGTAAAGCGTCCCTCCACATCAGCTTCAGCTGTACAGCTACCAGGTGGAGTGAGGGAAGGGGCGCCGAATACAGCAACAGCAGCAGCAGATAAGAAGCGGCAGAGGTCCGATGACTCTGTCGAATTAGCATACGTCTCCGACGGTGGGGAAGGCCACTACGTTGGAGACAAAAACAACAGCTTCGCAGTTCTGGCGGCCTCCGAATCGAATGACGAAGAAGAAGAAGTCGAGAGTCTGACTACAAGCAACAGACAGATGGAACAGAGGGTGCGTGCCATAAAGGCAAAACAAATGGCCAGGCGAGAGAGGGAGCGGCAGCTAGAGCTACAGCGTGCTCAACAACAACAACAACTACAGAAGCAGCCGCCAGAAAGCCAGCGGCACCAGCCAATACCACCGCAAATACTGCAGCAGAAGCAACCGCAACAACAGAAAACGCTGCAAGAAAAACAACAACAACCGCGGCAGCAGCAGCAGACACAGCAGCAGCAGCAGAAACAACAACAACAGAAACAGCAGCAACAGCAGCAGCAGCAGAAACAACAGCAACAACAACCGCAGCAGAACCAACAGCAACCGAAGACGACGGCAGAAGCGGGGGTACCGCCAACCAACACCTATAAGATTGAGCTTATGGACACCATTAAACTATGTAAGTCGGCCATAGGCAACAATTTTTCTATCAAAAGTTTAAATGTAGACAGGCATTCTATCCACTGCAATACAGTGGAGCAATATAAAGAAATTAAAGATTTGTTAAGGGACACGACGACGGACTTCTTCTCCTTCACCCCGAAGAGGGAAAAGCGGCAAACAATGCTGCTGAGGGGGATAGATGCGTCTACTCGTCCGGAGACGCTCCTTGTGCTGCTTAAAGAGAAAGAGTGCAACGAGCTCGAATTCGTAGGGGTCAAGCCATTCACCACAGCTAAGGCAAAAAGGGAGAAGCGGAAACTGCCGTTCTTCCTAGTTCAGCTTTCACCCAATAGCAAACTGGATGGTCTAAGGAGTATTAAAGTCCTAGACTTCCAGGTTGTCGCATGGGAAAAATTAAGAAGGAGCGAAAACATTTTACAATGTGTTCGCTGCCAAAGGTTTGGTCACGCCGCGTCGAACTGCGAAATGCAGCCTCGATGTGTTAAGTGTGAAAATAATCACAAAGCAGAGGAATGCACTCTAGGTAAGGATGGAGTGGCAGATAAGAGCCAGCTCTCGTGTGCTTTATGCAGGAACTCGGGACACATCGCAAACTATCGGGGTTGTCCTAAGTTCCAGTATAATAAGAAAGTAAATCTGGTTCGTCAGGAGAAGATCGTAGTGAAACGTCCACCTACTCCAATTCAAACACAATCCGTGACTCCCCAAGTGACCTACGCCCAAATGGCGGCAGACCGGGGAAATGCGGAACAGAAAAGACCGAAGGTTGCTTCTCAGGCCCCAGCGCCTAGAGCACCGGAGGCTCAAACTGATTTGCTGGCCATCTTGCGCTCTATCCAAGGGCAGATGGAGCAGCTTCAGCATCAGGAACAGGAGCAGGCGAAGCGGGTGGACCAGATCTACGCACTTCTGCCGGGCTTAACGCACCTCCAGTCGTAATGGGTACGAACATGGAGGAGCAACCCTTGAAGATCCTTGCGGTGAATGTGAATTCACTGATTAGGATCGAGCGAAGAGCCGTATTGTTTAAGTTGCTAGAAGACCAAACCCCTGATGTGCTTATGGTTAGCGAAACAAAGCTATCCCAGAAGCACAAATTGGGGCGCAATAAATACAATATTGCCAGGAGAGACCGACCCAACTCCACACAAGGAGGAGGTGTTGCGATCTTCATACGCAAACAACTGCAATTTAAAGTAATGTACAGCGGTGAAGTGCGAAGGTTCCAGGAGCTGGAAGCATGTATCGTGCGCATCCCTCTCCGTAGTGGAAAGAGGATGTACTTGGTTGCACTGTATACACCTGAAGCTACTCAATCTACTTTATTTATTTCGGAGCTCGAGACACTTTTTCGATGCCTAAGGCTGGAGTCGGAGGAGAATTATTTCATCATGGCCGGAGATCTTAACGCCAAACATAGAGATTGGGGAAATAACACACCTAATCCTAGAGGGAACCTACTATTCAATTGGTGGGGTCAGCACAGTGTCGAGTATAAACTCGATTTGAAAGCTACAGATAGTCCGTCGTTTCCTAGAAGAGGCTCCTATCTGGATCTTATGCTGTTCGACGTACGGTTACAACTGACCGACATGGACCGAGAAACTATAAACTGCCTGCACACATTTGTGTATGACAGTGACCATTGCGGAATCAGTGCCGTAATAACGATTCCCAACGAAATTGCGGAGTTGGAGGAGTTTGTCCAAACATATTCCTACAATTATAGTAGGACGCGTTGGACTCGCTTCTCAAGAACTTTGACAAGAACACTCTCCTCGAATTCGCTCTACCCACCATCCAATAGGAATCTGTCAACCGAGGAGATTGAGTGGTACCCAAAACAAATGGACGAGACAATTAAACGTACTTTGGACAATACGATACCTCGGTATCAACATACTGACAACGCAGACACATTCCGTAATGCAACAATTGACGCACTTTAAAAACACAAAAGTAGACTGCTGTCGAGGCTAAAAACCTTGTACAGACAGTTTACTGACAGACAAAACTCGGAGGTTAGGACGCTGAAGTCGTTGATTAAAAACCTTCAAAAATTAATTTGAGAAAATTACAGACTGTAAATTTGCACTGGAACAAAAAATTCGGGGTGTGTCTTAAGATCCCCCGAACGACGAACAATGGACGAATGCTTATAACAGCAGGTATAGATCCAAATAAAGCAGTAGAGGATGACAACTTCTTTGTGATCGAAGATCCGCAGGAGAAGGTACAGGCTATAGGAGCGACTTTCCAGGAAGTGTACAAGGTGAATGATACCATTTGCCCCAACCACGACCTAAAAAATTGCGTCCTTGTGCACAACTTCTACCTTCGAAATGATATAGAGCACTGGAGATCCGAGAATACTGGTTTACTTTGGTTTGAATAATGCACATTATCCAGCGCATTGAAAAACAGCAGTGATACAACCCATCCCCAAAAGGGGTAAGGACACTTCCAATCCGGCAAATCTACGGTCGATAAGTCTCCTTCCGAACAACAGCAAGGTATTCGAGAGAGTGAGTAATAGGGCCCTGTTTAAGTGGACTGAGAACATTAATATACACCCCGCGCAACAAAAAAAGCCGCATACGGGTTTTCCATTTTTTTGCGCTAATTACCTTTAAAGGATTCGCCGAATTATATTTTATTGCTTCCGGGTTAGGTAATGCACATTTTGGAATGGGTCGGAATTCATTCTGGCAGTATTTAACTGTGCGTGCAGTGGTATTTCTTAAATAAAAGTGAAAAGAGTATATCGCGATGTCTAAAAGGGTACAATTGAGTAAAGAAAATAGGGCAGTTATCGTCGCCTTATCCAAACAGAATAAGTCATTTCGTGAAATTGCTCGACAAATTGGATGCAATGAGAGTTCTGTAAGAAGATTCTGTAACAAATATCGTTGGGATCACAATCTGGACAGAAAAATTGGCACAGGATTGAAGAGATGTAGCACTGTTCGGGAGGACCGGGAACTGAAGAGGCTAAGCTTGAGAAACAGGTTTAAAAATGCATCGGAGTTAAGAGCTGATCTGCGAGAAGCTACTGGGGCTGAAGTTAGCGTCAGAACTATCCAGAATCGTCTCAACGAGATGGGTTTGCTAGCAAGGAGACCAGCGAAAAAGCCACTTGTGACCAGCAAAATGAAAAAAACGCGCTTTAGCTGGGCTAAGGAAAGGCAAAACTGGACTGTTCAAGATTGGTCAAATGTGGTGTTCTCTGATGAGTCCAAGTTTAACCTAATCGGACCGGATGGGAAGCAGATAGTTCGTCGTAGAAAATGGGAATGCTACAGCGACGAATGTATAGCTCACACCGTAAAACATTCTCCTTATATTATGGTGTGGGGATGCATCACCGCAATCGGAGTTGGATCTCTAATTATGCTCGAGGGCACTGTTAACGCCATGCAGTACAAACAAATTATCTTAGATGGTGTTGTGCCTAGTATGGAAATGATAACAGCAGAGACATCAAAAACATTTTTTTAAGATGACTCAGCACCTTGCCACCGAGCAAAATCTGTGAGTAATTCGAGATTTTTTTTTCATATTTATGGGTGTTTTGAAAGTCTTATGATTTAAATTTTTAAATTTCCTCCACAGATTAAAACTTTGAAAGAAGAGTTAGGAATAGAATTCCTAATTTGGCCGGGAAACAGTCCAGATCTCAACCCCATCGTAAATGTCTGGGCTCTTACGGGAAAGAAGATCCAACATAAAAAACCAAAAACCATGCAGCATCTAAAGAGCATCATTGAAGAAGTGTGGTTCAATGAAATTAATAACAATTACCTCGGTAATCTCTATGCCTCCATGCCAAACAGGGTTCATGACGTTGTTAGGGCGAAGGGTGGTGATACGAAATACTAGAATCATTTTTTCGTTTTATGAAAGTCTTAAATTATGTAAAAAGGTTTCTTAGTTAATAAAAATATGAAAAAGAAATTTGCTTTTCAAATTGTTGCTCTTTTTTTAATTTATGTATATTGATAGTACTTGGGTAATATCTGATATTTTGTAGTGTGATCTTCACGATCATTACTTTTTTTCAATTAGGCTACGAAATGTATTGTCAAATTGGGGAATGTGTTAACTTAAATGTTAAACATCAAAAATACAAAGTGACTACGCAGTGATTAGTCATCATTTATTAAATTTCTTCCATTTTGTTAAAAATTACCATGTGCGGCTTTTTTTGTTGCGCGGGGTGTAATTCCGGATAACCAATTCGGTTTTAAGGCGGGGCATGATACAATACATGCCGCGTCTAAACTGGTATCGGATATAAAATGGAACAAATGCAAGAATCAATGCACGGGTGCCTGCCTGAATGACTTGGAGAAGGCCTTCGACACCGTATGGCTAGAGGGACTCTTCTACAAGCTGAGCAGGCTGAGCATAAGCAAACCACTGCTGTACACACTTCATAACATGCTCACCAGTAGACAGTTCATTGTCAAAAGTGGCAATGTGACTTCTGCTGGAACATTTCAATTTAAAAACGGTCTGCAACAAGGCACGGTTAATTCACCGATCCTTTTCAACATTTACACGAGCGATCTCTTTGGATCACTTCACCATGTCATAGCCTACGCAGACGACTTGATCGCATACAGATCAGGACCAAAAATTGAGGTCATTGCAATTCTCTTGCAACGTGACAACGTCGATATGATTCAGCGATATGGCGATGACTGGAAGTTGAAGATCAACTTCCAGAAATCGGAAACCATTCTTTTTAAGACGCCGTTGTCTGGTGCCTCTAGGGATACCAGAAAGAATTGACGAAAGTTCTCAATAGTTGAACCGCACGGACAACCATTTACCTGTCGAAGTGTAGTCAGATACCTGGGGCTCTGGTTAGACCAATATCTATATTTTAACAAACATATAGATACTGCTCTGGCCAGAGCCAAAGGTGCTTTTGCCCTTACAAAGAGACTTTTTTATAGCAAGCAACTCGATGCAAGGGTAAAGGTAAACACATTTGTGTATGACAGTGACCATTGCGGACTCAGTGCCGTAATAACGATTCCCAACGAAATTGCGGAGTTGGAGGAGTTTGTCCAAACATATTCCTACAATTATAGTAGGACGCGTTGGACTCGCTTCTCAAGAACTTTGACAAGAGCACTCTCCTCGAACTCGCTCTACCAACCGTCGAATAGGAATATGTCAAACGAGGAGATTGACAAGTACCTAAAACAAATGGACGAGGCAATTAAACGAACTATGGACAATACGGTACCTCGGTATCAACATACTGACAACGCAGACATATTCCGTAATGCAACAATTGACGCACTACACCAACACAAAAGTAGACTGCTGTCGAGACTAAAAACCTTGTACAGGCAGTTTACTGACAGACAAAACTCGGAGGTTGGGACGCTGAAATCATTGATTAAAAACCTCCAGAAATTAATTAGAGAAAATTACAGATTTTCTGTAAATTTGCACTGGAACAATAAAATTCGGGCTGTAAAATCCAACAACCCGAGTATGTTCCCGCAAATAAATAAAATATTTCGGAGGAATAATCAAAACGACTTACCGTGTCTTAAGATCCTCCGAACAACGAACATTGGACAAATACTAATAACAGCAGGTATAGATCCAGATAACGCAGTAGGGGATGACAACTTCTTTGTGATCGAAGATCCGCAGGAGAAGGTAGGGGCTATAGGAGCGACTTTCCAGGAAGTGTAGAAGGTGAATGATAACATTTGCCCGAACCACGACCTGGAAAATCGCGTCCATGTGCACAACTTCTACCTTCGAAATGATATAGAGCATTGGCGATCCGAGGACATAGGTTTTACCGAGTTCAATGACGATAACATGGCAAGTAATGCCATCGCCGATGAAAGGGTACATCCCCCGTACATATCGAAGGTTGAGCTCCAAGTGATCTTCGACTCATTGAGGAGAAAAAAATCTGTGGGAATCGACGGAGTGTTGAACATTGTGCTTCGACATTTCCCTCTAGAAGCGGTGGACATTTACACCACTCTGTTTAACAATGCGCTGAATAATGCACACTATTGCAATGACCAAAGCGCATTGGAAAACGGCAGTGATACAACCCATCCCGAAAGGGGTAAGGACACTTCCAATCCGGCAAATCTCCGGTCGATAAGTCTCCTTCCGAACATCAGCAAGGTATTCGAGAAAGTGATCAATAGGTCCCTGCTTAAGTGGACTGAGAACAGTAATATAATTCCGGATAACCAATTCGGTTTTAAGGCGGGGCATGATACAATACATGCCGCGTCTAAACTGGTATCGGATATACAATGGAACAAATGCAAGAATCAATGCATTGGTACCTGCCTGATTGACTTGGAGAAGGCCTTCGACACCGTATGGCTAGAAGGACTCTTCGACAAGCTGAGCACTCTGGGCATAGGCAAACCACTGCTGTACATACTTCATAACATGCTCACCAGTAGACAGTTCATTGTCAAAAATGGCAATGTGAATTCTGCTTTAGCGTTTCTAATTAAAAACGGTCTGCAACAAGGTGCGGTTAATTCACCGATCCTTTTCAACAATTACACGAGCGATCTGATAGGATCACTTCACCATGCCATAGCGTACGCAGACGATCTGATCGCGTACAAATCAGGACCAAAAATCGAGGTCATTGCAATTCTCTTGCAACGTGACTTCGATAAGGTTTAATGATATTGCGATGACTGGAAGTTGAAGATCAACTTCCAGAAATCGGAAACCATTCTTTTTAGGACGCTGTGCTTTTGCCTCTAGGGATACCAGAAAGAATTGGCGAAACTTCTCAAACGTGGGACCGTACGGACAGCCACTTGCGAGTCGAAGTGTAGTCAGATACCTGGGGCTCGGGTTAGACCAATATCTGTATTTTAACAAATATATAGATGCTGCTCTTGCCAGAGCCAAAGGTGCTTTTGTCCTTACAAAGAGACTTCTTTATAGCAAGCAACTCGATGCAAGGGTAAAGGTAATCTGCTACATGGCCCTCATCCGGCCCATGCTCGTATATGGATGCCCCATGTGGTTCGACGTGGGAGCAAGCTTGTTGGAAAAGATTCGGGTGTTTGAGATTGCTAGCTTTCGGGCTTGCCTTCATTTATACAGAACACCAGAGTCCCAGTACATAAAATTCTATCCCAATGAAGTCCTATACAACAGAGCTAACCTAATAAGAGTGGATAATTTCGTTATCAAGCTGATTCGAAGGCACATTGCAAGAGCAATGAGCTCGACGAACAACCTGATCTCGTACCCCAATTACAGGTACCACGAGAGAGTGCGCCTTAACGGCTTTGTTCCCCCAGAGGCGTTCCTCTATTTTGATAAGAAATGTCTGATCCAGGACAGATTGGCGGTGCCGCTAATCTTCCACGTTGCTCGGACAGCTGCGGATATTCGACAGAAACGTTGCACACAGCAGTGTGGAGCGCCTCCGGTTTAGTAGGGCGGTATCAATTTGCGATTTGAAGGACATAGAACGTCAGTTCGGACAATTCTGGTGGCTAGCCTAAACAGAGGGAACTCCTTCGTCGCTCCCTCACAATCCGGGATAGCCCGTTTAAAGTTGGCGGTTTTCCTATGGTCGACTTACTTAGCTTAGGTTTAGGTAGTTTTTAGAAAAAAAAAAAAAAAAAAAAGCCAAGCACAGCACTTGGATTTAAAAAAAAAAAAAAAGCAGCACCTGGATTTTTTTTTTTTTTTAAAAAGTACGTATTTAATTACGTAATTAGAGTAAGGTAGTTAAGATTTATTTCAAGGTAGTTTTTAAGTTTTATTTTATTTTATATGTAGACATAAGACACAGAAAAAAAAAAAACACTGTTCATGTACTAAGTTTTCTAGTTAAAAAAAAGTAAATGAAATTAACAAAGAATTTAAGTTAGATTACGTCAAAAGCCATAGTTTTAAGCATTAGGTTTAGATTAGAGCGCCCGTATAGAGCCAGTAAGTTAAAATAACATAGTTAAGCTAGTTTTAAGCGTTTTTTGTCTAGCAAGTAAGTTAAAATGAATTGAATTTTAATAAAAATGCATTAAAAAAGAAAAAGAAAAAAGTGTTTTTCATCACTTTCATCCGCATAGAAAAAAAAACCTTTTTTTTTGAAATAGTAATAGGGAAATTGCACATTTCCCAATTGTTAAAGTTTGTTTGTGCAATTGTGAAGTGTCAAATTTAGTTGTAGCTTTGTGGTGAACAAGCCTTTGTTATTTGCTAAAATTCGCCTGTTGTACACGACTTCTAGTTTTCTGGTGGTTGGCTCCAGGAAGTTAAGTAAATACTTATAGACGAAATAAAAAGCACATAATGGACAAAGTCCTTGTAGTAACCTCAATTTCACAACAGGCAATTTTTTTTAATGAATCTAAACTTCCAAAGAGATGTTATTAGGTATAAGAGAAATGTCTGTTGTTTTTGTTAAAAAAAAAAAAAAAAAAAATGATTTGTTTTTTTCACTTCTTATTTAAAAATTAGTCCAAAATATAATTTTCTTCAGTGGTTTAGACTGTTTGCCAGCGTTCTGGTAGCTTTTCCAATCCATTGAAAAAGAGGGCCTCGCTTTTGGGGCGAAAAATTGTTCCACTGCCATTTGGACACCCTCAAAATTCAAATACTCATTTCAATCAAGAAAGTTCTGTAGAGATCGGAATAGGTGGTAATCCGTTGAAGCAATGTAAGGAGAATATGGTGGGTAGGATAATATTCCCAACCCAACTCAGAAATTTGTTGGACTGTTTTCCTTGCCATATGCGATCTCGCGTTGTCGTGATGAAAGATTGCACTCTTTCTGTTGGCCAAAGATGGACGCTTGTGATGAATTTCTGTGTTCAAAATGGCAAGCTGAGATAATAACAATTAGCATTTACGTTTCATTTTGCTTCAGTAGCTCATAGTACACCGGATCCTTGCGGTCCCACTTTTAATTTTATTTATTTATTTATTTAGCTTAATTCAAGCAGAACTTAATAACTACACTAAAACTAGACTATCACTAAACACAACTTAAGACTAAGGCTAAGTACTAAAACCAAACTAAAAACTAAAACTAAAGTTATTAGGGCGGGGGAGTGGAAGTGGAATTCTGGAGGGCGTTTCTAAGTGCAAATCTGCTGCAGCGAAAATCAAAAGAGCTGTGCGCGCCGTTCGCCAAACGTAACATTCTAGACATTGGCTCGTTACAACCATAATTGGTGCGATGAAAATTGAGACGGAAGATTGGTACAGACCTCAGGAGGCGTGGGTTAGTGTTAAGGGAGATCATTTGGAGCAGATTAGGGCAGTCGATGTTTCCTGTTAACAGCTGATGTACAAAGAGTATGTCAGCAATTTCTCGACGTATTTCAAGTGGCTGTACGTTAATTAATTTTAAACGATTCTCATAGGGGGTAAGTTATATTTGTCAGACCAAGAAAGACCGCGAAGAGCAAAACGGATGAACCTGCGTTGAACAGCCTCTATTTGAAGGGAATGAGTATCATGATAGGGGGACCATACTTGGCTAGCATATTCGAGGATTGGCCGAACAAATATGAAGCAGAGAGATTTCGTGACGTAGGGGTTCGAGAATTCTTTAGACCAGCGTGCTAATAATGTTATCAATATGACAGCGGAAATTTAGTTCTCTGTCGCAGATAACACCCAAATCGCGCAATGAAGTTACAAAAGGGACGGGCTCGTCAGAGACGAAGTAGGATCTAGGGGCTGGAAGACGCTTTCGGGAATGTGTAATAGCTTGACATTTGTTGACGTTGAGCTCAAGCAAATTTTGACACTAAGTTGAAAAGTTGTTCAAGACAGCTTGAAGTGGGCGAGAGTCAACGGGGTTTATTATGTGCCTGCAGATTTTCATGTTATCAGCGTAGATGGATAGGTAAGAGTCTTTGATGATGAAGTCAACGTCGTTAATTGACAAAATGAAAATCAGGGGACCAAGATGGCTACCTTGAGGGACCCCGGAAGTGGCATTAATGGGGTCGGATACAGCCGATCTAAATAGTATTTTGTATTGACGTTCCTCAAGGTAGGATTTAATCCACTCAATGAAACGCAATTGGAAGCCAAGGGATTTGAGTTTAAAAAGAATAATTCTGTAGGAGAATAAATAACAACGTGATGTAATTAGTATTATTCGATTTATTATTAGCAGACATGTGCGTCTGCTGTTCTCAAAAAAAAAAAGAAGCGAACAACAAAAAAAGCACACGGAAACCAACCAATAAAAAGAACAAAAAACAAAAATGGTACTAAAAGGATAAAGTAAAATATTAGAAAGAGACAAATCGCTATGATCCACACGACAGCCAACATCCGAACCTCTCCTTCCATAATATCATAGCAGAGCAGCCAACTGCCACAAGAATGCGTCCGGGGATGGTACTGGATCTTAGACAGATTCTGTGCGAGATTTTATCGAAGGCCTTACTAAAATCTGTGGCAATTACATCAACTTCTTTGCCATCCTCTAATGCACACAGAGTGCTAGATACGAATTCCGTTAAGTTAGTAGTTGTCGGAAGAACATTGTATCGTAAACAATGCTTTCTAAGATCTTAGGAACGCAGGAAAGTTTAGCAATGGGCAGGTAGTTGGAGATTTCACTCTTCGGACCCTTTTTATGAAAGGGAATTATGTAAAAGCGCTTCCAAAATTTGGAGAAGACTCCTTGTCCAAAAGACATTTGGAAGAGAACCGTGAGGGGTTGGCCCAGATGGTTGAAGCAATTTTTCAGTACTATTGAAGGGATACCATCAGGACCAGGAGAGTATTCGTTCTTGAGTTTTTTTATCTTTTCTTTCACGTGTTCCACGGTTATGTCAATGGAGACTAACGAGGTTTGGGCACAGCTTTTCATGTAGGAGAAGTATTCAAGATCATCTTCAAGCCCATGGTTGCAAAATGATTGGCTGAAAAAGTGAGCAAATAAATTTGAGACTATCTTAGGATCACCGGAGGAAGTCTTAGATAATTTTAAAGTAGATGGATAGATAGTCAGATTGTCTTTTTGTGTTGATGAAGTGGAAAAAGCATTTAGGATCGGAGATCAAGGTATGCTGAATTTGGTCTAAATATTCGAGACATAGAGATTCACAGAGTTCGGAAAAGTGGAGATATGCGTGGAGGTAATTGGAAAAATCAGAGTGTGAACGAGATTTAAGGTACGTGTGCCAAAGTTTATTTCTTCTATTGCGAAACGAGCGCAATTCTTTGGTGAACGACGAGGAGTTCTTCTGGACAACGAATGGAATAGATTGTGTGTGAACGCTAAATCATCTGAACACACCCATCCTCGCTCGATGATGTCAAAACGGAAGCTGTCACAGAGGCGAGTATAAAATTGGGTTAGAAGAAAAAACGTGTGTGCGCGATAACGAGAATTGAATTTTTTTTTTGTACAAAGTGATTAAAAGAATTTTTTAATTATCCTTGTTAATAAAGTAATATCAATGGGAATTAAAAAATCTGAAAGCCTTTCATTCAATTTGGCCGCCACATTTTAAAAAATTCTTTTATTAAACATAAAATGACGGATCCCAACCCATTTGGTGCTTCTTCGAAGGTAATTAGATCGCCAAAGAGTACTAGGTCGTCACGAAAACCTGCAAAGTCAAGTTGCCAGCTATGCGCAGCAGGTGATAACCAAAACATGGTCATGTGCGACGACTGCGACAGGTGGTTCCACTTTGACTGTGTTGGAGTAACCAATGACGTCGCCAATCACGACTGGAGTTGCGAAAACTGTCGCGCTAGGTGCCTCAATCAAGTCGAAGACACTGCAACGAATGCAACCACGACAGGTGCGAGTGTAAGTATACTTGCCGACAAAGTGCTTGCTTCTGCCCCCAATGCGGTTGCTTCGGCAACCTATTTTTCTCGTCCAAAGTCCTCATCATCCAAAGTCTCATCGGTTCGACAACTTCAAATCGAACTTGAACGGCTAGAAGAAGAACGTGCTTTACAAGAGAAACGCGATAGAGAAGAGCAGCTGCAGAAAGAGAGACGACAGGAAGAGGAGCGAGTTCTACAGGAGAAAAGGAGGCAGCGTGACCAGCAGTACCTCGATAGGAAGTATTCGCTGCTACAACAACAAGCAGAGGATGAACTCTCCTCCTTCGATGGTGATGTAGCAGACGTCGAAGACGGCCAAAACAACGCGGTAGTGCGAACCTGGTTGGAGGATGCACGTAATTCGACACAAAAACATTCGACCGCATGTGTTCATAATCCATCTAATGCTGTTTCGATGCACATTAATACACCACCTACTCTGCAACGCAGTCATAATCAAATTCCAAATATCGACAAGCTTAAACCGATGGAAACTGTTTCTGGAAAACTATCACAACAGATGCAACAAATGGCGCTGCAACAGCAGCTGCAAACGCAGCATCAGAAACCGGTAGAATTACAGAAACGTTCAGATGATCACGCTAAGCAACATTCGAAACTGGAGTCAATGTGGATGCTACCGACAGGACCTGCACAGGGAAGGATGCAAGCGCTGTCAGTTCCACAGTCAGCAATACAAATGCATTCAGAACACCAACAACAACAACACCTTCAAAGGCCACTTCCGGTGCCGCCAGCCCAATCTATACCGCCAAGACGTTCGCACCCTTTACAGCAACAATTCTTTGAGCAACCAATGGAACACAACAGCATATTCACACAGCACAAGCAACTGAACCCAGCTCCATCTACAGGACCCGAACAAACCTTTAACATCACGCCGCATTTCCAGATGTCTAACTTACTCAGCAAAAGCCAGCTAGCTGCTCGTCATACTGTTTCACGGGACCTTCAGCCTTTCAGTGGTAATCCAGCAGAATGGCCAAGCTTCATCTGCGACTTCGAACGCACAAACGAACTATGTGGTTTTTCTGATGAAGAGAATATCTCACGGTTACAAAGAGCTCTGAAAGGAGAAGCACTCGAAGCTGTACGTAGCATGTTACTGCAACCATCATGCGTCAAGCGAATAATTTCAACCTTGAAGATGCTGTACGGCCGACCGGAGCTCGTTATCCATTCCATGCTGCACAAAATTCATTCTACTCCTTCGCCGAAGGAAGGAAGGTTAGAAAGCATCGTAAAGTTTTCCCTAGCCGTGCAAAACCTTTGCGCCATAATAGAAGCGTCTGGGCTTATGTCTCACTTATGTAATCCGACGCTGGTCCAGGAACTAATCGAAAAGTTGCCTCCTTCCATTCGACTGGTTTGGGGAATTCATCGACAGTCACTCGATTACTGTACGCTCTCCGACTTCAATGAGTGGTTGTATCAAATCGCCTGTGCAGCTAATTGTGTGACGATTCCAACGTTATCATCAGCAAACACGAGCGCACGCCAGACAAGGGAAAGAGGTTATCTACATACGCACATGGAGGAATCACAACAGGGGACACCGCATCCAGAAGACAGCAAGAACCGAAACCAAGCAATCAGCGGCAACGGAATACGCAAACACGCACCGAGCTACGACACCTTACGAACCAACGGCAATAAATGTTGCGTGTGCTCTCGCAATTGCCCTTCAATTGCAAACTGTCATGCGTTTTTGGAGTTAAGCTACAGTTCCAGATGGGCGACCGTTAAGGAATATCGTCTTTGTCACAAATGTCTTAAGCCTCATTTTAATCGAGGTTGTCGATCGAAGACATACATACAGACAAGACATTTTAAGCAGATTAGGGCAGTCGATATTTCCTGCTAACAACTGATGTATAAAGAGTATGTCGACAATTTCTCTACGTATTTCAAGTGGCTGTACGTTAATTAATTTTAAACGATTCTCATAGGGGGTAAGTTATGCCTGTCAGACCAAGGAAGACCGCGAAGCAAAACGGATGAACCTGCGTTGAACTGCCTCTATTCGAAGAATGGAATGGGTATCATGATAGGGGGACCATACTTGGCTAGAATATTCGAGGATTGGCCGAACAAATGTGAAGTAGAGAGATTTCGTGACGTAGGGGTTCGAGAATTCTTTAGACCAGCGTTTTACGAAACCGAGCGCAGAGTTGGCTCTGCTAATAATGTTGTCAATATGGCAACGGATATTCAGTTCTCTGTCGCAGATAACACCCAAATCGCGTAATAAAGTTACAGAAGGGACGAGCTCGTCAGAGATGAAATAGGATCTAGGGGCTGGAAGACGCTTTCGGAAATATGTAATAGCTTGACATTTGTTGACGTTGAGCTCAAGAAAATTTGTTTGACACCAGGTTGAAAAGTTGTTCAAGTCAGCTTGAAGTGGGCAAGAGTCGGTGGGGCTTAATATGTGCCTGAATATTTTTATGTCATCAGTGTAGATGGATAGATAAGAGTCTTTGATGATGAAGTCAACGTCGTTAATTGACAAAATGAAAATCAGGGGACCAAGGTGGCTACCTTGAGGGACCCCGGAAGTGGCTTTAATGGGGTCGGATACAGCCGATCTAAATAGTATTTTGTATTGGCGTTCCTCAAGGTAGGATTTAATCCACCCAATGAAACTCAGTTGGAAGCCAAGGGATTTGAGTTTAAAAAGAATGATTCTGTGCGAGATTTTATCGAAGGCCTTACTAAAATCTGTGGCAATTACATCAACTTCTTTGCCATCCTCTAATACACACAGAGTCGTAGATACGAATTCCGTTAAATTAGTAGTTGTTGACCTTCCCTTAAGAAATCCGTGCTGGTTAGGGGAAAAGATAGACTTACAATGGAAGAACATTGTATCGTAAATAATGCTTTCAAAGAGCTTAGGAACGCGGGAGAGTTTAGCAATGGGCCGGTAGTTGGAGATTTCATTCTTGGGACCCTTTTTGTGAAAGGGAATTATGTAAGAGCTCTTCCAAAGCTTGGGGAAGAGTCCTTGTGCGATAGATATCTGGAAGAGAGCCGTGAGGGGTTGGGCCAGATGGTTGAAGCAATTTTTCAGTACTATTGAAGGGATACCATCAGGACCGGGAGAGTATTCGTTCTTGAGTTTTTTTTATCTTTTCTTTCACGTGTTCCACGGTTATGTCAATGGAGACTAACGAGGTTTGGGCACAGCTTTTCATGTAGGAGAAGTATTCAAGATCAACTTCAAGCCCATGGTTGCAAAATGATTGGCTGAAAAAGTGGGCAAATAAATTTGCGATTATCTTAGGATCACCGGAGGAAGTGTTAGACAATTTTAAAGTAGCTGGATAGTTGTCAGATTTTCTTTTTGTGTTGATGAATTGGAAAAATCGTTTCGGATCGGAGATCATGGTATGCTGGATTTGTTCTAAATATTCGAGATATAGAGATTCACAGAGTTCGGAAAAGTGGGTATATGCGTGGAGGTTTTTTTTTTTTTTTTTATAATTTGCACGTGTGAAAGGGGTTATGAATACCCTTATACTAATTTTAGGACACGGGCGTTTTGGGGAAAGGGGAAGAGACAGAGAGAAAGACAGATTGGTGTAGTTGGTTTTGAAACTTAGCTGATATTAAGTTTTCAGTGAACTCCAAGGGTGGCTGTCCAGATAACTGGGGAGCTTGTTTGTTCTTGCTTTTGTCGCTGCTCATGATTCACAGTATTTTTTTCCGTCCTCCTGATGTCATCATCACGATCAAGTTGCATTTTAGCCATATGACCGCCCTACTGCCAGTGTTATGCCTTCGCAGTAGAGTTGACATAAGCTTTCGCAATTGATCGACTTTTTATTTATTTCATGCGAAATAAATAGATGATTATTGGCATCAGGATTCGAACTGTGAACCTGTAGCGTGACAAGCGATGATGTTACCACTACACCACGGCCACCCTCAGGTAATTGGAAAGGTCAGAGTGCGAACGAGATTTAAGGTACGTGTGCCAAAGTTTATTTCTTCTATTGCGAAACGAGCGCAATTCTTTGGTGAACCAGGGTGGGGACGACGAGGAGTTCTTCTGGAGCACGAATGGGACGGATTGTGTGAAACAGTTGAAGATTTCGGCGTAGAACAAAGCGAGAGCACTGTCGATAGTAATTCTAGGATTTTCAAAAATAACATTGAAATTAACGTTACTCAAAAGGTTATTCAGTTTTATGAAGTCTGCTTTACGAAAATTAAAACTGTATGAGTTTTCAGAGTGTACAGTTTTATTACCGTTGTTGTAAAAAAATGTGAGAGATAGAGGTGGGTGGTAGCGGTCTAATATGGAGAGAAGGTGGTTGCTCGCTGATACGACGCAGTTGTTGGCATCTGATGAGAAAATAAGGTCGAGTTGTCTACCTAAATAGATAGTAACGCCGCTTAACTGGTAAAGACTGGAGTCAGAGACAAAGGCGATGAATAGGACCTCCTTATCTGAGGAGGGATTTGTAGCGGCAAAGTGAGTCTCATCGTCAGAAAGAACCCATCGAAGATCTGGGAAGTTAAGATCCCCCAAAATTATGACGACGTCGCGGGGGTCTACTATGTTAAACAGGGAATCAATCGCATCAATGGCAAGTTGGTAGCATTGGATTGGTTGAGATGGTGGAATGTAGCAGCAGAAGATGTAGATGTTGCTACCAGCGATAGTTATTTTGACGCAAATGAACTCGAAATTAGCGGTGTGCGAGGTTTTAAAGAGTGTGGAGTCGAGGCGATTGTGTATTGATGTTGATGCTTCCTCGCTGTAAGCATAACCTCTTTTTCTTAGAACATTATTATAAACTGTCTACATTTCATCTCTATTGTTATCTATTATAAACTATCTACATTCATCTCTGACGTGCAGGGTTTGAGGCCCATACATATGTATGAAAATTGTATCCATTCAATTTTTCTTGTTTAATTTTGTTGTACCCAAACAGTTTGTTTGACACAAAACAAAGCCTTTTGATGTGATCCAACGCAGTTGTCTGATGACTCCAAGCTTGAAGGCAATATCTACGGAAGTTAATGAAGAATTTGTCCGGATCATACTGCATAGCACTACATTAATAAAATCTGATGGCCTTCGTAATCGAGAAGACCATTATATTTCAAAGAAAAGTCAACGCCTTTGGCATGGTCGAGTTGTTACTGCGGCCTCATCAGATAAGTTTGTTTCTGCTTGCACCGCGTTATTGACTTTTTGGAACTCATAGAGTATACAATATCTCAAGTGTACTTTCTCTTCACTCATGTTGACGGTTCGAAAGCTGAACAATAACTGACTAACACATTTGACATAAATCTACCACACTAACCATCCAGGCGGCAAAGGAATAAAAAAAATATAGCGGTGCTGCCATAATAATGTGAGACAAATATCAAGTCAATTTAAATAGAGAACCACAAACGACAATACAAATCGGAAATGCATTTGGACAATTGACAATATCTGCCCTCCATGGCCCACCAAAACAAAACATACCACTAATTACAACTTTAATTGTTTTAAATTTTACCAATAATTAAATAAAGACGATTAACAAATAAAGCGGGTCATTTAACATCAACATTGAGATATATGTAGGTATACACATTTATACCTATTTGGGGCGGATATAGTTAAGGATGTCTTAAATCCTTTGGTCTTGACCATATTTCAAATTTTGAATTTAGAAAATGCCCAAATTACCTTGATCTAAACCAATGCATAAACAATCGGTACTTCCCTACTGAATGGACACGGTCTAAAATAATGCCAATAGCAAAAAATAATGTCATAAATATTAAAGATTTTCGACCAATCTCACTACTATCGAACTTGGGTAAACTGTTTGAGAGGGTTATAGCCGAAACCCCGGGCACCTTTTGCGATGACTCAAATGTTATCCTAGACACATAATTTGGCTTTAAAAAACAACACTCTACGGAAAACTGTTTATTACTGCTCAATAATAAAATTCTACAAAACTTGAGACAAAAGAAATGCACTGTTGTTCTGGATATCGATTTGGAGGCAGCATTTGACTCCATTTGATTTGCCACAAGGGATCTTTAAGCCATTTAATCTCAACTTCCCCTTGCCTTTAATACGAATGATTATTAGTTGTCGTTCATCGCCGTTGGATCAGAATGTTCAGAGAAATTTCCCTTTCTCTTAGGAATTGCTCAGGGAACATTACAAGTACTAGGACCAAAGTTGTTCAATATTTTTCTGTATGATTTCCCTTTCTGCAACCCAGAGTCAGAGCCTCAATCCCTTCTGTACGCAGATGACACTAAACTGCTATAAGACCAAAAATAAAAAAACGCCATTCCGATATTACTGTCTTATTTAAAACCCTGGGGTTTGAACATCAAAATTGAAAAAATGTGGGCTTACCTGTTTTAGAAACGTATATGGCGGAGGACACGGGTAAGTGGTTAAAGGAAGTAAGGCATTTATCTCAAAACACGAAAGTTCTTATGTATAAAACCCTCATACGACCGATTATTCCATATAGTTTTAGTTCTTGGTTTACCATCTCACCAACGGTAGCAACTCGAAAAGTTTGAAAGTACAATCTTGCGATTTTGCAGAGGAAAATTTCGAAAAACAAACAAAAAATTGTTTCCAAATCATACACAATATAGTACAGTTATAACCTAACCAAGGTTTCTACTCTCATGATCTACATGGTTACTCTATTAAAAAGAGATTGCAATCTGTTGTGTATCACCCCAATCACTTATAAGAGATTTATGGGATGCAAACGTAAATGAAAGCACAAATGCTCATTATTATTTGTCACTCTTCATCCTTATGCATAATGGATTCAAATTTCTGACAAAACCTGAGTTAAGTGAAGTACTCACTATACCTTTTTACGAGAAAGCCTCATTTGGTATGACAAGTCTCAACATCGTCGGACTGGTAAGCGTTTGGATCTCAGCCACTCGATTGGCTACGAAGGTTCGTGTTAAAGGGTTTCCCTTAATCCAAGCTAATGCAATCATTGAGCCGCACCATCCAAAGACTTCAAGATTATTGAATTGTATTGCGCGAATTAATTTACACAGCACCGTCAATTTTTTTGTTCAAAATATGTATGAATATATATCTTTTTATTGATAAATAATAAAATTGAAATGTATAATTAGTTTCTTTATTCTTAATTATAGCGTCATTGATTTTAATATTACAATTTTGAATGCTAACAATAAAATTTCCATTAAGAGTTAAATTTCTAGTCACAATTATTTTATACGGCTATATTTTTAGAGTTTTTGACAATACAAGTTCTTTCGTTTAGATTAATAATTTCAAAATTATTATAAATTCTCATTAAACATTTTTTCTTACTAATACAATCTTTTCTTTCTTTCAATTCATTAACATTACCTATTTTTTTCCTCGTTATATTCATACTCCTTTCCTTCATTTACAATTACAACGAAGGGTTTTAAATCAATTTCTTCTTTTTATCGATTGGGTATTGGTACGATATTTTAATTGGACGTTTTATAATCTCTTCAGGTATTTTTAAAGCTATATTAATTGCATCATCTACGTATTTCATTACTCCTGACATAATGTTTCTTAATTTCCTCTAATTCATATCTGTCATAATTAGTTCGTCCTTAGTAAGTAAGGTAGGGTGTGTTATTCCCATTTTCAATCCCGCTATTGTGTCTAGTAAGTTATCAATTAATTTTTCTATGATAGTATCTGCAACCTATTAAGTATTTCGGTCCGTTGTAAGCGTTTAACTGTAGTTTCTTGTAGCTGTTGGGTTTCATTCTGATAGAGTTCCAATTCTTCCCTATCTTTCAAAACTAAGTCTCTTACGTTTTTTATGTTTTCATCTAATTGAGTGTTAATTTTAATTTGATTATTTAGTTTCTGAATTGCATCCTGATTGTTGGTGTCTGTAACTTTTAGGTGTTCTATTTCTTCCCTATCTGAGTTGGCCATAGTACCGAATAACCATTTCTCAGCCGTTCATACTATATTTACGAGCACTCTCCTTGATCTTGTTTTATGAAGCATGATACTAAGTATTTTTGTACAAATAGTATAACACTATTTTCTTATTTCTGGGTCTTGCCCGACGATTTCAATGTTTTTTATTTCCTGTAAGGTGTCTAACAAGTTATTTATTTTTACGATGTGGATGGTGGTTTGGATTTGGTTAATGATTTCTCGTTGCCCCATGCTTATCATTGTGAATCCATTGTCACTTTCGATTGGTGTTATTACAAGTGCCGATTGTACCATGTTGATTGTAGTCATCAGAAGTAGTAACATCAGTGTGAGTACCTACGAATTGTCTTGGTGGTTTAATATTTGATGTATGTACTCTATCTAGGTTTTTAAATCGAAAATTATGTTCATTTTTATGCCTTACATGTTTATATTTTTTTATATAACTTAATGACCTTGTTTCTACATAATCTTCCCTGTCCTGATTTCTTCTGTTTATAATCTTTGTTTTTTGTTTTTGAGTCTTTTTACTATTGCTTCTACATTTGTATATTGAGCCTGTTCTGATAACATATGAGGGCAAGGTGAAAAGTTCTCGGCCTGACAATGAAAGACTGTGATTTTCAGTTAAAAAATGATTTTATTTTTCTACATAATCTCCCTTGACTTCAACACACTTGGTTCAGCGTTTCTCCAACATCAGTATTCCTTCTCGGAAGTGAGAGTCTGGAAGGCTGTGAAAATATTCATCTACGGCCCTCTCAACTTCTGCATTGGATGCGAAGCGCTTCCCAGAAACAAATTTCTTCAAGTTTGGGAACAGATGGAAGTCTGAGGGACGAGCAAATCGTACCCCAAATCCCGCAGTTTTCCCATCGCCTACGCACACTTGTGTACAGATGCATTGTCCTGGTGAAAGATGATTTTTTTTTTTCTTCAAGCCAGGCCTCTTCTCGCGAATTTTGGCATCCAGCTAGTCAAGAAGGTTGAAGTAATATTCGCCTGTAATTGTTCTGCCTTTCTCAATGTAATCAATTAACAGGATCCCCTCCGCATCCTAAAACACACTGGCCATGACCTTTCCGGCAGATGCGATCGACTTCGCTTTCTTTGGCGCTGAACCACCGGCTTTCACCCACTATTTCGATTGCTGTTTCGTTTCTGGCGTGTAGTGGTGGACTCATGTCTCATCCATGGTAACAGATAGCCGCACAAAATTGGTCGGATCTCTATTGAATCGGTCCAATGATTGACGCGAAAATCGTTTGCGCATTTGCTTTTGATCGGCATTCAACAAATGCGGTACCCATCTTGCGCAGAGCTTTCGCATCCCTAAGTTTTTGTGCAAGATGTTTCGCACCCTCGCTTCCGATATACACACAGCCGCAGCTATCTTACTCACCTTTAGTCGCTTATCGTCGAACACGATATCATGCACTTTTTCGATGGTTTCGGGTGTGGTTGCGGTTTTTGGCCGCCCTTCACGTGGGTCATCTTCGAGGCACCATCTGTGCGACTACGTTTAAATTCAGCTGCCTACTTTTTAACGGTTGACATGGAAGGAGCAGAGTCCCCGTAAACTTTTGTCAACTTTGGATGAATTTCCTTAGGGGTTAACCCATCCAAAACGAAGAATTTTATCACCGCACGATATTCAAGTTTATCCATTTTAACGAATAACACACATGACGTCTACTGCAAAAATCAGTTGCTCTCTGCCTATTGTCTGTGACGTACACGTTATTGATTTGCTCTATTATTGCAATGAACTCTATGTGCTTCAAGCTTATAAAAACAAATGCTAACATTTTCTTTAAGTGTGAAAACTGCATAAATAGTCCATTGCTGATATGCATACAAAAAATGAGTGACCTTTATATTTTTTTTGCAAATTAACATCAATGACATTAATAAGATCGGTTCATCATTAGAGTCTGTTAAACCCAAAAGTATATCATTGAATTCAAATGCCTTGAATACCAGCCGAGACATTCGTGGTACTACTCGTGTTCAAAGAATCTCAAAGTTCGTTGAACCATCAAAAAAACCGACCACTGATCGTCGCGCTGCTATTTCTATTTGACCTTTCGCTCGTCTTTCTTCTATAGCCGGAAAGTGCACTCCAACTAGCACTCGATCTAATGCTGCTACTTGTGCTTTAAAAACGAATAAGAAGAAGAAATTGAAATCATCTTCTCTTAATCTCACTACTGCTGTTGGTGATGAATCAACGTCTACAACTGCTACGGTGTCTTCTTTGGCGGACAAAATAACTGTCAACCACGGTTTGGGTTTACCTGCTTCGCCGATTGCTGCTGCTGGTGTTAATATAGATTCGTCTACCGTTATGATAAATGACAACAACAGCGCTCAACATCTTGATAATTCTGAGTCATCAGTTGCTGTCGCAGAGGGAATTGATGTGCTTTGTGCTGATAATGCTGCTGCTGCTATTGTTGGTGATTCTGTGGCTCGCAATGCTAATGCTGATTTGGTTACTGCTGTCAGTACAAATGACTCGTACGCTGCTAGTTCTGATGATGGTGTTACTGAACTTATCGTTGTGGCTAATAATAACAATGCAAAGGTAATCAAGAACAAACGTATAGAAGTAATTTTAGGAACAAGTGTGCAAAATAGTGATCTGCATGTTGTTCGTAAATTAAAATGGTTCCACATTTCAAGTTTCCACCCCGACACCACGACAGATGCAATTATTTATCACATTTCGTCAAAGCTAGATGTTGCATCTCAATGCATTTCATGTTTCAAATTGAGTAAGCTTAAAGATAGTCAGCTGCCACTTAAATTTGTGAATTTTAAAATTGGTGTACCAATTCAATATGCAAAAATTGTTTATAATGGAAATTTTTGGCCGTATGGAGTTAAGTTTCGTTCTTTTATTCACGACCCTACAAAAAACTGTTAATGCTAATGGTGGAAATATGCATCAACACCATTTGAATGTTTATTACCACAATGCGAGTGGATGCAGAACAAAAACATCAGATTTGTTTATTGCGTCTAGCCACAAAGATTATGACGTAATTATAATTACGGAGACCTACAAAGATATCCTGTCAACTGAAATTTTTGACGACTCAATTTATGATGTTTTTCGGAATGATCGCTGTAAATTGGTGGAGGGTCGTGGTGGTGGAGTACTGGCCGCTGTTCAGTTAACGTTTTCCAGCAAAAAGATTCCATTACCAAATTTAGATGCTGACCAAATCTGCTTTTCGGTTGATGTCGGAAGTACTAAATTTATTTATATTGTTACTTATATACCATCTGGTAGTAGATTGAATACTTATGGAAATTGTATTGATAATTTTGAATTTGTAAGCCATTATTGTTCTGAAGATAATATCTTATGTGCTCTAGGAGATTTTAATATTGGTGATGTAAATTGGTCTTGGTCTGAAGACGACAAAATGCTCATACCATATAATGTTAAAAAAGATTACGAAATAGCTCTTATTGATTAACTTTTTGAATAACTCAATTTTTCATAAACAAATAATGATAGAAATTGATTTATATTCTTATGTAAAAGTTGAAACGAATTCGATTAGTTTTTTAGATTTTCTATTTCTATAATTAATGTCGGTTTTCCCATGTTTGTTCCATGCACACCTGAATAGCGCATATATCAGAGTTTCAACATGGTTTTGTTTCAGGTCGTTCAACAACATCTAATCTAGTTCATTTTACATCTTTTGTCATTAATGCTCTTGAAAGCGGATGCCAGGTGGACGCTGTCTACACGGACTTTAGTAAGGCTTTTGATTCTGTGAACCATGTTTTGCTGATAAAGAAGCTAGAAAGTTTTGGCTTTCATTCAGTAATGTTGAAGTGGATTTCATCATTTTTAATTGGTAGGTTTAGAAGGTCTGTCTTGATAAGAATTATTCAAGATTAATATCTTGCACTTCTGCGGTTCCACAAGGAAGCCATCTAGGGCCCCTCCTTTTCATTATATTTATTGATGATATTGTTCAACAATTAAAATTTTGTCACTGCTTAATGTACGCTGATGATCTTAAAATATTTTTAAAAATTAAAAGCTTAGATGATTGCATAAAAATCCAAATGGACCTTAACAATCTATCGACTTGGTGTGTTAATAATGGTTTAAAGTTAAATGTTGGAAAATGGTTTGCTATCTCTTTCACAAGATCTCATATGCAACATTTGTTTAATTATTGCATTGAACTCATGCCCTTAATAAGAGTTAAACAAATAAAAGATATCGGCGTATTCATTGATACAAAACTAACCTTTGTTTCTCATATCGAATACATAGTTGCGAAGGCTAATTCACTAGCTGGGTTTATTAAAAGAAACTCGAAAGATTTCTCTGATCCTCATACTTTTTTATCGCTCTTTATTGCCCTAGTCAGGTCAGTTCTGGAATACGCTGATGTTGTTTGGAATCCAAACTATTTGACCTATTCAGACCGAATTGAAAAAGAGCAGAGGCGCTTTACAAAATATATCTTTTTTAAAATGCGTTGGAATTTTGAACCATCTTATAAAGCTAAAGTAGACACCTTTTAGGTTTAATGCCACTTAGTGCAAGAAGGCGTGCACATGACATCATGTTTGTGAGAGACGTCCTGTGTTCCCGTATTAATAGTCCTTTACTTTTATCTATGTTCCCAATTTATGCTCCGGAGAGGGTATTAAGGGATCGTCATATCTTTTACCTAATGGGGCATAGAACAAACTATGGTCGAAATGAGCCAATCTCTAGATCTCTGAATTAATTTAATGAAATTAGTAGACATATTGATTTTCATATTTCGAGAGAGCGATTCAAAGACATTTTATTCAGTTTGCTTTCAAACTAAATTAGTATTGTTTAAATTTTTATTTTCATTATACTTACTGTTAATTTTACGTATGATTTCTTAAATTTAATTATACATTCGTAATCTGTAAGCTAAGCTTGTTGATGAAATAAATAAACAATAATAAAAAAATAATAAATAATAAAAAAACAGCTTTCTAGCTTCTTCTTCCGTTCTTAAATATCTAACCCTCCTTATTAGCTTAACAAATCTAATATTTCTGTTACCCGAATGTATACTACTGATTACCTGTTAAATCTTGTTGTAGTTGGACTCTTGTACTTCAGCGTAAATGCCGGTAATTCCTGAGGCCATTTCTTTGAGTTGTTCTGTTATCGTATTTATGGGGTCTGAGATTCTGATATATAAAATACTTTTACTACTCGTATTTAGTGTTTTTATTGTTGGTTCTTTGTCATAACTTAGAATAATTTGTTATTTATATAAATTAACAATACCTTTAATAGATATGAGATCGAATTGTCCTTCTGCTCCCGATTGCACTGTTTTATTTTCAAAAATTTGATTCACTTCATTGTTTTCTCTCTCAATTCTACTTAGTAAGTCGGCCAACTTTATTTTCTTGACCTTTGAGATATTCAATGTCATAATCAAACTTTTGTAATTTAAGTAACCACCGTTGGTTGCGTTGAGAGAACTCTGCACCATTACATTTTTTGTTCAAATATTTTATGGGGAGATGATCGGTTGTGATCTTGAATTTGTTTCTCCATGGAAGGGTCTTAGTTTGGATACACTCCATGCGATGGCTAGGAATTCCCTATCCGTTACGGAGTAGATTCTTTCATGTTCGTTCAGAGTGCTTGAAATATAGCAAACCGGTTGTTTGCTCTGGGTTAGGACAGCCCCGATGGCAAAATTACAAGCATCTGTGTATAGATGAAATGGTATTTCAAATTCTGGGAATCTTAACCCTTTGTCGTCCGACGGTACTTAAAAGTACCACCATGTTAAAGTTCAAATGAAACCTATATACGAAAATATTTTGTTACTTGTGTAGTGAACTTATGTCTTTTTTATTTATCAAGGAGTAACAATTTTTTGGTTAAGTTTAAAAGTTAAAAAGTTAAAAAGTTAAAAGGTTAACAAATACAGCTACGCAACCAACTATCCCGTCTTGTTCCAAAAGCACGTTTTTCTCTTTCAATCGTCGCACTTCTTCTTCTTCTTTTTCTTCTGTTAAAACGGTCGCTCTGTTCGGCCGCTACATTCATTCTCGCTATGGTCGTTTACTTTATTCTTTTAATTTTCGATCACACTTCAGCTCGGCCTTTCTGACTCCCATGTGGTCCCACATATGTCCAAGGTCGAACGTGATTCGGCTCCAACACGGCCTCAAATGGCATCTGGGAGAATCTGCAGTTTGGCAAATCTGAAATCAAGAAACGGTCATTGGGAAGGATGGATTTTAAATGAAAAGGACCCTTAAACCGTGGTTGCAACTTGCGACTTATTCCTGGCTCAACAGATCTGTTCAAGATCCCGACCAAGTCCCTTCACTATACGGAAATACCGGTTTTCTTCCCTTATTATACTTTTGCTCGTTTTGTCGTTGAGCTTCTGCATTGGTCTTTACAATGGATTCTCTTATTCCTGACAAGTCGCGTTCACGTTCTATAAAAAATTCCACAAGGTCCTTAATTACATCAGGCTTTCGTATCGCGTGCTGATTAATCCCAAATAAAGCGATACTGGGCGTTTGACCTATGCTTCGGTTGATAGTGTTGTTCATGGAAAACTCGCAGTCCTGAAGGACTTGATCCCACTCGTGATACTCGTCGGAATATTTAGCTAACATTGGACGTAAATTTCGGTTGAATCTTTCGACGGCGCCATTTGCTCTCGGAGTTGCGGTGGCATTTAAGACTTGGATAATATTATGATTTTTTAAAAAGTTGGAAAATTCAATTGAAGTGAAGGCAGTGCCTTGATCCGATATAATTCGAAGAGGTCTTCCAAACCAAGCGAAATAGTTTTTTAAATGTCGAATTACTTCCTTAGTATTTGTGGTTTTTGTTGGGAATAGTTTGATGAATCTCGAGAACGCGTCGACGACGAGCAACACGTGTTCATGTTGGTGCTTCGTTGTTTCTAATGGTCCGAAATGGTCAATGTACAAAGTATCGAATGGCACCTTACCTTTGTCGATATTAAGCAAAAATCCCTCACGGTGTTGATGCTTCGACAAACGAACGATACATCGCATACATGAAGTAATATGTTCCTTAACTTTGTCAGTAATCGATGGGAAATAGTACGTACATAAAATTAGTTCAACGTAGTGGTAGGGCACATAAAAACTTATGCTACGATCTACTTTTTTCTATAGCAATCCGTGGTGAATTTCATAATCCGGATGATCGTTATTGCGAGTTATTTCCATCAGTTGTTGAACGGTCGGATCTTTACATTGCTCGGTTATCAAGGATCGTGTAAAAGGATCGTTATCTATTAATGCGCATTCATACGAATCATAAACACGGGATAAAAAATCGGCGTGCTTCATTTCGGTATTTTTCGGTGAACAATATCGAATTCATATTCTTGTAAAAGAAGGACTGATCTAGCGATTCTCGAATTTATATCTTTTTTTCTAAATGTAGAGGCTAGTGCTTGACAATCAGTCATGATTTTGAATTTTAAGCCAAATAAGTAAGGATTGAATCTTCGAATAGCATACACGATACTCAAGGTTTCCAATTCAAATGAGTGGTATTTCGATTCGGTAGGTGTAGTACTTTTTGAAAAGTACATAACAGGATTGCTCCAAATCCGTGAGAAGATGCGTCTGAATGTAGTTCGGTGTCTCGTCCGGGGTGAAAAATCTTTAAGATCGGTTGGCTGCACAATTTCTCTTTAATTATGTTAAAAGATTGAATGGCATTGTCGTCCAGGATAAAAGGATCGGCCTTGGTCCTGATTTTGTCTAAAGGGTCAACAATCAAACCTTAATTCTTAATGAATCGACGAAAGTACCCACAAAGTCTAAGAAATAGTTGTAATTCAAAAATATTTCGTGGAACAGGAAATTCGCGGACGGATCAAACATGGTCGTCTTTTGGTTGAACTCCATTTTCATTTACGCTATATCCTAGGTAATCAATTGAATGTTTGAAAAATTTACATTTACTGAAGTTTATGTCCAAGAGATGTTCGTTCATTAATTCCAACACTTTCCATGCGGTAGCAAAATATTCGTCATCGTCGTTCGTTAATTATATAGCGGGAAAATGCCCAAACGGTAGGTGGGTGTATTTGTACTGCCCATCATTCGTGACGAAAGGTGTGTATTTTGTACATTCCTCTGCTACCTTGACGTGATAAAAAGCATCCTTGAGATCGATAAGGGAAAATATTCCACATCCGGAAAGTCTATCTAATAAACCTTCTATCAAGGGAAGTGGGTGCGAATCTCTTACTGTTATAGCGTTTAATGGGCGGTAGTCGATACACACCCTGAACGATTCGTTTTTTTTTCTTGCGAGAAGAGTTCGGCTAGAGTAAGGCGAATCACTCTCTTTGACGATCCCCTTTTGGATTAGTTCTTGAACCATTGATCTGATAATTTCACATTCCTTTATCGACATCCTCTTTGGGTTACGATAAAGGAATGTAAGGAAATGAAAAACGAGAGGAAAAGAACTTTATGCTGCTATTCAAAAACATCAATGCGAAATTCTCTCGACAGGAAGGCCCACGTTCTGGCCTACAGACAAAAATAAGATACCAGATCTAATTGATTTTTTCATAATCAAAAATTTGTCAAGCAGTTATATACACATAGATGAGTTCGAGTATCTAAGCTCTGACCATTCACCTATAATTCTCCAAATGAGTGAACATATAATTAAAAATACAAATATTAAAACTTTAACAAATAACAGAACAGATTGGCAAGCCTTCAAGCTGAACTTAACGAGTAAAATAGATTTAATGATACCCCTTATAACCAAAAATGATGTAGAAAAAGAACTGCATAAGTTGGTCAGCGATATTCAGTAATCGACCTTTGAAAGCACCCCTGCCCTAAAGAGAAAGAACACAAAAAGAAACTACACGAAAGAAATAAAAGATTTAGTAGCAGATAAAAGACGAGCAAGAAGAACGTGGCAGAAAACAAGAGCTCCACAACATAAAGCCAAGCTAAACAACCTCTGTCAACAACTAAGAAGAGAAATTAAAAAATTTAAGGAAGAGTCAATGAAAAGGTACCTCAGAGGGTTAACAGCTGAATACGTAACTAATTACTCTCTATGGAAAGCAACAAAAGGATTAAAACAGCCTACTGTGCAAATACCTCCAATCAAAGCAACTGATGGAAACTGGGCAAGAAGCGATGAGGACAAAATCATTCTCTTCGCAGACTACCTAGAAAACATATTTAAACCACCAGTTGAAAATGGAAGTATACAACCTACGTTAATAGGTCCTTCAGAAGAAGAAAGCGAAGAAATTCTGCTCACAACTCCTAATGAAATTTACAACTTAATTAAGTATGAAATAAATGCAAAGAAAAGTCCTGGATATGATCTTATATCTGGTGTCGTACTAAAGAACTTACCAAGGAAGGCAATAATAAAAATAACAAATTTAATAAATGCCACATTTAAGCTTAAATATGTGCCTAGTTTGTGGAAGGTTGCTGACGTCCTAATGATTCCCAAACCTGGTAAACCGCCAAATGAAGTGTCATCTTACAGACCTATCTCGTTATTGCCAATGATATCAAAAGTGTTTGAGAAAGTACTCGCAAAGCGTTTAAATAAAATAATTGAAAGGAAAAAGCTGATTCCGAACCATCAATTTGGTTTTCGAAGGCAGCACTCTACGATACAACAGGTACACAAAATTACGAATAAAATCGAAGAAGCACTAGAAAAAAGGAAAGTTTGCTCGGCTGTATTCTTAGATGTGGCGCAGGCCTTTGATAAAGTATGGCACAAAGGACTTATCTATAAACTGAGATGTATGTTGCCAAATCAATATGCTTCTATTCTGAAATCGTATCTAGATGGAAGACATTTCAGAATAAAACAACAGAGTACTTATTCAAATCTAAGAGAAATAAAGGCCGGCGTACCGCAAGGTAGTGTACTGGGCCCAATATTATACTTATTATATACTAGTGATATTCCTAAATTAGAAAACCACACTATGGCAACATTCGCAGATGATACTGCAATACTAGCAGTAGGAAGAACCAATGAAGAATCCACAGAAAAACTACAAATTGGCATAAACAAAATCTGTGAATGGACTAATAAGTGGAGAATCAAATTAAACGAGTCTAAGTCAGTCCATGTTGACTTTACTAATAAAAAAATTGAATATATACCAATTATTATAAACCAAAAAATAGTTCCATGCGCTAATACAGCGAAATATTTAGGTATGACTCTAGATGCAAAGTTGAGATGGAAAGAGCACGTAAAAAAGAAAAAAGAAGAGTTAGAAATCAAATATAGAAAACTGCACTGGCTGATAGGAAGAAACTCATCTGTATCAATTGGAAATAAAGTGCTTTTATATAATCAAATTCTGAAACCAACATGGACATATGGAATCCAACTATGGAGTTGTGCCAAAAAGACAAACATAGACAAAATACAACGTTTCCAAAATAAGGTGCTTAATATAAGAAAAATAAAAATGTATATACTTGCTTATAAATACATACACACTCGAAATAAAGGGTCACCAGGGGGTGTAACTCATACAAAGTCTAAGATGTCAGAAAAAAATTGCTTATTAGTCCAAGTGACTAGATCGCAATTATGTGGGAGGTGGTTTTAGTCGGTAAAAATCCGGCATTCTGATTACTCGGATGATCAGTATCTTTTGAAGATCTCCCCTTCCTCTAAAAAAAAAAAAGTAAAAAAAATCCTCTTTGGGTTACAATGAATCGGTTTGTTATGAGCAAGTCAGATGTGCATTGTATATTGAATAGCTGGTTTATCGGGTCGAACAAGTTTTTGATATTTCGTGTACATTGTACGAAAACGGTTACAAATTATACGGTATTGAGGTATTTTGGGATCGAACAAATCAAAATCATAATCGAAAGGAGAAAAGGGATTGGGACAATGATCAATCATCATTAATTTACGTGACTCTGTCCAGAAACTGTCCTCTTCGAGCTTCGGTTCAGCCGAACGCTTGGTGGATTCACGGCTTCGCAATTCGATTTTCCCATTTTGATCTATCGCGACGCAAAATGCGTTTTCAGCTAGGAAAGTTCGACCAAGGATACAGTGGGGTCCCATGGTGTCGTCGGACACGATCAGAAATCTACAAGGATATAGTACATTTTTAATGTTTATAAAACTATTACATTGACCTAAGATTGCAATATCGGAACCATTAACGCCTTGATATGTCGGGAAGTTATAAATAGGAGTGATAGGAGACTGAACTATCGAAAATTTCATAAAATTAGCTGGGCTTCCAGTATCAATCAAAATATCAACGCTAATAGTTACGTCATTGTCAAAAGTTAGTTTAAACGATTGAACAACGTTGTCATTGTTATGTGAACATCGAATTCGCCAATCATATCCTCTTCGTTGGACTTCGGTGATTGAATTGAAGCGTAACAATTTGACTTTGAACTCTGGATACGGGTAGAGTTCTGGTTGGACGTATTTGGACTAATGCAGTTTACTCTATTCGTAGTGCACTGCTCTTTTACGTGTCCTGATCGGTTGCAATTGCTACAACGTGGTCGTTTCTGTGGCTCCGGACAGTTTATAGAAAGATGGCTTTTGGAACAATTGTAACATCGCAGAGGTCTCGAAGTTGTGGTGGTAGATCTTTTCCTTGTCAATGTTCGCGTTATTGATTGTCCGGAAAGCGGATTCGGTGACGTGTTGGATGCACTTCTTGAGTATTTTACGAAGTTCTCATTATAGATTTTGGAATTTTCCATAAACCGCTGGATAGCGAGGTGTAGTTCGGCCGTAGTTGCATAATGTACGCTAGCGATAGCATTTTACAACGGTGTTAGTTACATGCCATTTCGAATGTACTTGATGATGCTGTCTTCGTCCATGTCGTGTTTCCTACCCGATGGAAGAATTCGATTGGAGTTTCGTTCGCCTTGCGTGTTGTTTTTGCCATTTCCAAATGTCGGTCGGCTTCGCTTTGGGTATCGGGAAATTCCATCTTTAGTCGCTCGGCCAAGTCGCAAAACGTAGTGAATACTTCACTTAATCCATCGATCCATAGCTTTGCGTGTCCCATCAAATTCTTTTGTGTGGCTATCAGAGTCTCAGTGTCGTCCCAATTATAAATCGCTTGCAATCGTATAATCTTCTGAACGACTGGGGCATTGGTTACAGAACTCGATTCAGTTGGGTTAAATTTTGGAATCAGCTCACAAATATCTTTAATATGAAATTGTCGTGGGGTTGATGATGGAGGAAAATAACGCGACAATGGTGGCGATGAATTAATTTGTGGCGGTGGTGGAATATTCGGTGGTGGAGTATTAATTCGTGGCGGTGGTGGAATATTAATTTGAGGCGGCGGAGTAGTATTAATTTATGACGACTGGGGGATTACACGTTCTTCATTTTTCGCCATTGCAAGCACTAATGTTTGTACTGTATCGTGCAGCATTGCGATGCTTTGGACGATCGTGCTTTCTTCGAATGTAGACGTGTCGTGGTTTTCCATATTTTCATTTCGTGTAGAACTGAATGGATTTTTCTTGAGCTGTTTAATAATCTGCGCTTTCGTACCACGACAGTTTAATCCCCTTTGTGCACCTAGTTCCACAAGCTGCTTTTTGTTCATCTCTTCGAACTCCACTTTTTTTCGCAAAATTGCGTTTCGGGGAATCCTACCTCGTGTCGTTTCCTTTTGGCTTTCAGATCCCACTTCTGAATTTATGTAGTGAACTTATGTCTTTTTTATTTATCAAGGAGTAACAATTTTATGGTTAAGTTTAAAAGTTAAAAGTTAAAAAGTTAAAAGGTTAACAAATACAACTACGCAGCCAACTATCCCGTCTTGTTCCAAAAGCACGTTTTCTCTTTCAATCGTCGCACTTCTTCTTCTTCTGTCAAAACGGTCGCTCTGTTCGTCCGCTTCATTCATTCTCGCTCTGTTCGTTTACTTTATTCTTTTACTTTTCGATTACACTTTACTTGCGATCATGTTTTCTGTTGCATGTTTACTTGGATTGGTCTTTTTAACAGTTTGTTTGACAGCACGTTAGGCTTTGAAGAGATCTATTTTAGTTGATTTTGGTTTTTGTCGTAATAAAGAGCTAAATAATAATAAATTAAACATAATTAACAAATAAAACAATTTTTTTTGGATACGCTATTTTGGCATAGGTCTGGATGAACTTTCTATAGTATCCAGAGGCTCCTAAAAAACTTCTGAGTTGCTTTTCTTTGTGTGGTATTGGGAAATTTTTGATTGCACTCATCTTATTAGCATTAGACATTATTCCCTTTTCTATTAATATGTGACCTAGGAGCTCTGTTTCTTTCTTGAGAAAGGAACACTTGCCAATTTGAAATTTAAAAATTATGTTTCTTCAGAGTTCTAAGAATGTCTCTGAGATTTTTCTTATGCTCTTTTGGAGACGTGGAGAATATCAAGATACCATCTAAATAAATGACACAAGTTTTGTTTATATATTCTCCTAGTATATGGTTCATTAGACGTTACAAAGTTGCCTGTTCATTTTTAAGTCCAAAAGGCATACGGACATACTCGTATAATCCTTGTAGACTAGTTGTACCTAATTTTTTTTTTCTATTTTTCCATTGTTAACGTGTCCTTGTAATCTGTCTTTATGCTTACGCGCGAAATTTTTGATTTCATATTCGACTGTCGCAATTCCTAAATCTCTATGGATATCGCTATTTCTAATAAACCACGGTGCATTAACTATTTATCTTAGTACTTTATTTTCAAAAGTTTGTAAAATATTGACATTACTTATTTTGGTACAACCCCAAACTAGTATTCCATATGTCAATATCGGCTTTAGCACTTGCTTGTATAAAAGCAGTTTGTTCTCTATATTAAGCTTGGAATGTTTTCCAAGTAACCAGTACATTTCTCTGTATTTGGTTTCGAGTTCTTTACGTTTTTTCTTCACGTGCGATTTCCACTTCAGCTTAGCAAAATTAGTAAAATTGACATGAATAGATTTGTTTTCGTTTAAAGCTAGTCGCCAAATCTTTGTCCATTCATTTACTTTATTCAATGCTTCTTGCAATTTTTCAGTCGATTCTTCGATCGTTTTACCCGTTGCCAGGATGGCAGTGTCGTCGGCAAATGTAGCTAATACGGTGCCTTCTTCTTGCGGTATGTCGCGAGTATATAATAGGTACAAAAGCGGTCCAAGGACACTTCCCTGCGGCACCCCAGCCCTTATTTCTTTAAATTCCGAATATTCGTTTCCGTGTTTGACTCGGAAAAGTCGATTCGTCAAGTATTTTTCTAGAATATTATATAAGTGTTCTTCATGCCAGACCTTGTCAAAAGCTTGAGAAACATCAAGGAATACGCTCGAGCAAATCTTTTTTTCTTCGTAAGCTTTTTCAATTAAATCAGTTATTCTATGCACTTGGTCTATTGTTGAGTGCTTGGTTCTAAAGCCAAACTGGTGATTGGGAATAAGAGATCCTTCTTCGTGATTAGGTGATTAGGTCGCATCCAGGAGCTTTATTCGGTTTCAGTTTCTTTATTTCTTGTTGAAGTTCGGTCAGGCTTGCATTTCTTACTGTGTAATTGTGAAATGCTATATCCAACGCATTATCATTTTCAGCAAGCGCTTGCCCATCAAATGGTTTAAATGTTTCTCCTAAATGGGCGGCAAAGACTTCTGCTTTGTCTTTATCATTCTTGGCCCATTCGTTGTTATTTTTCTTGGTTGGGGCCGCTTGTATTTTCGGTTTTTTAATGCCTTTTATAGCTTTCCAGAGCGAATAATTGGAATCTTTGTCCGCTGTTAAGCTTTCAATGCTGGTTTGTATTGTCCGGTTTTTAAAATCAATAATTGCCTTTTTTAGCAAGTTACACAAGCGATTCAAATGCGATTTATGTTGCGGAGCACGAGTTTGTTGCCATTTTTTACGCGCTTTTCTCTTCTCCCTTACCATTTCTTTTATTTCCGGTGGATATTTTTGGGCATGATTGATTGGCGTTTTCCTTTGATAGGGAGTATCTTTCCACTCGGCGCGCTGCAGAACTTCAACAAAACGATCAATTTCGATTTCGAGTTCAGAAGACGTCCTAAGTGATACTGATAGGCGTTCGCTCATCGTTAGAATGGTAGGGGAATGATCGGAAGAGAGATCAAAACTTTCATCAGTTTTAATACATTTGTCTGGTATTCCTTTTAGAACAAAGAAATCGATCAGTCGGCCAATATGTTGGTTTACCAGTCGAGTGAAAGTCGCATCTGTGTTGCATGCAGGCGTTGTAAAGTGCTCTGCCTTTTTGTGAGACACATCTTGAACCCCAGAAGGTGTGCTTTGCATTAAAATCACCGCCAATAATAAAATTCGGTCCAAGAGGGTTGAAAATTTTTGTAAAATCATTGTTTTCAAGCCTGCAACGCAGTAGACAATATACAGACGAGACATTGAAAGAGTAATGTCCATTTTTCACGCGTACAGTGTTCACTTGCATTGTTTCAAGCTCTATCATAATCTCTTCAGAGTGTTCGGTGCAATCTTTTATGATTAAAGACGATCCGCCTCTGGCTCTTTCCGACAGGTGATAAGCGTGATAGGTACTGTATCCAGTAATGTTTACACGCGATATTTTCGTCAGGTGAGTTTCACAGATCAAACATATGTCAATGTCATTTTCCCGTAGAAATATTTCTAGCTCTTCTAGTCTTTGTATTAGACCGTTGGCGTTCCATGCAACAATTTTAAGAAGTTTCGTCATGTTAATTTTGAAATGCTCCTATTGTTAAGCTTATATTCAAGCTTCTCCAACCTTTGGACAATTAGCATGTTTGTTTTTGTTTGCTCCTCAAGCCTCGCAAGGATAATGGAAAAGACGTGAGATACGGGGTTTTCCGAATTATCAGTGTTCGTTTTTGTTGATGTTGATGCTTGAGCACGCATCTGCATGTCAGAATCTTATGGCTTTTCTTTAGGCGCTTTTACCTTAACCCGGTGTGGAATTTGATTGGTGTTTGATGTCGCAGCTTGAGCGTACGTAAGCGCGCCAGGGTCGGCTCGGTTGTCTCTAGTCACCTTTCTTGCAGCAGTTTTAGACTTTCCCTTATTTACCGGTTTTGAGGGTGGGTTTTCCGGCTTCATAAGTTGATCTCTTCTTTTTTGTAATTCTTTGGCTACTTCACAGCCTCTGTAATTAGCCGGATGCTTACCATTGCAGTTAATATACGCTGCAGGGGTTTTTTGTTTACACCATACTCTTGACTAAGATGTTTACCGGCGCATTTGACACATCGCTGTTCTTTTCGGCAATATGTTTGCGTATGGTTGAATCCTTGGCATCGTTTGCACTGAGGTATCAACCTTGTATTCTTGCGCATGGGTTCGATTTTGACTACGACATTCAGAATTGTTCTTATTTCGTAAGTCTTTTCTAAACTCTCAGCCTTATCAAAGGTTAGCATAAAAAGAGGAAGCTCGCGCTTAACCATCGTTTCCTCGCCTTCCAATTTTTGCTTTTCCCGTTTAATTAAGTTTACCGCATCGACGATTTTAAAGTTTTTGTTCTTCAAATCGTGAACAACGTCTTCCTTTCGGCATGAGGCATGAAGTCCTCTAGCTACGACTCTTATCGGTCTTTCAGATTTATTTTCATACGTATACCACTGGATTTTTTCAGTATTCAGTTTATTAGATACTGAGCGGTAACTGTCTGAGTCCTTTACGTTTACTTTCCATTTGTTGTTGTTGAGCGATGTTACTTCAAAATCGGATAGCAACAAAGGTTTGAGAAAAGAATGCAGTTTATTATAGTCTGCAATTCCGTTCACGTATATTGGTGGCGGTGGTCGTACCTTATTTCGTGGATTTTCTTCGGCACGCGTGTTTATTTTGTCAGGCTGTTCTTTACCTTCTCGTTTATTTTGCGTGTTTTCTTGCCTCGTTAACATTTGGGGCGAAGAGCCAGCTTTTCGTTTTTTGACTGGCCGTTTTTTTAGAATCCAATTGGTTTCCCGACTTAGTTCTTCATCATCCGTTTTATAATCCGTGTTATCAGGGACGATTGAACTCGCAGCAGACTTATTACGAGGTTTCGATGTATCATTAAATGCTTTATTTTCTGCTTTAAGTACATTTAATTCCTTTCTTAGTTCTTCGCAGAGGAGTTCCATTTTATTTAGCCTGGTCCGGAATTCCATATTTTCGTCCGTTAGGCTTTGAATTTTCGCTGAAGTCCGTTGTTCGTGCGCCGACACTATCGATGCCGCCGGACTTCTAGTTCCGCACGTTTTCATGGTAGATCTTGATGTTGGGGATCTAACTACCCTAGTACCTTTTTTAAAAGGGTCAGATGAACGCAATAAATGGCTCTCCTCAGAATCCGTAGAGCCGACCTCCGAAGAGGGTGGATTTGCCAGTGTACCTGGACTGCCACCTGGGGTATTAATATCTTTCGTTTTGTTCATTGCATGTTTTTGTATACGCCATACTCGGTATACGGAGGGTGGATTTTAGTCGCCTCTTACGACAGGCATGCCTACCTCGGGTATATTCTAACCCCTACCCGAAGGGAGGAATAGAACTAAGATGGCTTATGTTGTTCGTACCAATATTTAATTCACGATAATTTCACTTTTCGTTTAGGACTTTCACGTTTTGGATCAGGATAGTTGTACCTGATTCTACCGACTGCGCCAATTAAATTACACAACTCCGTAAATCCTTTTATTCAAAATATATCTTTATTTCTTCTCTATTATATTCACCGTTTATTACGGTGTAAAACTTATACTAATATTACGTGGCCGAATCTTCATATTGCAACGCTGTGTTTGCATGTCCTCAAGAGAACTAAATCCAAGTTTACCCAAAGATCTCCCGTCTTCTTAGAGCTTAGATATCCCATGCTAGCTCTAGAGGCCACAACTGTTGCAAATGAGATCAAAAGGACGGGTGATGTATGCAAAAATAGACTGTTTAGTGTATACCTTCATTACAGGTAAGTTAATTTTAAATTTGAAAACATCTTGTGCTGGGTGCCATAAAATTCCAAGGTCTTCATGGTATCGGTCGAATCAAAGTTTAGGCGAAGATTGAATTCTCTTTCATTTTCAGGTATTTCTTCTAACACCTTGGATGAATTGCTTGCCCACTTTCTAAGAGGAAATCCAGCCGACCATTGCCTCGGAATTCATCATTTGGTCCATAAATGAGGTCATCCACGCAGAATCCTTCGGTGAGTGCCTTGGTAACGTGAGGGATGTGATTTGTTGAATGTTCGCACTGGCAGATATGGCGCTGATGCGGTACCAAAGGTGTCAGTCTTTAGTGCGAATGTTTTTAAAGGATCTGTACTGTCTGTTCTCCACAAAATCAGGTGATAGGGAGTGTCGGCAGGTGTCATCCTTATCTGTCGGTACATCATATCCCCTTTGGCGAGCGCAAATTATAATATACGTATATATAAAAAAAACATTATACTGATGTCAGCGGCAAATGCCACCTTAAATTTCTTCCATTTTGCAATCAGCTCTTTAATGTCTGCCTGTAAGCGTGGCGCAACCATTAAATCATCGTTTAAAGATTCACCATTCGATGACTTGCACGACGCTTCGAAAATTGCGCGCAGTTTTGTAGCGCTGCTCGTCTATTTAAAAAGCGCATGGTGTGGAAGAAAGTAGTGCTGTTTTGTGGAGATTCTGTGTTTACTTCTTGCATGTGACCAAGGGTAAGGTATTCCTTTCATAGATTCAGTCAGAGTATGCCTTTGTCGGCCTTATGGAATTGCCCAGGTTTGGGCGACTGTTGTTCGTAAATGGTAGTTGAATTTCTTACCTACCGTCGTGTCTTCTTTTACATGTCCTTCGAAAATATTGCTCACATTTTTCTTCTTCTTGTGTTAACTTTCTATCATTTCTAGATCTTCCTCCAATTTCCAAAACATTTTCAATTGAGCGTTCAAGGAGTTGTAGTGGTTTTTGTATAGTTATCTTACTAGACTGACCAGAATTGTTAGTATTTTCAGTCAGAATCCACCCATACTCAGTACATTGAGCAACAGGGGTTCCTCTTTCGTCTTTCAGAATACCCTCTAAGATGATGGATACATATACATCAGCACCTAGAAGAAGGTCAATCTTTCCCGGCGTGCCCAACGAGGGATCTGCAAGGGGTAGGTTGGCAAGATGGGTCCATCGATTTGTTTTCAACTGATGCGTTGGCAGCATTGGTTAAAACTAATGTCAGTTAGTTAAAAACTAATGCCTTGACACTGAGTGTAAATAATGAACTAGTCAAAGGAAAGATTGTAATTTATACTTCTTAATTTGATATGCCCGTAGAAGTCTGTCCTAAACCTGTGGCTTCTGCTGATGTCTTTTGTTTTTTTTAGTTTAAGAAGCTGAGTGACCTTTTCGGTGACAAACGTTGCTTCTGAGGCAGTGTCAATTAATACCTTTATAATGTACTGGTTGCCGTTGCCTGAAAAAACTTTGACCAATGCAGTCGCTAACAATGGCTTGGTATGCGAACAACACTTAATTGAATAGCGAACAACATGTTTGAAATATCTGTTGAGCTTTGGATATTCCTGCTTCTAGTAAGGTGGGTGATTATGTTGCTTTGTGGGTACGAATAAGATACATTTTGTTGAGGTTTCGCGTAGGCTAGAGTGCATATTACATTTTGAGATGCTGTTGATCCACTATTTATAACTTCTTGGGGCTTGTTGGGTACATAGGAAATCGCATTTTGATTCAATTATTTTCTAATGACTTGATTTTCTTTCGTCGACGTATTGTTGCCATTAATGTTATTTGTCATCACTGCGGAATTGTGAGGAACAGATTGTTGACAATAATGACTTTGTACGTTTTGGTGAGCATATTGTTGAACACTTTGTTGAGTATTTGGTTGATAACTATTTTGCGAATGCAAATGCATTTAAAACAGCGATTAGTACTACCGCAATTAGATGTATGATAGTCGTACTCAATGCAATTAACGAAAACTGAATTTCGTTTAGTTGCCTCATTGCCTGTTTTGACGTCCATCTTTAAAAAGTGTTTGCAGTGGCGTAAGCTGTGTGCGCACTTACAGGGCCTACAACGAAATTGTTTGCCTTCATCATCAATTTTAGGGTGGCAGGTATGGGAGGCGGGAGTTTTACGAAACAATGATGAAGGCAACGACTGCCTCATAAGTGTATTGGATTCCCTGATATTTTCAAGTGAGCTAAATCGGTCTTCAATAAAGGCTAAAACGTTTTCCAATCGGGTAGGTTCTTTGAATTATGCCTTCCAATCTTTTTGCGTTGTAATGAAAGTTTCTGAAATGTTATGTCTGTCAGTATAGAATCCCATGCCTCTACTTTCAATCTCAGATTGAAAAGAGCATGGATGCATTCAATGCTGGTGACATGCATCGCTTTCAAATTCTCATGAATTTGCCGAATTTTTAAAAGCGTTGCATGGAAAAGAAAATCATTAATTGGGTATTCACTAATTTTGTTTTGTTTTGGAATCTATAAGTGATTATTTCCCAAGCTGACGTGTTGCTTTACCCATCAATTGGAAGATGTTGTATGAGGCGTGAGTTACCTACCATACTCATGTGTTTGACAACAGACTCGACTCTTACCCAGTTATTGCTTTTCCACCTGCACCTGCATTGTGAGCCAATGCCGACGCTATGAACGTTCCAGAAGGTCTGCATGATTAGCTACTTCGTCAAAGAAATTCTTCGGAGTTTATGCCCAGCCCTTTGGCCACAGTGCCGATCGCACAATGTCCCGCCAGTACACCTATCAAGATCCGGATTTCCTTTTTCCCCATAGCTAGTAAGCATATGGTTCTCCTCTCATTTAATTGTGGCCATAGGATGCGGGATATAACACAATCCCCTCTTCATAATCAAGCAGTGTTGGTTAGTTCCCTGGTCCCAAAGTTAATTTTCTCTTTCATTACATTTCTCTCTCTCTTTGTTTTTCTTCACAACGCCCGTGCCCTGTAATAGTGTAAGGGCATATCCCCTTTAGCGCGCGCAAATTATAAAAAAAAAACAAAAAAATAGGGACGTCTATTTGTGTGTGTATATGCTCTGTAAGTAGTGCTGATCCTTTTCTGGTTAGTTCACCTGCTATCTCATTTCCTTCTATACCACTATGTCCGAGAACCCAGCAGGGGTAGACCACGTGGATATTGCTTAATTTGTTCAGGGTTTTACGACATTTACATACTGTCCTAGATCTTATTGTCTCACTGTCCAGTACCTTGATTGCTGCCTGACTGCCCACAAAAATTGTAATCCGAGATGTATTTATTTTCTTTGTTAGAATTGTCAACGCTGCTCTATCAATGGCCAAGATTTCAGCTTGAAAGACGCTGCATACATCTGGGAGTTTATATGAGTCTTTAATAAGTAAGGGTTCCCAGAAAACTCCTGCTCCCGTTCCTATTTCCATTTGAGATCCATCTGTGTAGATATGGATGTCCTTCGATGACACATATAGCATGATCTGGCACCGTCCGAAATGTACAGCACACCCTCAGTGCATGCATTCGGTTAACGGAGTTAATTCTTCTGCCGTAAGACTTAATTGTCACCGTTTTGGGCCATATTGGTGCTGCCTACAGTATGATGGCCTGAACCACCCCTGACAGAAATAGTCTCCTTTGTTGTCTGGGTCCTCCAATGTTCGTCATTATTCTCGATAAGGCTGCATTCATCCGAGCACCTTTGTCACATGCTTTTTCAAGGTGTGCCTTGCATGTGAGCCTAGCGTCGATCATCACACCTAGGTATCTGATAACCGGTTTTGACTTTACCCTGATGGTGATTGTTTCTCTTTTTATGTGACTGCTTAATAGTACAGCTTCTGTTTTGTATTCTGCGAGTTCTAACCCAACTGCTGCCATCCACCGCTATCACTTTTCGGATACATTCATTACAAATGTCCTCTATTTCTTCGAGGTGTTTCGCCGTCACAACTATTGCAATATTATCGGCAAAGTCTATGATATTTGCCTCATTTCGGATCCCTAGCATTAGAACCCTATCATACATAATGTTCCATAGGATAAGTCCTAGTACCGACCCTTGTTGAATTCCGCCATACATGTGGTACTGCCTTAGTCCATCATCTGTACCGAACTGCAGGAACCGTTTCTCGAAATAGCTTTTTATCATTTTAATTAGGAACCATGGCGCCATTGTATTAAGGAAGTGTACTATAAGTCCCCAGTTTGCAAAGTTTGAACGCATTTTTGACGTCCAATGTTATTACGGCACCATATTTGTTCGAACATTCTCTCCATCTTTTGCCTGCATAGCTTCTTCCAAGATTGTAGTTACCCTTAGTATAGCATCTACTGTAGAACGAGCTTTTCTAAATCCATACTGTTTTTTTGAGAGTCCCCCGGCTTCATCAATTGCCAACTCGAGCCGGTTGCATATGATTCGCTCCAGTATTTTACCCATTGTGTCTAACAGGCATATGGGACGGTATGACGAGGGCTCATCTAGTGGTTTGTTCACTTTAGGCAGTATCACTCGACGTTGCTTTTTCCATTGGTCTGGGGAACCCCATCTGTTAGGCACTTGTTATTCAGTTCTAAAAATGGTTCTGTGTTTATTTTGATGGCTAGCTTAAGTGCCTTGTTTGGTATGCTATCCAATCCAGGTGACATATTATCGCCGAATCGTCTGCAAATAGTCCCGACTCTATTTTTTGCATAAGAAAAGGGCAGGAGGGCGAGAGTGCGCTAGTGCTTTTGAGTTTTGCCATGACTGTCCTGTAGTCGGTACCCCAAGGATTTACATACGTCTGCTTGCTCGTAGTGTCCCTTAAAGCTGTTGCTCTTGCTTCTCCGAATGGCTAGTTTCAGGTCCCTACGCCTATTTTTGTATTGCACTTATAGGTCCTGATGGGTGGACAAACCTCTGGATCGCTGGAATAATCTCCTCGGTCTATAACACTTGCTGCGTAGCTCTGCTACCTCTTGGGTCCACCAGTATACTGGTGGTCGGTGATTTGTTGACGTCTTCCATATCATGGATGCGTCACAATTGGAGTTGCCTGTCGTCGTGCGCGCACGTAGAAAAAAAATAAAAAAATAATAATTCCATCGACAAACAATAACTGTTCGTGCGCGTCAAATTGCATTCAGTGTGGTGCAGTGGAAAAATAAACAAATAAAAAACCAGTGCTATAAAGTCCAATGGAAAAAAAAATAATTCAGTGCTGTTACGCTCCTTTGTTATCACAATTGGAGTACGTGCTATGTATGTACATACTTCCAGTTGCGATGACTGAGAGAGTGTAATATTTCATGCATAGCGGACTGTGAATGTTTATCCGAATAGCGGACCTTAGCTGATTGTTGTTTGATTGTCACTTCACAACTTCGCTTAGTTACATCAGAGTTGTGTCTTTTTGTGTTTCTATGTTGTAGTGATGAGGGAATTTAGGAAACTGCCTGAATATAACTTAGTGTCATTATTATTTCCCCACCGTGGCCTCGCCATTTACGTCAGTAGTGATATTGCTTACCAAGTTCCACCACAGTATGGCCACTGTTCCAACACGGAATTTAATTTCAAATAGCTAAAATTCACCGTCCGTAAGCAAATAATTCACTATTGCTTTATTTACAGAAGCCCTAGTGCGGACAGCAACTCAACTTTTGACGAATTTGATGCGCTGTCCGATTCCATCACTCGAATTGTCTCCTTGTACCCTCATACTGAAATCGTCATTGCGGGCGATTTCAATATACACAATTCGAATTGGCTTCAACATTCTGGCCAGACAGCATCCGAGGGAAAGTATGTTGAACTTTTCGCTGAGGTAAACAATTTGACTCTGCTAGTAAATGAGCCTACACGTCTACCGGACATTGAAAGTGATTCCGCTAACACTTTGGACTTGTTTCTTACTTCGCACCCTGATAAATACACTATTGATGTTTTAGCGCCTCTAGGTCGGTCTGCCCATAATATCGTATCAGCTATATTCTCGTACTACGACCACTCAGTTAAAGAAAAACCTCCTAAAAGAAAAGTATGGCAACACGAGAAAGCTAACAGGAGCGGTCTAATAGCTTCTTTAGGAGATTTAACTGATCGCTATACTTCCTCGATAGCGACGTGGATGTCGCAGCCGATATGATCACTGACACTATTGAATGACTTTTTTCCTAACAGAATAAAGAGCATTAAACCTAAGGCAAACTCGTGGTTTGAGCAGAGTTGGAAAGATGTAAGGTTGAAAGAAGTAAGTTTTCGGTCTTATAAAGCCAACAAATCTGAGGAAAACCGAAAGAAGTTTAAAGAAGCCAAAAAAGTCTGCAATGCCCATATTCGACGTGTAAAATACTTACATGACCAAAAATTGAGGCAAAAAATCCTACAATGTCCCAAAGGTAGTAGAAATTGTTGGTCATTCGTCAAAAATATTAAAAATTCTGCCTCGTCGTCTGCCATCCCCACGCTCATTTACAATGGCATTCCAGCTGTCAGCTCCTTAGACAAAGCTAATCTGCTTGCTGCACACTTTGCAGCGAACTCCACGCTGCCAGATAATGCTTTGTCTCCACCTGTATTTGAGAGCGTCAAATTTTCCATGGGACAAGTCCACTTTCGTACTCGTACAGTTGCAGGAGCGCTCAAAGGTCTTAACATACACAAATCCGCTGGTCCAGATGGTATCCCCCCCATAGTTCTAAAGAGGTGTTCTTCTACGCTGGCAAAACCTCTGCGTAAGCTTTTCTGTCTATCCTACTTTTCAGGGCTCTTTCAGAGTAGATGAAAAACAGCATTTGTCCAGCCCGTCCCTTAAAAAGGCGAATCTTCCTCCCTGTCCAATTATTGACCCATTGCACTTACGTCCCTTCTTTCCAAGGTCATGGAAATGCAGATAAATCGTCGGCTTATGAAATATCGCGATTCACGAAAACTCCTTAATGACCGGCAGTATGGTTTTCGTAGCAACAGGTCCACTGGTGATTTGATGGCATATCTCACCGAGAAGTAGAACCAATCTCTCTATCAGTTCGGCGAAACCAAGATGGTTGCGCTTGATATTTCAAAGGCATTTGACAGAGTTTGGCATCAGGCTCTTTTGTCGAAATGCGTGCATATGGCGTCGATGAGTCTCTTCGTCAATGGATTGGAAATTATCTTTCAATACAAGTTGTTTTGGATGGCTTGAAGACTGAAACTCACCAAAATGTCTCCGACTCTCTTTCTTATTTTTATAAATGATTTCTTGTCTGCATCTTCTAACCCAATCCATTCCTTCGCTGATGACAGTACCCGTTTTTCATATTCATTTCCTAACTCATGTCCTTGCTCTTCGGTCGTAGAAGGGGAACGGCAACGTATGTTAAACACATTAAATTTCTACCTAGATAGCATAATTAAATGGGGTTCAACCAACACAGTGAAATTTAATGCTTCCAAAACACAGTGCTGTCTTTTGTCTCTCAAGCGAAACCAAAACCCTCAACCATTGTCCATGGATGGTACTTGCATCATTGAAACCGAAAGATTTGCCATTCTCGGTATGTGTATTAATAACCATCTTCGATGGAATGATCGCATATTCGAGGTCGCCAAAAATGCTGCAAAATGTCTAGGATTCCTTAAACGGTGCAAGAAATATTTTACCCCGTCTGATCTGGCCCAATCATTTATAAGGCATTCATCCGCCCTAAGCTGGAATATAGCGCCCATATCTGGTCCGGTGCACCCAAGACCGTTCTGCACATTCTTGGTAGGGTACAGAATCGCGCGTTAAAACTTATAGGTGATAGAGACATTGTGAATTCCATTCATTCACTAGAACATCGGAGAAATGTCTCCTGTCTCCCTGTTTTATCGTTTTTTTTAATAAAAAATGCTCCTGTGAAATAGCCAGTTACATTCCTTCCCTTCAAAATTTCAACCGCAATACGCGACATCCTTCGAATGCACATCAATTTAGCCAAACTTCGGTCGTACTGTCAAATATAGGGATTCATTTATAAGCCGAACAACACGAATGTGGTATGATCTACCAAGCTCTGTATTTACCAGTTTAAGGGTATTCATATCCCCTTCGGCGCGCGCAGATTATATAAAAAAAAAGCCCTAGTTACTTATTTAATAACATCAGCGGCCATAGCATTTGCTGTTCCTGGGTTTATTGTAGACTCTCCAAAAATGAGGGTTAAAATGTGTTCGTCCAATGTGTGTGTTTATTTTCCACCCCATTCGTTGTGCCTGCTTTGGTGGGTATTCCTGGGTCACTCTCCTCAATTGCAGTTCAAACATAATGGCCTGGTGGTCGCTGTGGGTATGTTGATTATTGACTCTCCACCTTGCGCCTCTCGCTAGGGAACTAGTTGCAAAGCTGATGTCAACTGTGGAACTTACGCCATTTCTGCTGATAGTGTGCTCGCTTCCTGTATTAAGCAGTATTACGTCTAGTGATGAAACCGCTTCTCGCAGAGTCTCAGCTCTTCTATTAGTCTGTATGCTACCCCAATCAGTTATCCATGCGTTAAAGTCTCCAGCTAGAATTGTAGGGCTACGACCTCTAGCATCATTCATTAGCCTATACAGCATACTCTGAAACTCCTCGAAGGTGCTATTTGGATATGTATAATAGCTGTAGACATGTACTCCTTTGACCTTTGCTTGCACAAACCCTATTCCGGGTGTCATATTTTTTCTTCAAAGGCATAATCTCCACAGGCCCAAAAGCAGCTCTTTTTGAGTCATCCGCTACCCAAAGTTTTTCATCAAGATTCTTATACTGCTCGCATAATACGGCAACATCTATCCTCAGTGGTTTAAGTTAAGTTACAGTACTTTAATATTTTTCGTGCGGCTTTGGTAGCTTCTTTGTACACAGGGCACACTGCGCTTCCTGCCGCGTGTTTGACGATGCTACTTCCCTTTTCTTCGCAAAGGGCGCATCTTGCATCATTGCTGCAGTTTTTGGACACATGGCCATTCTGTCCACACTTGACGCCATCCTAACTTCTACCCACCGCGCTTGTACACGCCTTTGCTAAATGCCCGAAGTTAAGGCATATAAAGTATCCCATATTCGGCATACCGTTAGCATTCGATTTTTTTTCTTCTCATAACTGTCGTTTGCTTACCTGCATAGTCTTCCCTCATAGATTTAATGGATGAGGCCTGCATGCCTCGCACTTCTTCGAACTTCTCGGATAGGGTTTGGCAGATCTTTTCGTTTGCAGTGACGTCATCTAAGTCTGTGCATTCTATAAGCACCTCGTGCGGTAAGAACCTCACTTCCGCTATTTCCCCGAAAACTTGTTCCACTTTGTTTTGGTGCTCTGAGGTGCTTCTATCGGTTGTTTTTCTTGAGCTCAAGCAATAACTCTCCTACGACCGGCTTTCGTATGAGGGTTACATCGGTTACATCATTTAAGGGGAGCTTGTAAGGTAAAAAAAAAACAAATTTTTGTTTTCGACTAAATATTAAAATGGATAAAATAATATAAAAATCGCAACATTTGGAGGCCGGGAAGTGCTCAAAAAAAATCTATCAACAAAAGATTGTAAAAGAAATGACGCACAGCTGACACATTATTGTTGTAAACAAACTGGCTACCTGAAAAATCATGTTTTTTGAAGCGTTTGCCCCGTTTCCTCGTCAATTAAGCAATATTACGTCCAGTGACGATACGGCTTCTCGCAGAGCCTTGCCTTTTCTATTAGTCCGTATGCTACCCCAATCAGTTGCCCATGCGTTGAAGTTCCCAGCTATAATTGTAGAGCTGCAACCTTTTGCATCGTTCACTAGCCTATCCAGTATACCCTGGAACTCATCGAAGGTAACAGCTGTAAACATGTACACCTTTGACCTTTGCTTGCACGAACCCTATTCCGGGTGTCACCATTTTTTCTTCAAAGGTGTAATCGCCGCAGGCCCAAATAGCAACATCTATCTTCAGTTCGCGAACGGTTTATGTTAGGAGGGCCTGTGCCGCTTCGCATTAGGTTAAGTTAAGTTGCAGCACTTTCATATTCTCCGTGCGGCTTTGGTAGCTTCTTGGAATGCAGGGCACACTGCGCTTCTTGCCACGTGTTTGATGATGGTACCTCCAGAATTTTTTTGGGCAGAGTTTATCGGGAGTCTAATAACTGCCGTTTGTGTGCCTGCATACGCTTTCCTTATAGATATAATGGATGAGGTCTGCATGCCTCGCACCTCTTCGAACCTCTCGTACAGAGCTTGTCAGATCTCTTGCCTTAAGGACCTCACTTCTACTATTTCCCCGAGAACTTGTCTTACTTTGCTTTGGTGCTGTGAGCTGCATCAGGTTTTGCCTTCTCCTTTCGGAGTATGTCGCTGTAGGAAATTGCTCCGATCTTTTTAATCATCCAGCTTAATTATATCTTGCCTCGACCTTTGTTTACCACTCTTGTCCACTAGGCTTTGTTATGGTCTTGTCTCACGGTTTTTACATCTGGCTCTATGTTTCGGGGTTTTGCCGTCTGTCCCGGGTTTTTATCTGTGGCCTTATCTTTCTTTTCCCCTTGGCTCTTCTTGACGCTTTGTTTCACTACCGTTGCCGTTTTTCCCGTGAGGATGTCTGCATATGATCGTGTCGAGGATTCTTCGTTATTCCGAGATCTAGTCCTTTTCCGTTTAGGCACTGGCAGTTGTTGCAACGAAAAAGAGGAAGAAGCTTCTCTCTCTCTTCGCTGATTTTTGTGGCGCTCACTCCCGTGCTGGTTTCGGTAGTCAAACTAACAGTTGACTTTTCACTGAGGTGAAAGTTCGACTGCATCTGCGAGGATGTCTGCTCACTTAGTGGTTCAGTCGGCGTCCTCACGCCCATGCTCTCTTTTTTCGTCGCCTCCTCCATTTTTTTTTTTTTTAACGCGGTGATCGCATCAGTACAGAACTTCTCTTGAACAGATTTTCCGCTGTACGAGGGTGGGTCAATAAGTCCCTGAAAAATGAAATAAGGAACACTCTTTTCGGTATAAAAACCTTTTATTTTTCAACAAAGTCTTCTTTTAGCTCTATACACTTCATCCAACGTTTCTCCGATTTTTTGGTGCCGTCCAAATAATACGATTTCTCGAGCCCCTCAAAATAAGCGTTTGTTTCAGCGATGATCTCTGCATTCGACCCAAATCTCTTACCTCCGAGCCATTTCTTCATGTTTGGAAACAAAAAATAGTCGCAGGGGGCTAAATCTGGGGAATATGCTGGATGAGGGAGGAGTTCGTAGTCTAACTCATGCAATTTTGCCATTGCAACTGCGGACTTGTGCGCCGGTGCGTTGTCTTGGTGAAAAATAACTTTTTTCTTCGCCAAATGCGGGCGTTTTTGCTTCACATCGGCTTGGAATCGATCCAGCAGCTCTGCATAATATGCGCCGGTGATCGATTTACCCTTTTCAAGGTAATCGATGTGAATAACACCGCGCGCATCCCAAAAATATGTCGCCATGACCTAGTTTGCTGACAAAACCGCCTTGGCCTTCTTTGGCTTCGATTCACCAGGAGAAGTCCATTATTTTGACTGTTTCTTGGTTTCTGGTGTGTTGTGGTGAATCCAGGTTTCATCCACGGTTACGAAACGGCGCAAAAATTCAGCCGAATTTTTCTGGAACATCGCCAAACACACCATTGAAGTTGTGAAAAGAATGCGTTTGCTGTCGATTGTGAGCAAACGCGGCACCCATCTTGCGAAAAGCTTTTTCATGTCCAAATATTTATGTAAAATCTAAATCACTGAGCCATGTGATAAGCCTGTGGCCTCTTTAAGCTCGCGCACTTTCACTTGCCGATCGTCCATTATCAAACCATGGATTTTGTCGACCATTTCTGGTGTGGTGACCTCAATTGGGCGACCAGAACGTTCGGCGTCACTTGTGCTTGAACGACCGCACCGAAATTGAGTAAACCAGTGATGAATGGTTCCAATCGATGGTGAAGAGTCCCCATAATATTTGTCAAGCTTTTGTTTTGTTCGCGTAATAGTTTTTTCTCGCAAAAAATAGTGTTTAGTGAGCACTCAAAATTCACTTTTTTCCATTTTAACGAAAATGCTTAGTAGGCGTCGATATAAAATGTCTGCCACAACAAAACTATTTGACAGATCTGTCTATCTTTTGAAAGATGATTCTTGACAAAAAAAAAATAACTTAAATTTAAGGTGACGACACAATTTGTGTTAATTTTCAGGGACTTATTGACTCACCCTCGTACTTTCGAGTCCTGAGATTTGTACTTTTTTTCAGTTATATTTGTATTTGTTAAATTCATGTGTGGATCCCACGAGTATGGGGAAGTGACGTCTACCACATCAGAGACTCCTGTAATGGGCTATGTTACAACCAGAGGACGTCAGGTATCTGGAGGGCTCCGTACTAATACAGCTGGTATACCCCCCGGCTACAAACTATCCAATAGGCACGGCTTCGCATAACACCCTGGATTATGGGGAGGGTAACATCTACGTTACCAATTCTAGAGTTGAGGTACTAGACTGCCCGCATTTTTAATTTTAGCTTACATGTATAAGGATTTATAAACGTAGAGTATAAATCCTGTCTGTTGCCTGTCGTCGAGCGCGCACGTGTCTGCTTCGTCTACTTGAGAATCTAAATCATCTAGTAAAAATAAAAAAAAAGCTGATCACGCGCGCACAATCAATCGGCGTAGAGTGCAGTAAAAAAAAAAAAAAAAAAAATAAAATATAAAAAAAAAATTAATAATAAAGTGTCAGTGTAAAGTGCTGTACAAAAAAAAAATAGATGTATATATATATAAATCATTGCCAGTGTATTCCCATCTTTTTCACCCCCACTCACTATCCCACCATTGTGCTTTTTCGTTATCGCAATTGGGGCATGTGCTATATATGTAAGTACATATTTCCAGTTGCGATGACAGAGAGTGTAACATTTGAAGCATAGCAGACTGTGAATGTTTCTCTGAATAGCGGACCTTAGCTCAGTCGTTCACAGGCTTTGAGAGAGTACGCACGTGTTTCGGCTTCTCGTTTAAAATCAGTGTGATTTAAAGTAGAAAGTTCGGCAGTGGTTTTTCAAGTGGCGAGTTAGCCTAGTGGTAGTGGTGGTGTTCTACCAAACCAGTGACCCTGGTTCAATTCCGGACTGGGGAAAGTTGAATTCTTGACTTTTTTTTTCATTTGTACACAATAAGTGAAAATAAAGTGAATTAGGACGCCGTTGTCTGGTGCCTCTCGGGGTACCAGAAAGAATTGGCGAAACTTCTCAATCGTTGGTCCGCACGGACAGGCATTTGCGAGTCGAAGTGTAGTCAGATACCTGGGGCTCTGGTTAGACCAATATCTGTATTTTAACAAACATATAGATGCTGCTCTTGACAAAAAAAGGTGCCCTTGCCCTTACAAAGAGACTTTTTTATAGCAAACAACTCGATGCAAGGGTAAAGGTAATCTGCTACACGGCCCTCATTCGGCCCATGCTCGTATATGGATGCCCCGTGTGGTTCAACGTGGGAGCAAGCTTGTTGGAAAAGATTCGGGTGTTTGAGAGGGCTTGCCTTCATTTATACAGAACACCAGAGTCCCAGTACATAAAATTCTATCCCAATGAGGACCTCATTATATAACAGGGCTAACCTAATAAGAGTGGATAATTTCGTGATAAGCTGATTCGAAGCACATTGCAAGAGCAATAAGCTCGACGAACAACCTGATCTCCGGGGCTTATTACCCCAATTACGAGTATCACGAGAGAGTGCGCCTTAACGGCTTTGTTCCCCCAGAGGCGTTCCTCTATTTTGATAAGGAAGGTCTGATCCATAATAGGTTGGCGGTGCCGCTAATCTTCCACGTTGCTCGGACAGTTGTGGATAGGCGACTCAACTACGACAGAGGCGTTGCACGCGGCAGTGTGGAGCGTCTCCGGTTTAGTAGGGCGGTATCGGGTCGCGATGTTGAGGACGTACAACGTCAGTACGGTCATTTCTGGTGGCTGGCCGAAAGAGAGGAAACTCCTTCGTCGTTTTCCCCTAATCCAGGGTAGCCTGTTTGAGGTTTAAAGTTGGCTGTTCTTGACCATGGCCGACTTACATAGTTTAGGTTTAGGTAGTTTAGGTAGGTTGTAGGTAATAATTTAATAAAAAAAAAAAAAATATGAATCCACAGCACTTGGATGTAAAAATACAAAAAAAAGAACAAAAAACATAAAAAAAAATAAAACTAGCACTCGATAAAAAAAAAAAAAAAAAATTAAACAAAAAAAACCAAAAAAAAGTTTACGTATAAAAAAAGAAAGGCTAATTTAGAATAAGGTAGTTTAAGATTTATTTTAAGGTAGATTTGTAAGTTTTATATATAAGACCATCCAAAAGTAACTTCATATACTAAGTTTTTTCATTGATTAAACATTTTTCCTAGTAGTAATAGTTAATAGAATAATAATATAAACAAATAAAGAATCTAAAGTTCGTTACGTCGAAAGACATAGTTTTAAGTATCAGGTTTAACTTAGAGCGCCCGCATAGGTCCAGTAAGTTAGAATAAGAATAGTTAAGTTAGTTAAGCTAGTTTTAAGCGTTTTTTGTCTAGCTATAAGTTTAAGGAGTTATTTAATAAAAATGCATTAAAAATGAAAATGAAATGAGCGGGCCTTAGCTGATTGCCGTTTGGGCATAGCACCTGCGACAGTTTTTTTTGGGAAAATATTCTTTGGATCTGCATTTCACAGCTTCGCTTAGTTACTCGTACGTCAGAGTTGTATCTTTTTGTGTTTCTATGTTTTTTTTTATAATTTGACCGCGCCAAATGGGATATGAATACTATTAAATTATTTCAGAGCACGGGCCTTTGTATAATTTGAGAGAGAGAGAGAGATAGATTGTTGTAGTGGGTTTGAAACTTAGGTGGGATTAAGTTTCAGTAAACTCCAAGGGTGGCGTCCAGATAACTGGGGAGCTTGTTTGTTTTGCTTTTTGTCGTTACTCTTGGTTCACTTTTTTTTCTTTTTTTTTTCCTCCACCTGATGTCATCATCACGACCAAGTTGCATTTAAGCCATATGACCACCCTACTACCAGTGTTATGCCTTCGCAGTAGAGTTGACTAAGCTTTCGCAATTGATCGACTTTTTTATTTATTTCAGACGAAATAAATAGATGACTGTTGAGATCATGATTTGAACCGTGAACCAAGAGCGTGACAAGCATTGATGTTACCACTACACCATGGCCACGGTCGTAGTGATGAGGGAATTTATGACTGATTTTACCAACATTCCCCACGCCCATAATTCCAGCTGTTTTGGCACTAAGCAAAACACAGGTAGTGGAAGAATCTTCTGATTGGAAACTGCCTGAATATAACTTAGTGTCATTATTATTTCCCCACCGTGGCCTCGCCATTTACGTCAGTAGTGATATTGCTTACCAAGTTCCACTACAGTATGGCCGCTGTTTCAACCCGGAATTTAACTTCAAATGGCTAAAATTCACCGTTCGTAAGCAAATAATTCACTACTGTTTTATTTACAGAGGCCCTAGTGCGGACAGCAACTCAACTTTTGACGAATTTGATGCGCTGTCCTATTCCAACACTCGAATTGTCTGCTTGTATTCTCATACTGAAATCGTCATTGCGGGCGATTTCAATGTACTCAATTAGGATTGGCTTCAAAATTCAGGTCAGACAAAACCCGAAGGAAGGTATGTTGAATTGAACTTTTCGCTGAGAATTTGACTCAGCTTGTAAATGAACCTACACGTATACCGGACATTGAAAGTCATTCCGCCAACACTTTGGACTTATTTCTTACTTCGCACCCTGATAAATACACTATTGACGTTTTAGCGCCTCCAGGTCGGTCTCACCATAACATCGTATCAGCTAACTTCTCGTACTCCGACCTAAAAGAAAAGTATGGCAATACGAGAAAGCCAACTTTAGCGGCCTTAATAGCTTCTTTGGGAGTTTTAACTGGTCGCTATGCGTCCTCAATAGCGATGTGGATGCGGCTGCTGATATGATCACTGACACTATCCTCTAAGGTATATGAGCATTAAACCTAAGGCAAACTCTTGGTTTGACCAAAGCTGTAAGTGGCTATCCGGTTGAAAGAAGTAAGTTGTCGGTCTTGTAAAGCCAACAAATTTGAGGAAAACCGAAAGAAGTTTAAATAAGCCAGAAAAGACCGCAGTGCCCATATTCGACGTGTAAAATTCAAGACAAGTCCACTTTGCACTCGTACAGTTGCGGGAGTACTCAAAGGTCTTAACATTCACAATTCCACTGGTCAAGATGGTATTCCCCCGTTTTCTTTATACAACCCCATAATTGGATACCATATGTCCAAACGGGTTTTAGTGTCTGATTATATAAGGATTTTATCCTCACTGGGCAGTTCTGAGTTATATCCTAACAACCAATAAAGTTGTCTATATCTAATATTTAGGTCTTCTACTTTCTTTTTCACATGTTCCTTCCATTTCAGTTTAGCATCCAGATTCATACTCATATATGATACTTATCTGTGTTAGAATAAGGAACTACTTGGTTATTAATAACCACGGCAACATTTAGTATTTAGCATTTATTGATTAATTTTACAAACATTTACAAAGATTACACATAAGTATCTATAATGACATAAATGTGATCATGATAATTATTTTAATATAAGTAAGTTTATATGATTAAAGGTTTAATGTATATTAAAATTAAATGATATATAATATTAGAAGGAAGAAAAAAGAAAATAAAAAATTTGTGAACAATTTGAATAATAACATTTAACAATGAAGTAAAAGACTAAAAATTTAACTAAGTGATCAAACGATTTGAAAGCCCTAACGCCTATAGTTGCTAGCCAAGCAGTTAAAGAGAGAAACACTAAAACAATCAACAAAACAGAGTCTTCTTATGTTCAGAATTGCATGAACACAAAATTGTCGTTCGGTTGTAATACATGTAGCACGAGGCGAAATTATTGAGAGAGTACGAGAAGAATTTGATGACGTGAAACAAAAATTTTATGTAAATATTTTATAGTACAAAAATCTAAGTATTTATCCAATGGTAATCCCAGGATACTACTTTTCTATGCCGAAATATGACCGTGCCATAGTTAATAATAGTTTTAGCTAACATTAATCTTGTTTTAACAGGGGTATAATACATGGCCAGATTACGTAAACATCCATATATAGGTAGTTTTCCTACAACAGTACGAACTTGGAGATCTTATCTTAGGTATTTATCAAACCAAATGCCGAGATTTTTAGCCTTGTCAACTCTATTTGTTCATTCCCTAAATATACAGTAACGGACATAGAAATTCGGACATAGTGAAAAAACAGATTTTAGTAGAATAATTTTGGAGGGTTTAAAGATAATCAAAATCCATCTCTATCGAACGTTAATTTGTTGAAATATATTTCAGATTCGGAAAACAATAAACCAATTTCGGAAAAAGGGTAGTATAAGGATAGTTTTTATTGCTATTCAAACTTCCGAGAACTAAAGATGTTAATACTTTGTAGTCCCTCTTTTTTTTACGATTTTTATCCGGTCGGGCATTAATGTAATCAGGTTATGCAACGTGCGATTTCCTTATATCATCCTTCTTTGGCCCACTGGAGACGTTTAAGGCGCATTCGTTTATTTAGAAATGGTTTTTTGGCTGGTCTTCTTGCTTCTTGAAGCCTTCGTCTTAGAGTCCATGAGCTTATCATTGATCCTCTAGTCTCTACAAAGTCTGTCCTTAAATCTTCAGCAGTTTTGAATCGATCACGCAGACTTATTTGTTTTAAAAGCCGATCTTCAGCGCTCATGTATCTTTAGAATTCGACATAGCATTACATGTCACAACTGCTTGATTTCTGGCCGAGAGGTAGGAGTATGTCAATGAGGCTGCCGAAGAAGAGAAATTAAATAGTGTTACAAGTTTTGATACAAGTTTTGAATGGTCTACTGTGTCAAAGGCTTTAGAGAAATCTAGAAGTATTAACAGTGAGATATAGTCTTTCCATTGCCATCCTCGTCTGTTACTGTTTTGGCTCATATACTTTTGGTTGTGTGAAAATGTCTGATTTTGTGCCAAATAATTTCTATTTGCGGGAAGTGTTGATTTTCTTCTTTCAATTGAAGAAAACGGCGGCTGAAGCGCATCGAGAGCTCCAAAAAGTTTACGGAGATGCTGCTCTAAGTGAAACAACGTGCAGTGATTGGTTCCATCGCTTCAAAGACGGTGATTTCGATGTTGACTACCGTCCGCGTGAATTGGAGGTATTGCTCGATGAGGGCCGTGCCAAACGCAAGAACAACCTGCTTCAGCATTAAGAGTTACCCGTCAAGCCATTTCCAAGCAATTGCATGCGTTTGGAATGATTCAAAAACAAGGATCTTGGGTTTCTTATGATTTGAAGCCAAGGGACGTTGAGCGTCGTTTTTTCGCCTGTGAACAACTACTCCAGCGGCAAAAAAGGAAGGATTTTCTTCATCGCATCGTGACGGGTGATGAAAAATGGATTCTTTACAGCACCCCAGAGAAAAGGAAGTCATGGGGACTGCCCGGTCTACGTCGTCGGCTTGGCCGCTGCTAAGATTATGCTGTGTATTTGGTGGGACCAGGTCAGTGTCATTTATTATGAACTGTTGAAACCCAACGAAACCATCACTGGGGAACGGTATTGACTTCAATTGATGCGATTGAGCCGAGCACTGCGCGAAAAACGGTCACAATACGAGCAGAGGCACGAAAAAGTGATTCTACAGCATGACAACGCTCGGCCTCACGTTGCCAAACCCATTAAAATCTACCTGGAAACGCTCAAATGGAAAGTCCTACCCCACCCGCCATATTCCCCAGATATTGCGCCATCCGATTATTACTTGTTCCGTTCGATGGCACATGGTCTGGCTGAACAGCAGTTTCGCTCATATGAAGACATCAAAAAATGGCTTGATTCGTGGATAGAAAAGATGAATACTTTTACCGTAACGGTATTCGAGAAAGATGGGAAAAAATTGTAGCTAGCGATGGACAATACTTTGAATGATTCATTTGTAACCATTTTTTCACAATCAAGTTAAGAACTTAGTTGCACACCTAATATTTCCTTTTTAACTACTCTTTTATAGAAATCAAGATTTTTATTTGCTACGATAGGTGGAAAAGGTCTGAAAACATTTGAAAGGTGCTGGCAAAAGAGTTTAACCTTTTCTTTTGGATCCCCAGTCCATTTCCCATCAGGTATTTTTAAAGGGGGATTTTGCGCTTGAGGTCTCTGTAAACTTTTAGCAGCCTTTCAAATAGAGTAGTCCGTGACTTTTTTCAGTCGTGAGATTACAAAGGTATTTAGCTAGAGAATCATTTTTGAATTCATGATACTTTTTTTAAGTCTGCTATTAAGTCTATTAAATATGGTTTTATCGCCGGGATATCTTGTCGTTTGCAATTTTCTACGAGCTCTTCTCTTTTCAAGTATTAGTTGCTTGATTTCCGTGGGGTATTTCACCGAAACCTGTTTTTTTTTTTGTTTTTTTTTTGTTGATAAGTCGGTGTACTGTCTTCTGTTGTATATCGACAATGAATTGTTCTGTTTCAATGTCAATATGTTTTATTGTGACAAGTGGAGATCTAAGGTTAATGAAACATTCGAGATGTTATCTGAATTTACACCTGTTCGTTCCTTTGTTTGTTAGTCGTGGGGTTTTTGTCGAAAATGAGTGCATATGAGTCTCCTCTTCAATGGATTTGAAATTACCTTTCGGGGCATTCAATACAAGTTGTCTCGGACGGCTTCAAGTTTGCAATTCACCAAATTCGATATTTTTAATGCGGATGTTCCCCAAGGCTCCCTTTTGTCTCCGACTCTCTTTCTTATTTTTATAAATGATCTCTTGTCTGCAACTTCTAATCCAGTCCATTCCTTCGCTAATGACAGTACCCTCAGTTTTTCATATTCGTTCTCTAACTCACGTCTTTGCTTTCGGCCGTAGAAGGGGAACGGTAACATATGTTAAACACAATGAATTTCGACCTGGACAGCATACTCAAATGGGGTTCAACCAACAGAGTGGAGTTTAATGCTTCCAAAACACAATGCTGTTTTCTGTTTCTCAAGCGAAACCAAAACCTTCAACCATTATCCATGTGTTACAGGGTACAGAATCGCGCGTTGAAACTTATAGGTTATGGAGACATTGTGATTTCCATACATTCACTTGAACATCGGAGAAGTGTCTCATGTGTCTCCCTATTTTACCGCTTTTTTTTTAATAAGAAAAGCTCCAGCGAAATAGCCAGTTGCATTTCTCCCCTTCAGAATTTCACCCGCAATACGCGTCATGCTTCGAATGCACATTAGTTCACCCTTAAGCCCAACCGTGGCCGTACTGTCAAATATAGAGATTCGCTTATAAGCCGACGACACGAATGTGGAATGGTCTACCGGGCTCTGTATTTCCCCATCACTACAACCTTCAAATATTCAAAGTCAACGTGCACAGGCTGCTCTGTTCCTCTTCCCCCTTTTCCAAACGTCCGTGCTCTGTAATAGTTTAAGGGTATTCATATCCCCTTCGGGCGTGTATATTATTAAAAAAAATTTACCGGGGACTACCACGGCGAGTTAAAGTAAGCACTTTATCACGAACTTGGTTGTTGCGCTACTGGCCCAAGTCATGTTACGGGCGATCAGTAGTTTCCCAACCAATCGCAATCCAGAGCCCCCATTATCCAGTATTGCTGTGTCATCTACGTATGCGACCGTCTTTATTCCTTGGTGCTTTAGAGCCTTAAGAATTTTGTTAACGACAAGTAGCAACAGGAGAGGTAAAGTAACTCCTCCCTGTGGAGTACCCCTCGTAACTGTTTTCTTTATTGTATTCTGAATTTATTGCCTGTCCGAATTTATAACTGCTATTAAGTATTGTTTCAATTCATGCCGTTACCATTGCCCTAATTTCTATTTCCATTAGTGCCGCTTTAATAGATTCTGTTTTCACATTATTAAAAGCTCATTTTACGTCCAAGAATGCAACTAGAGTGAATTCTTTATAGTGAAGGCTTTTCTCTATGTTTGATACAACTTCATGTAAAGCTGTCTCCACGCATTTACCATTTAAGTAGTCGTGTTGGGTGTTACACAACTTTTGTTTATTAAGTAGGCCTCTCACATATAGATCAATTAAACTTTTCAAGAAAAGAGGAGAGACTAACTGGTCTAAAATCTTTTGCGGTTGAAGGTTATCCAAGGTTATCCTGCCTTGGAAATAAATACCAATTTTACCTCCCTCCAGCTGACCGGTATGTATCTTAGCATTAAGCAGCTTTAACCTTTAGCCAGGGCACGATTGTCTGTAGAGCATGTTGAAGCTTGGCTGAAATAATATCGGCTGATCGTGCGGATTTGTAGGGTTTGAACGAATTAACAGCCCAAGCTATTTTGTCCTCAGTGACAATATCATCTGTGTTTTCGTTAAATTCATTGGTAGATCCAATGTGGGTATGTTGATGGTTTTGTATATTCCGAGTGTTCTAGATCACTGCTTCGCTGGGAAGTGGGTTTTCATCAAGACTTGTAGCGTTTCTTGGCCAGATTCCGTCCAAAAGCCATCAGGACGCTTAATGTATCCTGGGACCACTGAGTCTTTAGATAGGACTTTACGTAATCTGGCCAAGTCGCTCGTGTTCTCGATGGATCAACAGAACTTGTTCCAGGATTCTCTTTTAGCTATTGTTATGTCTCTCGTGTATAAGTTTAGTTTGGATCTGTAAACAATCCAGTCTTCCTCTGTTTTGCTTTGCCCAGCCTTATTATGCTGTTTTTTGACCTTTGTTCTTCGCTTCTTAAGTTCGTTTGTCCACTTCGATGGGCTTTCGATTTCGATATGTGGGACAGAATTTGTTAAAGGCTTTGTTTATTGTGTCGGTTATAAACTGAACGTTAGAGCCAATGGATTGATTGTTCGGAATCGTGACCACACTACGATGTGGTATCCGTTTGCCAATCCGTCCTATGTACTCTGGCCAGTTAGTTCTAGCCGGGTTTTTATATTTTTTCATTATAGTAGGATTGATGTTGATTGAGAAGAGGATCCTAAAATGACCCGAAAGTGAATTTTTGGGTGACACTCTCCAATCTTCTACTACAATTTTCTCATTATTACTCACTAAGGTAAGGTCGAAAATCCCTTCCCTGAATCTATTATGGTAGGTCGGGTGATTACCTCTATTACACAATACTAGATTTGTAGAAATAATTAACTCAAAAATAGACTCACCCCTTTCATTGATATCCTTGCTACCCCATTGAGTGTGTGCGCATCAGCATCCCCTCCCAACACCAAAGATGTATTCCGTGTTGCTGCATAATCAACCAGTGGGTGGTCGTGTTGTAATGCTAACATCATCGTGGTGTCGTCTGTTATGTTTGTTAGAGATGTAGTTTCTATGGGGGTGGTTATAATTTTGCTGTTACATGAAGTTAGTGTAGTCGTTGTATTGAATGATGATGTATTTGCAGTGTTATAGTTGTTGAAGTTAGTGCTGATGTCGTTGAAGTTAGATTTGAGGTGTGGAAATCTAGGGAATTGTTTTCCAGTAGGGTAGGGTTAGCCTCTGGAGGCCATCTTAATACATTCATTTTTCACGTAGATCATGAAAAACAGAGCATACTCGTACGAGTACTGCTAGTTAATTGTTTTCTACGATAAGCCTATTTTGCCTGTGCTAGATAAAGCTGTGCTAAATAAAGCTATCTATTCCCACAGGTTTTGTGAACTTTAGTTGGTAGCTTGGGTTCCACTGGTTCCACAAGGTCCACTGGAGCGCTAGTGCGCCACAGTTGCTGTCAGCTGATCACCAGGCAAATTAAGAATACGAAATTTGCTTACCTTTGCACTGGTTGATCGTCTGGTGAGAACTTCAGATGACCGCGATGGTTTGCACAGAGTGCCGCCGTTTGAAGATAATTTGCCGTTTTTTTGTGCGCGAATAAATATGATTTTTTTAACTTAAAATATGTCAGTGATATTTAAGTAAACACATGTGCTATTATCGTGACAGGGTTGCCAGATGGTCTGTTAGTAATTGCACTCTTAGTTATAAAAATGAGAAACAGATGAATTCTTCCCTTAGTATTGACCTCAGTTCTGTAAGCATCCTTTTTTGACAAAATCGTTGTCCTTATAGCAGGAACACAGGCTCGGCTTTGCTTGGGCAGTTAATGTCCGTTCCTGACCGTTGCTATTCGTTGTACATGCCCGTTGCTGATGTCCACTGATGACCGCTACTGTTCGTTGATGACCGTTGTTGTTCGTTGCTTTTTTACTAGCACTTGATTTGCTGACCATTGTTGTTTTTGAATCCGTAGAGTTGAACGTGTTTATAAAAAAAATCTTGATATTTGCTCAGAATATTAGATTTAATCCTTCTGGTTTATTCAAAGACTCAAAGGACCATGTTCTAAGCTGACAAGTAGATAACACCAGATAAAAGAACACAAGACCCACTTTAAAAAGCTCCTTCTTTATTGTCCTCCTATCGATTGCTAGCTGACAATGAATGCATAATTTTCAACCTAGTTCCTATGAAGTCTCGCCTTCACTTGCTACCATCATGTATATAGACTATGATTTTTACATAAAAAGGTTAATGACCACTTGAACTTGAATTTGAATTCTTATATCCTGTATTAGGTTTAACTTAGAGCGCCCGCATAGGGCCAGTAAGTTAGAATAAGAATAGTTAAGTTAGTTAAGCTAGTTTTAAGCGTTTTTTGTCTAGCATGTAAGTTATAATGAATTAATTAATAAAAAATGCATTAAAAAGGAAAAAAAATAAAAAAATAATGAATTTTTATATACACTAATACATTAACATTTTTTACAACTTGAAAACTAGGTTTATGTTTACATGTATTGTTTTTCCTTCGTGTGTAAGAAGTGTTGATTTCAAAATGCATCCTCTCTCCTTTTCTGTTGGTTGTGATCAACTTATAACTCAGAGGACTCCAAAGTATTTTTTTTTTGTGAAAGTGCACACAATTTTTTTATTTTAAAGTTCTTTTATTACTACTTAATTTATTCTAGGGGGATAGAAATTAAAACATTTAATCACAAATATTAAAAGGTTTATTCCAATACAATTCTCATTTAATATTTATTTAACCCTCTATGCTAAGTACACCTAGTATACTTTTGTCCGGGACGGTCTATATGTACATTCAATGCTTTCTTTATTGAAATGTTCTCAATTTGTTAAATATTGTTCAGTGAGAACCCATCTGCCCGACGCAATGGCCATCTTAGTGGTGATGGCCTAATCAAAAACTTTGGATTTTAAGTGTTATGGTATGTTGAACATAAAAATGGCCCCCAAACTTCCCGCAGGTCTATTTGGCCAAAATTTTCAAATTCCATTGGAACATACAATCATATGTTTAATCCCAATTCATGCAATGAAAATGTTGAAATTAGCAATATAATAATAAAGCATATTTTTTTGTTTCGTGCCGTTATGCTTATTTTCTACAAAAAATGTGGTACGCCATCTGGAAGCATATGTTCTTCAAATATAAATTTAATCTAAATCGTTAGAACCGTTTTTGAGCAAATGTGTTTGCTAATCGGCCATTAGTAAAGTACCGGTAATTTTGGGGTTAGAATGAATATTCTGATCTCGAATTGCAAACCCACTGAGCCCAAATATGGGGTTGACAGACAGAATTGAAGACACACTTTTTTGAGTTAATCTATTATAGTAATGTCAAGTTTGATCAAAATCGCGAGATTGAAAATTTTTAGGAAATCAATACTTGCCCTTGCAGATGGAAGTAAGAATTCTGACTGTTATGTTAATGAATGGACTGTATGCGCAGTCGACGAAGGTAAAAAAAAAGCTGATCGTTGGATTCTATTTTGCATGAAATTATTTGTTTTGTACAAATTTTGGTATTAATGTGAAAATGTTCGTTCCTAATGGTACCATTTTGTATAAAACTATTATAACTAAAATACTGATATTAATGAAAATGTTATCTAAACAAATCGTTTCATTTATATGTTGGGTTTTGCGGTTCGGAAATTTGAAAGAAATTACAATAACCAACAGTCCGAACGCACCGATTTTTAACCATAACAAAATTTTTAGATTTTATGTCAGTAATTAAAACAATACTTTATTTATTATCAGTGTAATGTCTTATTAACTTAATTTAGCCACATTGTGTTTAAATTCATGTACTACACATTTTCATATAAAAACATAAAGAAAAGTTACAATCGTAACGTATATGGCGACAAAGGTGCTAGTTCTGCCAATAGAGTACGTAAACTCTTATTTAATACACACAGTGAGCTGAATCTTTTAAGATCCATCAAAACAAAAATCAAATCCATACAGGCGTACAACTGGTCGACTTATACTCATCACTACCCAAAAATCAATATCAACGAAGTCCAACCCATACTCAGTTGACCATCACTAGGCCATCTTCGTTTAGGTCTCTTGTTTAACCCACCAGCACCTTCTGAAAAGATAAATCGACAACCTTCTGGCTCACATAAACCTTGTTTTATCTAAAAATAACCAAAATATTATTTACGAAACGTTAAAAGATATTAATGTAAAAAAAACTAGGAACTATCCGAAGCTTGATCTCCAAGCTTAACGTTAGATTGCAAATTTGTTTAATTTTACTAAATTTGCATCATCTTTATAAATAAATATTATAATTTTTTATTTTTATTTTTTTTCAAGGTTAAGGCTTCTGGTGATATATTCACAATAAGCTCTGTTTGCGAATTTTAATTAAATTTTTTACACTTGTACTGCTTCTAGTTCTAAGAAGGTTATAACCAAATTTAAAACCCACAAAGTGATGACATACGGACGGACGATATGTCTAGATCGACATAACTTTTGATACTGGTCACAAATATATAGGTATATACTTTTGTGGATATACCGTTATTATTTCTTTATGTTGCAGAATATGTATCAACATTAATATCCCCTATGAGATTGGGATAGGAAATAGAAATAGGAACATGAAATTTGGTATACCTCGTTTTTCTCTTTATTTTTCCTAGAAATAGAAAAATATTGTCTAGCTGAAATATGTAGATGTTGACTTTCTCTATATTTTGTCCATACATTATACATTGCCACACAATCTTTGTGGGCGTTTTCTTAAAGAAAAACGTATTGCTTTAAAGTTGTGGCAAAATTCCATTGCATCTATTTTAGAAATTTCGCAACATCACGCATAATTGCGCATAAAAGTTTTTTCTAAAAAAAAAATTAATAAAGTATTTCTTACTTAGTTGATTTTGGTCTAAAATAACATCTAAGTAACATTTGCCAACATTTTTAATAATATTTAACGGATAAAAAAAAAGTAATAATAATTTAACGATTTTATTTCAATTTTAAGTACGTGCGAGCCAGACGTGCCCTTTATTCATTTTTGTTTTCGTATGTCAACAATTTTTAGGTTAGGTTGAAGTGGCTGTCAGCAAAAAAAGAAGCCAACATACTTAGACCAATAATAGGTTCATTGTGATACCACATGGGTTTGCGACGCGGCCTTTAGCCTACTCGTTGAACAATTTGGAGCTTCTGATGAAGCGTAGAATGTACCTAACGTCAATATTATTCAGATCATCTAGGTCATTGAAACAGAAGGCTCCTAAATGAAGTTTCCCTCTTTGGGAGAGAGCTGGGCAGGTGTAAAGAAGGTGAAGAATAGTCTCTTCCTCCTCGTCCAAGCAGCTTGTACAGAAATCGTTAGAGAAGACGCCAAGCCTTGTTGCATGCTTGCCTATTAGACAGTGTCCAGTTATGACACCTATAACAGCACTATTATGCTTGCTATTTAGAGAAATCAAATTCATAGAGCATTTCAGATCCAGCATAGGCCAAATCTGTTTTGTTGCTAGACAAGTTGCAGTCCTTGTCCACCTAGAATTTGTCTTTGCGGCAGCATCCAGCTTTAGTTTAATTTTCCATGTAGCGATGGGCATACCCAGTAAACGTTTGCCTGGAAAGATGGGTATTGTTGTTCCATATCTGGCAAGTTCGTCAGCTTTACAATTCCCTGCAATATCCTTATGCCCCGGCACCAAAATTAGGTGAATGTTAAACTGCTCCGTTATCTCTATTATGTTGAGGAAGATTCCAAGAATTTGATTCTGGCTTGGTTGTCTGAAAAGATGCGGATATCAATGGACCATATCACGTTTTCCTTTAGCCAAGACAAGACTTCCCTTATTGCCATTATCTCCGCCTGGAATGCGCTACAATGGTTTGGGAGACGAAAAGAGAGGTTTAAATTAAACTTGTCATAGAAGACACCACCACCCATCCCGTCGTTAATTTTTGAACCGTCGGTATAAAAATTTACCGACTTATCTTCCGTAAAGCCACCTTCTTCTCAGAATGCTCTGTATTGTAACTTGGAAGTTTTTGTCAAAATTTAATTTGGGTATGGTGTAGTCAGTGTCTACAGGGAAGATATTAAACGTATTTAAGATGTAGGCGTGGCCATATAGTTTTTTGGACAACTGTGAAGTAGCCTTAAGGCGAATAGCTGAGTTAGCTCCTGCCGTAAATATCAAGGGGTGTTAAATGAAAAATAATGTCCAGCGGAAGGTGTTGTTCGCAGTGCTCCGCTAATGCACAGACAAGCTGAAAGTTGGACTTTGCTTAATAATTTCTGGTTTATTGCCTTTTGCAAGGCAATCCACCAGACAACTACCCCGTACATAACGATCGGTCTAATGACCGAGATATAGACCAAGTGAGTTAGTCTGGGTTGTAAGCCCCATTTGCACCCAATGGCTTTTTTGCAAGAGAAGAATGCGACAGTGGCCTGTATATTATTAGGTGCGCAACTACGAGTAAGTTCTCAATACGAGTAGATGACTCCAGCAGTAAGTGATAGTCGATTTTGACATATCCAAAACGTCATGAACCGAGCTTAAACATATGCTAAAGAATCTGTTTTGGCACATTAGTGATTTTGTTTTGGCGTCATATACTTTTGGTTGTGTGAAAATATCTGCTTTTGTGCGAAATAATCGTCATTTGCGGGAAGTGTTGTTTTTCTTCTTTCATTCGAAGAAAACGGCGGCTGAAGCGCATCGATAGCTCCAAAAAGTTTACGGAGATGCTGCTCTAAGTGAAACAACGTGCCGTGATTGGTTCTGTCGCTTCGAAGACGGTGATTTCGATGTTGACGACCGTCCGCGTGAAGGAAGGCCAACATCTTTCGAAGACGCTGAATTGGAGGCATTGCTCGATGAGGATCTGTGCCAAACGCAGGAACAATTTGCTTCAGCATCAGGAGTTACCCGTCAAGCCATTTCCAAGCGATTGCATGCGTTTGGAATGATTAAAAAACAAGGAACTTGTGTTTCTTATGATTTGAAGCCAAGGGACGTTGAGCGTCGTTTTTTCGCCTGTGAACAACTACTCCAGCGGCAAAAAAGGAAGGATTTTCTTCATCGCATCATGACGGGTGATGAAAAATGGATTCATTACAGCAACCCAAAGAAAAGAAAGTCATGGGGACTGCCCGGTCTACTTCGTCGGCTCGGCCGAGTATTCACGCTGCTAAGATTATGCTCTGTATTTGGTGAGACCAGGTCAGTGTCATTTATTATGAACTGTTGAAACCCAACGAAACCATCACTGGGGAACGGTATCGACTTCAATTGATGCGATTGAAACGAGCACTGCGCGAAAAACGGCTACAATACGAGCAGAGGCACGAAAAAGTGATTCTACAGCATGACAACGCTTGGCCTCACGTTGCCAAACCCGTTAGAACCTACCTGGAAACGCTCAAATGGGAAGTCCTACCCCACCCGCCATATTCCCCAGATATTGCGCCATCCGATTATTACTTGTTCCGTTCGATGGCACATGGTATGGCTGATTAGCAGTTTCGCTCATATGCAGACATCAAAAAATGATTCGTGGATAGCCTTAAAAGATGAACACTTTTACCGTAACGGCATTCGAGTTTTGCCAAAAAGATGGGAAAAAGTTGTAGCTAGCGATGGGCAATACTTTGAATGATCCGTTTGTAACCATTTTTTCACAATAAAGTTGTATTTTCATAAAAAAAAAAACAGCGAAAACTTAGTTGCGCACCTAATAGGTTTCCAAGCTTAGTTTCCTATCCAAAATAAGACCCAGGTATTTTGCTTGGAGAAAATTAAGCTTGTTCCATTAAGGGATGGAGGGTCAATAGGTGGGATTTTGTTTTCGCTTGAGAAGAGGACTAGTTCGGTTTTGCGGGGGTTGAGCTATCCATCTATGATTAGCCTATTCAAAGTGTTTTGTAGGAGCTCCTTGATGGGCCATCTTCTGACAGATGACCCACCCTGCTTTGAGTTGATAATCCGACCATTAAGCAGTAAATTTATCAGCTCGCCAAGTGAACTATCTGTCTTCAGATTTGACAGTGATTTGATTATCGCAGATGAGTAGACGTTGTTAAAACCGCCTTCAATATCTAGAAAGCTACAATATAATAGTGTACTCCTTAGGATACATGGAGTATTCGATCTTATTGACTAACGTATGTAATGCTGTTTCGACTGATTTGCCCTTACAGTATGCATGCTGAGCTGTGGACAGTAGCCGTGTGTTAATACTATCACGTAAGTGGATATCAATCATTCGTTCTAGTGGTTTTGGAAGGAAAGAAGATAGACTAATAGGTCTGAGGTCTTTTGGACTGGCATGTGAATATTTACCAGCTTTGGGTATGAATACCACATTGACTTCTCTCCATATATGCGAAGTATGGACTAGATTCAGACAGCTCGGAACTTTACAACTGGCAGATGAAATTTGTAGTTCAGCGGATTTATATGGTTTGAAGCTATGTAAATAGCAGCCAAAGGAGTTTGTCTTGCGCAATCAGACTTGAGAGGTTGGTTTTTTGAGCATTTGACTTGATAGAGTCCATATTGTTGGCAGTCAGTTAATTACTTCGGAAGTGTCAGTAAGTAAATTGAACGTGTCTACACTAGAAGTTGTCCAAGATCCATCTGTTTTTAATAAACAGCTGGGCACTTAAATATTTGTCGAGAGGATTTTTCTCAGCCTAGACGCCTCAGAAGATTCTTTTATTTTACCACAAAAGATTCTTCAGGAATTACGTTCGGCTTTTCTCAATTCTTTTTTATATGTTTTTAGGGATTCTTTGTATGAGTCCCAGTCAGATGCATCTCTTGTGCTTTTTCCTTTGTTGAAAAGTTTTCTGCAAGTATTTCTGAGTGGTCCAAGATCAGAGATCCACCAGTGTGGTTTTTTCTTGCCTCTAACCCTAACCAAAAGATAAGAGGAAGACATCGCTTTATTGCGGGCCAAGGTAAGGTCCTTAACCATATGATCAAGCTCAACAATTTTTAGAAGATATCAAAAAGTACTCAAAAAACTTTTAAAGTATATTTTCTTATTGTGAGATTGCTAATGGCAACTATGTTTCAGTCCAAATTATAAGTCTCGAATTTATTACTTCCTTTGACTAAGCCTAATACTAATTCTGCATAAAGTAAAGAAGACGGAAATCGTAAGTATGTATGTTATGACAAATATTTTATATATTTTAATTTAGACAGGTGAAAATATTTATTAAATATTCACTAAGACCAATTTCAGTCTAAGTGAAAACTGTATGCCTTGATGTAATAGTAAAATATTATCTATTTTATAGAAAAACGTTGCTTACACAACAAAGTTGACTTACTCGTAGGTCAATCTGAATTCCGGCCCTTAATATTTATTATGTATACAAATCTCAGTTTTCTAATCTAAAATAAAATAATCGAAGTTGAAAGAAATCGTTTGCTTTCTTAATTGATCTTTAGGACTTATATATTGCGCCCAATTATAAAATAAAACTTCTTTTGATTTACTAAAAAAAATTGATTATGTTTCTGCCTTCCCTATTAACCGTATGTATTTGCCAACAATTTAAGATTTTAAAAAGTTTTGATTTGTTGATTAAGAATGTAGCTCCCGTCAGTCTAATCGTTAAGTTGACTATTGACCGACATTTTTGTTATGTTAAATAACTGAAAGCCTTCATTGTTGGTGAATTATAGAGTTTTTACTTACATTTCGGGGTGTAATTGTTGAAATATTATTTATTCAATATGTTATTGGTTTATTTAAACTCGAGATCTTTTGTGAAAACCTTACATTGGGCCGTATATGTATGTAAAAGCTAGTAATCGCTTTCAAGCAAAAGGTCAAATTCCTATGTACAAAAAAAATAATTAAAAGATAAATAATTTAAATAATAAATAATTTTTGAAAACAAAATTATCAAGCTTATGATTCATGAAGAATATGAAGTAATTACTTTTTGTATAATGTAACTTGGAAACCACAAAAGATAAGTGTAAACACATTTTTAACGCAAATATGAAATGATATGTCATCTCAGGCAACATACAATGCATCAGAGTGTTAAGTACAGCCGAACTATCACCAGGGTTGACGACTACAAGGAAAGCAACAAAATGACTGACAACACGAACGAATCTATAATAATAGGCAAAAAAGGCAAAAGGCGTGAGGTTAGAGCGCGGCATTGAAGAACCAGTTTGGATCTCCTATGCATGTATGCCTTATGGAAATATGGGAGAACATCGGAGAACATACGCAGAGTGACCAGTACTGCTGAGGGGGAAAATCAGCTTCTCATCATTGATAGTGACGTGACTACATGGGGCATTAGCGACACTGATGATCGAGATGAGTCTCTATTTGATTACTTAATCGAAACTAACCTAATTATATGTAATAGGGGATCAGATCCCACTTTTATTACTAACAACAGGCAAGAAGTCCTTGATGTGACCTTTGTTACGAACTCCTAAAATATCCGTCAAAACTTCAATGGTATCTAGAAAAGCGACTTCCTCAGATCACTGCTATATACAATTCGGTATTGACTTTAAATTTTCCCCACAATCTGTTTTTAGGAATGTTAGTAAAACGGGTTGGGTTTACTCCAAACTCATCCGGCGTCGTTCGTCATTGGATATTGACTGGATGGAGAACACACTAACCGATGCAATCAATAAGGTCCTACACAAACCCCGCACAGGTAGCAGACACAATAATGGGGGTAAGCCTCCGTGGTGGAATGCAACACTGAGCGAGCTTAGACGTAATGCAAAAAGCTTTTTAACAAAGCGAAATGATCAAGAGACTCTGAAGATTGGGCTCTATATAAGAACCGTCTGATGAAATATAAGTGGTATATAAGGAAAGTTCAAAGAAATCTGTAAAAATATAGAAAAGACAAGCGAAGGAAAATCCTGTACAAATCTCCACATATCCCTAGCTTCATAAAAAGAACCAGACGGAAGCTGGACCATGTATAGCGAAGAAACTTTGGAGCTACTTATTAATACTCATTTGTCGGATAGTAAAACAGAGATAGGCTACTTTATGGAAAGCCATAGAAGAGTCGAACTATCCGTGCCAGAGGACACTGTCACTCATCAAAGACTACAGTGGGGAGTGTGCAGTCTTCATCCTTACAAATCATCTGGAATTCGATGGAATTTTTCCAGTGGAACTACAGGAGGCTTTGATATATTAAGGCCCTTGCCCCACTCAATCTTTAGGAGTCTAGTCTAATATTTGGCTACACCCCCAGTTTCTGGAGGAGGGTCAAAGTGGTCTTCATACCGAAATCCGGTAAGACCTCCCATGCATCCCCTAAGGACTTCCGTCCAGTCAGCTTATCCTTCTTTCTCTTGAAGATGCTGGAAAGATTGATTGACGTCTATATATGTGCGTTCTAATCTAGTTGGTAATCTCATATCGAATTCCCAGCATGCGTACTGGAAAGAGAGATTGATAGAGACTGCACTGCATTCATGGTGGGAACCACCGAGAGATCTTTTGATAACAAGGATTGCACGACGGTATCTTTCTTTAACATTAAGGGAACTTTCAATAATGTTAAAACAGAGACTATATCTGCTGCACTTATTAGCCTGAAGGTCGACAGCTGCCTTTACTATTGGATTGAGCAAATGCTTAAAAGCAGGCTTATGCATGTTGGGCTCGGGTGCTGTCTAACAAGTAGGTCCGTATGTACGGGCACAGCTACTGTGGTTTTTAATATTAAATGGTATTTTAAAAATCCTAGAAAAGAGAAGAGTACAGTGTTATAGCGGATAATACATTAATTTCAAGTTCGGTATTTCACCTGCATATTTTAATACTGCCCTTGATAGAAACATTTGGTCATAAGGTGTAGGCGTGAAAATGTTTACATCTCGGACAAAAAAACTTCTCAGCGCCCGCTACGCAATCGTTTAAGAACCGGTCGATTGCCAAATTAAATCAAAGTGCAAATTAATTGTAGCAGGAATTCATCATTTTTTGCTCAGTCCTCTTATTTTTTCTTTCTCTAGTTATATTGCCCCCTTGAGAATCTATTGACAGAACTGTGGAAGTATTAGAGCGTATACTTCCAACCGCTTGTGGGAAGTACTTTTTTCTGCTTCTGATTTTTTTTTTTACTGTGTTATTCTTTTCGATGAGACTTGGCTGACGGAAAATTCTTTTGATATCGAACTGTTTACATCAAACTACACTGTGTTTCGCAAGGATAGATCCACTGTCACTGGTATGGCGCATGGTAGTGTTTTAATAGCTGTTAGAAATGATGTAATATCAAGGGATTAAGGATCATTATGAATTATTGCATAATGATGCCTTAATCGAACAAATGTCTACCTATTTTGGTGGCTTTGGTCACTCCCAAGAAGTCTATTTTTTAATCAGCATATATTTCACCTTCGTTTTCTACAGCTAATGTTTACATATTTTTTGTTGAAGAACATCGAAAAGATTACCAACTTACAAGCAAATCTATGTATTGTGGGCGATTTTGTTTTAAGAAATATTTCTTGGCGCTGAGATGTACGAGTAAATGCCAATATGTATATTTATTCCAAAAAAAATTTACAAGTTTAAATGAAATTGCCGTAGTTGATCTACTCTATGCGTAAAACCACTTCAAACATCAGTACTCATCGGAGGGTTAATTGCATTTTATGTAGTACTGAGTTGTTCTGTTTTATAGTGGTTAATTAAAAAAGAATTCTTTCGATTGATGTGGAAGACATTTTGTCTTCAATCATTAAATCACGCAAAACGGCTAACAGAGTTAGAGATTCTAATAAAAATGATTGGTAGCCTTTGCAGAGTATGCCATATAGTAATGATGGTGTAGAAATTGATGAAGTTGAACTTTACAAACGCATGTGAAAGTGCCCTCGATGAATGATTATATGTACTTTTCCACGAAAAAGAAATTTCAGAATATTCTTTAAAAAAGAAGTCTACTTACTTACTTAGGTGGCGCTACAGTCCGGGGTGGACCTGGGCCTTAACCAACAAACCTCTCCAGCCAGCCCGGTTATGAATCAGCTGCCTCCAGTTGCGCACGCCAAGTTGGTTGAGGTCCCTCTCCACTTGTTTGCGCCACCTTCCACGAGGTCGTCCTCTACTGCACCGTCCATGTGGGGTGGATTCCAAGACTTTCCGGGCTGAAACGTTGGGCTCCATCCGCTTTACATGACCCAGCCATCTCAGTCGTTGTATATGAACTCTTCTGGCTAAGTCGATGTCATTGTAAAGGCCGTATAGCTCGTCGTTATATCTTCTCCTCCACTAGCCGTCTATGCAGACGGGACCAAAGACCACTCGAAGAACTTTTCTCTTAAAGTAACCACATCCGATTTTGACAAAGTCCATGCCTCTGCGTCATACAGCAGGACTGAGATGATTAGCGTCTTATAAAGAGTTACCTTAGTAGTTCGAGATAGGGCTTTGTTAACCAGTTGCCTTCTTAGCCCATAGAAACAACGATTTGCAAGAGTAATTCTTCGTTTGATCTCCCCACTGGTATCATTTGCGGAGCTCACCATAGAGCCTAGGTAGACAAATTCCTTTATCACCTCAAAATTATATCTGTCTATTGTGGCGTTCTGTCCAAGACGCCGATGTTGGGTGTCATTTTTTGTATACAGCATATATTTTGTTTTGGCTTCATTGAACGCTAAACCTATCTTTGCTGCCTCGGTCTCAATACTCGCAAATGCCCCACTGACGGCCCGCTGAGTTCTTCCGATTATTTCGATGTCGTCGGTGTAAGCGAGTAGTTGTACAGACTTGTAAAGGATTGTACCTCCGGTGTTGGTTTGTGATTTTCGTACAATTCTTTCAAGTATAATGTTAGAGAGATCACATGATAGCGCGTCACCTTGTTTAAGACCTTTCCAGACATAGAACGGTTCGGTGGTGTTCTTTCCGACTTTAATGGAGCAGCGAGAGTTCTCCATCGTCATTCTGCATAAACGGACAAGTTTGGCAGGGATGCCAAGACTCGACATGGCTCTATATAACTCATCTCTATACACGCTATCATAGGCAACTTTGAAATCGATGTAAAGGTGGTGCGTATCGATTTCATATTCATGGGTTTTTACCAAGATCTACCGTAGTGTGAATATTTGGTCAATGGTGGATTTACCGGGCCTGAAACCGCACTGATTCACATAGTACGGCAGATAAGATCTTATATGCGATGTTGAGAAGACTTTAAGTCTGTAGTTGGCGCAGTTCAGAGGGTCTCCTTTCTTCAGGATCGGGCAAACGATGCTGTGGTTCCATTCGTCGGGCATGCATTCTTCCGACCAGATTTTACAGATTAACTGGTGTATGCTCCTTACTAGCTCATCACCTCCTGCCTTAAAAAGTTCGGCGGCAAGGCCGTCGGCTCCAGCAGCTTTGTTGGATTTAAGTTTAGATTTCGCTATCCTCACTTCATTCTGATCGGGTTTATAGGAATATTGGCTATCATCGTCACTGTTGAATGGTTCGTTCTGCCTGACAGCGGAATATTGGACATCATCGCCGTTTAGCAGTCTTCAGAAGTGTTCCTTCCATATCCTCAGCACCGACTGCGATTCTATTATTATGTTACCATTTTCGTCTTTGCAGGCTTCTGTTCTGGCTTTGAAACCCTGGCATGTTCTTTTTACCTTCTTGTAGAGTTTTCAAACATCATTCCTGCGATAAAGTCTTTCAATCTCTTTGATCGAGCGCTTCTCATGCTCCTTTTTCGTTCTGAGAAGTCGATGTTCCTCTTTTCTCCTCTGCTCGTAGAGCTCGTGAGCAGCTTTGGTCCTTCTATGCAGCGCCGCTTTGTTCGCCTCTTGTTTTGCTGCATGTACTTGACGGCATTCGTCATCAAACCGGAGGTTTCTTTGTGGTGGCCGAGAAAACCCCAGTACATCGGAGGCGGCCTCTCTAATGGCTTTCTGGCAACGCTGCCACTGGTCTTCTACGTTTGCTGCAGGCGGCATAGGACTCAGATTGAGATTGAGGGAAACTCGACCGGCAAAGGCTCTGGCGGCCTCTTGCGATTGAAGCCGTTCGACGTCAAACTTCCTCACAGTATTTCGTTGATTTCGCTCCGTTCTGGATATCCACATCCGTACCTTGGCTACAACTAGGTGGTGATCCGAGTCCACGTTAGCTCCTCGGAAAGCCCGGGGACCCAGAATACTGGTAGAGTGCCTTGCGTCGATCGCAATGTGATCGATTTGGTTGACGGTTTTTCGATCAAAAGAGAGCCATGTCCCCTTGTAAGTATCAAGACGCGGGAACCGCGTACTAGCTACGACAATATTTCGTCCCGCCGCAAAGTCGACTGGCCTAAATCCGTTGTCGGATGTGGTGTCATGCAGGCTGTGCTTTCCGACCACGCTACTAAAGACGTCCTCTCTTCCTAGTTTTGGGTTAAAATCACCCAGAACAATTTTAACGTCGTGGCTAGGGCATTGTTCATTCGTGTTGTCCAAGAGCTGGTAGAAGTCATCCTTCGTCGCGTCGTCCATCTTCTCGTGAGGGGCGTGAGCGCATATTATTCCAATGTTGGCGAATTTAGCCTTGATGCGGATAGTCATGAGGTGCTCGTTCACATGCCGAAAACTCAAGACTTGCCTAAGTCTGCCTCGAATAAAAAATCCGCTTCCAAATAGACGCTGTCCTTGTTGTCTGTAGCAATCGCCGTAGTAGATATCACAGTTTTTCATCCCATCGCACTTCTTGAATGGCGGTAATGTCTGCTTTACAGCAGCCTAGGGCCTCCGCAAGTTGTTCGGCTGCACGTGGTTTGTAGAGGGTCCGAACATTCCACGTGCAGACACGAAGATCGTTGTCCTTTTTACGTTTGCAAGGATTTTCAACAGTAAAATCATCCGTATCCCGAGGCTGTTGGTTGCTTCGTAACCATACAGCATCTCGACGGCACAACCCCCAACCTGGAGGACCAGGTCCCTTTTTTTTGTAACTCCTATAACGAGGGGCCAGTTACACCGGTGTCAGTAACCGACTTCGGGGATACGAGCGCTGCCGTTGAGCCATTAAGGGCTCCTCCGCCACCATCTCTTTTCCAATACCCTGACCCAGTATTGAAAATCCTTACAGACCTCAGCTCCAAATACGTCGAAGTAGCTCAAGTAAGGTGTTCGCTGGCCTGTAGATGTCACCGTTAATTCCATCGAGAGAATTCAACCGCCGCACGTCCTCCTTCTAAGGACCTCTTGCTAGACTCCTGAGACGCATATTTCAGTCGATCAGGTCAACAAGAGATGCCTCGTCTGGTTGTTGTATATGTGCGCTGAAGTTCACCCAGATTTGCTTGCGCGGGTCCGAGTGTACAGCTGCACACAATTCGCCCGACCCAGCATATGCTCATCGTTAGTTCACTATCAAAAGATAGCTATCCACGAGGAGGTGATGATGCGATTTTGCCCGCTAAAAAAAGTTGAAAAAGAAGTCTATTGGTGTTAATATTATCTGTGAAGACATCGATACAAAGTAAAGTAGGCGAATTACTAAAATCTGTTCTGCGAAGTACTAAAATCTGTTCAGTGGCAATATTTTACGCATGATCTGCCATCTTCAAAGTCATTTAAGATCATGTTATATGGCTTGGGTGAGATTTCTTTGCCCTCTCTAAAAAATTAATTTATTTTGGTCGGTTTGATGTGTCTCAATATTAAAACTATAACAAAAAGAAAAAAAAACAATCGGTCCTTACATAAATGTGTTCCACATTGTTTTCCTCGAAACTGTTTCGGTTAAACTACATGAACTAAGGAAAAGTTGTCGTTCGATATTCAGAATTCAATTAAAATGAGATTACGCGAGAACGCAGTCAAAAACTAACTTAGTGCTTTAATTACCAAATGTTCGGCCATGGTCAGAGAAATTGCAATGTTAAAACATATTGTGCAAATTGCATTCAAAATCATACAACAGAAGGCTGACAATGCTGAGCAGTTTAATATATGTAATTACTCATTTATTTTAAAGTACCTTTATGTTATGAGGTGGTATTTATCTTTAAAAAAGAGGATAGCAAAAACTTAAGTAATTACAGGCTGTTGAATGTATTATTTATTATTTAGTAATGTTGAATTCACTTATAATTATTGTCGAATGTTAAAATCCTATTCAATTTCAATCCAAGTCAATCCAAGTCAATCGTAAAATATCACCAATACAAATGTTCATTAAAGTATAAACAAAAATAATGACGTTTTTGTACAAATGACGTTGATGTGACGTTTAGTTTTTTTTTTCCTCTCGATAAAATAAATGCTGATACAAGTGTGATTGGAAAAGGAGAAAAGTTGGTTTTTATTTGGAGATCGTTTTTTAACAAAAGTTTTTAAATAAAAATATAGAGTTGAGTGTGAGGATCATCGAGGAGTCATCTATTTAACCAAAACACAGGCCCATCTCTCTACTTTACGCTTTTTCAAAATTGTTTGAGAAAGTGATTAAAAGCAGAGTCATCTCTTTTTTAGAGTGTTACTCTTTTTTTAGTCCAAATCAATATGGGTTCAGAGCTGGTAGTTAAACCGAAGATGTACACTTAAAATTGTGTACATATAATTATGAGAGCCTTAATAACAAAAAAAAAAAAAATACTGCTGCGCTTTTCATAGATATAACCAAGGCATTTGATACTGTGGACCAAATTATTACTAGAAAAACTGGGAAAAGCTATTTTTAGTGGCTTCATGCTTAATTGGTTTGCTTCGTACCTTAATAGTAGAAAACAAGTGGTTAATAGCCTGAATATTAAAACAGGTGCTCCACGGGGATCGGTGTTGAGCCCAGTTTTATTTCTGATTTATATTAATTTAGTCTTCAATCAACAATTGAAAGGGTTACAAACCCTGTTGGTTTTCCAATACTTCCACTTTGGATTTATTTGCGGATATTAGTCATGACTTAGAAAAAACTTAGACATTGGTAATTGTAAACATGTGCTAGTTAGTTCCAATACTTGTAGCAAAACTAGTACGGAAAAAACCTTTAATCCAGATGTAAGCTGCTCATTGAAATGCTTTATAATTGAAAGGGTAACTACTTTCAAGTACCTGGGACTAGAATTTGATAGCAATTTAAATTGGAGTGCGTATACTTCCTTACTTAGAAAGTATTTGCTAAGTACTACTAGCATAATGTTTCATCTAAGATTATTTTGCTCTCGTAAAGTCTTAGAAACAATTTATTACAGCCTAGTAAATCAATATTGCAATACGGTCTTGTTTGTTGGGGAGGTACATATAGCAATAAAATCCAACCTTTGCTAGTAGTGCAAAAACATATTCTAAGAATTATTTTGAAGAAAAAAACGGTTAGAATATAGTTTTTTGCTTTTTTTTAACCTAATACTTCCTCTTAAACATCTTTACTTTTACAAAGTACTTAAAATATTTTACTTAAGGAGTGGGTATTCATTAAATCGTAATCCCACTGTTTACGGGCTTCGAAGCAACGAAAAATTCCTGGCGATTGTTCCACCGCATAACACCCACTTCAATTTAATTACATCAACGTTTAACACAATATTTATTCTCTATGTTTTTGTTCTTTTAAAAATCACTCTCCTCACAGCACCTTTCTTTGAATTACATATTTTTTATTACATTTTAACTGTATGAGAAATTTTACTTAATCGATATATTCGACACTAGTTGCCTATACTAACTATTGAATGTATCTAAATATTATTCAATACAAAATGAAAAACATTTGTAGATATCTAATTAGGTACGTTATATTAATGGATTTAGAGTATAAAATAATTCTTTGAACTATGTACATATGTAATTTATTTTGACTTGTATTGAATAAAAAACTATTGAACTATAAACTTGGAGTGCAAAAGACATTCGGAAGAAAAGCCTAGAATTTGTTGTTTTCTTAGGCTAACACAATGTTGATGTTGATTTAGTCTCCGGGACTTGGCTAACTGATGAGCTTAACTTGTCAAATGAAAATTATGAATGTTATAGATTTGATAGACATGGTATTATAGAAAAGGCGGTGAAGTTGGCGTTTAGTTAAAAGAATTTGCGCCACTCAATGTTATTATTTGTTGATACCAAACTGATTGATAATGTTGGTATTGATATACCTTCTATGATAGTAATGGTACGAGTAATTCGGTAAAACTGTTCTCAGTTTACTTATCCGCATAAGCAAATATGCATAAGCATGAAGTCTTTAGGAGTGATCTATCGAAACTAATAGGTGTTAGTGGACTGCACCTTTTCGGTGGTGTTTTAAACTGTCGACACCAAAATTTTGATTGTCCTCGAGCCAATGCTATGGAAATACAAGGATTTTTTGGAGTTAGCCGATGGCAATATTGATGAAATTTGCAACCGAATCGTAACTGTAGATGAGACTCGGGTCGCCAATAAGATCCGGAGTCCAAACAAGAGTCTATGCAGTGGATTGAAAAAGGGGAGAAGCCGCCGAAGAAATTCAAGGTGGAAAAGTAGACTTCGAAGTTTATGGCGACTGAATTTTGGGACAGCGAAGATGTTTTGCTGATTGATTACCTGTCAATATTACGCAATATTGACTCATGCCCGTGAAACGGTCTTACGGAAGCGACGTGGGAAACTTGGGCACGGAGTGCTGTTTTTTCAAGGTAACGCGCCTGTTCACACGGCGCGGATTTCGAGACGCCTTAAAACTGTTTTTTCAACGATAGACCATCCACCCCACATCCCATACTTGGCCCCGAGCGAATTTTTCCTGTTTTTCAATTTGAAAAAGAAGTTATTATGGGAACGAGATCAAGACGGCCGTAGAAAGCCATTTTTAAGGCAAATAAAAATACCATATTTTCGGTAGTATTAAGGCACTGTATGCCCGATGTGAGAAGTGTGTTTCACTCGAGGGAGATTATACTGACCAATTCATTTATTCTTCAATTCAATAAATACATATGTACAGAGTATATACTATTCCTTAATATTTACAGAATCTTATAGCTTAATAGATAAGATTACATAATTTATATATATACGACATGTATCAGCTATCAAAAAACATTAATATTACAGAATAAAGAGATATATAAAGTGTTTTTAGTTATTTATTATTGATTATATTATTTATTGAAGAATATTAAGATACATTCTGTAGTTCAGAGAACTAGTGTCGAATGTATCATATTGAGCAAACTTATAGAATACATGAAATATAAAATATAGAAATGTTATAACTAAAGAAACAAATTCCATACATTTATCAGCATTTTAATTTAGAATGCAAATGAGTATCACAAAAAACTTCTTAGATCATCACACAGATTAAGTGATTTATATCATTTAAGTCGTAATTGAAAAGCAATTTTTTAACCTCTGAAAAAACAATATTTCTAGTGCATGGCAAGCGGTAATATATTGTAGAGCCTAGGTGCTACAGAAGTAAAAAAATTTAAATAATGAGTTGTGTTATGCGGTGGAATAGCGGCCAGAAGACGATCGTTGCGACGAAGTCCATGGTAAGTTGGATTCCTATTAAGAAAGTATCCAATTCTTAAAAAAAAAAAAATTTTTAGTACTTTGTAATAATAGAGGTGTTTAAGAGTAAGAATCTTTGAGTTAAAGAAGAGCGAAAAGCTGTGTTCCATGCGTCCCTTTTTTCAAATAATTCGAATGATATGTTTCTGGGCAACAATAAAAGGTTGAATTTTAGTGCCATGAGTACCTCCCCAACAAATCAAACCATATTGCAACTTAGACTGTACTAAACCATAATTTAGTGTTTCTAACAGCTTACGAGAAGAAAACAATCTTAGATGGTACAATCTTAGTATGCTCGTAATCTTTAATAAATATTTCCTTAGTGAGGCAGTATGAGCACTCCAATTCAGACCGCTATCGATTTCCAGAGCTAAGTACTTAAAAACTATAGATCTTTCAATCGTAAAGCATTTGGATGAGAAGTTCACATCGATGTTAAATGTGTTAGAACCAATATTTTTACCACAAGTATCAGGACTAAATAATGGTACATTAATTTTGGGAATTGGAATACATGATTTTGGTTTTGTCACTTATGACTTATTTATGCCTACTAAACCAGTGTCTGAGCTGTCTTAAATCGTGGGAAATATTTGCAATTAGATCTAAAGCGGAATGATTAGAATACGAACAATCAATGTCATCTGCAAACCCTGTCTGGATTCCTTTTAAGTTTAAAATAGAATTGATGTACGACTATATTAAGAAAATAATGGGGCCAAGTACCAATCCGAATATTCAAGCTTTGACTGAACTTATCTCCAATTTTTACCACTTGTATACGATCCTTGAGATATGATGAGAATCACTTTAGCATAAATCCTCTGAAGCCAGCTTTTTCTAATTTCACTAGTAAAAGTTCATGGTCTACGGTGTCAAACGCTTTTATGATATCAATATAAAGCGCGACAGTAAATTTTTTTGTTATCTAAGCTATCGTAATTATAGCTGCAAAACTTTAACATCGCTTCCTCAGTTAATTTACCTACTCTGAATCCATACTGATTTGGGTTAAAAAAAGAATTTATTTGCAGAAAAGTGACAACTCTAGTTTTTATTACCTTTTCACAAAGTTTTGAAAACACGGGAGGAAGGGATATGGGCTCCAAAATGGGTATGACCTCAGCAATTTTTAAAGAGTCGGGAAATAAACAGCAATAAATACTATTGTTGATAATGTGAGCCAATAGTCGTACATCAACAATATTAAATGAAATTTTTTTAATAAAATTATTTGACCAAGTATATTTTGTCGTCGAGTTTAAATTGCTCAACAGCTTAATTGCTTTAAACAATTCAAAATACGAGATTGGCTCATAGAAGAAACTACGGACTTGGTTTTTTTCCCTACTGAAACAATTCTCCTCACAATGATTAGAGGTATTGGTAAAACCCGCTTCAGAAAGTATGTTAGAGGCTACACTAGTAAAATACTCATTGAAAGCATTTGCCATCTCAGCGGAATTCCGGATGCCACTATCTTTATAAATTATAGAAGATGGTAAATTTAGAGATACGAGTACTCTTTTATTAAAAAATTAATTTACTCATTCCTTTTTTATGTAGTAGTTTTCCTTAAAGACTGGTATTTCAGTAGTAACCTCTTTACAAATTTTATTACAATGAGTACGCAAATGAGGATTAGTAGGATGCTTTCTACATTTGATTCGAAATTTTTTTTTTATTTCGAATTTTCTTAAGCAAGGTTAAAGACATCCATGGCTTAAGTCTCTTAAGTTTACTACGATTATTTGTTACAGTAAGTCATGTCGTAACATGCCCTTCTAAAATTATATAAAAAAATTTAAGTGCATTAGAGGGGTCATTTTCGGAGTATACGTCTGCCCAACTTCCATGCAGTAACCAGTCGTTAAGAGCTTCGAAGTTGATAGTTTCTACTTTTTCCAAAGGTGTATAGTTGTTTGTTTGAATGATTTTGTCACATTGAAAAATTAAACCTATCATGCAATGGTCCGAAATTTTATAATCAGAAATGGAACAAATGAGGTATAATTTTGAACTTCGATCAAGTCTATCAAAAATATGATCAATGCAGATTCGTGTAGATTGAGTTAGTGTCAAAGGTTCAGTAAAATAGGCCTCCAGTCCATTAGCCGACAAGATGTAATTAGATTTATATCCGGATTTATATCTCCTAGAATGAATAAATTCTTAGCCTTTTCGGGACTCAAAATTGAGCTCAACTCCTCAACGAAAAGACTCTTACTCTTTTCATACAGGCGATAGAAACACATAAAAACAAATTTCTGTGAATCAATACTACATATTACTTTGACCATATCAGCAGTTTCCATATTATTGCTGCAGAACTCATAGCTTAATTTATCATTTATGAACACAGCTACTCCACCTGAGGCATACGAATCATTACATTTAGCAAGAAAATTATAACCTGGTACTTTATAAAGATCTTTTTCATGATCAAATATCCAAATTTCAGAGGGGAATATAAAATCTGGCTTGTCAACGAACTACTCTAATTGGGCTAGAAATATATCAAAATTTTTACGAATACTCCGAATATTTTGATGAATGATAGAGAATTTTTTCTTTAAATTAGCACTGACTCAAGTAGTACCCTCCTGGACTTATTTCTTGCAAGTGACACTCAGAATGCTTTTTACAACCAAGTTTCCGCGCCAGTATTTTCTAAACACGATCTCCTCTTTGCCTGTTTTGATATCGCCACTTGCATAGAACAATTGAAATACTCATACAGGGATTTCAAAAATGTGCGAGCGGATATTCTTGAGCGAGACTTACAACGTGTGAAATGGCTACAAATATATTCGGAGCCTTCAACTGACATGCAAGTTGAATGTCTGCAAAGCGTGATTACACAGTTGTTTGACTGCCATGTTCCTCTTAGAACTAAGCTTGCAAAATGCAACATCAATCCGTGGTTTACCCCAGAGATTCTTAGACAAAAAATGAACGAGATGCTGTATACATGAAGTGGAAATATTTTAGGCTCCCTGAATTTTTCTCGTCTTATAAAGCACTAAGAAATCTTGTATGTTCAAAAATAAGGCAAGCCAAGAGTATTTTTTACAGTGAACATCTTAAGTATAAACTTCCCAGCAAGAGCATTTGTGGTAAAACCGATTCAGGAGTTGATAATGTTGATCCAAACCAGCTAAACCGTGATTTCATCAAAATTCAATCGACAAACACTGGTATATCTCCGGTAATCGCACCAAACGGATCCTTTAAATTTTCAAGGGTTGAGCAAACGGATATTGTTAGAGCTGTCCTCAAAATAAAGTCGAAAGCTATTGGTGTTGACGGGATCCACCCCTATTTTATAAAAATGATTCTACCATATATCCTTCCAGCAATAACTCATCTTTTCAACACAATCATAACAACATCCAATTTCCCAAAGTCCTGGAAAGCTGCAAAGATTATTCCAGTCCTTAAAAAGAAAGCAACACAAAGAGCCCCAGCAGAATACCGACATATCGCTATACTTCCATATTTATTCAAAGTCTTAGAAAAAACTGTCCACTATCAAATGTCTGCTTATCTTCGACAAAACAACCTTCTTTGTATGTACCAGTCTGGTTTTCTGCAGCATCACAGTTGTACTTCAGCATTGCTTAAAGTAACGGACGATATAAGGGCAGCAACTGATAAAAACTACGTTACTTTTCTAACTTTGCTAGACCTTTCAAAGGCTTTTGACACGGTTGATCATAGGCTTCTTGTCGCAAAGCTTAAAAATTTGTTTGCTTTCTCTTCATCCGCTGGAAAATTAATTTTTTCCTACCTGACAGGTCGCGTACAAGCAGTTTTCGTAAACGGTGTCCAATCCGAATTCTTAACGAGTTTCACAGGTGTCCCCCAAGGATACATATTGGGCCCATTGCTTTTCACAATCTTTATTAATGACCTCCCGAACGTTGTTCACAACTCCGCAGTGCATATGTATGCGGACGATGTGCAACTGTACATAAGTAGTGCACGCGGTCTTATCGATAATGCTGCTTATAAACACAATGAGGATCTGAAGAATATCCTTACTTGGTCCAAGGGCAATTTTTTAAGTATAAATCCAGATAAATCCAAATGCCTTGTAATCAGCAGAAATGTTCATGATTCAAATATTTTACCCCCTATTTATCTTGGAAATGCTCAAATTGAATTTGTCCACAAAGCCAAAAATCTGGGGGTTTGGTTCAGTGAAACGCTGTGCTGGGATAACCATATCTTGACATTAATTGGCAAAATCTATGGATGTCTCCGAAATCTATCTTTATCGCAAAACTTCACACCGACAAATACAAGACTAATTTTGGCACGAACTCTACTCGTGCCTTTAATTACAAACAGCTGTCAAATTTTCTGTTGCAATAACGCTATTATAACACGCAAATTACAAGTTGCATTTAATAGTATAACGCGTTATGTTTTTGGGTTAAGAAGATACGACCATGTTTCCGCCTATGCTAAGAAAATACTTGGTTGTACACTAGAAAAGTATCTTGAGTTTTGCACAATCAAGTACTTACACAAAGTCATAACCACCAAACAGCCTCAAATACGAAAAACTAAAATTCACACAATTACAACGTTCTTTGACGTTGGTTCTACCTCGCATTACTTATTAGGTCTCGGAACGCCAATTCTTTATTCATGCCATTCGCCTTTAGAACGCACTTCCTCTCAGCGTAAGAAGACTCCACGATGAGAATAATTTTTGTGATACTCTCTTTCGGCATATTACGTGTACATAAATTGCAGATACAAATAATACTATATAATATTATAAATTGTCTCATTTCTCTATTGAAATTATTTTAACCGCAGAATTTAACATGAAATTTTAAACTAAGTAATTCTAATTTTGTCATGTCATCTCAATTCTAATTTTAAATAATGTAATGAAAATGTCAACATTTATGCCTTAAAGACTGTTAAAGTCTATTGTAAGTGTTGTTGAAAAGTTAAATAAATGAAATGAAAATGAAATGTAGATGTTGAGTTAGGCAGCGGCTTGGTTGTCATGGTCTTCACATAGCAAGACTTAAGTCATCAGGATTTATTTTTTCACCTAATCCTTCTGACATTAGTTAGACAGCTGAGTAAAGAGCGTTTTTGTTGTCAACATTAGGAACTCCAATAACGTCAATAAACTTTCGCTTAATGCCATAGGCCGCAAACTTATCAGCCGCCCTTCGTATATTAGCTGATCTAAGCTCAAGGCACTCATCTCCCAATTGAACTTATAGACGAACATAATATCCTGCCAGTGCACCAATTTGGTTTTCGTTCCTATATCATGAGCCATCAAATTTACAGCTTGTAATCAACTTCAACGTATTGTCAAGATTAATATGACAATCTAACACGAATTTGCAAATGGCAATTTAGTTGGAGTTTTATTTGAAGTATAATTATTTATTCAAGTAAAAGTGTTTTTTCTGTCGGTTTATAAACATCAAAGTTAAGCATCTGCACTTATTTTTCATCCGGTATTGCGCAATTAGTTAATTTTTCTGTGTTTTTAATTTCTCGGCTTCTATCTTCTTTGTCAATTGTCAATCATGTCAGCCTCTCAGCAATAACAACTATTGCGACTCGAGACCCGAGCTTCTGCTGTGAAGAATCAACAACACAATTCACCTGTGCAAAAAACGATTCTCACAGTAGATGATAAAAAATCCAAAAATTGCATTGAGTTGAGATTGACAAAACAAATCGAGGAACTTAAACAACTAATTGTGGATGAAAACATTAAGCTGACTCTAAAACTGGATAAGATTGAGGAAGATTTTAAGCGGCGGTATGCAGAAGTCAACAAAGTAGTTGCCGATCTCTCATTATGAGTCCCACAGCTCGAAGCGACCCCCGTACCCCCTGCTACACTCAACGAACCCGACACAATCTTACTAGCCCAACGCATAGATGAACTCGAGCGCGAAAAAATGTCTGCAGATGCTATTATTCATGGAATACCTAAGGTGGAGAATGAAAACCTAATCGACTTATTCTCCAAACTATGCCATTCGGTTGCCTGTCATCCAGCACCTGTTCCACAAAATATTTTCCGCGCAAGGGATAAATAAACGTCCTCCGATACTGCCATCATAGTAAAGCTAAAAACAGCTGGAGATAAAAACACTTTGCTAAAATCTATTCATCAGCGGTGGAAAACTAACAAAACCAGTTTTCTTTGCCTTCGTGATGTTGGAATGGATTCTGACAGCCGCATTCAAGTCAATGAAAGTTTAACGTCATACAATAACAACATTTTTCGGAAAGCTCTTGTGCTGAAGTGACGTAAGAAGCTTTCGAGTGTTTTTACCATAGGTGGGAGAGTCTACATTCGAGTTACTGCAGCAGATAAAACACTTTTAATTAGCTCACTGGAAAGCTTAAACTCAATTGCCAATGCCGATGGGGATGATCATACTGGTGCATCGTAAGCTGTGTTCTTTGTTGTATATATTTTATATGTTTGTAAACTCTCTTTTCTTTGCTTTTTTTTACTCTATGTTGAACTCTTATAAGTACTTTGATCAAAGATCTATTTTTCTATTTCTTTTGGCGCTATGCTTTTCTCATGTCCTATGGTGGAAGTTTTGTTCATCATCAAAATATCCGAGAGCTTGATATGGGTCGACAAAAGGTGATTATCCCTGAAAATATAAACCCTGACTTCTTAAATTCTGAATTCGCCAAAATTCAAAGTGCTTTGCCCGACATTGGCGAACCCTGTATGGTGGATTCTCACGTTAACCTTACAAGTAATGATTGCTTCCACTTCACCAGAGTAGATGAAAACGACGTTTTGAGCGCCCTACTACAAATTAAGTCTAAAGCTATGAGCATTGATGGAATACATCCACACTTTATTAAAATGATTTTGCCCCACATTCTTCCTACCCTTACACACATTTTTAACACAGTCATAATGACATCGTCATTTCCTCCTTCTTGGAAGGTTGCTAAGGTTATACCGATAGTAAAAAAGCCTGCTACCCGTTTGTCACCACCCGAGTTTCGACCTATTTCTGTTCTCTCGTTTTTATCCAAAGTCTTCGAGAAACTTCTTCATAAGCAAATGACAATTTTTGTTAAAACTAATAAACTATTGAATGTCCAACAGTCAGGTTTCAGGGAAAACCATAGTTGTGTCTCTGCTATTTTAAAAATAGTAGATGATCTGAGAAGTGCGATGGATAACGACTTAATATCCTGTCTTGGGCTCCTAGACTTCTCAAAGGTATTTAACACTGTCAATCACGGAATACTTTTCTTAAAACTGAAGCGGAATTTCCATTTTAGTAATACCGCAGCCAACTTGATTCTTTCATATTTAAGTGACAGAAGTCAAGCCGTATCGGTTGGTGAAGAAACCTCCCGTTACTTACAGCTAATGTCAAGAGTACCACAGGGGTCAATTCTCGGGCCACTGCTTTTTGTCATGTTTATTAATGATCTCCCGCAAGTCGTCCAATACTCATCAATACATTTATATGCTGACGATGTGCAGATTCGGTTGAGCTGCAAGCTGGGAATGTTGGAGTAGACAAACTTAATTACGATCTCAAGCAAATCTCGCACTGGTGCGCAACAAATCACCTACAACTAAATCCAACGAAGTCAAAATGTTTAATAATCTACAAAAACAAGCTTGACAGTAGCTATTTCCCAGCTTTATACCTAGGTAACACTGTTCTGCAATATGTCGAAAATGCGGAAAACCTAGGCATTTGGTTCAATTCGATACCCACATGGGACCAACATATTCAGATAGTTATTGGCAAAATATACGGATATTTACGTGCCCTCTCACTGACAAAACACTTTATAACTCATAGCTTGGCAAAAACTTTAATTTTGCCAATTGCCACCTATGGATTTATTGTTGTCATAATTCAGAAACACGAAGGAATCTTACAGTGGCGTTTAATAACATCACGCGTTACGTTTACAATCTTAAACGATTTGATCATATTTCTGGATACACTAACAGGATTCTGGGTTGTGACCTGCATACCTATTACAATTTCTGCGCCCTTAAAACACTAAATAATATCTTAATTTGCAAAGAGCCTCAGTATCTGTCTCAAGTTTTTATTCAACCAAACCAATATCTTGTTTATGTTGTCAGACAATGGAACGCCCTACCGATGGACATCAGAAAGCTTCGTGGAACCAAGTCATTTGATAAAGTTTTATTTAAATATTTGACTGAAGGTGCTTAGACAAATTCATGAATTTTGTAACAAGAGTTTATTTTTAATTTTTTCCTTTTCCTTTAATGCATTTTTTTTTTAACTAATAATGAATACCAATTTCTCCATTGTTATTTTAATTTATAATTATCAAATTCGAATATATGAATTGCTTAGATTTAATAAATTAACTTTTACTGTTATAGACTTTAACTCATAAGTCAAATGTAAAAGATTCTCTAAATAAAATAAATAAATAAAAAAAAAAAAAAAAATAAATAAATAAATAAAAGCATATATTAGGAAATTTGTTCTATAAGTCTAAGTACTGGAATGGCTCCATTGGATGTAGAAAAAGCTTTTGATATAGTGTGGTACAATAGTCTACTACATAAGTTTACTCAATTTAGATTTTCAATACTGCTAACAAAACTTGTGCAATCCGTTTTGTCAAACAGAAGTTTTAGGGTTGTTTTGAACAAAACTGTAACTAAAACCCACTATACATACTCGTATTCCCGCGGCTGTGGCTCGGGTTTCAGTCCTAGGACCAATTTCTTCCAACAGCTTTACATCGGACTTTCCACAGCTCTTAAATTGATACTCAACAATTTTCGCAAATGATGTCTCTATTTTCTCTTCGGATTCTATTGATTTCACAATTAATATCAATCTACAATGACTACTCTTGAAATATATTTTACCAACTGGAAAATCAACATACGTATAATTGCCCAGAAGCTATCTTTTTACTCGAAAAAAAAACCTGTTCTTTACCCAGTAACAATTCAGTAATTAGGCGACCAAATAGAGAGTGGCAATCTACAGTTAAGTATTTTGGAGCGACTATTGTTAAAAAGTTCACATTTGGCCAGCACACTCAAAATACGATTAACATAATCAACAGCACGGTTAAAATACTCTGTCCTTTTAGAACCGAAATAAAGAGTACACCCTGGCCGGTTTTTAATAATGTTACGGCGAATTCAGTCGAAGGTGCTTTAAAAAGTCTGAATATTGAGGACATTCTGGTCAGATGGATAGTTTCCATGCTAAGACTATCAGCTGATAGAGTTACTCCGAAAAGAGGTGTTCTCTCTCCTCTACTCTGGGTTATTGTGCTAAATGAAGTTAGATTTAGATTACTAGAATTCAGTGGGGCTAAGGCCGTAGCGAACGGAGGGCTAAATATCTATTATTAATACTAGACAAAAAACTAAATTGGGGTCTAAATACAAGGGGGAGAGCAAGGAGAGTTATGATAGCTCTCTGTACTTGTAGCAGAATATTTGGAAAAATTTGGGGGCCTAAACCAAAGTCATTTTCTGGCTCTACACAGCAGTTGTGAGACATACGGCAGCCTAGTATGGTGGCCAGGCGCAAGTAAGGGCACTAACTTCAAGTTATTAACCGGAGTACAAAGAATGGCATGTATTGGTGTCACAGCTATGAGAACCACACCATCTGTAGGATTAGACCATACTGAATCTATTACCTTAAGATCCATTTGCACAAGAATCTGCAGCTAGAAGTGCTCTAAGATTAAGCCAATTTGAAGGTTGGAGGTCAAGCTTGACGGGGCATGCGCGGATTTTACGCATACATAGTGCCCAATTTAGACTTTCATAAGACATTTTCCAGTTCATTTCCGAGTCGGGAAGAATGGAAAGCTAATATCTCGCTAAATGATAATTTCATCTCCATCTACACTGATGGATCCAAGATGGACGTGGGAGTAGGTGAAGGGATTTTTTCTGAAAAACTCAAGTTGAACAAGTCAATTCGACTTCCGGACTATAGAAGTATTTTTCAAGCGGTGGGCTATACCAGGCGATTATATTACCTTTTTCATTGACAGCCAAGCAGCGATAAGAGCGATATCCGCCACGCAAATAAAATCAGAGCTTGTACGTTACTATCGCGAAGAGGGGTCTTGGTACGCAACACAATGTAAAGCTCTGCTAGGTACCCGGACATAATGGCGTTTCAGGAAATGAGAAGGCTGACGAGCTGGCAAAGGAGGGCTCAGAACAAAATCCTGAACGTGTTGACTTGTCAATTAGGTCACCACCCTGTAACCTGAACCTAGAATTTAGAAATAAAATGATCGCCATAGCAAATGGATACCAACAGAATCCTGTGTAATTACAAGAAAACTTTAACCGCTCTACGATAAAATCGTATTGATCAAATTCTACACTTCAACAGATATACCTTATCTTGTTTAGTGGGGATGATGACTGGATATAACAAAGAAATTGGGAATAAGCGAAGATGATATATGTAGAGGCGGTGGCAATAAGGACGCACACTAAGATACACCTCACTTCCTGTGCCAATGGCCAGGGCTCTACCATCTAACGAGTAGATTCAGATTACTAGAGAAATAGTTCTTCCAAGACTTAGAAGAACTACCAAATAAATCGGTTAATAAGATAACCAAATTTATGAAAGCATCGGGTTGGTTTAAGAACCCATATAGTTCACGAGTGGGGAAGCTGCACTCCTTGGGCTTAACAATGGATCTACATTGATCTAAGTGTGGCGTAGTAGGTCTTTCAATATCTGCGTCAACCCATCAAACCTAACCTAACCTAGTAACAGAAAATCAAAACTGAGTAAAGGAAACCAATTAATTATTTCTAAGGTTATTTTCCAAGCCATTATGTTTTATGCGTTTTGAAATTGTCCAAAATTTCTCAAAAAAAAAAACTCCTTAAAATGATTTTGAAACTACCATGAAATTACTCAACCTCACTTCTTCATGATATATCTAAAATTGAGACAGTAGCAATTCGAGTAGCCGAACTTCGTAATCGATTTATTTATTCGTGCAATCAATCTGAAAATTGTCTAATTATCAACCTAATGTAAAGATACAACTGCAATATTTACGTATACATACTTATGTATATTTCTTGTCATTGCTAGATATCTATTTATCTGATCATGTACAAAGTTATTTATTTAGTTATCTACTGTCTATGATTTTCTTATTTGTTTGTTTGTTTGTTTGTTTGTTTATTTAGTTATTTATTTATTTATTATCAACTTACTATTTATTTATTATTTACTTATTTATTTATTTTTAACTTATTTTTTTAATATTTATTATTTATTTCTTATTTATTCATTATTTGTTTATTTTTATTGTTATCAATTTATTTACTTCCTTATTATTTATCATATATGTTAAGTAACCAGTTAACACGCAGCATACTGACCACGCGTTAGAAGGGTGGCAGTGAATCCCATAGATTCGCTAAATCAACATATTCCATTTGTTTAGGGGCAGCTTGTTTCCATGGTGCCAGTGCAACGGAATCTTATTATCATACATTTGTACTGAACCGGATACACGTGCATACATCGGGCCAATTCGATGAGACAGCAACTTGAAAAGCTTGGGAGCGGTGACTTCTCAAGGGATGGATATAGTTTTACAAGTTAGTCTTAGTCTGGACGTATTGGAACAACATCTGTACTCGCGAGCGGGATATATAAAATTATATGATAGTTATATTAAAAACGGTATTTTTTTAATAGAGCGATCAGTGGGTTCGCGTTCTTATTTATTTTAGTAACTCGCGTTACGTTAACTGGCGCCCGAGCAAAGACCGGCCTATCAAAATTGTTTCCCTAATTTATCACTGTGCAAGTCCTTTCATACATAACGCTAGTTAGTACTCTCTATCGAGTTCATGCTGCTATTCCCGTGAAAACACAGTAGCTATTCTAACTCGCTATGTAACGATTTCCGGCATCACCATTGGAACATGCACGGTGATCGTCTAGATAAGGGGAATCAAATGTAAAGGAATACCACTAAGGGAGAAAGACATCAAGTCTGAACTACACTAGCTACACTATAGCGCACTTTTCGGGCCTCTCGACGATTAAGAGGTCGTCAAGACAGCTGTTCAAACCGAAATAAGAAAGAGTACCGATGAGCCCAAATACACAAAAAGTTATCCTTAGCTAAGTTAAGACGTGGAAAAAGAGACAGAGAAGCTCTTGGAGCAAGTAATCATCCAACCTTCTAAGAGCCATTACAACCCACTCGTTTGTGTTTTTCCCAATAAACCCAAGCCCTCTAGCGAGAAGCAGTATCGCATGGTTGTTGATTATAAGCGGTTGAGCAATATAACTATATCCGACACTTACCCTATCCCTGATATAAATTCAACTCTCACTAGCAAAGTACTTTACAACGCTCGACCTTACTTCGGGCTTCCACTAAATCCGTACGAAGCCATCCAACGTACCTAAGACCGCCTTCTCGACAATGAACGGCAACCATGAGTTTTTGAGATTACCCTTTGGCCTAATCTTTCAGCCGGCAATCTTTCAGCGTATTATAGACGATGACGCTTCTGTATGAAACCGTACAGAAGCAAAATCTGCTACGGATATTTAGATGACATAATTGTCTTCGGCGATAGTCTTACATGAGGCTAATTTAAAGGTCAACTTAGAAAAAAAAAAAACTGTTCATGAGTACCCAAGTAGAGTTTTAATCACACTCGATGGTATATATTGTAATACAAAAAAGGTTACCGCAATACAAAATATTTTGCCGCCCGAAAACTTAAAAGAGCTAAAATCATTCCTATGATTACTTCCTATTACCGAAAATTCATTCGCGATTACGCAAAGGTTGCAAAGCCCTTAACCAACTTAACGAGAGGAGTAAACGCTCAGGTTAGGGCCAATCAACTCGGTGAGGAGGCAATGAAAGCATTCAACGATCTAAAGAATTTGTTAACATCTACTGAGGTCCTGGATAGTCAGTCTGGTCCTAGACAATCTTTGCTCATACCTATATGGAGTAAAAAAGATCCATTTTTATACTGATCATCAACCCATGACCTTCGCATTGGGCAACAGAAACTATAACGCAAAGCTCAAATGCTGGAAGGCCAGAATAGAGGAGTATAGTTGTGAGTTGGTTTACAAACCAGGTAAATCGAACTTCGTAGCCGATGCTCTTTCTAGATTTAAAACCCAGGTAAATAATCTGTCCGACTCAGCAGGTTCTGAGACAGAAGCAGGTGGAAATGGGGAAAATAACGATTCCTTGACGGAAACGGGCAGCGATTACAATTTCTCAACAAGCTATGGAACAGAGTTCTGTAGAGCGTGCGGGCAGCAAGAGCGACGGGTCAACAGATACAGCTTTCGAAACAGTACATATCGGAAAACAGGATGCTTTAGACCAAATCATTGTTGAGGAGGGGTAAGGTGTAGACATTTTTGAAGAAACACACACTCGGCATTATTTAGCAAATCTGGGTAAAGTCGAGCTAACAGAACCTCAAAACGAGGCTGAAACCAAATATTCTAAATGGCATCAAAATTCCAGAAACTCGTATAGGTCTGTTGCAAGAGGTCTACATAGAGAACTTTGTAGGCTACAATATACATATCACGCAAAATGTCGTAGAGGATGTAGGTAATGAGGATCGCATATGGCAACTAATCAGCAAGGAAGACAGATGGGCTCACAGGAATGCTAGGGAAAACAAAGAGCAGTTGCTGGAGAAGTACTACTTCCCCCGGATAAATAGTCTGATCTCAAAATATGCAAAAACCTGCAAGGTCCGCTTGGCTAGCAAGTACGACATACATCCTGTGAGCCCTGAACTTCAACTCCTGTGTCAGCATATGGTTCCATCCACAAATTTTTCAAATTTGCAAATATTTCCACATCGAAAATACATCCCCCCTTTACCTTAGGGAAAAATTAACCAAGGTTCTGCACTATTCTACGAACCCTAAGGTGTTTTTTTTTTTTGTCTTTTTTTTTTTTTTTTGTGTGACCACGCTCTGACCACTACTTCAACTTTCCTTATGGAAGCTATAATTACGGCTGCGGAGGAGTTCCTTAGGTCTAATGGAGATATCATCTCCTTAAGAAAGAAGCTTCTCCTACTTCTACACAGAGCTACACACTCACATAGTATGTGTTCTGCAGTTTCGTCCTCTTCTAGGTAGAGATGGCAGGTGATATCCTCTGAAATTATTATTTTATTTAGGTGGTAGAGTAATTGGCAGTGACCAGTAAGGAAGCTCACAAGCCTTCTTATGTCATTTCTGCTATATTTTAGGATATCAGCTGCCTTTTTTTTGGAAGGGTTGGACAGCTCTTTTAGCTTGTCTGAGGCCTTGGAACTTATTCCAGTGGGAAATGCACATGTTGCGTTCCCAATTGTTTAAGGTTAGTTTGAAGGCATAATCAAATATTCCGCAAAAGGGTTCAGGTCCAATGAACAACTCAGAGGAACCTTTTCTGGCTAGCAGATCTGCACCACAATTTTACTTTATTGTATCGCGCCAAATTTTGTAAACTGTCGAAGCAGCTTAGAACTGATTTTGAACTGATCAGGTGGGAGAGCAGTGCTTTAAGCAGCGCTTGGCTGTCGGTGAGTATGTGTACAGCAGTACCTTTTATTCCTGATTGCAAGTTTATATTTGCACAGGTGTTGTTGCTCTGCAGTGAAAAGAAGAACCACTCGTTTTTATTGTTTGGATCAGAGTGTCATCATTTTTCATTACCTGCCTTCTTGCCTATGATCGTCAACAATTCCAGGTCAACCACTTGTGTCAAACCCATGACTCACTTTGTTTATTGCACCCTAGGCAATGCACTTGACATAGTTCACGCTGCGGTGGGTCAGTATTGCTTGGGTCTGCAATGTGACACCGCAGTGTGTGTGGTCGCTTTAAATGTTGACATAATTCGATTCGATGAGTGCAATGACGCATTTGCATTAGGAACACAATGGTTCAAATGAACTATATGATAGTGAGCCAACAGAAACAGAACCAAGTCAAGTGGTTCAACAGAACTATATCATATTGCGTAAAGGCAATTCGTGCGAATGGTTGGTTTCTGGGTTGAGGGCACAACACTCCTCCCCCTTAAAATACGAAAGGCATACGAGGCAACGAGTGAGATCTTTCGGCAAAAAGTTGTGAATAAGACAACGAATAGAGAACACCACAATTTTATTTACTTCTTCATATTAATTTTCAATTATAGATTATACTCGTATATACATTTTTTTTTCATTAAGTTGAACCAAACTTCGTGTCTTAGTGCGAATACTTTGGTTTCACAAGTTTTCAGACTTTGACTATCAGAAATTAGTTGAATTATGCAGTTGTTTGCGTCGTGATTATGTACATACAACAAAGTTTTGTTGGCATATGTAGTGATCGAATTCAGTTTTTGTACATTTATTTAAGTCTTCACTGTTTAAAAATATGTACCGTCTAATATTTTCATTAATGGCGACAAATTCGCTGTTAATCGAAACATAGCTGTGTGAATTTTGTTTGTATTTGGATGGTAATGGTGTAATCTTTACTAAGTCAAACTCCTCACTAACTAATGGAATACCTACTTGTATCATAAGGTTTTGGTTTACATAGATGGGTACGAGTATTGTTGTTGTAATTAGATTTATTATGGGTAAGTTCAAGCGAGATATTCTAATTGGAAACCTTATATTGTGTGAGAGTTCTAGTTGGATTTGATTTAATGTTGAAATGAAAACTTCTGAATTGAGAAACCTGCTGTCTAGCTTATTAATTTTGGCACCTTGTAGGATGTCAAGTAGTTGAGATTGTTTTAGAAGGATTTCTGATGCACATGTAGATGCTACATTAGCTAATTCATCAAAGCTTTTTTCAAATTGTGTGAGGTTCGTAAGTTTTAGTGTGTTTTGTCTTATTTCTTTAGTGATGGAGTTAAAGTTAATATTTATATCATGAGTGGTTTCGTTTATTGCGTCAACGACGTTAGAAATAATTGTCACCTTGTTTTCCGTTGTGTGATATAGATTACTTTGATTTTCTGAAAGTAATTGCAGTGCGTTTTCAATTTTATTCGCATCCTCTGAATCCATTGTTCCGAATAAGAATTTCCCTGCTATTCCTTTTCCATTGAACAATTCATTATTTCCTAATATGGTACTTCTTTTTGAAAATCTGTTTTTAACCCTTTGTCGTCCGACGGTACTTAAAAGTACCACCATGTTAAAGTTCAAATAAAACCTATAGACGAAAATATTTTGTTACTTGCGACCAATGGTACTTTTAAGTACCATATTATCTTCATGTTTTCTGTTGCATGTATACTTGGATTGGTCTTTTTAACAGTTTTAATGGTATTTTTTTGACAGCACGTTAGGCTTTGAAGAGATCTATTTTAGTTGATTTTGGTTTTTGTCGTAATAAATAGATAAATAATAATAAATTAAATATAATTAACAAATAAAACTATTTTTTTTTTAATTTATAACAACTTCGTCAACAAAAGAATATAAATATATTTTCTCAAAAAATGTGTTCCGACACCCCAACGGTACTTTTGAGTACCACCATCATTATTCGACCTTGAGCGTCCTTGAGAAATCAAAATATGAATTTTCCTTCTAATAAAATTCTTAAATCAAAAATTATCAGGAAAAAATAATCTTATACTGCTTTTTTAATTGCTTGGTCAACAAGGGGTTAAGTAATATACCATCAAATATTTTGTTGATATTTTTAATTTCGTTCAGTGAATTTTGTAATATTTGCAAGCTGATTTTGCAGTGATCTAATGCGTATTCTTTAATACTAAGGGTGCATAAGTCAGACAGTGTATTAAAATTCTGTTCCAACGTTTTGGTATTCGTTTTTATGTTGGTATTATTAATGTTAAAGGGGAATGTCCATTTAGTAAAAGACTTCTCGAGGACTCCAACAGGTTCCATGTATACTCCGGTTCTATTTAGTGGTTGCAATGCTACTTCTGCTAGCGTAACGTACATAAAGGTTGCGTATATGAAGATTGTTATAACGACTTTACTGAAAATGGAAACAATATCGAGGTTTTGTTTTAGTAATCTTATCGTTTTGTGATTTTTTTTTTGTGTGTGGTTATGTTGTTGTGAGTGTGTGTGTTGTGTCTCTCCGATTAAAATATTTAATTTTTATTTTATTTTATTTATTTCATCAAACAGAGTTACATTGAAATTGTACTCAAGTGATTACTCAATATAAAGATCGATACCTATTGACTTCCACCAAAGTTATTTAAAGCTAGAATTAATATACATTTAAATTTATTTTTATTAAGATCAAATTCAATTAAATCGCACACAGTGTTTGCTTCTCTTAAGCACCTAGATAAAGGATCATTAAAAGCGTAATTAACTCTATGAAAAGGAACATGAAATAAAAAACGATTTCTAAGAACACGTGTAGGAGCTTAGAACCCAACTAGGGATAAAAGATAGGGCCAATCAATATGACAATTAACCAAATCACGAATAAACATAATTAAAAAATATTTTCTTTGAAAATAAAGAGGCAGAATTCCAAACAACTCCAATCTAGTTTCATAGGAAGGCATATTTATGTTCCAGCGGAGTCTCCGCATAACAAGTCTCGTAAATCGTTTTTGGATCTTCTCAATTCTAACAGAGTGAATCTCATAAAATGGATTCCAGACTACACAGCAATACTCAAGAGTAGATCTTACAAAGGCAAAAAAGAGGCATTTTAGGGTATGGGGGTCGGAAAAATCTTTCGAATTGCGTAGAACAAAGCCCAACATTGAGTTACCTTTAGCAATTAAAAAGTCTGTGTGATTCAGAAAATTAAGTTTATGGTCAAAAATTACACCGAGGTCTTTTTTTGAAAATATGGCTGCTAATGGCATATTGCTATCTTATAAATGTAATAGATTGAAGGGAAGTTACGATAGTAACTCAGACTTTCGCATTTCGAGATGTTTAAGTGTAAAAAGTTATCACTGCACCAGATTAATAATCTTTCAAGGTCTTCCTGTAACTGAATGCAATCTTGCTCAGTCTTTATGCAGCGACAAATCTTTAAGTCATCGGCATACATTAGACAATGTGAATTTGAGATGATTTCAGGAATATCATTGATGAATAAAAGAAAGAGCAGTGGGCCAAGATAACTACCCTGTGGAACACCTGAATATGCATAAACTGGTACAGAAAGTACGTCATTTATGCGAACATACTGTATACGATTTCTTAAGTAGGAGTTGATCCATTTTAGGAAGTTAGAATATAATCCAATACTCTCTAATTTTATTAGAAGGATATCATGATTCACTCTATCAAATGCCTTAGAAAAGTCTGTGTAAATAACATTATATTGCAAACCCTTCTCTAGATTATTTAAAACATAATTGCCAAAAATTGAAAGATTTGTGCAAGTAGACCTTCCAGAAACAAAAGGGGAAATAACTCCTCGACCAAGTACAGATAAGGTTATTGTGTTCAACTAGATCTTTTCTGCCAATTTTTAATTTAGAATTTTCTGTGGATAAAATTTCTGCAATCTCATATGGTCCTTCAAAGATTAGAGTAAGCGTTTTTACTCGATCGATTCTTGATTTCTAATAACACCTGGTCTCCTACCTTATAAATGACTTGTTTTGAGTTGTGATCATAATAAGTTGATTGTTGTTTCGTATTATCTCATGTTATCTCTGTAGTTTCGATTTCATTTCGGCAACGTAATTGTCATAGTTGTATACCGGCTGTATTTGTCTATTCAAAACCGATGGTATTGATGGTTTTAATCCAAATAATGCCTCGTATGGACTATAGTTCGTGCTCATATGTTGGGTAGTGTTATAGCAGAATATAGCGTAATCTATGTATTTGTCCCAATTAGTTTGATCTTTACTAGCGTAGTTTCTTAAGTATTCATATATAGTTTTGTGTGATCTTTCAAGGACACTGTTTGACTGTGGGTGGTATGGACTGGTCTGTATTTTCTGAACCTTAAGTGTTTTACAAATACTTTTAAAAATTTCACTTGTGAAGTTTGGCCTTTAGTCTGTTAGTATTGTGTGTGGTATACCAAACGTGCATACTATTTTTTTCACAAGGGCTTCAGCTACCGATTTTTTCGTTAGATCATCTTGGAATTCGAAGTGGTCCCACTATGTCAAGAGCTATCCTTTCGAATGGCACTTTTTCTGTCGTAGTGATGACCATTGGTAATTTGTTACGCGTATGCAACTTATTCCTTTGACAAAGCTCGCATGATGAAATGTATTTATTGATGTCAACGTACATATTTTTCCAACTATATGTCTTTTTGATACGTTTGAGTGTACGTTTCCTTGATGTCCGCCTAAAGGAGTGTCCTGAAATTCGTATATAATTTGTTTGATTTGCTGTGGGTCTGTGACTTCAATAATGTTTTTGTTTATTTCCTGTTGTTCGTTTGGCAGGACTTTTTTATGGTTAACCACTTTTACTTCAGCTACTTTTAAACGCTACAACGCGTCTGCATTCGTATTTAAGTGACCCGCTTTATGCGAAACCGTGAAATCGTAGTCTTCAAGCTTTATACGCCAGCGCATTATTCTTGAGGAAGGTTCTTCGAGATTGAACATCCACACTAAAGGCTTGTGGTCGGTAATTACTTCAAAGTGTCGCCCATATAAGTATGGTCGGAAGTGCGTTACTGCCCAAACAACAGCTAAAGCTTCTTTTTCTATAGTAGAATAGTTCTTTTCTGCTTTATTTAGTACTCTACTAGCAAATACTATGGGTAAATCATTTCCATGTGTATTTCTCTGTGATAAAAAAGCGCCTATGCCTTCATTGCTGGCGTCAGTCGTTAGATAAAAAGTTTTTTTCGAAGGATATTGTAAAATGTTCGATGATTGCCTTTTTAAATTGTTTGAAAGATTCGTCACAAAATGCGTCCCATTTGAATGTCACGTCTTTGCGGAGAAGTTTCTTTAAAGGGTTAGCTATTTTTGAAAAATTTTTGATAAATTTTCTATAGTACTAAACCTAGAAAGGATTTTACTTGTTTTTGATTTTGGGGAGGTTCGATTTTGTTAATGGCCGCGATCTTTTCGGGGTCTGATTTTACTCCATCTGATGTAATAATATATCGCAAATACATAACTTCTGTTTGTAGAAACTTGCATTTGGATAATTTGAGTTTTAGGTTGTATTTGTCTAGGGCTTTCATGACTTCGTTAAGCTTTTTGTTGTAATCTTGCAAATTTCCCCCATATATCACTAAACTAAACACATTATTCCCTGTAATACAGACAGAACAACGTCCATAAGTCTTTGGAATGTAGGTGGAGCATTTCTTAACCCGAATGGCATTCTGTTGAATTCAAAGTGACCACTGGCTGTACTGAATGCCATTCTTCAGTGATCTTGATTTGGTGAATACCGTTTGCTAGGTCTAGTGTGGTGAAATACTTTGAGTCTCCGACTTGCCTAAGTATGTCGTCGATATGGGGATTGGATATGCATCTGGAATGGTAGCCTCATTTCATTTCCGGTAGTCTATTACGTCTCTCCACTTTTAATCTCCCTTTTTGGGGACTACGAGGAGGGGTGCATTCCAGGGGCTATTACTTGGTCTGATTACTTCGTCTTGCAACATTTTATCGAGTTGGTTTTTAATTTCTTGTTTATGTATCTCCGCTAGACGATATGGTCGTATATTCGCGGGGATTGTGTTTTCGGTCGTCTTAATGGAATGTTTTATTCCTGAAGTAGAAGATAATTTGTCGCCCTCTAGAAGGAACAAATGATTAAAATTCCTGCATATATCTTTTATCGACTGCTTTTCCTCTGAGTTGAGATGATTTGGGTTTAGCTCAGCTTCTAATTTTTCATGTGTCACTGGACCGTGTCTGATGAATTTTTCAGTTCTCCTTGGAATTGTTAGAGTTTTCCGCTCGCATTCGTCCGGTTTTAGTGTTTTGAATTTAATTAGACTTATAGCAGTTCCGGTGTCTAAAAGCATTTGGGCGTCTTGGGAGTTGAACTCTCTTGACGACATTTTGATCTGGCTTTTGAAGTTTGAAATCCTAGTAACCGTGCTGAAATTTGCGATGGCGCTTACCGATGCTGGTGCCTTTTGAGGTTATTCTAATTTCGCTTTTGGGACAAGCGAAAGGAGTAATGGCATACTGTTGATTTTGAAGGTTTTTAGGATTCAGGGAAGAGTTAGAAAAATTAGTTAAAGATTTATTTAAGAATTCTTGCAGATTATTTATTTGTTCAGGACTTCTATTTTGACGATGGTTTTGGTTTAAGATTGTGTAAGTTTTTTCAATTTCTTTTTGTATTTCGTATGGGTAATGACTTTGATTTCGTAAATTTGAACTAGTGGTTAGGGGTATTTTGTCCCGATTTATTGATGTGTGGGGTTGATTTTTAGAGTTATTTTCTCGCTTTTGGTATGGAAGTTTGACTTCTTTATTCTTGAATGGATTTATTTTTACATTTGAAACAGAAGACTTAGGAGTCTGAGACAGTGGTTGTGGGTTTTGTAGAGGAATTTTCTCTGGAAAGGAATCGCATTTGGAATTAGAAGATTTACAATTTAGAAACAGTGATTGCCATTTCTGGTCTTGAGGATTGTTTTTGTGATTGTTTGGTTTAGTAAATTTATGTAAGTCTCAGCCTTGAGGTTTGAATATCGAGAGTTCCCTATTTTATTTTGAGACAGGGGATTCAGTGGGTTTGATTTTCGATACAGTGGATTCAGTGAATTTGATTTCGGATACAGTGGATTTAGTGAATTTGATTTTGCTTTTAAACACCTCAATTCATATGCCTTACCTGACTCCGGGTGTTGGACGGGCCAGGTCTTTGGTAGTTTCCCGTATTTTGAGCGAAACGTTGAGGTGAATTTTCTATTCTGCCATTATTGTATTGTCTTTTTCTGCACTGGGCTATTATATGCCCGAGATTTTTGCAGTATCGACAAGATAGAGTATTTTGATTAGCTCTTGCATGCTGACTCGTATTTAAAATTTGACTGTTCATTCTGAAGTCACTTAAATGGCTGTTTGTGTTTTTATTCATTTTTATTCATTTTATTCGTTCGTGTTATGTGTTTTCGTTCGGCAGTTATGGCAATATTTATTATTTCCTTCTGACCTAGCAGTGACAATAAGTTTTTCTTCTTCCATTGCTGTGTCGATTGCCTCATCCAGATCCTTGCACCTAGCACTTTTGACTAAAATTTTTAATTGGGGTATTAATCCGTTACAGACACTGTTGAGAATCATCCTACTATTAAGAATTGTAATGGCTTTATTGGCCGCTTCATCTTTGGTGCTCGCGTTAGCATTGTTTAATTCGACGAAAAGTGCATTAGCTCTATCCGCGTAGGCACTTATAGTTTCTTTATAGTTTTGTTTGAAATGAAAAACTTCAGTCTGTATTACCTGAATAGACCGAGTTTTTCTAAAATTGTTTATAAGTGCCTCTTTTAAATCATTCCAGGCATCATAATCGTTATACTTGATGATGACGTTATATGCCCGGCAAGTTAGTTTTGATTTAACAACATCTAGAAGTTTGGCCTTATCGGAGTCAGAGGTGGTGTTTTTAGCTTGTAAATCAACAAGTTGAATAAACCTATAAGTTTTGGGCAGTTCCATCGAACTCGGGTATGAGTTTAACGGCCTGTGAAGAGCTAAACGCATTTGCCATTGTAGATTCGTTATGCAAACAAGGATCAGTTGTTATAGACGAAGATGAAGAACTGTTGGGTAAGGGTTTTTGTTCGCTAGGCGGACTAGGTTCTTTTTTTTGGTTTTTAGACGGTGGTGGAGAATGTCCCACTGGCATTTGTTTATACGACTCAGCTATGGATAATTCACTTTCTGAGAATTTGCGAGAGCGTGCTACCCTCCTATTTCTTAATGAAATATTTAGGTTAAGGTTGGACATAAATTATGCCTAAACAAGGATAAAAATTGAAAATTTTTCTTTTTTTTTGATACACTTAAAGAAAAAAAAAACTGGGTTTAGATTTACCGATGAGAGGGAGAGAAATAAAAAGAAATATGCAATGTATAAAAAAAATACAGTATGTCTTGTTATATTAATAAAGATATAACATTTATGAAATATATTTTTGTTTATCTAGATAATTATAAAAATTCAACTTATATCATTAACTTACACCGGAAACATGATGATATTTCGTTGTTGATGATGGAGTTGTTGTTGCAGGTTTGGTTGATTGCGTCAGCGTGGCAATTTCTTCCTACTCTCTTAAAACCACAGGAATTGGTATACCTCTGTGGTTTGTGAAAATGAATTAAGTTATTTGTTTTTGGTGTACACTGAATTGAATTGTTATTAATTTTGTTTTCTCGTACTGAAGTATGTTATGTATTTATGTATATTTTTTTTTGTACACTGAGTTTAATATTTTAATTGGGTTTTGTTATTAAAAAATTTATTTTTGAACTGTGTAACGAGTTTAATATTTTTCGGGAGTTAAGCCAGATGCTTTAGCTTAACCATTCCCCCCGCTGCCACCAATGTTGTTGCTCCGCAGTGAAAAGAAGAAAAACTCGTTTTTATGGTTTGGATCAGAGTGTCTTCATCATTTTTCATTCACTGCCTTCTTGCCTATGATCGTCACCAATTCCAGGTCAACCACGCAATTTGTGTCAAACCCATGACTCACTTTATTTATTGCACCCTAGGCAATGCACTTGACATAGTTCACGCTGCGGTGGGTCAGTATTGCTTGGGTCTGCAATGTGACACCGCAGTGTGTTTGGTCGCTTTATATGTTGACATAATTCGATTCGATGCGTAAAGGCAATTCGTGAGAATGGTTGATTTCTGGGTTGAGGGCACAGCACACGTCTCAATAGCGTAAAGCTCGGCCTCAAAAACCCTAGGACTCTTTCTAAGTGATTTCGTAATTTTGTACTATAATTGGGTCCATATACGCCGGCGCCAACTAAATTCATTTTTGATCCATCAGTATACAAAACGATTCCTTTTGGATCAAGCAACCGTCCAACATTATGGATTGGGATCTCAATCTCAAACCTTTTAACAAAGTAGAGTGATTTGGGCGTAAAGTCAGAAATCGTGCTGAGCGTATCTAGCTCGGGGAAGTCGATTAATAGATCCATGAGATCCACATGATCCCATGTATTGTTAACATCCTACTTTCGAAGATTAACTGCACTGCGAATTGCCACTCTTTTGATGAAAATGTGTTACGGAGTAAGTCCGATTATGGCTTCTATGGCTGTTGTGGTGCAGGTGCGCATAGTACGAGTAATTCCGAGGCAAGCTAATCTTTGAAGTTTGCTGAGTTTGCTGATGGTTGTGACCTCCTTGGTTTTCGTCCACCAGACAACGGACGCGTATGTAGTAAGGATGGGTTTTACCACCGTGGTATATAACCAGAATATGACGTTTGGGGATAGACCCCAGTTTTTGCCATACATACGGGGACACATCCACATGGCAGTGGTTGCCTTGGCAATTTTATGCTTAACATGAGAGTGCCAGTTAATTTTTTTATCCAGGACAATTCCTAGATATTTTACCTCGTCGGAAAAACACCAGCTGCAAAAACACCATCACTGCCGGGTGCCTTAAAGGGTTTAAATGAGCCGATTGCCCATGTAATTTTATCTTGACTGAACAGATTTCCAGACAAGCTGTTGATTCTTCTGGAGGTGCCACATGTGGTGCCTTCAAGAGCAACAGGTGCGTGATCATTTAAAATTGTCGAACCAGGGAAGTGGAAGAAAGTGTACCTCGAGCAAAGTTTCCAGGGTTCCCCTTCGACCGGATGTATAGGTGCCATCAGGTTTGATGAGCAATCCCACCCTGTTGGAATGATACTTTTAGAGAGCCTTTTGGAGACGGACTGCTACTGAAAGAGATTCAATGTTTTCGCAGTTCTTTCTACATGCTGCTCTCTTTTTTTTCGTCAACACTATAATTGAGTTTAGTCAGTGAGGACCTATATTCGTCCCAATTTTTATTGCGTTTTGCGGCGTTAAAATGTTTTCTCACCCTTTTACGGAGTATCTCTAGCTGGTCATTCCACCACGGTATGTTCCGTTTGTTGTATTGTAATTTTTTGGGAGACAGCTACTCCTGAGGGAAGAGATTAGACAGTCATTTAGTTGGCAGGTTCCCACATCCACATCACATTTTGATCTTAAAGACGTGAGCAGCATGTCATCTTTGACCGCGAGATTTTCGCGAAATTATGCCCAATTAGTTCTTTTACGTGCGTAGTGTAAATGTCCATGATTAACCCCACCTGAAATGTTAAATCTGATATGCTGATGATCAGATAGTGAGAGTTCATTAGACACGTGCCAATTGATGACAAAGTTAGAAATAAAAGGGCTCGAGATTGTGAGGTCAAGTACCACTTCTCGAATGGAATTTATAAATATTGGTTTGTTACGTTCATTACATACAGCTAAATTTCTACTTGTAATATAATCAAGAAGTAACTCACCCCTTTTGTTGGTGTGGCTGCTGCCCCATACCACATGATGGGCATTGGCATCACATCCAATGATCAGTTGCCAGTTGCGACGGTGACATAGGTCAACCAAATTCTGTACAGCCATAGGCGGAACAGATTCCGAGTCTCCAGGGAAGCGGGCGAAGGCGCACACGATCTCCCGAACTCCTCCTATTATCGGAATCTCAATAATACAGGCTCGTAAGTCTCTGCTGATGAATTCTGTGATGGGAAGAAAATTAATTTTAGAACTGATTAAACAAGCAGCCCTAGGCATTAACTCCCCATGGGCATATAACAACTTAGATGTCCTATTATGAAGGCCCTTTATTTTACCTCTAATCACCCAAGGCTCCTGGATGAGACCAAGGGCGATTTTATCCCGGATAAACCGTTGGCTAAAAATGTCCGAAGCACCTTTAGCATGATGCAGGGTACCCTGCAGCACTTTGATGTTATACTTCATCATTTATGCTTGGTGTTTTTGTGGGATGGTTTCTTTTTACTGGCAGGCGTGTTAGTGCCTGAAGCTGTCTTAATAACAGGAGTGGGTACTGATGCCACACCCGCTACATGAGAGTTCAATGTTGTCACCGTCGAGGTACCAGCATCGCAGATCTTCGGATTCTGCAAAGTGGCTACACTAGACACAATAGTACTAAGAGCATCCACTTTGGAGACTTCTGAAGTCTTCGGATTCTGCTTTGCAGGCAGTAGATTTTTTTTGAGTAGATTTTTGTACACCTGAGACCTTGTCCGTGCTCTTCAGGATCAGCCTAACTCTACCAAAACAGTAATCCACATTGCCTTTTAGCATCTTTAGGCGATCCATCGAGCAGTCTGTGACACCTAGTACCAGATGAACAAGATCCCTCTCGATGGTTCTTTGTATGACTCTCCAGTTTCTTTCGAAGAGATTAGTATTCTGAGCATCGAGAAGCGTCAGATTTTTACTGTTCGCAAAGCCGGTACTTTGTGGAAAGAACTCACGGATGATATGCGGATTCGGGAATGGGTTCTCTTCCACTAGCATCATGTTCAAATCACATTTCCCTCTATTTTTTTCAAAATTGCCAGAGCATACGACTAGGAGCCAACCTGATTTGTGAAACAAACCATGAAATTGTGGTTTAGCGACCTCGTCAACCAGCTCAATGATAATGTCCATGATGGCATTTTGGACGACGGCCATTTGCTTACCACTAAAGGTACTGTGTGCCAAATCAACGGGAACCACACCCAATTTGACAATCCTTACTGTGTCCCTGTAAGAGGTCTTGTCGAGTGCGGCAGTCCCGGTTCTAGCTTTTTTCTTCTGTGTAGGTCTGAGAAGATTTGGCTACCTCTAGAGCACGTTCTCTATAGACGCCGTTTTTTAAGGTAAGATTAAATCGCCTCTTTTCAGCCGAAGTTAGTTTTAAGAATCCGATGGCTAGGGACACTTTATCGACACCAACTTCAACGGCAGTGCAACCGGATTGAACTGAGTGTTCGTTCGAGAGCATGCTGGATGATTCTCCGCAGAAAGTGTCTGAGTCAGAGTCGAGATGAGAGGACAGATCCACTTCAACTCGGCTCTTATCAACGACACTGATGAGAGGGTCGGTCCTATTGGCAACGACCTCCTCAAGATTTACGGGTAGCACAGTCGCTGTTCCATAATTTGATGCAGTAGAGGGTGCATCACCCTGTGAAATTTTTGTTATTTATTCTGAAATTTTGAAACCACGAGTAGTCGGGAAAGGAAACATCACCCACAGCAGAGCCCGGTATACTGTGGGAAGCCATAAAATGGAGCAGGAGGCCGCCTGGTATCCTGAGTTCGCATACTAACGACTAAGCACACCGTTAACCACGCATCCCTCGGCGTATGCTGCTCCACCTTTGATTAGAGATTTTTTTCGAGAGGTTGTCTCCTCACGTTGCACACTTTGGCCGAATGCCTCAGTAATGAATTCAAGCCACATAGTCCAGCGAGGCGCAAGAGAAAACAAAGTCCGGTGGAGCGACTCTGGGCTGGTAGGCAGATTATCATGCTGTAGCATTCGTTGCCCGGCGACCGCCCCGAGGAGGCAGTGAGTCTTCTTGTAACGGTTACTAAATAAGGATAGTACAAAAACTTAACCCTAAAAGACCGAACCTAGTTTGGATTCAAGAACACATAAAGTGAAATTAGGAAAAGTTTATTCTTCGGCAAAAGTGGTTAACTTGGCTGATCTTCCGGGAATAATTGTTGGGGTCATCCTGCTTCTAATTGGGATTGGCTTAAATATACAAAGATTAAAAAAATGAAAGTAATCTAAATTCTGATACAGATTCGATGTTTAAATGGTGTAAATTGAAGTTAAATGTTTTGACAACCAAAAGTATGTACATCGCCAGGGTGATACTGCCTTGACGAACCTTCCTGTTAGTCCAATGGGGAATCAAAAGAGATTCTCCTCAAAACATTGGTGACCCCAACGTGATCAAGTACATTGCTTGTGTCACAACCACAATATTTGTTGCCCCCCACCAGAAGCAAGGAGCAAGTATTGAGAACTCTCACATCATTTGAACAGTATTACCAGGGCATACATTGGTAAAATTGAATAGCGTTACCAGGGCATACACTGGTAAAGGACACTTAATTTAAAATGCGTAACCAGGGCTATAACACTGGTTCATAAGGCATCGAGGTGAGTCTAGAGGAGCTGGCATCAAATCAAGAGTCGACGGATGGACCCTCGAGATGGACCTCCGACAATCTACAAAAAAGGCTGCTGCAGTTGGAGACTCTGGGGGAGAACTTCAAGAAGGTCATCTCGGAGATTTGACACAAGTATAGCACGGCATTGCACCACCACTATTTCGCCAAGGAATACTACAGCGGCATCAGCAAGCTGGTTAAAGACACAGTGTCAGACATCATGGTCAAGATCGAAGCATCAAATAACCCAGCGTATAAAGCATATTATATCAGGGAAGTACCAGGCAAATCCCAAGGGCAGGAAAAACAACTGGTGGATTGGAGAGGTCATGTCGCTGCAGCCTCAGCACAAGGGGCAAATTAGTTCGGCTTGAACCCAAAGCAAGATTTAGGTCTACTGGAGATGGGCGACAAATTCGGTCCTATCGCCAAACCCAGAACTCAGATTTCTGGGCTAATCCAAAAACAACAGGCAATGATTAATGTGATAAAGAAGACATTAACACAACTGGCAGAGGATAAGGAGCAGCATACAGTAGAGTTCTACACCGTAAAGGTCAAAGCTAGAAACGCTACGCAGCAAAAATCGGGATATGATGGAAGGACCAAATACCTCCATCTACGACGTAGATGGGTATTTTTTGATCGAAGAAGAGGTTCACAATGCAGTTATCAAATTGCATGAACAGTCAAGGTCAGCCTCAGAAATCCCAATGACTGCTCATTAGAATCCTCCCGCACTGACTAACCAAATTTCAAAATTACCGAAAATAGTGCTGCCCAGATTCGATGGAGACTATTTAGAATAGAGACAGTTTCGCGATTTCTACACGGAATTGGTGCATAACAAGCCGATTTCTCATTGCCAGAAAATGTGGTACCTCAAAACCACGCCTCACAGGCGAAGCCGAGAAACTTACTCGGCACTTCACAACAGCTGAGGCCAATTATAGCGCAGCTTGGAAGGTCATTACAGATCGCTACGAGAACACCCGTTTATTGGTCGCAGCGCTCCTCAACAAGTTAATTATGCAAGTAACAATCCAAAATGAAAGTGCATCAATGATCAAGGGCCTACATGATACTACACAAGAATGTCTCCTTAGTCTAAAGAACCTAGGCGTTGATACAACAAATTGGGACCCACTACTAATGCATATGTTTCTCAAAAGGTTGGATTGAGCCACTCATTCATTATGGGAACAGTCGCTTAAGGAACCAAAATCACTGCCATCAGCAAAAGACTTCTTGGCATTTCTGGAAACTCGATTCCAGTCTTTAGAAGCATTGGGACCGAGAGCATACAAGACGTATCAAGAAGAGCAACATAAACGACAAGGAATGCCACGAACATTACCGACGATTACAACAGCAGGGCTAGCATGCATAACATGCAGGGGTGATCATCAATTATATAGTTGCCGAAGTTTTTGAACTTAAGCCCAAGGAATCGCTTAAATCGCTTGTGCAAAAGGCAAGGTACTGCAGAAACAGTTTGCGTCCAGGTCTCAACGCAAGTGATTGCAGTTCCAGGTGCTGCATGAAATGCCAAAAGAAACACAACACACTCCTTTATCTGGAAGATGCATCAAAGGGACAATTTTCGGACTCTACGGCTGTAAGAAATACAAAACCGTCTCCCAACAACACGGAGAGATTAGGTAATCTCACTGCGAAATCCGTTACTCTAAAGGCGAATTCAAGGCAAGAAGGCACAAACGTCCTACTAAGCACGGTAATAGTTCAGCTACAAACTAAAGAAGGAGATAAAATTGATTGCAGAGCAATATTAGATTCAGGCTCACAAATCAACATAATCACCGACAGAATGATCAAGAAACTCGGATAACAACGCAAAGTTCAATGGTCGTTGAAGGTAGAGCAACACAAAGGGCTCCAAGAAGAGTTAGTGTTTTAATGCATTTAATATTATTTATTTTTTAATACTTATCATTTATTATTTATTTATTAATTATTATTCATTGTCTATTATATATCACCTATTTGTTATTTATTTATTTATTAAATTATGTGTAATGTCTTTTTTATTATATGTATATATACTCATATATCTGTTTACACTTTAATTTCTTAACTTTCTGTAAAGCTAATCTGAATCGAATATTGTCTTCATCGCCCCCCATCTCTCTCTCCACTGATTAAATGAAGGTTTTTAGTTGTAGCTTTCCTTCAGAATACTCGTTCTTTTTATATTATCTGTGATTTTGTTAATAGCTATAATACATTTTTTCAGCTGTAAGGTAGATATACCATATCTCTGTAAATTGTGCAATAGTTTCAATAAAGAAAAACAATGTAAATCTCTGCTACAATAAAGATAAAGATAATAAAATATTAAGTGGATATTCTGCGAGAATCGAAGCTTTTGCGCTTCCAAGAATCAAACGATAGACATATCCGGATGGGTCATCCCGCAATCTGAATACAAAGATCTACTGCTTGTAGCTGAATTTTGCCATAAATTTCTTGCAATCGGACAAATAAAACTATACGATGAGCTGCCAACCTTGCAGAATACTGTTTTCGGGTGGATAGTAGCGGGCAGAATTAGGAGGAAGCAAAAACCTTGACAAATATCTCACTCAACGATGTTTTACATACAGGGTCTGTACTACGAGAAGAGTTATTCAGTGTATTATTACAATTTCGGCTACCTCGATTCGTATTCACTGTCGACATACAAAAAATGTACAGACAAATCTACTTAAAGGACGAGGATTTTTTCGTTTTTTTTTTTTTTTTTTCGAGGGTAGGTAAAAAATCTTCATGAAGACACTACCAGGGTGGGTCAATAAGTCCCTGAAAAATGAAATAAGGAACACTCTTTTCGGTATAAAAACCTTTTATTTTTCAACAGTCTTCTTTTAGCTCTATACACTTCATCCAACGTTTCTCCAATTCTTTGGTGCCGTCCAAATAATACGATTTCTCGAGCCCCTCAAAATAAGCGTTTGTTTCAGCGATGACCTCTTCATTCGACCCAAATCTCTTACCTCCGAGCCATTTCTTCACGTTTGGAAACAAGAAATAGTCGCAGGTGGCTAAATCTGGGGAATATGCTGGATGAGGGAGGAGTTCGTAGCCTAACTCCTGCAATTTTGCCATTATGAAAAAGAACTTTTTTCTTCGCCAAATACGGCCGTTTTTGCTTCAAATCGGTTTGGAATCGATCCAGCAGCTCTGCATAATATGCGCCGGTGATCGATTTACCCTTTTCAAGGTAATCGATGTGAATAACACCGCGCGCATCCCAAAAATATGTCGCCATGACCTTGTTTGCTGACAAAACCGCCTTGGCCTTCTTTGGCTTCGATTCACCAGGAGAAGTCCATTGTTTTGACTGTTTCTTGGTTTCTGGTGTGTTGTGGTGAATCCAGGTTTCATCCACGGTTACGAAACGGCGCAAAAATTCAGCCGAATTTTTCTGGAACATCGCCAAACACACCATTGAAGTTGTGAAAAGAATGCGTTTGCTGTCGATTGTGAGCAAACGCGGCACCCATCTTGCGAAAAGCTTTTTCATGTCCAAATATTTATGTAAAATCTAAATCACTGAGCCATGTGATAAGCCTGTGGCCTCTTTAAGCTCGCGCACTTTCACTCGCCGATCGTCCATTATCAAACCATGGATTTTGTCGACCATTTCTGGTGTGGTGACCTCAATTGGGCGACCAGAACGTTCGGCGTCACTTGTGCTTGAACGACCGCACCGAAATTGAGTAAACCAGTGATGAATGGTTCCAATCGATGGTGAAGAGTCCCCACAATATTTGTCAAGCTTTTGTTTTGTTTGCATAATAGTTTTTTCTCGCAAAAAATAGTGTTTAATGAGCACTCGAAATTCACTTTTTTCCATTTTAACGAAAATGCTAGTAGGCGTCTATATAAAATGGCTGCCACAACAAAACTATTTGACAGATCTGTCTGAAAGTTTGGGTGCGTTCTTTTGAAAGATGACTCTTGACAAAAAAAAAAAAAAAAAGGTGACGACACAATTTGTGTTAATTTTCAGGGACTTATTGACTCACCCTCGTAATTTCTGTGCTCGTTGGTTGTTTAAATTTGATGCCTTTTTGCCGGCTTCTTGTTATGTTCTGTTAAACCTTTTGGTATTTGTTAGTAATGACGTTGTATTATATTCACATTGGAGCTCCAGGTCCCCAATAACTGTGTCTCAATGCGCGATATATATTTCAATGTTTTCCCTATCGCTGCCTAGACTATCTGTTGTTGCTACAGCCTTGTTTAATGTGATTGCGGAGTCGATTTGTAAAATACATCCTATAATTAATGGTAAATTCACTACCAATGGCCAGTTCCTAATTACGGAATTGGAACTTTGCTTGATGGTACCCATCGTCGTAGGAGAATGTCAGTTGACAACTGATCTTCTATAATTTGGAAGATTTGGGATATGATATCCTAACAAAGGAGAAATGGACTTACACTTCCAACAATTGTCGCGAAATGCACGTGCATTTAAACATGGACAAAATCTGTGCGCGCAGGGTACCGAAAATGCTCACGCCGTTCGACAAGCAACGACGACTAGAATGATGCAAACATTTTTCAAGCATTTCAAACATCCGTAAGAGGATCGATAGCGCGTACTCATAGTAGTGTGAGATTTTTACTCACTAAAAAAACCTCCCTTCGTGATAAATTTCTTTGATTACTACAACTAAGTTTTGACTTATCCAGCAGTTTTTCTTTCACGTATTGAGATCGTTTAGCAGGTCCCTTTCCATTGAAAGTTCCTGCTTGTTTCGCAAATTAGACGCGGTTTCTTGCTATCGCGTTAAGTCGAAAGGTTTAGTCCTTTGTAGACGACGCAGTAGATTCTAGAATTCTAAGGACTTCATTGTTAACGTGTCCTTGTAATTTGTCTTTATGCTTACGCGCGAAGTTTTTGATTTCATGTTCGACTGTTGCAATTCCTAAATCTCTATGGATATCGCTATTTCTAATAAACCACGGTGCATTAACTATTGATCTTAGTACTTTATTTTCAAAAGTTTGTAAAATATTGACATTACTTATTTTGGTACAACCCCAGAATTGTATTCCATATGTCCATACCGGCTTTAGCACTTGCTTGTATAAAAGCAGTTTGTTCTCTATATTAAGCTTGGAATGTTTTCCAAGTAACCAGTACATTTCTCTGTATTTGGTTTCGAGTTCTTTATGTTTTTTCTTCACGTGCGATTTCCACTTCAGCTTAGCATCAAGTGTCATAACAAGATTCTTAACCTCGTTTGCAAATGGAATTTGAACCGAGTTTGAAAAGATCGACAAATTATTTATTTTCTTATAAGTAAAATTGACGTGAACAGATTTGTTTTCGTTTAAAGCTAGTCGCCTAATCTTTGTCCATTCATTTACTTTATTCAATGCTTCTTGCAATTTTTCAGTTGTTTTTTCGATCGTTTTAACCGTTGCCAGGATGGCAGTTGCTATTACGGTGCATTCTTCTTGCGGTATATCGCGAGTATATATTGTAATTGGTACAAAAGCGCTCCAAGGACACTTCCCTGCGGCACCCTAGCCCTTATTTCTTTAAATTCTGAATATTCATTTCCGTGTTTGACTCGAAAAAGTCGATTCGTCAAGTATTTTTCCAGAATATTATATAAGTGTTCCGGCAGAACTTCCTTCATGCCAGACCTTGTCAAAAGCTTGAGAAACATCAATCAATACGCTCTAGCAAATCTTTTTTTCTTCGTAAGCTTTCTCAATTAAATCAGTTATTCTATGCACTTGGTCTATTGTTGAGTGATTGGTTCTAAACCCAAACTGGTGATTGGGAATAAGAGATCTTTCTTCTATAACCGGCTGTAATCGCTTAAGTACTATTCTTTCGGAAACTTTAGACATAATCGGCAGCAGCGAAATAGGTCTATACGATTTTTTATCATTCGGCGGTTTTCCTGGCTTAAGAATCATTGTTACTTCCGCGACTTTCCATTGACTCGGAACATATTCTAGTCTTATCGCTGCGTTTATAATGTAGAGGAACTTAACTCACGCTTTTCTTGGTAACGATTTAAGAAGTTCTCCTGTGATTAGGTCGTATCCAGCAGCTTTATTCGGTTTCAGTTTCTTTATTTCTTGTAGAAGTTCGGTCATCCTTGCATTTCTTACTGTGTAATTGTGAAGTGCTATATCCGACGCATTATCATTTTCAACAAGCGCTTGTCCATCAAATGGTTTAAATGATTCTTTTAAATGGGCGGCAAAGACTTCTGCTTTGTCTTTATCATTCTTGCCCCATTCGTTGTCATTTTTCTTGATTGGGGCCGCTTGTATTTTCGGTTTTTTAATGCCTTTTATAGCTTTCCAGAGCGGTTAAGCTTTCAATTCTAGTTTGTATTGTCCGATTTTTAAAATCAATAATGGTCTTTTTTAGCAAGTTACACTAGGGATTTAAATGCGATTTATGTTGCGGAGCACGAGTTTCTTGCCATTTTTTACGAGCTTTTCTCTTCCCCCTTACCATTTCTTTTATTTCCGGTGGATATTTTTGGGCATGATTGATCGGCGTTTTCCTTTGATAGGGAGTATTTTTCCACGCGGCGCGCTGTAGAACTTCAACAAAACTATCAACTTCAATTTCGAGTTCAGAAGACGTCCTAAGTGATACTCTCAGTTCGATATGTTCTTCAACGTCTTTTTTAACGCCTTCCCAATCAGTTTTTCTGCTAGTTAGTCTAGCAGGCACATCTTTTTTTAATTAGGCGTTCGCTCATCGGTAGAATGATAGGGGAATGATCGGAAGAGAGATCAAAACTTTCATCAATTTTAATACATTTGTCTGGTATTCCCTTTACAACAAAGAAATCGATCAGATCGGGTATTTTGTTGCTATCAGTCGGCCAATATGTTGGTTTATTAGTCGAGTCAAAGTCGCAACTGTGTTGCATGCAGGCGTTGTAAAGTGCTCTGCCTTTTTATGAGACACATCTTGAACCCCAGAAGGTGTGTTTTGCATTAAAATCACTGCCAATAATAAAATTCTGTCCAAGAGAGCTGAAAATATTTATAAAATAAATTTTTTCAAGCCTGCATCACAGTGGACAATAAATAGACGAGACATTGAAAGAGTAATGTCCATTTTCACGCGTACAGTGCTCACTTGCATTGTTTCAAGCTCTATCATAATCTCTTCAGAGTGTTCGATCCAATCTTTTATGATTAAAGACGATCCGCCTCTGGCCCTTTCCGACGGGTGATAGGCGTGATAGGCACTGTATCCAGTAATATTTACACGCGATAGTTTCGTCAGGTTAGTTTCACAGATCAAACATATGTCAATGTCATTTTCCCGTAGAAATATTTCTAGCTCCTCTAGTCTTTGTATGAGACCGTTGGCGTTCCATGCAACAATTTTAAGAAGTTTCGTCATGTTAATTTTGAAATGCTCCTATTGTTAAGCTTATATTCAAGCTTCTCCAACCTTTGGACAATTAGCATGTTTGTTTTTGTTTGCTCCTCAAGCCTCGCAAGGATAATGGAAAAGACGTGAGATACGGGGTTTTCCGAATTATCAGTGTTCGTTTTTGTTGATGTTGATGCTTGAGCACGCGTCTGCATGTCAGAATCTGATAGCTTTTCTTTAGGCGCTTTTACCTTAACCCGGTGTGGAATTTGATTGGTGTTTGATGTCGCAGCTTGAGCGTACGTAAGCGCGCCAGGGTCGGCTCGGTTGTCTCTAGTCACCTTTCTTGCAGCAGTTTTAGACTTTCCCTTATTTACCGGTTTTGAGGGTGGGTTTTCCGGCTTCATAAGTCGATCTCTTCTTTTTTGTAATTCTTTGGCTATTTCACAGCCTCTGTAATTAGCCGGATGCTTACCATTGCAGTTAATACACGCTGCAGGGGTTTTTTTTGTTTACACCACACTCTTGACTAAGATGTTTACCGGCGCATTTGACACATCGCTGTTTTTTTCGGCAATATGTTTGCGTATGGTTGAATCCTTGGCATCGTTTGCACTGAGGTATCAACCTTGTATTTTTGCGCATGGGTTCGATTTTGACTACGACATTCAGAATTGTTCTTATTTCGTAAATCTTTTCTAAACTCTCAGCCTTATCAAAGGTTAGCATAAAAAGATGAAGCTCGCGCTTAACCATCATTTCCTCGCCTTCCAATTTTTGCTTTTCCCGTTTAATTAAGTTTACCGCATCGACGATTTTAAAGTTTTTGTTCTTCAAATCGTGAACAACGTCTTCCTTTCGGCATGAGGCATGAAGTCCTCTAGCTACGACTCGTATCGGTCTTTCAGATTTATTTTCATACGTATACCACTGGATTTTTTCAGTATTCAGTTTATTAGATACTGAGCGGTAACTGTCTGAGTCCTTTACGTTTACTTTCCATTTGTTGTTGCTGAGCGATGTTACTTCAAAATCGGATAGCAACAAAGGTTTGAGAAAAGAATCCAGTTTATTATAGTCTGCAATTCCGATCTTGTATATATTATTTCGTGGATTTTCTTCGGCACACGTGCTTATTTTGTCAGGCTGTTCTTTACCTTCTCGTTTATTTTGAGTGTTTTCTTGCCTCGTGAACATTTCGGGCAACGAGCCAGCTTTTCGTTTCTTGACGTCGTTTTTTTAGAATCCAATTGATTTCCCGACTTAGTTCTTCATCATCCGTTTTATAATCCGTGTTATCAGGGACGTTTGAACTCGCAGCAGACTCATTACGAGGTTTCGATGTATCATTAAATGCTTTATCTTCTGCTTTAAGTACATTTAATTCCTTCTTAGTTCTTCGCAGAGGAGTTCCATTTTACTTAGCCTGGTCCGGAGTTAAGTATTTTCATCCGTAAGGCTTTGAATTTTCGCTGAAGTCCGTTGTTCGTGCGCCGACACTATCGATGTCGCCGGACTTCTAGTTCCGCACGTTTTCATGGTAGATCTTGATGTCGGAGATCTAATTACCCTAGTACCTTTTTTAAAAGGGTCAGATGAACGCAATAAATGGCTCTCCCCAGAATCCGTAGAGCCAACCTACGAAGAGGGTGGATTTTCCAGTGTACCTGGACTGCCACCTGGGGTATTTATATCTTTCGTTTTGTTCACTGCATATTTTTATATACGCCATACTCGGTATACGGAGGGTGGATTTTAGTTGCCTTTTACGACAGGCATGCCTATCTCGGGTATATTCTAACCCCTACCCGAACGGATATAGAGGATAAAAGATATCAATTAATTTGGTGGCGAAATGATCCAAATCTACCTATCCGCTGCTATCAGCTTAACACTGTAAAGTATGGAACGTCTTCCGTTCCAAAATGTTTGCAACGTCTGGCCCAAGAGGAGAGTGCCAAGTTACCTTTAGGGGCTGAAGTACTACCAACGCAATTGTTGGCAGCGTAATTACAGCTCGGGATAAGCAATCACTCAATATGGCAGGCTTCAAACTACACAAATGGTGTGCGAATCATCCTCAACTACTACGCAATATTGCACCAGAAGATCAAGCAGTACAATTACACTTCCCTGATGGAGGTGATTCATCCACCACAACTCTCGGTTTAATATGGATACCCAAATCTAATAACTTCTGTTTATAGATCAGTTCTCCGATATATCATAACCAAAAGAACTGTGGCATCCGAAATAGCCCAACTATTCAATCCGCTTGGAATGTTTGCACTAGTAGTCGTAACCGCCAAGTTATTTCTGCACGCGTTACTCGTATGGAGACTTAAATAGGATTGGGACGCATCCTTACCACTGGAACTACACACCCGATGGACTCATTTCCGACAAAGCCTATATTCACTAGAAAGATTCCAGATTCCCCGACATATTTTTGCCGACCGAATTCCTCGTACTGTACAGTTGCATGCATTCGCTGATGCATCGGAGAAGGCTTATGGTGCTGTCATATACATGGGGTCTACGGACAACGACGGAAGGACGATAGTACGACTCTTGTGTTCAAAGTCCAGACTGCCTCCCCCTCCACCAAAGAAAACCACTCTTCCAAGGCTAGAGTTATGCGCAGCAGAATTAGCAGTCAAGTTAGTTGATAGAGTAAGACGGTGCCTTAAGATTAAAGATAAGCCCACTTTCCTATGGACTGGCTCGGAAATAGTCTTAGCACTTAGCGTCAACGGACTTTCAAATATTTGTTGGAAACAGAATAGCCTCCATTCATCCATTCTCCATACCAAAACAATGGAGACATATCAGATCCAAAGAAAATCCAGCAGACCCACTATCAAGAGGTATGATCCAAAGTCATGTCAGATCCAAAGAAAAGCCAGCAGACCCACTATCAAGAGGTACACCCGCAGAAAAATTAAGGACCTCTAATTAGTGGTTCTACGGACCACCGTTTCTACATAGCGAGGAGAAGATCTCAATATTAGCACTTACAAATTTTGTTATGATCGAATGATCATAACTGAGTTGAATTACATAACAAGGCTGATGCTGATTTGTGTGAGGTAAAGGTCATGCGGCAAAATCTGGCTATTTAAGTCATATCGTAATTACATGATCTATATAATGATAAACAATCAAATTATTTATTAAAACTGGGTTGCCGGAGTACAATAAACAGTACAGTGAAACAAAAAATCAATTAGGAATTACAGTGTGATAATATGGAAAAGTTATGAAAAATTAAAGTAATGAAAATAATGATTCAACATTCCGCCGACGTTGATAGGCTGTGCCTTCAAGATGACAATGGTAATGGAATATCTTTGCAATACATCGCCTAGTTGCACCAGTGGTCATTTTGAGGGTAACGACCCTAACTCCGTCGTCACTGCCTGGGTGAATATCAAGAACCCGTGCCATTGCCCATTTTTGCGGATGAAGGTTGTCGTCCTTTATCAAAACCAAAGTCCCAATTTCTACGTTAACCTCAGAAGTGGTCCATTTTTTCCGCTGTTGAAGATTGATAAAATATTCCTTAGACCACCTGGTCCAAAACTTCTGCCTCAGTTCCATAAGTCGTTGTCACCTTGAGAGCTTAGATAAATTTGACTCTTCGATGATTGGTTCTGCTAGAGACCTCAACGGCTCTCCAATTAAAAAATGACCTGGAGTTAATATCTCTAAGTCGTATGGATCCGCAGACATAGCAGTCAGTGGTCGGGAATTTAACAGGGCCTCAATTTGTGTAGTCAGCGTACAACGTTCTTCGTAGGTAAGACCGGCATTGGCAACAACCCGACGAAGATGGTATTTCACCGATTTGACCGCTGCCTCCCACAAACCATCAAAGTGAGGGGAGTGAGGTGGTATGAAATGGAACGTAATGTCTTCTTCAGCACATATTGTAGTCATTTTAAGTCTTTCTTGTTGGTCCGAAAAAATGCGTTGGAGTTCAGCAAGCTCTCGATTAGCACCAACAAAGTTTGTGGCATTGTCACAGTACAAATTTTAGATGCGACCTCGTCTGGCCACGACTCTACGAAAAGCAGCGATGAAAGCATCAGAGGTGAGGTCACTTACCATCTCCACGTGTGTTGCCTTTGTGACGAAACAGACGTACTCGTATATGGCCAAGTATGCTTTGTAAGGGTGTTTGCCACGAATTTTCCAATGAACCATAATTGGCCCCCAGAAGTCGACGCCTGTATTTAGAAATGGCCTACTCGTAAATTGTGTAACTTGATGTTTCGGAAGGGTTCCCATTATTTGCTGCATCGTGTGAGGCTTAGTATGAAAACATCTCATGCATTGATTCACCACCTTCCGCACCAGCTTGCGTCCATTGACTATCCACATTCATTGATGGGAAAGGGCTAACAGAGCTTGCGGTCCATCGTGAAGATTTGAAGTATGCAAAAAAGAAAGAATAGAAAACGTTAGAGCATTAGTATTCGAAACCAAAATCGGAAATTTAATATTGTAGCCTAAATATGCATTTCTTAATCGACCACCCACACGAATAACACTTTTCCGAAAATTGTGTGTCCTGTCACGGTCGCCATGAATAATTTCAACAAGAGCTTTTGTGAAATGTACTACGAAATAAAAAACAAATAATAATCCACTTCGGCTATAATATATTTTTTTCTGAGTTCAGCACAATGCGACGTCTTTCCTCGACGATCTTCCAAAAACCAAAGAACCATATGACGATTGCTCTCACACAATTCAATATCAGCACTTATCAATTCTGTTATGATGGAATGATCATAACTGAGCTCTAATTACATAACAAGAAACGTTTGCATTTGGCCACTGAAGAATAGCCACCTTTTCAGCATATGCACTCGGAAGATTGAGACATTAGTACTGACATACTGTGCTCAGTAGCGCTTGGTCGAAATTAATTCGATTTAGATTAATATTGGTTGGGCATGGACAACGAACGACCTGAACTAGAATTAGTTGAACTGGACGAAGATCTATGCTCAAGTGAAATACATCGGTTGTTGAGAAATTCAGACAAATTATCCCAAGACGGAAAATCTTTGTGGCTATTTTCATCATCCCATTTCAGCAATGTTTCATTATCCAATTTAGATAGAACCACATGAACCACGATGGAGTTAAGTATGTTTTGTTCAGGTCCCAGCGAACGCTGTTTGTTTCCCCATAGTATATTGCGGTAGAAATAAGAATAATAGTAACTTATTGCGGACTTTGATACTTATTCAATAGAACACAGGTAGATAATCCCGTTACTATGCAGTTCGATCCGCAAGGCGTTCTTATCCACAATTATCTACAATAACGTATGCTCTTCAATAACCGAGTACTCCGCAATTGTTTGATAATTTTATTATATTAAAATGTAATCCGCAACGTGTTTCACCGAATGACGCGCACGACACAACACTTATTTTTATCAAATGTTTTTTTTTTTTTTTTAAAAAACATAGACACTTTTCCGAAAATTGTGTGTCCTGTCACGGTCGCCATGAATAATTTCAACAAGAGTTTTTGTGAAATGTACTACGAAAAAAAAAAAAAATAATAATCCACTTCGGCTATAATGTATTTTTTTCTGAGTTCAGCACAATGCGACGCCTTTACTCAACGTCTTTACTCAATGATTGCTGTCACACAATTCTATGATCATAACTGAGCTCTAATTACATAACAAGAAACGTTTGCATTTGGCCACTGAAGAATAGCCACCTTTGCAGCATATGCACTCGGAAGATTGAGACATTAGTACTGACATACTGTGCTCAGTAGCGCTTGGTCGAAATTAATTCGATTTAGATTAATATTGGTTGGGCATGGACAACGAACGACCTGAACTAGAATTAGTTGAACTGGACGAAGATCTATGCTCAAGTGAAATACATCGGTTGTTGAGAAATTCAGACAAATTATCCCAAGACGGAAAATCTTTGTGGCTATTTTCATCATCCCATTTCAGCAATGTTTCGTTATCCAATTTAGATGAACCACATGAACCACGATGGAGTTAAGTATGTTTTGTTCAGTTCCTAGCGAACGCAAGGCGGTTAAATGCGAATTAACGCTATCGACTATGTTCCGCAAATGAGCTGACATACTTCGACCACTTCGAAGTACGTCAAAAATCCTTTTTTGGTTTCCCCATAGTATATTGTGGTAGAAATAAGAATGATAGTAACTTACTGCGGATTTTGATACTTATTCAATAGAACACAGGTAGATAATCCCGTTGCTATGCAGTTCGATCCGCAAGGCGTTCTTATCCACAATTATCTACAATAACGTATGCTCTTCAATAACCGAGTACTCCGCAATTGTTTGATAATTTTATTATATTAAAATGTAATCCGCAACGTGTTTCACCGAATGACGCGCACGACACAACACTTATTTTTATCAAATGTTTTTTTTTTTTAAAAAAAAAAGATGGACACTTTCCGAAAATGGTGTGTCCTGTCACGGTCGCCATGAATAATTTCAACAAGAGTTTTTGTGAAATGTACTACGAAAAAAAAAAAAAAAAAATAATATATTTTTTTCTGAGTTCAGCACAATGCGACGTCTTTACTCAACGTCTTTACTCAACGATTGCTGTCACACAATTCTATATCAGCACTTACTAATTCTGTTATGATCGAATGATCATAACTGAGTTCAATTACATACCAAGGCTAATGCTGATTTGTCTGAAGTAAAGGTCATACGGCAAAATCTGGCTATTTAAGTCATACCGTAATTACATGATCTATATAATGATAAACAAGCAAGTTATTTATTAAAACTGGGTTGCCGGAGTGCAATAAACAGTACAGTGCAACAAAAAATCAATTAGGAATTACTTATGCATTTTTACAATGTGATAATATGGAAAAGTTATGAAAAATTAAAGTAATGAAAATAATGATTCAACATTCCGCCGACGTTGATAGCCTGTGCCTTCAAGATGACAATGGTAATGGACATATGTTTGCAATACATCGCCTAGTTGTACCAGTGGTCGTTTTGAGGGTAACGACCCTAACTCTGCCGTGACTGCCTGGGTGAATATCAAGAACCCGTGCCATTGCCCATTTTTGCGGATGAAGGTTGTCGTCCTTTATCAAAACCAAAGTCCCAATTTCTACGTTAACCTCAGAAGTGGTCCATTTTTTCCGCTGTTGAAGATTGACAAGATATTCCTTGGACCACCTGGTCCAAAAATGCTGCCTCAGTGCCATAAGTCGTTGCCACCTTGAGAGCTTAGATAAATTCGACTCTTCGATGATTGGTTCTGCTAGAGACCTCAACGGCTCTCCAATTGAAAAATGACCTGGAGTTAATATCTCTAAGTCGGACGGATCCGCAGACATAGCAGTCAGTGGTTGGGAATTTAACAGGGCCTCAATCTGTGTAGTCAGCGTACAAAGTTCTTCATAGGTAAGACCGGCATTGGCAACAACACGACGAAGATGGTATTTCGCCGCTTTGACCGCTGCCTCCCACAAGCCACTAAAGTGAGGGGAGTGAGGTGGTATGAAATGGAACGTAATGTCTTCTTCAGCACATATTGTAGTCATTTTAAGTCTTTCTTGTTGGTCCGAAAAAATGCGTTGGAGTTCAGCAAGCTCTCGATTAGCACCAACAAAGTTTGTGGCATTGTCACAGTACAAATTTTAGATGCGACCTCGTCTGGCCACGACTCTACGAAAAGCAGCGATGAAAGTATCAGAGGTGAGGTCACTTACCATCTCCACGTGTGTTGCCTTTGTGACGAAACAGACGTACTCGTATATGGCCAAGTATGCTTTGTAAGGGTGTTTGCCACGAATTTTCCAATGAACCATAATTGGCCCCCAGAAGTCGACGCCTGTATTTAGAAATAGCATACTCGTACATTGTGTAACTCGATGTTTCGGAAGGGTTCCCATTATTTGCTGCATCGTGTGAGGCTTAGTATGAAAACATCTCATGCATTGATTCACCACCTTCCGCACCAGCTTGCGTCCATTGACTTTCCACATTCTTTGATGGGAAAGGGCTAACAAAGCTTGCGGTCCATCGTGAAGATTTGAAGTATGCAAAAAAGAAAGAATAGAAAACGTTAGAGCATTAGTATTCGAAACCAAAATCGGAAATTTAATATTGTAGCCTAAATATGCATTTCTTAATCGACCAGCCATGAATAATTTTAACAAGAGCTTTTGTGAAATGTACTACGAAATAAAAAACAAATAATAATCCACTTCGGCTATAATATATTTTTTTCTGAGTTCAGCACAATGCGACGTCTTTCCTCGACGATCTTCCAAAAACCAAAAAACCATATGACGATTGCTCTCACACAATTCAGTATCAGCACTTATCAATTCTGTTATGATGGAATGATCATAACTGAGCTCTAATTACATAACAAGGGTGATGCTGATCTGTGTGAAGTAAAGGTCATACGGCTAAATCTGGCTATTTAACTCATATCGTAATTACATGATTTATATAATGATAAACAAACAAATTATTTATTAAAACTGGGTTGCCAGGGTGCAGTAAATAGTACATTGCAACAAAAAATCAGTTAGGAATTACTTGTGCATTTTTACAATATGATAATATGGAAAAGTTATGAAATATTAAAATAAGGAAAATAATGATGCAACAATTGCCTTCAACACCTACATAACCCGGTACCCAGCTTAATTTCACTTTGCAGCTTAGAACTGATTTTGAACTCGTCAGGTGGGAGATCACTTGACTCATTTGCCACAAGCTGAAACGTTTATTTAAATGCAGAGTCGTGTCGTGACGGTCAAATTGTGCACACGTGTGTTATTACAAGTGCTTTCTTTTACTGTCGCGTAATAAATTAATCTAGCAAAATTAAACGTAAACGTTTTCGCTACGACCCCGGAATTGGAGGTCCGGTCCCACCCGATAAACCTTCAATCAAAAATCCAAAAATGAATACAAACACTAATTATTACCAGCCATTACAAAGTCTAATGGATGATTCAACTGAAATTAACTCTACCAATGTACATCAACGTGAAAATGAAACAAAAGAAACTATTCCGCCCATTGTGGTTTTAAAGTCCACTAGTGATAAAGTGTGTAGCTTATTAAACTATATTAATGTGGATAATTATCTAATCCAAAATATTTCCCTTGGTCATAAAATTAACTCCCTTTGGAAATATACAATAAAATTAAAACTGAACTCTTGCGGTTGAATTGCGAATTTTTTACTCATTCATGCAAGGAAAATCGTCCACACAAAGTCGTGCTATGTGGATTAGATTTAATTAATAATGATACTATCAAAAACGAACTTATTTCACTAGGAATTGAGTGCTTCGATGTAAAAACCATCACTTTGGACTCAGCAACTAAAGCTAACAAACAATACATATACATAGTTTACATTAAACGCGGTTCTATAAAGTTAAGCGATCTCAGGCGAAATATCCCAAGTCTATTTAAGACCATAATCCGGTGGGACTACAAAAAAACATCATCCCGGCAAGATCACCCAATGGCACAATTGCCAACTTTATGGCCAAGGTGCAGTGCATTGTCATATAAGCAGCTTTTGTGCTATTTGTTCAGGGAATCACAAAACCATTGGCTGCAAGTCGAATGAGGTCATTAAGTGTGCAAATTGCAGCGGGCCACACAAGTCTACGGATTCTGATTGTATCAGCCGAAAGCAGTATATGGATATTCGACGCAAGTTTTCTTCACGTGGACGTGGGTCTGATAAACCATCGCTCCCACCACCTCCAATCGTAAATCAACAGTTACTCCCCGATCGATTATCTCTCACTGATTTCCCTTCTTTACCACGATCAGTGCGTCATTCTTCTCTTCCTTCATCCAAACGGGCTCATCTCCGTGAGCAACCTAAATCACCTCCCTCATATGATGTTATACTCTCTAATTCACCCGCAACTCTTACTGATAGCAATTTCTTCTCTTTTAATGAGGTTAACTCTTAATGAAGTTGTAACTAAACTTTGTGCTTGTCGCACCAAATCTGATCAATTTAACGTCATAACCTCTTTAGCTATTAAGTATTTATATGCAATGAATCATGCCAATTAACTCTCTTAACATTATAACTTAGAATGCTAGAAGCATGAAAATTAAAGAACTGGCATTTTTTAATATCTTAATTAGTGATAATATCGATATTGCACTTGTTTCAGAAACCTGGCTAAGTCACGATAAGTCTTTTTCTCATCCTTCATACGATTGTTATCGCCTTGATAGGGTACTTACTAGTGGTGGCGGTGTTGCCATTTTAATTAAAAAATGTATTGAACATTCTCTGCGTTCTTCATTGCGCCTCAATGTAATTGAGGAAATACGTATTGATGTTACTTTAAGTGACAATTCCAAAGTAAGTATTTTTTCAGTCTATTTCCCTGAACGAAATAGAAAATTGAAAAATCTACTTACTTTAAGCAAATTGTCTTTTACTTTAAGGGCGCGGAAAGAGACGCGCTTAAAGTAAATGATAATTTGTATATTTCTTCAGCGGAGAAATCTAATCTACTTGCTAATACGTTCAGTACGAATCATACCATATCCATGCACCTCAGCGACCCAGGTACTGAGGCTGAAGTTTCAAACTCTATTCAGCAATTATCTCGAACTGCAGTTGTTAGTTCACATCTAACCAACATTAATAAAGTTAAAGAATTGATCAAAGGCTTAAAGTCAAAAAAATCACCTGGCCTTGACAATATTCACAATAAATTAATAAAAGCGCTACCACCTGCTGGTGTGAAATATTTAACATTTATTTTTAATGCTTGCCTGAAGTACTGCTATTTCCCAAATTGCTGGAGAACAGCAAAAGTCATTCCTATTGCTAAACCTGGCAAACCGAAGAATAATCCCGAGAGTTACAGGCCTATTAGCCTTCTTAGCTGTTTGAGCAAGCTTTTAGGAAAAATCATCAAAGAACAAATTGAAAATTTCATTATAGCCAATAACGTTATACCAAACTTACAATTCGGATTTCGTAGGGGTCACAGTACAACCCACCAAGTATTGCGTATCAAAAACCATATAGCAAACAAATTTGTAGAAAAGGAGTCAACGGGTCTAGTACTCTTAGACATTGAAAAGCCTTTGATACGGTTTGGCACGATGCTTTGTGTCATAAGCTGCTTAAACTTAAGCTACCTATATCGCTTATCAAAATTATACAGAGCTTTCTTAGTTCTAGAAAGTACGTCGTCAACATTGGAACTGACAAATCCTCTACCCACTTTATTCATTATGGCGTACCTCAAGGATCGGTCCTTGGACCCATATTATTCAACTTATATGTCTCCGATTTACCATGTCTTGGGGAAAATATTCACATAGCCATGTTTGCTGATGACACGGCAATTTTTTCTTCCGGCTCCTTATTTACTGATGTATCTAACTTCTTGCAAGTTGCTCTCGATAAGCTATTAGTTTATTTCAGTAAATGGAAAATAAAAGTAAATTGCTCCAAAACGCAAGCTGTGTGGTTTTCAAGATGTAGGAAACTGTGTTTTCTACCTAATGGCATTAAACTCAATATATGCGCGGTTATATCCACCAGTCATAGATTGGTCGGATGACTGTAGATATTTAGGTATTATTTTGGACAAACAACTTACCTTTCAAAAACATATCAGCGCTACCATTTACAAAATCAATAAAGTTATCAGAATTCTTTATCCATTGGTGTGTAGAAAGTCAAAGCTTAGTATCGAAAATAAAATTATAATTTTTAAAACTATTTTTCAAGCTATACATGGTGTAATTGTGCTCGCACACACAAAACAAAATTACAAAGGTGTCAAAATAAAACTTTGAAGATGATGCTCAATCTACCATGGCATTATTCAACCATTATTGAACTTCATAACAATGCCAACGTTAAGACACTCGAATTTCTTATTGAAAAAATTAATCATAACTTTTTTGTTAATTGCTCTACTTCTGACAAATTCCTCGTTTCGCAACTAGCAATGCCCTACATAAAACACTTATGCCTATAAAAAGGAAATTAGGCCTTCATCAAGTTAAATTACCTGACACAATATTAGTCTTAAGTTCCGAATAAGGGTTTTTTCTTGTAGTTTTCCCTTGATGCTTTATATTATCATTAAAATCTATACTCTTTTCATTATATAGAATTAGATCATAGTTGTAAAGGAATTCTTGTCCTATACCTCTAAAAAACCAGTGTAAAGTTTAAAAATTGTAATTGTAATGGATTATCTACTGAAATTAAATTGAATTGAATTTAATTGAAAAAATGTGGGAGATCAGTGCTTTAAGCGCCGCTTGGCTGTCGGTGAATATGTGTATAGCGGCATCTTGGATTCCTGATTGCAAGTTGATATTTGCACAGGTCTCAATAGCGTAAAGCTCGGCTTGGAAAACACTAGGACTCTTTCCAAGTGATTTCGTAATCTTGTGATTGGGCCCATACACACCGGCGCCAACTCCTGAATCCATTTTGGATCCATCGGTATACCAAACGATTCCTTTTGGATCAAGCAACGGTCCGCCATTATCCGCCATTATCACGGTTTGGGATCTCAATCTCAAACATTCTACCAAAGTAGGGTGATTTGGGCGTAAAGTCAGAAATCATGCTGAGCATATCTAGCTCGGGGAAATCGTTTAATAGATCCATGAGATCCACATGATCAAATGCTTTGTTAACAACCGACTTTCAAAGATTAACTGCACTACGAATTGCCACTTTTTTTTATAAAAATATGTAACGGAGTAAGTCCGATTATGGCTTTCATGGCTGTTGTGGGACAGTTGTACATAGTACCTGTAAATCCGAGGCAAGCTAATCTTTGAAGTTTGCTGAGTTTGCTGATGGTTGTGACCTCCTTGGTTTTCATCCACCAGGACAATTCCTAGATATTTTACCTTGTCGGAAAACTTAATGGTTGTGCCATTTAGAGTCACTGAACCAATGTTCAGTGTTCTTTTTCTATAAACGGTACAATGACTGATTTGCTGAGGTTTATCGATAAGCATTTTGCATGAGTTGACACACATTGTCTTCATGTTTTCCTTTGATGATGATCACAAGATCATCTACATAGCCTATAGTTTGAAAGCCTAAACTATTAAGTCTATTCAATAAGTCATCCACCACGAGCGACCATAAGAGAGGCGAGAGGACGCCACCCTGGGGGCAGCCTTTAGCCGCGGAGATCGTCACAGAGACCTCTCCTGATGAAGATGTTATTATACGGCTATAGAGCATAAACCTAACCCATCTGGTAATACGTTCGTCGATTCCCCTGCGTTACATGGCACTAGTGATGGACTCATAACCAGTGTTATCAAAAGCACCTTCTATGTCAAGGAATGCGCAAAGGGCTATTTCTTTGACACGATAGGCTGATTTAATCTTTGTAACGACATGATGAAGGGCGCCTTCCGTGGATCGTCTTTTCCTGTATGAATATTGACAACAGTGTAGAGGAGTAGTCTTTTCAAGAATACCTCTAATGTGGATGTCTAGCAGTCTTTCCATGGTTTTCAAGAAAAACGATGTCAAGCTGATTAGACGGTAGGATTTGGCTAGCTCACTGGGTTTGTTACCTAGCTTAGGGATAAACACCACATTTACCTCCCGCCTACTTATTGGAATATATCCCAATTTAAAACTTCTGAATAGTTCTAAATAGAGCTACCTTTTTGAATAAGGGCTGGAAAGACACCATCACTGCCGGGTGCCTTAAAGGGTTTAAATGAGCCGATTGCCCATTTAATTTTATCTTGACTGAACAGATTTCCAGACAAGCTGTTGATTCTTCTGGAAGTACCACATGTGGTGCCTTCAGGAGCAACAGGTTCGTGATTACTTAATATTGTCGAACCAGGGAAGTGTACCTCGAGCAAAGTTTCCAGGGTTTCCCTTCGACCGGATGTATATTTGCCATCAGATTTGATAAGCAATCTCAATCCGTTGGAATGATCACTAGAGAGAGCCTTTTGGGGACGGGCTGCTACTGGAAGAGATTCAATGTTTTCGCAATTCTTTCTCCATGCTGATTTCCTCCACTGTATGTTGAATTTAGTCAATGTGGACCTATATTCGTCCCAATTTTTATTGCGTTTTGCGGTGTTAAAATGTTTTCTCACCCTTTTACGGAGTATCTCTAGCTGGTCGTCCCACCACGGTACGCAACCCTTTACCTGTATTGTAATTTTTTGGGACACAGCTACTCCTGCATGAAGAGATTAGACTGTGATTTAGTTGGCAGGCTGCCACATCCACATCACATTTTGATCTTAAAGATGTGAGCAGCATGTCATATTTGACCGCGAGATTTTGGCGAAATAATGCCGAATTAATTCTTTTCGGTGCATAGTGTAAATGTCCATGATTAACCCCACCCGAGATGTTAAATCTAATGTGCTGATGACCAGATAGTGAGAGTTCTTAAGACATGTGCCAATCGATGACAGAGTTAGAAATAAAAGGGCTCGAGATTGTGAGGTCAAGTACCTCTTCTCGAATAGAATTTATAAATTCATTACATACATCTAGATTTCTACTTGTAATATAATCAAGAAGTAACTCACCCCTTTTTTTGATGTCATTGCTGCCCCATACCATAGCATTGCACCCAATTTTGCCCTTTATTTTGCCTCCAATCACCCAAGGCTCCTGGATGATACCAAGGGCGATTTTATCCCGGATAAACCGTTGGCTAAAGATGTCCGAAGCGATGTACCCTGCAGCACTTTGATGTTGTCCTTCATCAATTGTACTTGGTGTTTTTGTGGGATGGTTTCTTTTTATAGGTAGGCGTGTTAGTGCCTGTTTTCTTAAGTTTGCCGTCCCAACGAGAATGACCAGCAAGCCTAACCCTCACAGCTGTTTTTGTTACAGGAGTGGGCACTGGTGCCTCACCCGCCACATAAGAGGTCAATGTTGTCACCGTAGAGCCACCAGCATCGTAGGTGGCTACACTAGACACCAGTGTACTACGTGTATCCACTTTGGACACTTCAAAGGTTTAAGATGTAGACACAGTTGAACTATATTCCACCGTGTCTTGCGGTGCTGAGTCCTTAGGACCTTCTCTGTGCTCCTCAGAACCAGCCTAACTCTGCCAAAACAGTAAGCAACATTACCTTTTACCATCTTTAGGCGATCCATCCATTGTATCACCCTTCAGTTTCTGGCGAAGAAATCAGTATTCTGAGCATCCAGAAGCGTCAGAATTTTACGGGTCGCAAAGCCGATACTTTGTGGAAAGAACCCACGGATGATATGCGGCTTCGGAAATGAATCCACTTCCACTAGCATCATGTTCAAACCACATTTCCCTTTAATTTTTTCGAAATTGACCCTCATCCAATCTGCAGTGGAGGGGCCAGAGCATATGACTAGGAGCCAACCTGATTTGTGAAACAAACCATGAAACTGTGGTATAGCGACCTCGTCTACCAGCTCAATGATAATGTCCATACCATTTTGGACGCCGGCCATTTTTTCAGTCGTTCACAGACTTTCACAGTGTGGAGACGTGTTTCGGCTCTAATTTAAAATCGTAGTGTTTTAAAGCAGAGAATTAAACTGTGTAATTTCAAGTGTCGAGTTAGCCTAGAGGTAGTAGTGGTGAACCGGGAAAATTTCTATATATGGAAAATTTCAAAATAGATTTTTTTTTTTATAATTTAACAAAAAATAGTTAATAAAAACTAATAAGTAATAAGAAACAGGCGATGGAAAGTGATCGGTCCGCGCTCCCATTAGCGGGAGCAGCTGATAAGAAAGTACCAGCCGATGAGGCAGTGACATCAGGCCACCAAACAACAGTGGCTGCAGATGGTACTTCTAAGAGGAGAAGGAAATTGAAACCGTCTCCCAATTTAGTTAAGCATCACTCCACATCAGCTTCTGCTGTACAGCTGCCTGGTGAAGTGTCGAATTCTCGTACATCTCAGATGGTGGGAAAGGTCGCCACATTAGCAATGATAATAATTACTTTGCGGTTCTGGCATCGTCGAAGAGAAGGAAGTCCAAAGTCTGACCAGTAGCATTAGACAGCCAGAGCAAATGGTGCTTGCCATTAAGGCCAAACAAATAACGAGAAGAAAGAGGGAGCGGCAGCTAGAGCTCCAGCGCGCTTTGGAACAACAATAGAAGCAGCCAGAAGGTCAGCTGCAACAACAACAAAAACAGCCGCAAATGCAGCAGCAGCAAGAATTACAGCAGCAGAATAAGCAGCAACAACAACAGCAGCAGAAAACGCTGCAATAACCGCGGCAGCAGCAGAAAAGCAGCAACAGCCGCAGCAGCAGCAGCAGAAACAACAGCAACAGCAACCGCAGCAACAATCGCAACAGAAGACGACTTCGAAGACTAGGGTGCCGCCAATTAATACAAGGTGGAATTGAAGGACACAATTGAACTATGTAAGTCGGCCAAAGGCAACAAGTTTATTATTAAACGTTTAAATGAAAATAGACATGCATAACACAGTAGAGAAGTACAAACAAATTTAAGAATTATTGAACGACACAACGACGGAGTTCTTCTCCTTCACCCCGAAGAGGGAAAAGCTGCAAACAATGCTGCTGAGGGGGATAGAACTGTCTACTGATCCCGAGGCGCACCTTGCGCTGCTTAAAGAGAAGGAGTGCGACGAGTTCCAATCCATAGGGGTTAAGCCATTCACCACAGCTAGGGCCAAAAGGGAGAAGCGGAAACTGCCGTTCTTCCTTGTTCAGCTCTCACTCAACAGCAAACTGGATGGTCTAAGAAGTATTAAAGTCCTAGATTACCACTTTGTCGCATGGGGAAAATTAAGAAGGAGCGAAAGCATTTTACAATGAGTTCGCTGCCAAAGGTTCGGTCACGCCGCGTCGAACTGCGAAATGCAGCCTCGATATGTTAAGTGTGGAAAGAACCACAAAGCAGAAGAATGCACTCGTGTGCTTTATGCAGGAACTCGGGCTTACCGCAAACTATCGGGGTTGTACTAACTTCCAGTATATTAAGAAAGTAAATATGGTTCGTCAGCAGAAGGTGGAAGTGAAACGTCCACCCGCTCCAATTCAAACACAATCCGTGACCCCCCAAGTGACCTACGCTCAAATGGCGGCAGGTCGTTGAAACGCGGAACAGAAAAGACCGAATATTGCTTCTCAGGCCCCAGCTCCTAGAGCACCGGAGGCTCTAGGCCATCTTGCTCTCTATCCAAGGGCAGCTTCAGCGTCAGGTACAGAACCAGGCGAAGCGGGTGGACCAGATCTACGCACTTCTGCCGAGCCTAACGCACCTCCAGTCGTAATGGGTACGAACATGGAGGAGCAATCCTTGAAGATCCTTGCGGTGAATGTGAATTCACTGATTAGGATCGAGCGAAGAGACGTATTGTTTAAGTTACTAGAAGACCAAACCCCCAGTAAATATAAAATTGTCAGAAGAGAACGACCCAACTCCACACAAGGAGGAGGTGTTGCGATCTTCATACGCAAACAACTGCAGTTTAAAGTTATGTACAGGGGTGAAGTGCGAAGATTCCAGGAGCTGGAAGCGTGTACCGTGTGCATCCCTCTCCATAGTGGAAAAAGGGTCTACTTGGTCGCACTCTATGCACCTGAAGCTATTCAATCTACTTTATTTATTTCAGAGCTCTAGACACTTTCGATGCCTAATGCTGGAGTCGGAGGAGAATTATTTCCTCTTGATCGGAGATCTAAACGCCAAATATAGAGATTGGGGAAATAACACACCTAATCCTAGAGGGAACCTACTATTCAATCGGTGGGGTCGGCACAGTGTCGAGCATAAACTCGATTTGAAAGCGTCGTTATCCAGAAGCTGCTCCTATCTGGAAATTGTGTTGTTCGACGTACGTTTACAACTGACTGACATGGACCGACAAACTATAAACTGTAAATTTGCATTTAAACAACGAAATTCTTGCTGTAAATTCCAAGAACCCGAGTATGTTCCCACAAATAAATGAAATGTTTCGGAGGATTAATCAAAACGACCTCCCGTATCCTAAGATCCCCCGAACGACGAACAATGGACGAATACTTCATCTCGAAGTTGTCTTTCGTAGTGTACAGACGTGCTTTTTCTGCTCTTCAAAGTTTATTTTCTTTTATATTAAACGAAAATGTCAGAAAAGTGTGCTAAGTGTGATAAAATCGTTACCAAGGTGGTATATGCGGTTTAAAATTTCATGATAAATGTGCAATTTTATCTGAAAGTGCCTTGAACTTCTTAAAGTCAAGTATAAATTTTTCATGGAAATGTAATGCTTGTGCCAGTGTTCCAGTGCTTGGTTTGGTGTGCAAATTTAGTGAACTAAGCAAAATTGTTCAACAATTGCATGAAGAAATAAAAAGCACTAAAAACAGTGACAAAATTAAAGTTGTGGAAAAAAGTGGTCCAGCGCCAACTTCCAATAAAGGAAAGCAAAATATAGTGCATAAAAATAACAATAAAATTCAAGTGCATCATTCTAATTCAGCGGCAACTAATACCAACAACGGTCGCGAAGAGACTCCGGTTAGGTTTGTAAATGTCACTGACCTCTCGCCCAACACCAATTCAAACGAGTCTGTTGAACCAGTAGATTTGCATTGGAATATTGTTAACCATAAAAAAACGCAACACAACAAAACGCCCGAAAGTCATCGGTAAAGACTCTGCTTATACAGAGGTCTAGGTAATATCTGCAAAAAAATGACTTCACCTCTCTCGTTTTTCCACCAACACAAAAGCGGAATCTATATTGGCCTATACGTCGAAAAAGTTGAATATTCCAGTAAATCTTCTCTCCTGTTTTCCCCTCTGCAAAAGAGATGCTGATCTGTCATCATTGAAATTTATTAATTTCCGCCTTGGCGTTCCTTCATGTCTAATAAATGATGCACTGAATGCAGAGAACTGGCCATTGAATGTGCGTGTGAGAAATTTTCGTTTCATTCCAAAAAACGAGAGCGCGGACGGCGCTCAAACATAAACAATTAAACGAATTCTTCACATTCGCCTTTACTGTTTTCGTCGCCGTCTAACGTAATCACTGTTTACTATCAGAATGCAGGTGGAATGTGGTCAAAAGTTAATGATGTTTTTCTCGCTATTTCTCTGCATGAGTGACATAATCGTAATCACGGAAACCTGGTTGAACAATAACTTTTCAACAGCCGAAATCTTTGATTATTACTACACTGTTTATCATTTGGATCGATTACCGAGGAGTGGTCATTTGCGCGGCGAGGGAGTATGAAGTAATGAAGTCTTTTTTGTTGTAAGCTACATACTTTCAAAAAGTCCGCTATGTGTTTACGAAGGTCACATAGCCAACGTTGAGTTTATTGCTGATCAGCTGTATGAATGCCAGCACCTGATGGTCTTGGGAGATTTTAACATAGGTGATGTAAATTGGGAATATTCTCATGATGACAAATGTTTATTTCCCTTTAATATGAAAACTGATTGTGAGTTTACGTTCATTGATTCAATGTTTTCGTTCAATTTATAAAAATAATTTTCATAATTCGTTAAACAGAATACTAGATCTTGTGTTTGCAAATAATAATCTAAATTGTATTGTTCGAGATTTGAATGTCCTTTAATGAAAAATTCTATTCATCATATTGCAATATGTATAGATTTAAAATGTTCTACTTTTTCTAAGTTTGAATCAAGTGTAAGTGGTTACGAAACTAGCTACAATTTTTCCAAAGCAAACTATATTGCACTAAATGATTATTTTAATTCTGTTGATTGGTTGATTATTCATTCCGGTTCACAGCTTAAGGATACATACATTGAATTTTTAAGAATATTAAACCACGGATTTGCCCAATTCGTTCCTCGTATTAAAAAAAGGCGTTCTTTGAAACCACCATGGAAAAATGAAAGACTAATAAATTTAAAGAATACTAAAAATAAATCTTTTAAATTGTTCAAAAAATATAATTCTGAATTGTATAGAAGCCGGTTTTGCCAATTGCGTCGCGAGTATGATTTTCTCAATAGGTTTCTCTATAAACAATATGTAATGAACACTGAATCGCAGATTTCGAGGAATTCAAAGGGGTTTTGGAAGGTGTTCTTTCTTGTAGCGCTAATTCATCCTGCGAGTTATTTGCGAAGTTTTTCGAATCAGTATATGTCGACTACTCTAATCTTAATATATCCCTCGAGGATAATGTTACTAGTTCCAACACCTCCATAGGATCCTTACATCTTTCGACGGATGATGTTTTCCAGGGCATACAATCTATGAACTCCTGTCAAAGTGCTGGCCCTGATCGTATTCCTTTTGATGTGCTAAAAAAATTAATTTCATCTTTGTCTTTGCCATTGAATATTGTATTCAATTTGTCATTATCTTCAGGCACATTCTTAGATGAATGGAAATTGTCATTTTTAACTCCCGTTCACAAAGCTGGGCCCAAGCAAAAAAGTGAAAATTACAGAGGAATAACTAAACTTTCAGCTATTTCTAAACTTTTTGAGTCAATAGTTTGATTCTGCGGAATCAGGTTACCAAGTTGATGTTATTTTTACTGATTTTGTGAAGGCATTTGACTCAGTAAGCCATATCATTCTTATTAACAAAATTAAGTCTTTTTGGATTCATTCCAGTTTGCTTAAATGGATCTCTAGTTTTTTATTGAATAGAAAACAGGTTGCTAAGATTGGTTCTTCTCAATCTAGAGTTATTAAGGTCTTATCTGGTGTTCGACAAGGTAGCCACTTGGGACCTTTACTGTTTAACATATTCATCAATGATATCCCATAGTTGTTTCATCATGCTAACGGTCTGTTGTATGCCGATGACCTTAAGATATTTCTACGTCTCAATAACATTTATGATTGCCTAAGTCCTCAAAATTAATTAAATGTAATAGTCGATTGATGTCGAATAAACTGTCTTTCATTAAATATAAATAAATGTCATTCTTTTTCCGTTCATCGTACATTGATACCTATAATTTACGACTACACAAGTTCTGGGACCGCCCTGATTCGTAAAACTGAGGTTAAAGATCTTGGTGTGCTCTTTGACACAAAGCTTACATTCTCGTTTCACGTCGATTATGTAGTTGCTAAAGCAAACTCTATGCTTGGCTTTCTTAAATGTTCTTGTGCTGAATTTTCGAACCCGTATGCTCTTAAGTCTGTTTATATGTCTTTAGTACGTCCTTTCCTTGAATATTGCTCTATAGTCTGGTGTCCAAATTACTGTAATTCTATAATGCGATTGGAAAGGGTCCAAAAGTCTTTTACAAAATTTGTTGTGAAACAGTTGAAATGGAATCTTGATGATATGCCCTCGTACTCTACTAGATGTGCTTTGATCGGTTTGGATACCTTGGAAAAAAAGGCGAAATGTTCATTGTATATTGTTTATTCATGATGTCTCTTCTTACCGTGTAATATGTCCTGATATACTTACATACTTTGAATTCTATGCACCGGAAAGAATACTTCGTACCAGAAATTTTTTATTAAATCCTAGGCATGTTTATAACTATGGTCTCAATGAGCCAATAACGAAATGTATAAAATTATTTAACTCAGTGTGTACCGAAATTGATTTATGTTATGATAGGTTCAATTTTAAATTACTATTATTGCATATATTTGCTTATTTATTAATTTATCTGATATCTGTTAGAGTTAAGCTCGGTAGACGGAATAAAGTAAACTAAACTAAACTAAGAATACTGACAACAGCAGCATTCAGATAATGCAGTAGAGGATGACAACTTCTTTGTGATCGAAGATCCGCAGAAGAAGGTAGAGGCTACAGGAGCGACTTTCCAGGAAGTGTACAAGATAACTGATACAATTTGCCCCAGCCACCACCTGGAAAATCGCGTCCTTGTGCATAACTTCTACCTTCGAAATGATGTAGAGCACTGGTAATCCGAGAACATAGGTTTTACCGAGTTCAATGACGATAACATGGTAAATAATGTCATGGCCGATGAAAGGGTACATACCCCGTATATATCGAAGGTGGAGCTCCAAGCGACCTTCGACTCATTGAGGAGGACGAAATATGTTTGAATCGATGAAGTGTCGAAAAATGTGCTTCGTCATCTCCCTCTAGAAGCGGTGGACATTTACACCACTCAGTTTAACAATTTGCAATTTCTCGACACCAACTTCAACAGCAGTGCAACCGGATTGAACTTATTCTTTTTGAGAGCTAAGGAGCGATTTTTAGACTAATGTTTGCTTCCCACCGTTAAGCATTCACCATATTCTATGGTTTGGGGATGCATAGCAAATTGGGGTCTTGGCCATATTTTGCTTTTGGACGGTTCCGTAAATGCAGCGAAATACAAAGAAATCATTGCTGATGCTGTTGTTCCTACAATAGAGGAGTTATGCTGCTACATCCCAAATCCCATATTTCAGGATGATTCCGCTCTCAGTCATCGCGCTCATTCCGTAAGTAAAAACAAATTTTAAACTAAAATTTAAACTCAAGACCACTTTTGAATATTGTTTTCTTTCAACAAATAACCCATTGCAAGGCAGAGCCTCTTCCTTGAATCCCTGAAATGGTAAGGAAATAACCCTTATAATAATAAATACCTTAATATAATAGAGAATTTGTGGTCAATTGTGGGTCTGAAAGTAAGCAACAAGGCACCTAAAACAAAGAGTTCAAAACAGTCATAGAGAAGTGTGAACTAATAAAACGGAAGAAATAAGAACTAATAAAACTAATGAAAAACAAAAACTGAGTTCCCCGTAATAATGATTAGTTAATGTTATTCAATGTTCTCTTAATTGCTTTTAATAAAAAATAGTGCAAAAACTACCCTAATGTATATATATATTTTTGTTTTTTTTTTTGTATTGATGTGTACCATAAAAAATTCTTATTTTACACCTTTTTCTGCTAGCGTCTACCTGTTTTTGCACTTTTGTCGCATTTGTGGGAATTTTGGCCACAATGCCTTATAGAAAAGTTATAGATATACTTAGATCTCATGTTTTTTTTTAGATGCATGTTCCTTGTTTTTTTTTTATTAGTTAAATAATAAAAACTACAAATTTGTATAGGATCTACCCAAACACATGACGTGCACTCCAACGCAAAAATCAATCAACTCACTCCACTTCAGAATTACTTCAACAAAACTAATGCCAAAAATCATATCCTCTTTATATTCCTGATTCCCACCACAATCGTGCAATGATTGCATTTGTATCACCTTGAGACGGTTACTTGGTACTTGCTTTAGTCGCAGACCGTTCCAAGGTGATGGGAACTGTAAAATTGCATGTAACACCTTGAGACGGTTACACGATACTTGTTTAGTCACAGACCGCTCCAAGGTGATGGGAACTGTATTTAAAAATATGAACTTTATTCATCTTTTAGGAAAAATTACATCGCTGCTAATTATAATTATATTTTTAATTAAAAATATTTTACGTATTAAATTTTTACTAAAATAAATATATATATTATTATTAAAAATGTGGCATTATTTTATTATTTTAGAGTACTATCTTTACTTTAAGTTGCCAGATTGATGCTCCTACTTAACGGTGTGGGTCTAGTTGGATCCGTAGTTCGCTCCTGTACTGTAAGGGGAATGTTTGGAAGGCTTTGGCCCCCTGGTATGCAAAGGGAAATATGAGGGGGTGTTCTTCACTTTTTATTTCTGCTGTCCATTTCTCTGCTTCCTCACAAGTTCATATGCTTTGAACTTCTCCTTCAGTTCAGCTGGGGTTTTCGCCTCGTACAAAATAATTTAATTTTTTTGGGTCATCCGCAATGAAGTTGACTATGTAGGTCACGAGGGAATTGTCACCGATATTTTCTTGTGAAGATAATTGTTTCATCGCATAGAAATATTCGAGAAATCTTTCACCTTTGTATCTCTTTCTCTCTTCCAAAGCTCTATGCACGCTGATGCCGGTCAGGGGGTCATTAAATTCGCTGGTGAGGAAACCTTTGATTTCTTTCCACCCCCGCACATCTTCTGCTGCCAATTTTGCCGCTCCGATCAATAGTCGTCTGGTTTTGGTTGGGGGGATCCGTCCCCCCGTCTATGTTTGCATCCAGCTGCAAAAAAGAAAATGTTTTCTTCATTGCATTGTGACGGGTGATGAAAAGTGGATTCATTACAGAAACCCAAAGAAAGGAAAGTCATGGGGACTGCCCGGTCATGCTTCTACGTCGTCGGCTCGGGCGAATATTCACGCTGCGAAGATTATGATGTGTATTTGGTGGGACCAGGTCGGTGTCATTTATTATAAACTGTTAAAACCCAATGAAACCATCACTAGGGAACGGCATCGACTTCAATTGGTGCGATTGAGCCGAGCACTGCGCGAAAAACGGCCACAATACGAGCTGATGCACGAAAAAGTAATTCTACAGCATGACAACGCTCGACCTCACGTTGCGAAACGCGTTAGAACCTACCTGGAAACGCTCAAATGGGAAGTCCTACCCCACCCGCCATATTCCCCAGATATTGCGCCAGCCGATTATTATTTATTCCGTTCGATGGCACATGGTCTGGCTGATCAGCAGTTCCGCTCATATGAAGACATCAAAAAATGGCTTGATTCGTGGATAGCCTCAAAAGATGAACATTTTACTACGCCCAAATGTTGTCAGGCCGGAGAAACACGGTACAACAACAACCGAAGGTTGCCGCGTAGGCCCGAGTGCCTAAAGCACCTGAGGCTCAGCCTGATTTGCTGACTATTTTGTTCTCTATTCAAGGGCAAATGAGCCAGCTTCAGCGTAAGATAGAAGAGCAGGCGAAACGGGTGGATCAGATCTACGCATTTCTGCCGGGCCTAGCGCACCTCCAGTCGTAATGGATACGATGGCGGAGAAACCATTAAAGATCCTTGCGGAGAATGTGAATTCACTGATAAGAATCGAGCGAAGAACCGTACTTTTTAAGTTGTTAGAAGATCAAAGCCATGATGTGCTTTTGGCTAGCGAAACTAAGCTATCCCAGAAACACAAACTGAGCCATAATAAATACAATATTATACAGCGAAGTGCGGAGATTCCAGGAGCTGGAAGCATGTATCGTGTGCATTACTCTTCGTAGTGGAAAGAGGATGTACTTGGTCGCGGTCTACGCATCTGGTGCTACTCAAACTAGTTCATTTATTACAGAGCTAGATACACTTTTTCGATGTCTACGGCTGGAGTCGGAGGAGAATTATTTTCTCATGGCCGGAGATTTAAACGCCAAACATAGCGATTGGGGAAATAACATACCAAATTCTAGGGGGAATCTACTATTCAATTGGTGGGGTTAACACAATGTCGAGTATAGACTCGATTTGATAGCTACAGATAGCCCGTCGTATCCTAGATGCGGCTCTTATCTGGATCTTATGCTGTTCGACGTACGGTTACAACTGACCAACACGAACCGACAAACAAGAAACTGCCTGCACACTTTTGTGTATGACAGTGACTCAGTGCCGAAATTACAATTCCCAACAAAATTGCGGAATTGGAGGAGTTTGTTCAAACGTACCCCTACAATTACAGTAGGATGCGTTGGACACGCTTCTCCAGAGCTATGACGAGAGCACTCTCCTTGAATTCGCTCCACCCACTGTCCAATAGGAACCTGTCAAACGAGGCGATTGACTGGTACCTAAGATAAATGGACGAGACAATCAAACGAACTACGGACAGTACGATACCTCGTTATCAACACACTGACAACGCAGACATATTCCGCAATGCAACAATCGACGCACTACACCAACAAAAAAGTAGACTTCTGCCAAGACTCAAAACCTTGTACGTACAGTTTATGGACAGACAAAACTAGGTTAGGACACTGAAATCGTTGATTAAAAATCTCCAACAGTTAGTTAGAGAAATTACAGACTCTCTGTAAATCTGCATTGAAACAACAAAATTAGAGCTGTAAAATCCAACAACCCGAGTATGTTCCTGCAAATAAATAAAATTTTTCGGAGGAATAATCAAAACGACCTGCCGTGTCTTAAGATCCCTTGAACGTCGAACAACGAACAAATACTAATAACAGCAGGAATAGATCCCGGGAACGCTCTCGATGAAGACAACTTTTTCATGATCGAAAGATCCGCAGGAGAAAGTAGAGGCTATAGGAGCGACTTTCCAGGAAGTGTACACTTTGAATGATAGCATTTGCCCGAACCTCGACCTGGAAAATCGAGTCCTTGTGCACAACGTCTACCTTCGAAATGATATACAGCACTGGCGATCAGAGAACATAGGTTTTACTGAGTTCAATGACGATAACATTTCAAATAATGTCGTCGCCGATGAGGGGTTTCATCCCCCGTTCATATCGAAGGTGGAGCTCCAAACGATCTTCGACTTACTGAGAAGGAAGAAATCAGTAGGTATCGATGGAATGTCTAACATTGTGCTTCGACATCTCCCTCCAGAAGCGTTGGACATTTGCACTACCCTGTTTAACAATGTGCTGAATAATGCACATTATCCGACGCATTGGAAGGCAGCGGTGGTACAGCCTATTCTCAAAAGAGTTAAAGATACAGCCAATCCGACGAATCTCCGGTCGATAAGTCTCTTTCCGAACATCAGTAAGGGTATTCGAAAAGTGGTCAATAGAGCCCTGACTAAGTGGGTTGAGGACATGCATATAGTTCCGGATAACCATTTCGGTTTTAAGGCAGGTCATGAGTCTGTACATGCCGCGTCTAAACTGGTATCTGATATCCAATGGAACGAAAGTAAGAAACAATGCATCAGTGCCTGCCTGGTTGACTTGGAGAAGGCTTTCGTTACCGTATGGCTAGAAGGACTCTTCTACAAGTTGAGTAGTCTGGGTATAAGTAAACCACTGCTGTACATGCTCTGTAATATGCTCACCAGTAGACAGTTCTTTGTGAAAAATGGCAATGTGACTTCTGCTGGAACATTTCTAATTAAAAACGGTCTGCAACAAGGTGCGGTTAATTCACTGATCCTTTTCAACATTTACACGAGTGATCTCGTAGGATCTCTTCCCCATGCTATTGCGTATGCAGACGACTTGACCGATAAGATCAGGATATACTGCGAGCTGAAGATCAACTTCCAGAAGACAGATACTATTCTGTTTAGAACGTCGTTATCTGGGGCCTCCAGGGATACCAGAAAGAATTGGCGAAAGTTCTCAATCGTGGGACAGCACGGGCAGCCACTAGCGAGTCGAAGTGTGGTTAGATACCTTGGGATCTGGCTAGATCAATATCTATATTTTAACGAAAATGTAGATGCTGCTCTGGCCAGAGCCAGAGGTGCTTTTGCCCTTACAAAGGGACTGTTTTATAGCAGCCAACTCAATGCAAGGGTGAAGGTAATCTGCTACCTGGCCCTCATTCGGCCCATGCTCGTATTTCCCGTGTGGTTCAACATGGGAGCAAGCTGGATGGAAAGGATTCGGGTGTTTGAGAGGGCTTGCCTTAGGGCTTGTCTTCAGTTGTACAGAACACCAGAGTCCCAGTACATAAAATTCTATTCTAATGAGGTCCTGTATAACAGGGCGGATAATTTCCTGATCAATATGATTCGAAGGCACAATGTAAGAGCAATGTCCTCGATGAATAACCTGGTCTCTTTGGCATATTACCTCGAGAGCGTGCGCCTTAACGGCTTCATCCCCCCCAGAGACGTTCCTATATTTAGATAGAGAAGGCCTGATACAGGATAGGGTAGCGGTGCCGCTAATCTTCCATGTTGCCCGAAATGCTGCGGACAGGCGACTTAACTACGACCGAGACGTTGCACATAGCACCACAGAGCGTCTCCGGTTTAGTAGAGTGGAATCAAGCAGTGATGTGGCAGATGCAGTAAGACAGCACCAGAAATCCGGCTGCTGGCACTGATAACACTTTATTGCACCTGGAACAGATTTTCCCACTATGGTTGCAGTATTTACTAGCTTCGGCGCGTTCCGCACTTCCGACCGGTGTTCGGTCCTGCTCCTCAGTCCAGTAGTCCAACGTATCTTCTTGATTAGGTCCTGTACCGACTCTGGTTGAGCTGATTTGAGCACATCCTTGCACTCCATGTCAATCATTCCTTGGACTATATACTTAATCAGTGATGTTTCCTGTATATGTCCCCGAGATGCAATGGCCTTCATCTCGAATACATATTTTTCTACTTCTTCGCTCTGTCGTTGTCTTCGGTTTCGTAATAGCTCGTGTATGTCAGCATCGTCTTCTCTGGTAGGGAAGGTCTCACAAAATTCGTCAAAAAAATCTTTCAGGGTCTCTGGCGTTACGCTGCGACTCCAAAGCTTTGCTGCCCCAGATAGTTTTGTGGTTGCTGCCATGAGTACTAATTTTTTGTCCAAATTGTAATTGCGTTTTATATTTTCAACCTTCCGTTTCCAGCCTTGTGATGACAATCCCGCTACATTGCTGGGGTTAAACTCCGGTAGTTGTCTGCGACGTCTCTCATGGAATAGGCATTCTTCGGATGGGACCTGTTTTCAGTTCTATTAATCGCTGACCTAAGTGTGGGTGTTTCTTTCACCCTTTCGACGCATGCGGCCTGCTCGATTGCTGCTCTGGTTGTTCTCCGCCTCTCCGCTTCCTCTAAACATTGGACCTTTTCCCGCAGTTCTTGCAATTCCTGCTGCGCCCTTTGCACTTCACCGTCATCTACAACCCTTTCTGATTCTTCCACAAGTCCCTCAAACACCAACAGTCTATTCAGTAGATCTGCCTTTACCCCTGTTTGCTCTAGTCCTCGAGTTCGAAGTTCTTCCCGTAACTCGTCCCTCGTTAACGCTGAAAATTCTCTCGTTGCCTGGTCTTCCATATTGCACGTCTGCCTTGATTGCTCACCACCTCTTTGTGTACTTCCTTTCCCAGTCAGGTAAGTCTGTCAGCTCTTTGATAGCAGTCGGTGCTGCAAGCTCAATCCCACTTCTGAAGTTGAAAGCCAATAATTTCCTTTCAATATAACTTTATTTAAACTTAAAGCAAATCGTATATCAGCTCTCTACACAGTCCGACTAACTACTGACCCTGCTGTCGAAGTGCTGCCTTCTTTTATTCACCACGCTGGACCATGGTGAGTACCGCTTATTGCAGTGTTTCGCTGGTTAGCCCATCATATTCGCCAATAACAAGTTGGATTGCTGTCATCGTCCGATGGAGGTGCGGTTACACGTTGTGTCAGTCGATGTGGTGTGATCTGGTGGTATGATTTCTTGTTATGGGTTGCGTGGTTGGATCTGGTGTGGAACAATGTGGTGTGATGGAACTTACTCAAAAAAAATTTGGGTGTGTAATCACGTACCTTAGAATAAGTAGCTTTTAGGTAGTTTGTGAGTTTTATATATACACCCCGTGCAACAAAAAAATTACCATGTGCGTAATTTTTAACAAAATGGAAGAAATTTAATAAATGATGACTAATCACTATGTTGTCACTTTGTATTTTTGATGTTTAACATTTAAGTTAACACATTCCCCAATTTGACAATACATTTCGTAGCCTAATTGAAAAAAAGTAATGATCGTGAAGATCAGACTACAAAATATCAGATATTACCCAAGTACTATCAATATACATAAATTAAAAAAAAGAGCAACAATTTGAAAAGCAAATTTCTTTTTTATATTTTTATTAACTAAGAAACCATTTTACATAATTTAAGACTTTCATAATACTAAAAAATGATTCTAGTATTTCGTAGCACCACCCTTCGCCCTAACAACGTCATGAACCCTGTTTGGCATGGAGGCATAGAGATTACCGAGGTAATTGTTATTAATTTCATTGAACCACACTTCTTCAATGAGGCTCTTTAGATGCTGCATGGTTTTTGTTTTTTTATCTTGGATCTTCTTTCCCATAAGAGCCCAGACATTTTCGATGGGGTTGAGATCTGGACTGTTTCCCGACCAAATTAGGGATTCTATTCCTAATTCTTCTTTCAAAGTTTTAATCTGTGGAGGAAATTTAAAAATTAAAATCATAAGATTTTCAAAACACCCATAAATATGAAAAAAAAACTCGAATTACTCACAGATTTTGCTCGGTGGCAAGGTGCTGAATCATCTTGAAATTCTGCTGTTTTGATGTTTCTGCTGTTATCATTTCCGTACTAGGTACAACACCATCTAAGATAATTTGTTTGTACTGCATGGCGTTAACAGTGCCCTCGAGCATAATTAGAGATCCAACTCCGATTGCGGTGATGCATCCCCACACCATAACATAAGGAGAATGTTTTACGGTGTGAGCTATGCATTCGTCGCTGTAGCGTTCCCCTTTTCTACGACGAACTATCTGCTTCCCATCCGGTCCGATTAGGTTAAACTTGGACTCATCAGAGAACACCACATTTGACCAATCTTGAACACTCCAGTTTTGCCTTTCCTTAGCCCAGCTAAGGCGCGTTTTCTTCATTTTGCTGGTCACAAGTGGCTTTTTCGCAGGTCTCCTTGCTAGCAAACCCATCTCGTTGAGACGATTCTGGATTGTTCTGACGCCAACTTTAGCCCCAGTAGCTTCTCGCAGGTCAGCTCTTAACTCCGATGCATTTTTAAACCTGTTTCTCAAGCTTAGCCTCTTCAGTTCCCGGTCCTTCCGAAGAGTGGCACATACATAAATACTGCCAGAATGAATTCCGACACATTCCAAAATGTGCATTACCTAACCCGGAAGCAATAAAATATAATTCGGCGAATCCCTTAAAGGTAATTAGCGCAAAAAAATGGAAAACCCGTATGCGGCTTTTTTTATTGCGCGGGGTGTAGATGTAAAATTCAGTTCATTTACTAAGTTTTAGCTTAAACATTTTTTCTTAGTTTCTCAATATTTGTAAGTATAGATTTAATAAATATTTAAAGTTATGTTGCGTCGAAAGACATAGTTTAAGCATTAGGTTTAGCTTAAACGCCCGCATAGGGCCATTAAGATAGTATATAACATAGTTAAGTTAATTAAGATAGAAAAAGAAGGAGAGCAACTGCGTATATTATCCACCTACAATTCAATTAGAATTAATCGCGGACTAGAGCATATATCTAAAGACACATTGGAGGTTAACTCAATCTTGTCAGGTGATTTACTCCTAAAAGTACTTAATGTGCGACAGCGGATAAATTAATTAAAGCTAGACTCATTTACTCAATTCCAGTGAAAGTGACTAATCATGTGAGCCTCAATTCTGTGGAAGTTCTACCTTCCTTCCTTTGTTCCAAGCACATCGAAACCATTAGTGAAAAGGAATTGATCGGAGAACTAAACAAATTCAAAGTTATCGAGGCTCGAAAAATTATGAAGAAAGAAAAGGAATTATTGGTTGCAACCGGAGCAGCTATTCTCACTTTCGATCAAATTCGCCGTCCACATGAAGTCAAGGTAGGATGGTTAAATTGCAAGGTTGAGGAATATATACAAAATCCCATGCGTTGTGTCAACTGCGAAAAACTAGGCCGCACCAAAAATCGATGCACAAATACTATAATCTGTAAAAACTGCTGTCTCCCTCCACCTCACGGCAACTGTTCACGAATTTGCTGCATTAATTGCAATGACAAAAATCACACGTCATATGATCCCTCTTGCCCTGCATTCCTTAGGTACAAATCTGTCAGCAGAATTAAAGCCAACTACATTTACCAACTACACATTACATATCCCACGGGCAAAATCTAATACCGAACAAGCTCTCTCATAATGAAACTAGAAACACCAACTATCTCACAACTCAATCCTCTCATCTCTAAAACAATCAATTTCTTCCGCAAGAACTAAGCTCAGTTGACAAATCTTTCACCACCACAATTCCAGCAAACTCTGAAAATTATGATGTTAATACTCTTACAGACGATTCGCAAATATCATCGCTATCTGACGCAGAAATGTCAGACATAATTCACTCAGAAAACCCGCAAGCTACACCTACTTTTAAAAACAAAAATACAAATAACACAAATACCTCAATACTTCACTCCCGCTCTCCAACCAATTTAACTCAACTAACTTTACTCACTCAACAATTTTACAAATCAATAATAACTCTGTTGGATAATGATTTCATTATCCTCCAATGGAACATCCAAGGCTATACTAATAACAAATATGTTCTAGAACAAAACACACCCAGATATTATAGCACTACAGGAAACACACGTCATTGCAAAAGACTCATTTAGGTTTAAGCTAAAAAATTATAAACCATTTCACCATAATAAAGACTATGGCTACTCGAAATCAGGCATAGAGATTTTCGTTAAAAATAGTATGCCAGTGACATCACACAACATATGCTCCGCAAATCTTCTCTACCAAACCCTAGAAATTCCTGCAAAAATACCGTTGAAACTTACAAATTTATATAGAGAGCATGAAGTCTCCTTAACAATAATCATCATCTTATCTTGGGAGATTTAAACGCTAAAAACACAATATGGGGGTCAAACACCACTAATAGAATAGGTACAATTTTGGAAAACTTTGCTAATGATCAAGACCTTGTGATTTTAAATAATGGATCGCCCACACTTTTTAATACAAGAAACACCTTTTCTGCGGTTGATGTCACTTTCGCATCTAAGGACCTGGCTGCCCTTCTTCGCTGGGAGGTACTCCCCTATGTGGAAAGTAGAGATCACATTCCAATTATGATACATATACACAGAAAAGAAAACTTCTAAAAAAAAAACAGTCTATAAGATTTAAAGAAGTTCAAGCTAAATGGAACCTCTTTAATTCATCGACACACCTCCTGTCCACAACTATTCATGAATCTAACAACACCAACCAAGAAGCAGCCAGGATTATAAAAATCATAAGAAGTGCATCTGCAAAATCAATACCAACAACCAATCAAAAACAGCACAGTGGTAAAAAAAAGCCGATATGGTATAATAAGGACTTTGCATTCTTAGTTAAAACTAAAAACTTTGTGGAAGAAAGTCCGAAGGTATCCAACAACTGAAAATTATCGTGGGAACAATTCGTGAATACAATGGATCCAGCACTGGACTCAAAAACTCTATGGAATAGAATTAAATCTCTGAGATCTCCAAAGTCCACTCAAAATTTCCGTACATGTTCCTAGATGGCTCTTTAGAAAATGACCCAGAAAAAATAACCAAACCTTCTCAAAAACATGATGAAAGTATAGTGAAAATAGCACCTATCCAGACAACGTTATAACTAAGAAATTGGACTTTAGCTTAAGTGTCCTCCCTGCCCAAGAAAACGTATGTGTACAGCTTAGCGATGATATTACAAGAATCCAGTTTGACATGACCCTACAAGTGCTTAAAGGAACTACCCCAGGAGATGACAAAATCACCTACAGTATGATAAAATCAGCTGTTGATAGTCTTAAGAACCGAATTTGTTCATTATATAACAACATCCTTCGGACTGCTATCTTTCCTCATGATTGGAAGAAAGCTATACTCAAGCTGTTTCCTAAAAGCTCTCGGAACTATCCTCAAGCAGATGGGTATCGTCCGGTATCACTTCTACTTGTTTTTTCTAAAAAAATTGAAAAAATTATTGGACGCAGAATAGGCTGACTGATGGAAAAAAGAATAAGCAATAATATAATAACAATAACAATTTATTCTTGAACCCAAAAAAACTGCTGCGAATGTTCCACCCTCCAAAATAAAGGCACTTCACCTTTGTCGGAAAAAGAAAGGTACGCCGACTCCTCTTGTTCTTCGTAACTCAACAGTCACACCCAAAAAAAAAATTAAGAGTCCTCGGTGTAACTTTCAGTGGTAATCTAAAATGGGATCTTCGTATAAAAAATACTTTCAATTGAAAAATAGAATCAACGCTCTGAAATTGATATGTTCCCGTCGAAAAGGATCACATATAGAAACGGCTCTTAAAATAACGAAAACCCTGGTCGAAGGCAGCCTCCAGCATGGATTAACTCACTTCATGTGGGCATCAAAGAAAAACTTAGAGATAATTGATGTAGCCATAAACGAATGCTACCAAACAGCTACAGGAGCACTAAGAACAACACCAATTGAAGCTCTTAGAATAGAAGCTGGTTACAAATCAATTCACAGACTGGGACAAAAAAGAGCAGTTAATTTAATAAGCAAAGCGCTAACAGATATGGCCCATCCACTTCACACAGCTTCACAAGAAAGTCTACGTAGGAAAAAACAAAACAGGAAAAATTCGACCTCTACATTTTTCATTCGTTTTTGATGCATTTTTATTTCTCAATTCATTTTACCTTAAGTGCTAGACAAAAAACGTTTAAAACTAGCTTAACTATCTTACGTCTCTATATCTAATTTGACTGTCAACCTGTTTGGACGTGTTTTTCTTTTTTTCCCGTCTCGTGAATTTCCACTTACCGATCAACGCAGCATAATAATAATTCCCTGAAATTGCCCTCTCAGTATTTTTTTTTGTTCAAAGTGCTCGTCTTTGTAATTTTTGCATTTTCCGTCGTTGTTCTTCAACCTCTTCGTGCGTTTACTTCGCTGTTTATCTTTGTTTATATTTTGGTCGTCTTAGTGTTTTTCGCATTTGCCGTCATTGTTCGTCGACCTCTTAGTGCGTTTACTCAAACTGGTCGTCTAAACTAACTTATCTCAATAATGGAAAAGCAATGTGGTAACGGAAATTGTGCCGAAAGCAACAACGCTGAATTGGCGTCTTGTAGTGGCCTCTGTGGGAAATCGTTCCATACCATTTGCACCGGCATCAGCAAAAGATCAGTTACCTATAAAATAATTCTCAAATAACTATTTTTCTTTTGCGTTGAGTGCAAAGAAATTTCCCTCTCTCATATCATGCTCGCTATTAAGTGCAACAGTGATTCGTCAAATTCGTTTGCTTTCATCCAAGAAAATGCTCCAGCAACTGGCAAAGTTTGATGAAGTCATTAAGTGTGTTTACGACCTTAACAATGTTATCGAATGTGCTAGTGAACTGAACAAGTCTAAGTTCAATAATATTGGAAAAGCAGCTTACGGACCTAAACGAATCGACCTTAAAAAAATTCCGCGATGAGCTCACTAAATCCCACCTTAACGCAGAATTTGCTAAGATCACCGGCCCTCTCTCCATCTTAGTTACTCAAATCTACGAACTTAAGGTACTCGTATTCCTACGCAATTCAATTCATGCAAATGTGCAGTTAATGAGTGAGTCCCTGTCAAACCAGTCAGTTGAAATCGATTCTTTGGCTTCTAATATGGCGGTTCACATGAAACGCGTAGAAGAGATCGAACTTTACCTTAGATCTCTGAGAGACGAATCGGCTTCGACCAGGCTAGCTGTCATCGATATCGGAGAAGAATTGAAGTTCCCTTCTAGCAAACTAGACTTAATCTCCTGCGACAAACAGCCGCCTAATAACAAGTCCCTGCAAGAAGAACTCTTTAATGCCATTAATCTCGATATTACATCTGCTGTACCAGCTCCACTTGCCAGATCGGTTTCACCCACATTACCTGCCGCAACTTCCACTGAACCTACAACAATTAAAAAATTCGGAGCGCTCTGGACTGTATCTGACGATGGACGATGGTCTTAAAAATGAAGATAATTCCTCTGGTCGCGGTGTTCTCTTAGCAATACGCAATTGCCCAGACTCTACACTCTTTAAAACCTCGCACACCGCTAATTTCGAGTTCATTTGCGTCAAAATAACTATCGCTGGTAGCAACATCTACATCTTCTGCTGCTACATTCGTCCATTTTAACCAATCCAATGCTACCAACTTGCCATAGATGCGATTCACTTGACCTTATTTTCTCATCAGATGCCAACAACTGCATCGTATCAACGAGCAACCACCTTCTTTCCAAATTAGACCGCTACCACCCACCTCTATCTCTCACATTTTTTTACAACAACGGTAATAAACTGTGCACTCTGGAAACTCATACAGTTTTAATTTTCGTAAAGCAGACTTCATAAAACTGGATAACCTTCTGAGTAACGTTAATTTCAATGTTATTTTTGAAAATCCTAGTATTACTATTGACGGTGCTCTTTCTTTGTTCTACGCCGTAATCTTCAACTGTTTCACACAATCTGTTCCATTCGTGCTCCAGAAGAACTCCTCGTCGTTCACCAAAGAATTGCGCTCGTTTCGCAATAGAAGAAATAAACTTTGGCACACGTACCTTAAATCTCGTTCACACTCTGATTTTTCCAATTACCTCCACGCATATCTCCACTTTTTCGAACTCTGTGAATCTCTATGTCTCGAATATTTAGACCAAATTCAGCATACCTTGATCTCCGATCCTAAATGCTTTTTCCACTTCATCAACACAAAAAGACAATCTGACTATCTATCCATCTACTTTAAAATTGTCTAAGACTTCCTCCGGTGATCCTAAGATAGTCTCAAATTTATTTGCTCACTTTTTCAGCCAATCATTTTGCAACCATGGGCTTGAAGATGATCTTGAATGCTTCTCCTACATGAAAAGCTGTGCCCAAACCTCGTTAGTCTCCATTGACATAACCGTGGAACACGTGAAAGAAAAGATAAAAACAACTCAAGAACGAATACTCTCCTGGTCCTGATGGTATCCCTTCAATAGTACATTTTGTCAATTAACGACGTTGACTTCATCATCAAAGACTCTTACCTATCCATCTACGCTGATAACATGAAAATCTGCAGGCACATAATAAACCCCGTTGACTCTCGCCCACTTCAAGCTGTCTTGAACAACTTTTCAACTTAGTGTCAAAATTTGCTTGAGCTCAACGTCAACAAATGTCAAGCTATTACACATTCCCGAAAGCGTCTTCCAGCCCCTAGATCCTACTTCGTCTCTGACGAGCCCGTCCCTTTTGTAACTTCATTGCGCGATTTGGGTGTTATCTGCGACAGAGAACTAAATTTCCGCTGTCATATTGATAACATTATTAGCACGCTGGTCTAAAGAATTCTCGAACCCCTACGTCACGAAATCTCTCTGCTTCATATTTGTTCGGCCAATCCTCGAATATGCTAGCCAAGTATGGTCCCCCTATCATGATACTCATTCCCTTCAAATAGAGGCTGTTCAACGCAGGTTCATCCGTTTTGCTCTTCGCGGTCTTTCTTGGTCTGACAAATATAACTTACCCCCTATGAGAATCGTTTAAAATTAATTAACGTACAGCCACTTGAAATACGTAGAGAAATTGTCGACATACTCTTTATACATCAGTTGTTAGCAGGAAATATCGACTGCCCTAATCTGCTTAAAATGATCTCTCTTAACAGTAACCCACGCCTCCTGAGGTCTGTACCAATCTTCCGTCTCAATTTTCATGGCACCAATTATGGCTGTAACGAGCCAATGTCTAGAATGCTACGTTTGGCCAACGGCACGCACAGCTTTTTTGATTTTCACTGTACCAGATTTGCACTCAGAAACGCCCTCCAGAATTTCACTTCCACTCCTCCGCCACTCACTTTAGTTTTAGTTTTCAGTTTAGTTTTTGACTATTTAGCCTTAGTCTTAAGTTGTATTTAGTAATAGTCTAGTTTTAAGTTCTATTTGAATTAAGCTAAGCTAAATAAATAAATAAATTAACTATGTTATTCTATTCTAATTTAGTGGCCCTATGCAGGCGCTTAAGCTAAACGTAATACTTAAAACTATGTCTTTCGACGTAACTTACTTTAATTCTTTATTTATTTTACTATTTTTTTTTTTATTGTTTATTACTAAGAAAACATTTTAATAAAGTGAAAATACTTAGTAAACGAACTTATTTTGATTGTTCTTATATATAAAACTTACAAAGCTACCTTAAAATAAATCTTAAGCTACCTTATTAAGTGAAAGTTGTCAAACCGTCAAGACGTTTTGAGTACCAGCTCTGTGTTAGTTTGTAATAAATAAAACATTTAAAAACAGCACACAAAGGTGACACAATCGGAGTGTGACTGAAATTCTGATAAAATGAATGATTGTGCTAAGTGTCACAATAGTATCACTGGCGAATCCGGGATACAATGCGCGGGAGTGTGCGGGAAAATTTACCACCTCGCGTGTAGTGGTCTCGATCGAATCGGCAGTGGGATTCTTGAAAGGAATGTAATGATCAGGTTCATATGTGCGGACTGTATTCTATACATTCATAATGTTTACTTGGTGCTAAAGGATGTACAAGAACATAAAAAAAAAAACTCGAATTACTTGAAGGAGTATAAAAGGGAATTTAAGGATGCATTAAGAAGAAATGAAATTGAAATCAAAAGCCTTCTTGAAACGATTGAGTTGCGTAATACCGAACCGAAAGGTTAGAAGCAATGAAAACCGCTCAACAGACGTGCAAGAGAAGTGTTAAAGAAGTAAAGAAAATAACTGCATTGAGTGAGACTTTCAAAAAAACAAAGCGAGCAGATCTGTGGTGAAGTTAAACAAGTAACTAATCAAAATGAAAAAGTAATTGAAAGTGTGAAAGAGATGGAATTATCAATATTGAATGAGCAGAATAAAAACAATAGTAGCTTAAAAGCTATATAAAAAAAATGAGTGATAATAATATGGTGAGTTCAAAAACCCAAAAAAAACTCATATGCAAGTGTTGCCGCATGCGCGATAAATAAAAGTGAATCAATACTGCTAGTTAAGCCAAAAGTATTAAATGGTAGTGCAAAAACGGAGAAGTAGTGAAGTCAGAGCTTGACCCTTCTAGTGTAAAAGTTTCAACTCTAAAGACGCAAAAAAATGGATCAGTGATGATTGTATGTGAAAATGAGGATTCTATTAAAAAACTGAGAAAAGAGGTGGAAGATAAATTAAGTGATAATTATAATGCGGTGGTGCCAGCATTGCGAAAACCTAGAATTAAAATAGTTAATTTTTTAGAAGAATATTCAACAAAAGAGAATTTAGTAACCCAACTTAAAAAGCAAAATGAATATTTAATAAACTGTGATATTATAGTTAAGGTAATAGCTAAAAATAAGAGTAAATACGACCCATATAGTGCAATAATAGAAATAGATAAGGAAATGTTTGAAAAAGTAATGTCTGATGGTTTTGTAAGTTTGGGATGGAAAAAGTGTCGTGTATTTGTCGCATATTATGTCAAACGTTGTTACAAATGACTTGGTTTCTATCACGATTCATCTAAGTGTACTTCAAAAATGGCATGCGCTCACTGCGGCGAAGAGCACTCTTCTAAAAATTGTGATAAAATTGATGTTGAAAAACGTAATTTTTTTTTTATAATTTGCGCGCGCCAAATGGGATATGAATACCATCAAATTATTTCAGGGCACGGGCGTTTGCAGAAATTGAGAGAGAGAGAAAGAAAGATAGTGGGTTTGAAACTTAGGTGGTATTAAGTTTCAGTAAACTCCAAGGGTGGCGTCCAGATAACTGGGGAGCTTGTTTGTTTTGCTTTTTGTCGTTGCTCATGATTCACAGTATTTTTGTCCCTCCACCTGATGTCATCATCACGATCAATTTGCATTTAAGCCATATGACCACTCTACTACCAGTGTTAGTAGAGTTGACTAAGATTTCGCAATTGATCGACTTTTTTATTTATTTCAAACGAAATAAATAGATGATTGTTGAGATCAGGATTTGAACCGTGAACCAAGAGCGTGACAAGCGTTGATGTTACCACTACACCACGGCCACCCCTGTGTAAACTGTGCTCATGTTAATATAGGACTATAATGAGTTTGATAGGGCATGTGTTGTTTTAAATATAAAACTTGAAAAAGAGAAAAACAAGCGCATTTAGCAACCAACTTCTAAAATAAGGTGCATGTACTTAAATATTCAAAGTGCTACGTCCAATATCGAACAATTGGAATCATCATTGAGGAATACGAATTTCCTGAAATAATTCTACTCAGTGAAACCCGTGTGACCGAAGATATTAAAAAGTGTGAATTTGAAATAAGTGGATATACTCTAATAATAACATATTCCCAGTCAAGTCATACTGGGGGGACTATGATATATGTAAAAGGAACAGTGCAATACAGTAGTTTAAGTGAATATTTCATTGACAAAGCTATGTGGATTACAGCAATAAATGTATTTCTAAATAAAGATAAGTGGACTATATCGGTAGTATATAGATCTCCTAAAAGTCCAGTGAATCTGTTTATTGACGAATTGGAGAAATGGTGTGATATTTATTTTAGAAACTCAGAAAATATTTCGATAGTGGGTGATTTTAATATTAATTATTTTAAAAACGATAGTTGCAAAAACAATGCATTCAACTTTATGAATGTCAGAAAACTCAAACATTTGGTGGAAGAGCCTACGAGAGTAACTTACAGTACAAGTTCGTTAATAGACTATGCTCTTTCGAATGTAGGGAACGGTGCAATAAAAACCAGAATAGAGAAGCGTTTTAAAATAACTGACCATGAAACGATTCTTATAGATATATGTACCTTGTAAAGTCAGTGCTAAGAAAGATAAAACTATAATTAGACGACTAAAATATGATAAAAGAACTTTTGCAGAGCTTGGAGAGCTGAAACTCTGACATATAATAATTTAAATGAGGAAGTGCAATACTTTAACAATAAACTTAATAGTATTATTGGAAAAATTACAGTGGAATGTGCAATAAATATTGAACATAATAATAAGTGATTCAATAAAAATCTTCGCCAGCTAAAAAAACTAAAAATTAATCTTTACAATAAAGCATAACATTCAAGAAATAGTGATCACTGGAGTAACTATATACTCTGTAGAAATAAGTATAAAACAGCTGTTAAAAATTGTAAACATAAATATATTCAGATTGGTCCATTTTAACCAATCCAATGCTACCAACTTGCCATAGATGCGATTCACTTGACCTTATTTTCTCATCAGATGCCAACAACTGCATCGTATCAACGAGCAACCACCTTCTCTCCAAATTAGACCGCTACCACCCACCTCTATCTCTCACATTTTTTTACAACAACGGTAATAAACTGTGCACTCTGAAAACTCATACAGTTTTAATTTTCGTAAAGCAGACTTCTTAAAACTGAATAACCTTCTGAGTAACTTTAATTTCAATGTTATTTTTGAAAATCCTAGTATTACTATTGACGGTGCTCTTTCTTTGTTCTACGCCGTAATCTTCAACTGTTTCACACAATGTGGCGGCCAAATTGAATGAAAGGCTTTCAGATTTTTTAATTCCCATTGATATTACTTTATTAACAAGGATAATTAAAAAATTCTTTTAATCACTTTGTACAAAAAAAAAATTCAATTCTCGTTATCGCGCACACACGTTTTTTCTTCTAACCCAATTTTATACTCGCCTCTGTGACAGCTTCCGTTTTGACATCATCGAGCGAGGATGGGTGTGTTCTAGGATTTAGCGTTCACACTCCCCCCCCGGTATAACCACTCTTGGTTCTACCTCCTTCTCCGACAGCTTCAACATCTAGCACGGCCAATTCCACTGTAGGTCGCTCGTAAATACCATGGGACGTTCTCACAGTAGCCCAACGAACCTGTCCATCTGTTGCGACACTAGTTGCTATCACCTTCCCTTTTGGCCAGCAGTTACGGGGATTGGCTGGATCCACGATAACAACAACGTCTCCTACTTTGATCGGTTTCCTTAGCTCGAACCACTTGGTACGCTTAGTTAGAGTAGGAAGGTACTCTTGCACCCATCGCTTCCAGAAGATGTTAGCATACTGTTGCGATACGAGCCAATTTCGGCGAATCGTTGCTACATCGTCGTTAAATGGTGCAGGTGGCTTGGTTCCACTCGAAGATCCGAGGAGTAAATGATTTGGCGTAATTGCTTCACGGGTGTCATCAGTGACTGGAACGTAGGTTAGCGGTCTACAATTTATCACGTATTCAACCTCTGTCAGCATATTTCGAAGAACTTCATCGGTGGGATTCCTGGGCAATGATATTTTAGCAAGGACCTTCTTCACCGACTGGACCAGTCTCTCCCAGCTACCGCCCATGTGTGGAGACAGTGGTGGTATAAACGTCCATTTGGTTTCGACATTGGTAAACTCTTTGGCAATTTTATTCTGGTCGGTGGTCTGAAGCATTTCGCTGAGCTCTCTACTTGCTCCCTTGAAGTCTGTGCCTTGGTCGCTGAATATTTGAATCGGAATGCCTCGCCGGGCGATGAAATTTCGAATGGCCATAATACATGAATCGGCGGAGAGCGTATGGGCCACTTCGATGTGGACTGCGCGAACTGTCAGGCAAGTGATTAAAACACCCCACCTCTTTTCGTTTCGTCGTCCAACAGCAACAATGATCGGTCCGAAGTAATCAATTCCCACGTACGAAGAGGGTCGAGAATATGCAGCAAGTCGAGCTGGTGGAAGTTCTCCCATCATTGGAGGCTGCGGTTGAGTCCGTTGATTTTTGCACTGCTGACATTTTCTAAGCTCCTCCCTAAGGGCTGCTCGTAGGCGCGAAATGTGGTATTTCTGTCGCAATTCATTAACAACTGTCTCATGATGACAGTGATGATACCTGGTATGTACATCTCGGATTACAAGTGAGGTTATATGATGGTTTCTGGGCAGGATAACTGGTCGTTTTACGTCAATTTCGCAAAGTACTTTGCAGGCGTCGATTCTACCTTTGACTCGTAGAACTCGGTTTTCATCGATGTATGGTGAGAGCTTGTATAGAGGACTGCTCTTTTTTATGCGTTGTTGATTCGCTTCAATAGCAGCTATCTCATCAGAGTATACGTCCTACTGTGCTTGACGATATAGATAATTTTGCGCCTGTTCAATATCGCATTTGTCTATCGATCCCTTCTGAAGTGGCCGGCGTGCGGCTTTAGCCTTTATATTATTGACATACCTTAAAACCCAGACTGTAGTCCGAACTAATCGTTTCCACTCTGAGTAGCGTTCTGGGTGTAGGATGTGTTGTCGATGAGCATCCTCCGTAAGTTTTTCTGCGTGGTGACATAGATGGTTGGATTTAAACTCCTCCGAAGTATACGCGCTGAGAAATGGGTCCTCGAATTTTGGCCAATTTTTATTTCTTTCTTGGAGAAATGGTGGTCCGTTCAACCATCGGCTGGTGGTAGAAAAATCCGGACGGGGTTGCCACTTTGTGCCTTCATCAGCTACATTTGATTTGGATGGAATCCAGTTCCATTCTGAAGTTTCTGTTGTTTCCAGAATTTCGCTGACGCGAAATGCGACGAACTGGCTGTACCTTCGATGGTCAGACCGAATCCAGCAAAGTACATTTTTCGAATCGGTACAGAAGTAACGCTTGTCGACCTTGATCGAGTGTTCTTTTAGAATACAGCCAGCCAACCTTGTCCCAAGAACGGCGGCTTGCAGCTCCATTCGTGGTATAGAAAGCAGCTTCAGCGGTGCTACACGGGTCTTAGCAGTTACCAGGGCGCAATCGATTTTGTCTTCAGTGATCACTCGGAAGTATGCGACGGCAGCGTAACTGCTCTCGCTTGCGTCAACGAATACGTGCAGTTCAACCTCACTTGAATCTCCGAAAGTCGTAGTACTTAGGTAACATCTTGGTATCCGGACGGCTTCTATGTTAGGAAGAACTTTCAGCCAAGTAAGCCATTTTTGAAACTCCGCATCGGCAATCTTGTCGTCCCAATCTATACCTGATCGCCATACATATTGTAGTATAATTTTTACATAAATGAAAAAATTAGCGAGTAGTCCCAGAGGGTCGACAATTGTCATCAGCGTGCGGAGGAGTTCTCGCTTGGTTGGACGTTTGTCTCCGGACAGCAGGTCTTTGTTTTGAGCGTTTACCTTTATTTTGTACGTAAATATGTCGGAGGATGTGCACCACCACATGCCCAGTACTCTCTCAATCTCAGGTTCTGCACCGATGCTCAGATTAAACTCGTCCTTGCCTTTCTCTTCCATAGCGCTGAGAACGGCCCTTGAGTTGGACATCCAGTTTCGTATCTCGAATCCAGCCATTGAGTGAATCTGTTTGACATCCCTTGCCAGTTGGATAGCTTCGTCTTCGGTGTCTACGCTGTCCAAGAAATCATCTACGTAGTGGCTCTGGGTGATTGCAGCAGCTGCTCTAGGAAACGTTCCAGCGAACTGTTCAGCGTTCAGATTTTTAATGTACTGAGCACTACTGGGGGAGCAGGTGGCACCGAACGTCATCACAGTCATCACGTACTCATCTGGTTCTCGTGTTGATTCGTTGCGCCAGAGAAAGCGCTGGGAGTCCTGATCAGCTGCACAGATCAAGACCTGGTGAAACATCTCACGGATATCCCCGCAAATTGCGACCTTTCTTTCCCGAAATCTAACAAGCACTGATGTAAGTGATGTCAGTTGATCAGGTCCTTTAAGTAGGAAAGAATTTAGAGAAACTCCGTGCGACTGTGCAGCAGCATCCCATACCAGTCTCACCTTTCCTGGTTTGTTCGAGTTGATGACGGGAAACCCTGGGAGATACCAGGTGCGCGGGCTGCGCCGTTTTGCCTCATCAGCTGACAATTTTCGGATGTAGCCACTGGTCAGGTAGTAGCGGATTTTTGCATCGAGTATGGCCCTCAGTCCTGGATCGCGTATCATTCTTTTCTCTATACACACTAGTCGCCGCATAGCCATATCTCGACTGTCAGGTAGTTTGATATCATCGAATCGCCATAGAAGACCTGTTTCAAAGCGATTTTGTTTACGCTTAGTTGTTAGGTGCAGTAGATCCTGAGCACGCTGTTCGTCACGGGAAATGAGGACCTTCTGCGGTTGTACAATACCAATACTTTCTAAGGCGAAGAAATCTTTCACCATTCGCTATAAGTTGTTATCGGCTCTACTATTGCATTCGCACATATGAATGCTGTGGTGGGCTACGCGATTGTCGACGGCAGCTGACGGCCATTCACCATGCGGACCATATACTACCCATCCTAGACGAGTCTTTGATGCAAACGGCTGGTGTTCAGGCCCTTCGATAGATTTCATGGCAAATCCAAGACGCATGTTATCAAGCCCGATGAGGATCCGGGGTCGAATTGCTTCATAAGACGTGGCTGGAATCCTCTTTAAGTGTGGATACAACTTCATCATCTCGGCCATTACCAATGACTGCGTGGGTAGTTCAAGAGATTCCACGGTTCGAACGTTGTGTAAACGATATCTTTTCGCCTGATGATCGGTCCCTGATATATTTACATCGAGCTGTTTGGAGTTCTCTTCGTAGCGGTGGGTGTTTGCTGTCCACTTCAAGCATAAAGGATGAGGCACGCTGTCAAGATTTAGCTCATCGGCCACTTCCTGGTCCATCAATGTCAGCGACGATCCATCATCGAGGAAGGCATAAGTGTGTACTGCTGCGTGCTTACCATGAAGTATAACTGGCACATAGCGATATAACACGGATGGACTACTAGCCTGGTTGTGGTAGTGTACGACTTCCGATATCTGCGGCTCTAGTTTCGTAGGGGGCGACGGTTTCGATGGATTGTGCAGTAGCTCATGATGCTTGAGGCCGCAGCCGTTAATGCCACAGTATGTCTTCGATCGACAACCTCGATTAAAATGTGGCTTAAGACATTTGTGACAAAGACGATATTCCTTAACGGTCGCCCATCTGGAACTGTAGCTTAACTCCAAAAACGCATGACAGTTTGCAATTGAAGGGCAATTGCGAGAGCACACGCAACATTTATTGCCGTTGGTTCGTAAGGTGTCGTAGCTCGGTGCGTGTTTGCGTATTCCGTTGCCGCTGATTGCTTGGTTTCGGTTCTTGCTGTCTTCTGGATGCGGTGTCCCCTGTTGTGATTCCTCCATGTGCGTATGTAGATAACCTCTTTCCCTTGTCTGGCGTGCGCTCGTGTTTGCTGATGATAACGTTGGAATCGTCACACAATTAGCTGCACAGGCGATTTGATACAACCACTCATTGAAGTCGGAGAGCGTACAGTAATCGAGTGACTGTCGATGAATTCCCCAAACCAGTCGAATGGAAGGAGGCAACTTTTCGATTAGTTCCTGGACCAGCGTCGGATTACATAAGTGAGACATAAGCCCAGACGCTTCTATTATGGCGCAAAGGTTTTGCACGGCTAGGGAAAACTTTACGATGCTTTCTAACCTTCCTTCCTTCGGCGAAGGAGTAGAATGAATTTTGTGCAGCATGGAATGGATAACGAGCTCCGGTCGGCCGTACAGCATCTTCAAGGTTGAAATTATTCGCTTGACGCATGATGGTTGCAGTAACATGCTACGTACAGCTTCGAGTGCTTCTCCTTTCAGAGCTCTTTGTAACCGTGAGATATTCTCTTCATCAGAAAAACCACATAGTTCGTTTGTGCGTTCGAAGTCGCAGATGAAGCTTGGCCATTCTGCTGGATTACCACTGAAAGGCTGAAGGTCCCGTGAAATAGTATGACGAGCAGCTAGCTGGCTTTTGCTGAGTAAGTTAGACATCTGGAAATGCGGCGTGATGTTAAAGGTTTGTTCGGGTCCTGTAGATGGAGCTGGGTTCAGTTGCTTGTGCTGTGTGAATATGCTGTTGTGTTCCATTGGTTGCTCAAAGAATTGTTGCTGTAAAGGGTGCGAACGTCTTGGCGGTATAGATTGGGCTGGCGGCACCGGAAGTGGCCTTTGAAGGTGTTGTTGTTGTTGGTGTTCTGAATGCATTTGTATTGCTGACTGTGGAACTGACAGCGCTTGCATCCTTCCCTGTGCAGGTCCTGTCGGTAGCATCCACATTGACTCCAGTTTCGAATGTTGCTTAGCGTGATCATCTGAACGTTTCTGTAATTCTACCGGTTTCTGATGCTGCGTTTGCAGCTGCTGTTGCAGCGCCATTTGTTGCATCTGTTGTGATAGTTTTCCAGAAACAGTTTCCATCGGTTTAAGCTTGTCGATATTTGGAATTTGATTATGACTGCGTTGCAGAGTAGGTGGTGTATTAATGTGCATCGAAACAGCATTAGATGGATTATGAACACATGCGGTCGAATGTTTTTGTGTCGAATTACGTGCATCCTCCAACCAGGTTCGCACTACCGCGTTGTTTTGGCCGTCTTCGACGTCTGCTACATCACCATCGAAGGAGGAGAGTTCATCCTCTGCTTGTTGTTGTAGCAGCGAATACTTCCTATCGAGGTACTGCTGGTCACGCTGCCTCCTTTTCTCCTGTAGAACTCGCTCCTCTTCCTGTCGTCTCTCTTTCTGCAGCTGCTCTTCTCTATCGCGTTTCTCTTGTAAAGCACGTTCTTCTTCTAGCCGTTCAAGTTCGATTTGAAGTTGTCGAACCGATGAGACTTTGGATGATGAGGACTTTGGACGAGAAAAATAGGTTGCCGAAGCAACCGCATTGGGGGCAGAAGCAAGCACTTTGTCGGCAAGTATACTTACACTCGCACCTGTCGTGGTTGCATTCGTTGCAGTGTCTTCGACTTGATTGAGGCACCTAGCGCGACAGTTTTCGCAACTCCAGTCGTGATTGGCGACGTCATTGGTTACTCCAACACAGTCAAAGTGGAACCACCTGTCGCAGTCGTCGCACATGACAATGTTTTGGTTATCACCTGCTGCGCATAGCTGGCAACTTGACTTTGCAGGTTTTCGTGACGACCTAGTACTCTTTGGCGATCTAATTACCTTCGAAGAAGCACCAAATGGGTTGGGATCCGTCATTTTATGTTTAATAAAAGAATTTTTTAAGATGTGGCGGCCAAATTGAATGAAAGGCTTTCAGATTTTTTAATTCCCATTGATATTACTTTATTAACAAGGATAATTAAAAATTCTTTTAATCATTTTGTACAAAAAAAAAATTCAATTCTCGTTATCGCGCACACACGTTTTTTCTTCTAACCCAATTTTATACTCGCCTCTGTGACAGCTTCCGTTTTGACATCATCGAGCGAGGATGGGTGTGTTCAGATGATTTAGCGTTCACACACAATCTATTCCATTCGTTGTCCAGAAGAACTCCTCGTCGTTCACCAAAGAATTGCGCTCGTTTCGCAATAGAAGAAATAAACTTTGGCACACGTACCTTAAATCTCGTTCACACTCTGATTTTTCCAATTACCTCCACGCATATCTCCACTTTTCCGAACTCTGTGAATCTCTATGTCTCGAATATTTAGACCAAATTCAGCATACCTTGATCTCCGATCCTAAATGCTTTTTCCACTTCATCAACACAAAAAGACAATCTGACTATCTATCCATCTACTTTAAAATTGTCTAAGACTTCCTCCGGTGATCCTAAGATAGTCTCAAATTTATTTGCTCACTTTTTCAGCCAATCATTTTGCAACCATGGGCTTGAAGATGATCTTGAATACTTCTCCTACATGAAAAGCTGTGCCCAAACCTCGTTAGTCTCCATTGACATAACCGTGGAACACGTGAAAGAAAAGATAAAAAAACTCAAGAACGAATACTCTCCTGGTCCTGATGGTATCCCTTCAATAGTACTGAAAAATTGCTTCAACCATCTGGGCCAACCCCTCACGGTTCTCTTCCAAATGTCTTTTGGACAAGGAGTCTTCTCCAAATTTTGGAAGCGCTTTTACATAATTCCCTTTCATAAAAAGGGTCCGAAGAGTGAAATCTCCAACTACCTGCCCATTGCTAAACTTTCCTGCGTTCCTAAGATCTTAGAAAGCATTGTTTACGATACAATGTTCTTCCGACAACTACTAACTTAACGGAATTCGTATCTAGCACTCTGTGTGCATTAGAGGATGGCAAAGAAGTTGATGTAATTGCCACAGATTTTAGTAAGGCCTTCGATAAAATCTCGCACAGAATCTGTCTAAGATCCAGTACCATCCCTGGACGCATTCTTGTGGCAGTTGGCTGCTCTGCTATGATATTATGGAAGGAGAGGTTCGGATGTTGGCTGTCGTGTGGATCATAGCGATTTGTCTCTTTCTAATATTTTACTTTATCCTTTTAGTACCATTTTTGTTTTTTGTTCTTTTTATTGGTTGGTTTCCGTGTGCTTTTTTTGTTGTTCGCTTCTTTTTTTTTTTGAGAACAGCAGACGCACATGTCTGCTAATAATAAATCGAATAATACTAATTACATCACGTTGTTATTTATTCTCCTACAGAATTATTCTTTTTAAACTCAAATCCCTTGGCTTCCAATTGCGTTTCATTGAGTGGATTAAATCCTACCTTGAGGAACGTCAATACAAAATACTATTTAGATCGGCTGTATCCGACCCCATTAATGCCACTTCCGGGGTCCCTCAAGGTAGCCATCTTGGTCCCCTGATTTTCATTTTGTCAATTAACGACGTTGACTTCATCATCAAAGACTCTTACCTATCCATCTACGCTGATAACATGAAAATCTGCAGGCACATAATAAACCCCGTTGACTCTCGCCCACTTCAAGCTGTCTTGAACAACTTTTCAACTTAGTGTCAAAATTTGCTTGAGCTCAACGTCAACAAATGTCAAGCTATTACACATTCCCGAAAGCGTCTTCCAGCCCCTAGATCCTATTTCGTCTCTGACGAGCCCGTCCCTTTTGTAACTTCATTGCGCGATTGTTATCTGCGACAGAGAACTAAATTTCCGCTGTCATATTGATAACATTATTAGCACGCTGGTCTAAAGAATTCTCGAACCCCTACGTCACGAAATCTCTCTGCTTCATATTTGTTCGGCCAATCCTCGAATATGCTAGCCAAGTATGGTCCCCCTATCATGATACTCATTCCCTTCAAATAGAGGCTGTTCAACGCAGGTTCATCCGTTTTGCTCTTCGCGGTCTTTCTTGGTCTGACAAATATAACTTACCCCCTATGAGAATCGTTTAAAATTAATTAACGTACAGCCACTTGAAATACGTAGAGAAATTGTCGACATACTCTTTATACATCAGTTGTTAGCAGGAAATATCGACTGCCCTAATCTGCTTAAAATGATCTCTCTTAACAGTAACCCACGCCTCCTGAGGTCTGTACCAATCTTCCGTCTCAATTTTCATGGCACCAATTATGGCTGTAACGAGCCAATGTCTAGAATGCTACGTTTGGCCAACGGCACGCACAGCTTTTTTGATTTTCACTGTACCAGATTTGCACTCAGAAACGCCCTCCAGAATTTCACTTCCACTCCTCCGCCACTCACTTTAGTTTTAGTTTTCAGTTTAGTTTTTGACTATTTAGCCTTAGTCTTAAGTTGTATTTAGTAATAGTCTAGTTTTAAGTTCTATTTGAATTAAGCTAAGCTAAATAAATAAATAAATTAACTATGTTATTCTATTCTAATTTAGTGGCCCTATGCAGGCGCTTAAGCTAAACGTAATACTTAAAACTATGTCTTTCGACGTAACTTACTTTAATTCTTTATTTATTTTACTATTTTTTTTTTTTATTGTTTATTACTAAGAAAACATTTTAATAAAGTGAAAATACTTAGTAAACGAACTTATTTTGATTGTTCTTATATATAAAACTTACAAAGCTACCTTAAAATAAATCTTAAGCTACCTTATTAAGTGAAAGTTGTCAAACCGTCAAGACGTTTTGAGTACCAGCTCTGTGTTAGTTTGTAATAAATAAAACATTTAAAAACAGCACACAAAGGTGACACAATCGGAGTGTGACTGAAATTCTGATAAAATGAATGATTGTGCTAAGTGTCACAATAGTATCACTGGCGAATCCGGGATACAATGCGCGGGAGTGTGCGGGAAAATTTACCACCTCGCGTGTAGTGGTCTCGATCGAATCGGCAGTGGGATTCTCGGAAGGAATGTAATGATCAGGTTCATATGCGTGGACTGTATTCTATACATTCATAATGTTTACTTGGTGCTAAAGGATGTGCAAGAAACAGTAAAAAAAAAAACTCAAATTACTTGAAGGAGTATAAAGGGAATTTAAGGCTGCATTAAGAAGAAGTGAAATTGAAATCAAAAGCCTTCTTGAAACGATTGAGTTGCGTAATACCGAACCGAAAGGTTAGAAGCAATGAAAACCGCTCAACAGACGTGCGAGAGAAGTGTTAAAGAAGTAAAGAAAATAACTGCATTGAGTGAGACTTTCCAAAAAACAAAGCGAGCAGATCTGTGGTGAAGTTAAACAAGTAACTAATCAAAATGAAAAAGTAATTGAAAGTGTGAAAGAGATGGAATTATCAATATTGAATGAGCAGAATAAAAACAATAGTAGCTTAAAAGCTATATAAAAAAAATGAGTGATAATAATATGGTGAGTTCAAAAACCCAAAAAAACTCATATGCAAGTGTTGCCGCATGCGCGATAAATAAAAGTGAATCAATACTGCTAGTTAAGCCAAAAGTATTAAATGGTAGTGCAAAAACGGAGGAAGTAGTGAAGTCAGAGCTTGACCCTTCTAGTGTAAAAGTTTCAACTCTAAAGACGCAAAAAAATGGATCAGTGATGATTGTATGTGAAAATGAGGATTCTATTAAAAAACTGAGAAAAGAGGTGGAAGATAAATTAAGTGATAATTATAATGCGGTGGTGCCAGCATTGCGAAAACCTAGAATTAAAATAGTTAATTTTTTAGAAGAATATTCAACAAAAGAGAATTTAGTAACCCAACTTAAAAAGCAAAATGAATATTTAATAAACTGTGATATTATAGTTAAGGTAATAGCTAAAAATAAGAGTAAATACGACCCATATAGTGCAATAATAGAAATAGATAAGGAAATGTTTGAAAAAGTAATGTCTGATGGTTTTGTAAGTTTGGGATGGAAAAAGTGTCGTGTATTTGTCGCATATTATGTCAAACGTTGTTACAAATGACTTGGTTTCTATCACGATTCATCTAAGTGTACTTCAAAAATGGCATGCGCTCACTGCGGCGAAGAGCACTCTTCTAAAAATTGTGATAAAATTGATGTTGAAAAACGTAATTTTTTTTTATAATTTGCGCGCGCCAAATGGAATATGAATACCATCAAATTATTTCAGGGCACGGGCGTTTGCAGAAATTGAGAGAGAGAGAAAGAAAGATAGTGGGTTTGAAACTTAGGTGGTATTAAGTTTCAGTAAACTCCAAGGGTGGCGTCCAGATAACTGGGGAGCTTGTTTGTTTTGCTTTTTGTCGTTGCTCATGATTCACAGTATTTTTGTCCCTCCACCTGATGTCATCATCACGATCAATTTGCATTTAAGCCATATGACCACTCTACTACCAGTGTTAGTAGAGTTGACTAAGATTTCGCAATTGATCGACTTTTTTATTTATTTCAAACGAAATAAATAGATGATTGTTGAGATCAGGATTTGAACCGTGAACCAAGAGCGTGACAAGCGTTGATGTTACCACTACACCACGGCCACCCCTGTGTAAACTGTGCTCATGTTAATATAGGACTATAATGAGTTTGATAGGGCATGTGTTGTTTTAAATATAAAACTTGAAAAAGAGAAAAACAAGCGCATTTAGCAACCAACCAAAATATTCAAAGTGCTACGTCCAATATCGAACAATTGGAATCATCATTGAGGAATACGAATTTCCTGAAATAATTCTACTCAGTGAAACCCGTGTGACCGAAGATATTAAAAAGTGTGAATTTGAAATAAGTGGATATACTCTAATAATAACATATTCCCAGTCAAGTCATACTGGGGGGACTATGATATATGTAAAAGGAACAATGCAATACAGTAGTTTAAGTGAATATTTCATTGACAAAGCTATGTGGATTACAGCAATAAATGTATTTCTAAATAAAGATAAGTGGACTATATCGGTAGTATATAGATCTCCTAAAAGTCCAGTGAATCTGTTTATTGACGAATTGGAGAAATGGTGTGATATTTATTTTAGAAACTCAGAAAATATTTCGATAGTGGGTGATTTTAATATTAATTATTTTAAAAACGATAGTTGCAAAAACAATGCATTCAACTTTATGAATGTCAGAAAACTCAAACATTTGGTGGAAGAGCCTACGAGAGTAACTTACAGTACAAGTTCGTTAATAGACTATGCTCTTTCGAATGTAGGGAACGGTGCAATAAAAACCAGAATAGAGAAGCGTTTTAAAATAACTGACCATGAAACGATTCTTATAGATATATGTACCTTGTAAAGTCAGTGCTAAGAAAGATAAAACTATAATTAGACGACTAAAATATGATAAAAGAACTTTTGCAGAGCTTGGAGAGCTGAAACTCTGACATATAATAATTTAAATGAGGAAGTGCAATACTTTAACAATAAACTTAATAGTATTATTGGAAAAATTACAGTGGAATGTGCAATAAATATTGAACATAATAATAAGTGATTCAATAAAAATCTTCGCCAGCTAAAAAAACTAAAAATTAATCTTTACAATAAAGCATAACATTCAAGAAATAGTGATCACTGGAGTAACTATATACTCTGTAGAAATAAATATAAAACAGCTGTTAAAAATTGTAAACATAAATATATTCAGATTGGTCCATTTTAACCAATCCAATGCTACCAACTTGCCATAGATGCGATTCACTTGACCTTATTTTCTCATCAGATGCCAACAACTGCATCGTATCAACGAGCAACCACCTTCTCTCCAAATTAGACCGCTACCACCCACCTCTATCTCTCACATTTTTTTACAACAACGGTAATAAACTGTGCACTCTGAAAACTCATACAGTTTTAATTTTCGTAAAGCAGACTTCTTAAAACTGAATAACCTTCTGAGTAACTTTAATTTCAATGTTATTTTTGAAAATCCTAGTATTACTGTTGACGGTGCTCTTTCTTTGTTCTACGCCGTAATCTTCAACTGTTTCACACAATCTATTCCATTCGTTGTCCAGAAGAACTCCTCGTCGTTCACCAAAGAATTGCGCTCGTTTCGCAATAGAAGAAATAAACTTTGGCACACGTACCTTAAATCTCGTTCACACTCTGATTTTTCCAATTACCTCCACGCATATCTCCACTTTTCCGAACTCTGTGAATCTCTATGTCTCGAATATTTAGACCAAATTCAGCATACCTTGATCTCCGATCCTAAATGCTTTTTCCACTTCATCAACACAAAAAGACAATCTGACTATCTATCCATCTACTTTAAAATTGTCTAAGACTTCCTCCGGTGATCCTAAGATAGTCTCAAATTTATTTGCTCACTTTTTCAGCCAATCATTTTGCAACCATGGGCTTGAAGATGATCTTGAATACTTCTCCTACATGAAAAGCTGTGCCCAAACCTCGTTAGTCTCCATTGACATAACCGTGGAACACGTGAAAGAAAAGATAAAAAAACTCAAGAACGAATACTCTCCTGGTCCCCTCACGGTTCTCTTCCAAATGTCTTTTGCACAAGGAGTCTTCTCCAAATTTTGGAAGCGCTTTTACATAATTCCCTTTCATAAAAAGGGTCCGAAGAGTGAAATCTCCAACTACCTGCCCATTGCTAAACTTTCCTGCGTTCCTAAGATCTTAGAAAGCATTGTTTACGATACAATGTTCTTCCGACAACTACTAACTTAACGGAATTCGTATCTAGCACTCTGTGTGCATTAGAGGATGGCAAAGAAGTTGATGTAATTGCCACAGATTTTAGTAAGGCCTTCGATAAAATCTGGCACAGAATCTGTCTAAGATCCAGTACCATCCCCGGACGCATTCTTGTGGCAGTTGGCTGCTCTGCTATGATATTATGGAAGGAGAGGTTCGGATGTTGGCTGTCGTGTGGATCATAGCGATTTGTCTCTTTCTAATATTTTACTTTATCCTTTTAGTACCATTTTTGTTTTTTGTTCTTTTTATTGGTTGGTTTCCGTGTGCTTTTTTTGTTGTTCGCTTCTTTTTTTTTTTGAGAACAGCAGACGCACATGTCTGCTAATAATAAATCGAATAATACTAATTACATCACGTTGTTATTTATTCTCCTACAGAATTATTCTTTTTAAACTCAAATCCCTTGGCTTCCAATTGCGTTTCATTGAGTGGATTAAATCCTACCTTGAGGAACGTCAATACAAAATACTATTTAGATCGGCTGTATCCGACCCCATTAATGCCACTTCCGGGGTCCCTCAAGGTAGCCATCTTGGTCCCCTGATTTTCATTTTGTCAATTAACGACGTTGACTTCATCATCAAAGACTCTTACCTATCCATCTACGCTGATAACATGAAAATCTGCAGGCACATAATAAACCCCGTTGACTCTCGCCCACTTCAAGCTGTCTTGAACAACTTTTCAACTTAGTGTCAAAATTTGCTTGAGCTCAACGTCAACAAATGTCAAGCTATTACACATTCCCGAAAGCGTCTTCCAGCCCCTAGATCCTACTTCGTCTCTGACGAGCCCGTCCCTTTTGTAACTTCATTGCGCGATTTGGGTGTTATCTGCGACAGAGAACTAAATTTCCGCTGTCATATTGATAACATTATTAGCACGCTGGTCTAAAGAATTCTCGAACCCCTACGTCACGAAATCTCTCTGCTTCATATTTGTTCGGCCAATCCTCGAATATGCTAGCCGAGTATGGTCCCCCTATCATGATACTCATTCCCTTCAAATAGAGGCTGTTCAACGCAGGTTCATCCGTTTTGCTCTTCGCGGTCTTTCTTGGTCTGACAAATATAACTTACCCCCTATGAGAATCGTTTAAAATTAATTAACGTACAGCCACTTGAAATACGTAGAGAAATTGTCGACATACTCTTTATACATCAGTTGTTAGCAGGAAATATCGACTGCCCTAATCTGCTTAAAATGATCTCTCTTAACAGTAACCCACGCCTCCTGAGGTCTGTACCAATCTTCCGTCTCAATTTTCATGGCACCAATTATGGCTGTAACGAGCCAATGTCTAGAATGCTACGTTTGGCCAACGGCACGCACAGCTTTTTTGATTTTCACTGTACCAGATTTGCACTCAGAAACGCCCTCCAGAATTTCACTTCCACTCCTCCGCCACTCACTTTAGTTTTAGTTTTCAGTTTAGTTTTTGACTATTTAGCCTTAGTCTTAAGTTGTATTTAGTAATAGTCTAGTTTTAAGTTCTATTTGAATTAAGCTAAGCTAAATAAATAAATAAATAAATTAACTATGTTATTCTATTCTAATTTAGTGGCCCTATGCAGGCGCTTAAGCTAAACGTAATACTTAAAACTATGTCTTTCGACGTAACTTACTTTAATTCTTTATTTATTTTACTATTTTTTTTTTTATTGTTTATTACTAAGAAAACATTTTAATAAAGTGAAAATACTTAGTAAACGAACTTATTTTGATTGTTCTTATATATAAAACTTACAAAGCTACCTTAAAATAAATCTTAAGCTACCTTATTAAGTGAAAGTTGTCAAACCGTCAAGACGTTTTGAGTACCAGCTCTGTGTTAGTTTGTAATAAATAAAACATTTAAAAACAGCACACAAAGGTGACACAATCGGAGTGTGACTGAAATTCTGATAAAATGAATGATTGTGCTAAGTGTCACAATAGTATCACTGGCGAATCCGGGATACAATGCGCGGGAGTGTGCGGGAAAATTTACCACCTCGCGTGTAGTGGTCTCGATCGAATCGGCAGTGGGATTCTCGGAAGGAATGTAATGATCAGGTTCATATGCGTGGACTGTATTCTATACATTCATAATGTTTACTTGGTGCTAAAGGATGTGCAAGAAACAGTAAAAAAAAAAACTCAAATTACTTGAAGGAGTATAAAGGGAATTTAAGGCTGCATTAAGAAGAAGTGAAATTGAAATCAAAAGCCTTCTTGAAACGATTGAGTTGCGTAATACCGAACCGAAAGGTTAGAAGCAATGAAAACCGCTCAACAGACGTGCGAGAGAAGTGTTAAAGAAGTAAAGAAAATAACTGCATTGAGTGAGACTTTCAAAAAAACAAAGCGAGCAGATCTGTGGTGAAGTTAAACAAGTAACTAATCAAAATGAAAAAGTAATTGAAAGTGTGAAAGAGATGGAATTATCAATATTGAATGAGCAGAATAAAAACAATAGTAGCTTAAAAGCTATATAAAAAAAATGAGTGATAATAATATGGTGAGTTCAAAAACCCAAAAAAACTCATATGCAAGTGTTGCCGCATGCACGATAAATAAAAGTGAATCAATACTGCTAGTTAAGCCAAAAGTATTAAATGGTAGTGCAAAAACGGAGGAAGTAGTGAAGTCAGAGCTTGACCCTTCTAGTGTAAAAGTTTCAACTCTAAAGACGCAAAAAAATGGATCAGTGATGATTGTATGTGAAAATGAGGATTCTATTAAAAAACTGAGAAAAGAGGTGGAAGATAAATTAAGTGATAATTATAATGCGGTGGTGCCAGCATTGCGAAAACCTAGAATTAAAATAGTTAATTTTTTAGAAGAATATTCAACAAAAGAGAATTTAGTAACCCAACTTAAAAAGCAAAATGAATATTTAATAAACTGTGATATTATAGTTAAGGTAATAGCTAAAAATAAGAGTAAATACGACCCATATAGTGCAATAATAGAAATAGATAAGGAAATGTTTGAAAAAGTAATGTCTGATGGTTTTGTAAGTTTGGGATGGAAAAAGTGTCGTGTATTTGTCGCATATTATGTCAAACGTTGTTACAAATGACTTGGTTTCTATCACGATTCATCTAAGTGTACTTCAAAAATGGCATGCGCTCACTGCGACGAAGAGCACTCTTCTAAAAATTGTGATAAAATTGATGTTGAAAAACGTAATTTTTTTTTTATAATTTGCGCGCGCCAAATGGGATATGAATACCATCAAATTATTTCAGGGCACGGGCGTTTGCAGAAATTGAGAGAGAGAGAAAGAAAGATAGTGGGTTTGAAACTTAGGTGGTATTAAGTTTCAGTAAACTCCAAGGGTGGCGTCCAGATAACTGGGGAGCTTGTTTGTTTTGCTTTTTGTCGTTGCTCATGATTCACAGTATTTTTGTCCCTCCACCTGATGTCATCATCACGATCAATTTGCATTTAAGCCATATGACCACTCTACTACCAGTGTTAGTAGAGTTGACTAAGATTTCGCAATTGATCGACTTTTTTATTTATTTCAAACGAAATAAATAGATGATTGTTGAGATCAGGATTTGAACCGTGAACCAAGAGCGTGACAAGCGTTGATGTTACCACTACACCACGGCCACCCCTGTGTAAACTGTGCTCATGTTAATATAGGACTATAATGAGTTTGATAGGGCATGTGTTGTTTTAAATATAAAACTTGAAAAAGAGAAAAACAAGCGCATTTAGCAACCAACTTCTAAAATAAGGTGCATGTACTTAAATATTCAAAGTGCTACGTCCAATATCGAACAATTGGAATCATCATTGAGGAATACGAATTTCCTGAAATAATTCTACTCAGTGAAACCCGTGTGACCGAAGATATTAAAAAGTGTGAATTTGAAATAAGTGGATATACTCTAATAATAACATATTCCCAGTCAAGTCATACTGGGGGGACTATGATATATGTAAAAGGAACAGTGCAATACAGTAGTTTAAGTGAATATTTCATTGACAAAGCTATGTGGATTACAGCAATAAATGTATTTCTAAATAAAGATAAGTGGACTATATCGGTAGTATATAGATCTCCTAAAAGTCCAGTGAATCTGTTTATTGACGAATTGGAGAAATGGTGTGATATTTATTTTAGAAACTCAGAAAATATTTCGATAGTGGGTGATTTTAATATTAATTATTTTAAAAACGATAGTTGCAAAAACAATGCATTCAACTTTATGAATGTCAGAAAACTCAAACATTTGGTGGAAGAGCCTACGAGAGTAACTTACAGTACAAGTTCGTTAATAGACTATGCTCTTTCGAATGTAGGGAACGGTGCAATAAAAACCAGAATAGAGAAGCGTTTTAAAATAACTGACCATGAAACGATTCTTATAGATATATGTACCTTGTAAAGTCAGTGCTAAGAAAGATAAAACTATAATTAGACGACTAAAATATGATAAAAGAACTTTTGCAGAGCTTGGAGAGCTGAAACTCTGACATATAATAATTTAAATGAGGAAGTGCAATACTTTAACAATAAACTTAATAGTATTATTGGAAAAATTACAGTGGAATGTGCAATAAATATTGAACATAATAATAAGTGATTCAATAAAAATCTTCGCCAGCTAAAAAAACTAAAAATTAATCTTTACAATAAAGCATAACATTCAAGAAATAGTGATCACTGGAGTAACTATATACTCTGTAGAAATAAGTATAAAACAGCTGTTAAAAATTGTAAACATAAATATATTCAGATTGGTCCATTTTAACCAATCCAATGCTACCAACTTGCCATAGATGCGATTCACTTGACCTTATTTTCTCATCAGATGCCAACAACTGCATCGTATCAACGAGCAACCACCTTCTCTCCAAATTAGACCGCTACCACCCACCTCTATCTCTCACATTTTTTTACAACAACGGTAATAAACTGTGCACTCTGAAAACTCATACAGTTTTAATTTTCGTAAAGCAGACTTCTTAAAACTGAATAACCTTCTGAGTAACTTTAATTTCAATGTTATTTTTGAAAATCCTAGTATTACTATTGACGGTGCTCTTTCTTTGTTCTACGCCGTAATCTTCAACTGTTTCACACAATCTATTCCATTCGTTGTCCAGAAGAACTCCTCGTCGTTCACCAAAGAATTGCGCTCGTTTCGCAATAGAAGAAATAAACTTTGGCACACGTACCTTAAATCTCGTTCACACTCTGATTTTTCCAATTACCTCCACGCATATCTCCACTTTTCCGAACTCTGTGAATCTCTATGTCTCGAATATTTAGACCAAATTCAGCATACCTTGATCTCCGATCCTAAATGCTTTTTCCACTTCATCAACACAAAAAGACAATCTGACTATCTATCCATCTACTTTAAAATTGTCTAAGACTTCCTCCGGTGATCCTAAGATAGTCTCAAATTTATTTGCTCACTTTTTCAGCCAATCATTTTGCAACCATGGGCTTGAAGATGATCTTGAATACTTCTCCTACATGAAAAGCTGTGCCCAAACCTCGTTAGTCTCCATTGATATAACCGTGGAACACGTGAAAGAAAAGATAAAAAAACTCAAGAACGAATACTCTCCTGGTCCTGATGGTATCCCTTCAATAGTACTGAAAAATTGCTTCAACCATCTGGGCCAACCCCTCACGGTTCTCTTCCAAATGTCTTTTGCACAAGGAGTCTTCTCCAAATTTTGGAAGCGCTTTTACATAATTCCCTTTCATAAAAAGGGTCCGAAGAGTGAAATCTCCAACTACCTGCCCATTGCTAAACTTTCCTGCGTTCCTAAGATCTTAGAAAGCATTGTTTACGATACAATGTTCTTCCGACAACTACTAACTTAACGGAATTCGTATCTAGCACTCTGTGTGCATTAGAGGATGGCAAAGAAGTTGATGTAATTGCCACAGATTTTAGTAAGGCCTTCGATAAAATCTCGCACAGAATCTGTCTAAGATCCAGTACCATCCCTGGACGCATTCTTGTGGCAGTTGGCTGCTCTGCTATGATATTATGGAAGGAGAGGTTCGGATGTTGGCTGTCGTGTGGATCATAGCGATTTGTCTCTTTCTAATATTTTACTTTATCCTTTTAGTACCATTTTTGTTTTTTGTTCTTTTTATTGGTTGGTTTCCGTGTGCTTTTTTTGTTGTTCGCTTCTTTTTTTTTTGAGAACAGCAGACGCACATGTCTGCTAATAATAAATCGAATAATACTAATTACATCACGTTGTTATTTATTCTCCTACAGAATTATTCTTTTTAAACTCAAATCCCTTGGCTTCCAATTGCGTTTCATTGAGTGGATTAAATCCTACCTTGAGGAACGTCAATACAAAATACTATTTAGATCGGCTGTATCCGACCCCATTAATGCCACTTCCGGGGTCCCTCAAGGTAGCCATCTTGGTCCCCTGATTTTCATTTTGTCAATTAACGACGTTGACTTCATCATCAAAGACTCTTACCTATCCATCTACGCTGATAACATGAAAATCTGCAGGCACATAATAAACCCCGTTGACTCTCGCCCACTTCAAGCTGTCTTGAACAACTTTTCAACTTAGTGTCAAAATTTGCTTGAGCTCAACGTCAACAAATGTCAAGCTATTACACATTCCCGAAAGCGTCTTCCAGCCCCTAGATCCTACTTCGTCTCTGACGAGCCCGTCCCTTTTGTAACTTCATTGCGCGATTTGGGTGTTATCTGCGACAGAGAACTAAATTTCCGCTGTCATATTGATAACATTATTAGCACGCTGGTCTAAAGAATTCTCGAACCCCTACGTCACGAAATCTCTCTGCTTCATATTTGTTCGGCCAATCCTCGAATATGCTAGCCAAGTATGGTCCCCCTATCATGATACTCATTCCCTTCAAATAGAGGCTGTTCAACGCAGGTTCATCCGTTTTGCTCTTCGCGGTCTTTCTTGGTCTGACAAATATAACTTACCCCCTATGAGAATCGTTTAAAATTAATTAACGTACAGCCACTTGAAATACGTAGAGAAATTGTCGACATACTCTTTATACATCAGTTGTTAGCAGGAAATATCGACTGCCCTAATCTGCTTAAAATGATCTCTCTTAACAGTAACCCACGCCTCCTGAGGTCTGTACCAATCTTCCGTCTCAATTTTCATGGCACCAATTATGGCTGTAACGAGCCAATGTCTAGAATGCTACGTTTGGCCAACGGCACGCACAGCTTTTTTGATTTTCACTGTACCAGATTTGCACTCAGAAACGCCCTCCAGAATTTCACTTCCACTCCTCCGCCACTCACTTTAGTTTTAGTTTTCAGTTTAGTTTTTGACTATTTAGCCTTAGTCTTAAGTTGTATTTAGTAATAGTCTAGTTTTAAGTTCTATTTGAATTAAGCTAAGCTAAATAAATAAATAAATTAACTATGTTATTCTATTCTAATTTAGTGGCCCTATGCAGGCGCTTAAGCTAAACGTAATACTTAAAACTATGTCTTTCGACGTAACTTACTTTAATTCTTTATTTATTTTACTATTTTTTTTTTTTATTGTTTATTACTAAGAAAACATTTTAATAAAGTGAAAATACTTAGTAAACGAACTTATTTTGATTGTTCTTATATATAAAACTTACAAAGCTACCTTAAAATAAATCTTAAGCTACCTTATTAAGTGAAAGTTGTCAAACCGTCAAGACGTTTTGAGTACCAGCTCTGTGTTAGTTTGTAATAAATAAAACATTTAAAAACAGCACACAAAGGTGACACAATCGGAGTGTGACTGAAATTCTGATAAAATGAATGATTGTGCTAAGTGTCACAATAGTATCACTGGCGAATCCGGGATACAATGCGCGGGAGTGTGCGGGAAAATTTACCACCTCGCGTGTAGTGGTCTCGATCGAATCGGCAGTGGGATTCTCGGAAGGAATGTAATGATCAGGTTCATATGCGTGGACTGTATTCTATACATTCATAATGTTTACTTGGTGCTAAAGGATGTGCAAGAAACAGTAAAAAAAAAACTCAAATTACTTGAAGGAGTATAAAGGGAATTTAAGGCTGCATTAAGAAGAAATGAAATTGAAATCAAAAGCCTTCTTGAAGCGATTGAGTTGCGTAATACCGAACCGAAAGGTTAGAAGCAATGGAAACCGCTCAACAGACGTGCGAGAGAAGTGTTAAAGAAGTAAAGAAAATAACTGCATTGAGTGAGACTTTCAAAAAACAAAGCGAGCAGATCTGTGGTGAAGTTAAACAAGTAACTAATCAAAATGAAAAAGTAATTGAAAGTGTGAAAGAGATGGAATTATCAATATTGAATGAGCAGAATAAAAACAATAGTAGCTTAAAAGCTATATAAAAAAAATGAGTGATAATAATATGGTGAGTTCAAAAACCCAAAAAAACTCATATGCTAGTGTTGCCGCATGCGCGATAAATAAAAGTGAATCAATACTGCTAGTTAAGCCAAAAGTATTAAATGGTAGTGCAAAAACGGAGGAAGTAGTGAAGTCAGAGCTTGACCCTTCTAGTGTAAAAGTTTCAACTCTAAAGACGCAAAAAAATGGATCAGTGATGATTGTATGTGAAAATGAGGATTCTATTAAAAAACTGAGAAAAGAGGTGGAAGATAAATTAAGTGATAATTATAATGCGGTGGTGCCAGCATTGCGAAAACCTAGAATTAAAATAGTTAATTTTTTAGAAGAATATTCAACAAAAGAGAATTTAGTAACCCAACTTAAAAAGCAAAATGAATATTTAATAAACTGTGATATTATAGTTAAGGTAATAGCTAAAAATAAGAGTAAATACGACCCATATAGTGCAATAATAGAAATAGATAAGGAAATGTTTGAAAAAGTAATGTCTGATGGTTTTGTAAGTTTGGGATGGAAAAAGTGTCGTGTATTTGTCGCATATTATGTCAAACGTTGTTACAAATGACTTGGTTTCTATCACGATTCATCTAAGTGTACTTCAAAAATGGCATGCGCTCACTGCGACGAAGAGCACTCTTCTAAAAATTGTGATAAAATTGATGTTGAAAAACGTAATTTTTTTTTTATAATTTGCGCGCGCCAAATGGGATATGAATACCATCAAATTATTTCAGGGCACGGGCGTTTGCAGAAATTGAGAGAGAGAGAAAGAAAGATAGTGGGTTTGAAACTTAGGTGGTATTAAGTTTCAGTAAACTCCAAGGGTGGCGTCCAGATAACTGGGGAGCTTGTTTGTTTTGCTTTTTGTCGTTGCTCATGATTCACAGTATTTTTGTCCCTCCACCTGATGTCATCATCACGATCAATTTGCATTTAAGCCATATGACCACTCTACTACCAGTGTTAGTAGAGTTGACTAAGATTTCGCAATTGATCGACTTTTTTATTTATTTCAAACGAAATAAATAGATGATTGTTGAGATCAGGATTTGAACCGTGAACCAAGAGCGTGACAAGCGTTGATGTTACCACTACACCACGGCCACCCCTGTGTAAACTGTGCTCATGTTAATATAGGACTATAATGAGTTTGATAGGGCATGTGTTGTTTTAAATATATAACTTGAAAAAGAGAAAAACAAGCGCATTTAGCAACCAACTTCTAAAATAAGGTGCATGTACTTAAATATTCAAAGTGCTACGTCCAATATCGAACAATTGGAATCATCATTGAGGAATACGAATTTCCTGAAATAATTCTACTCAGTGAAACCCGTGTGACCGAAGATATTAAAAAGTGTGAATTTGAAATAAGTGGATATACTCTAATAATAACATATTCCCAGTCAAGTCATACTGGGGGGACTATGATATATGTAAAAGGAACAGTGCAATACAGTAGTTTAAGTGAATATTTCATTGACAAAGCTATGTGGATTACAGCAATAAATGTATTTCTAAATAAAGATAAGTGGACTATATCGGTAGTATATAGATCTCCTAAAAGTCCAGTGAATCTGTTTATTGACGAATTGGAGAAATGGTGTGATATTTATTTTAGAAACTCAGAAAATATTTCGATAGTGGGTGATTTTAATATTAATTATTTTAAAAACGATAGTTGCAAAAACAATGCATTCAACTTTATGAATGTCAGAAAACTCAAACATTTGGTGGAAGAGCCTACGAGAGTAACTTACAGTACAAGTTCGTTAATAGACTATGCTCTTTCGAATGTAGGGAACGGTGCAATAAAAACCAGAATAGAGAAGCGTTTTAAAATAACTGACCATGAAACGATTCTTATAGATATATGTACCTTGTAAAGTCAGTGCTAAGAAAGATAAAACTATAATTAGACGACTAAAATATGATAAAAGAACTTTTGCAGAGCTTGGAGAGCTGAAACTCTGACATATAATAATTTAAATGAGGAAGTGCAATACTTTAACAATAAACTTAATAGTATTATTGGAAAAATTACAGTGGAATGTGCAATAAATATTGAACATAATAATAAGTGATTCAATAAAAATCTTCGCCAGCTAAAAAAACTAAAAATTAATCTTTACAATAAAGCATAACATTCAAGAAATAGTGATCACTGGAGTAACTATATACTCTGTAGAAATAAGTATAAAACAGCTGTTAAAAATTGTAAACATAAATATATTCAGATTGGTCCATTTTAACCAATCCAATGCTACCAACTTGCCATAGATGCGATTCACTTGACCTTATTTTCTCATCAGATGCCAACAACTGCATCGTATCAACGAGCAACCACCTTCTCTCCAAATTAGACCGCTACCACCCACCTCTATCTCTCACATTTTTTTACAACAACGGTAATAAACTGTGCACTCTGAAAACTCATACAGTTTTAATTTTCGTAAAGCAGACTTCTTAAAACTGAATAACCTTCTGAGTAACTTTAATTTCAATGTTATTTTTGAAAATCCTAGTATTACTATTGACGGTGCTCTTTCTTTGTTCTACGCCGTAATCTTCAACTGTTTCACACAATCTATTCCATTCGTTGTCCAGAAGAACTCCTCGTCGTTCACCAAAGAATTGCGCTCGTTTCGCAATAGAAGAAATAAACTTTGGCACACGTACCTTAAATCTCGTTCACACTCTGATTTTTCCAATTACCTCCACGCATATCTCCACTTTTCCGAACTCTGTGAATCTCTATGTCTCGAATATTTAGACCAAATTCAGCATACCTTGATCTCCGATCCTAAATGCTTTTTCCACTTCATCAACACAAAAAGACAATCTGACTATCTATCCATCTACTTTAAAATTGTCTAAGACTTCCTCCGGTGATCCTAAGATAGTCTCAAATTTATTTGCTCACTTTTTCAGCCAATCATTTTGCAACCATGGGCTTGAAGATGATCTTGAATACTTCTCCTACATGAAAAGCTGTGCCCAAACCTCGTTAGTCTCCATTGACATAACCGTGGAACACGTGAAAGAAAAGATAAAAAAACTCAAGAACGAATACTCTCCTGGTCCTGATGGTATCCCTTCAATAGTACTGAAAAATTTCTTCAACCATCTGGGCCAACCCCTCACGGTTCTCTTCCAAATGTCTTTTGCACAAGGAGTCTTCTCCAAATTTTGGAAGCGCTTTTACATAATTCCCTTTCATAAAAAGGGTCCGAAGAGTGAAATCTCCAACTACCTGCCCATTGCTAAACTTTCCTGCGTTCCTAAGATCTTAGAAAGCATTGTTTACGATACAATGTTCTTCCGACAACTACTAACTTAACGGAATTCGTATCTAGCACTCTGTGTGCATTAGAGGATGGCAAAGAAGTTGATGTAATTGCCACAGATTTTAGTAAGGCCTTCGATAAAATCTCGCACAGAATCTGTCTAAGATCCAGTACCATCCCTGGACGCATTCTTGTGGCAGTTGGCTGCTCTGCTATGATATTATGGAAGGAGAGGTTCGGATGTTGGCTGTCGTGTGGATCATAGCGATTTGTCTCTTTCTAATATTTTACTTTATCCTTTTAGTACCATTTTTGTTTTTTGTTCTTTTTATTGGTTGGTTTCCGTGTGCTTTTTTTGTTGTTCGCTTCTTTTTTTTTTGAGAACAGCAGACGCACATGTCTGCTAATAATAAATCGAATAATACTAATTACATCACGTTGTTATTTATTCTCCTACAGAATTATTCTTTTTAAACTCAAATCCCTTGGCTTCCAATTGCGTTTCATTGAGTGGATTAAATCCTACCTTGAGGAACGTCAATACAAAATACTATTTAGATCGGCTGTATCCGACCCCATTAATGCCACTTCCGGGGTCCCTCAAGGTAGCCATCTTGGTCCCCTGATTTTCATTTTGTCAATTAACGACGTTGACTTCATCATCAAAGACTCTTACCTATCCATCTACGCTGATAACATGAAAATCTGCAGGCACATAATAAACCCCGTTGACTCTCGCCCACTTCAAGCTGTCTTGAACAACTTTTCAACTTGGTGTCAAAATTTGCTTGAGCTCAACGTCAACAAATGTCAAGCTATTACACATTCCCGAAAGCGTCTTCCAGCCCCTAGATCCTACTTCGTCTCTGACGAGCCCGTCCCTTTTGTAACTTCATTGCGCGATTTGGGTGTTATCTGCGACAGAGAACTAAATTTCCGCTGTCATATTGATAACATTATTAGCACGCTGGTCTAAAGAATTCTCGAACCCCTACGTCACGAAATCTCTCTGCTTCATATTTGTTCGGCCAATCCTCGAATATGCTAGCCAAGTATGGTCCCCCTATCATGATACTCATTCCCTTCAAATAGAGGCTGTTCAACGCAGGTTCATCCGTTTTGCTCTTCGCGGTCTTTCTTGGTCTGACAAATATAACTTACCCCCTATGAGAATCGTTTAAAATTAATTAACGTACAGCCACTTGAAATACGTAGAGAAATTGTCGACATACTCTTTATACATCAGTTGTTAGCAGGAAATATCGACTGCCCTAATCTGCTTAAAATGATCTCTCTTAACAGTAACCCACGCCTCCTGAGGTCTGTACCAATCTTCCGTCTCAATTTTCATGGCACCAATTATGGCTGTAACGAGCCAATGTCTAGAATGCTACGTTTGGCCAGCTTTTTTGATTTTCACTGTACCAGATTTGCACTCAGAAACGCCCTCCAGAATTTCACTTCCACTCCTCCGCCACTCACTTTAGTTTTAGTTTTCAGTTTAGTTTTTGACTATTTAGCCTTAGTCTTAAGTTGTATTTAGTAATAGTCTAGTTTTAAGTTCTATTTGAATTAAGCTAAGCTAAATAAATAAATAAATAAATTAACTATGTTATTCTATTCTAATTTAGTGGCCCTGTGCAGGCGCTTAAGCTAAACGTAATACTTAAAACTATGTCTTTCGACGTAACTTACTTTAATTCTTTATTTATTTTACTATTTTTTTTTTATTGTTTATTACTAAGAAAATATTTTAATAAAGTGAAAATACTTAGTAAACGAACTTATTTTGATTGTTCTTATATATAAAACTTACAAAGCTACCTTAAAATAAATCTTAAGCTACCTTATTAAGTGAAAGTTGTCAAACCGTCAAGACGTTTTGAGTACCAGCTCTGTGTTAGTTTGTAATAAATAAAACATTTAAAAACAGCACACAAAGGTGACACAATCGGAGTGTGACTGAAATTCTGATAAAATGAATGATTGTGCTAAGTGTCACAATAGTATCACTGGCGAATCCGGGATACAATGCGCGGGAGTGTGCGGGAAAATTTACCACCTCGCGTGTAGTGGTCTCGATCGAATCGGCAGTGGGATTCTCGGAAGGAATGTAATGATCAGGTTCATATGCGTGGACTGTATTCTATACATTCATAATGTTTACTTGGTGCTAAAGGATGTGCAAGAAACAGTAAAAAAAAAAACTCAAATTACTTGAAGGAGTATAAAGGGAATTTAAGGCTGCATTAAGAAGAAGTGAAATTGAAATCAAAAGCCTTCTTGAAACGATTGAGTTGCGTAATACCGAACCGAAAGGTTAGAAGCAATGAAAACCGCTCAACAGACGTGCGAGAGAAGTGTTAAAGAAGTAAAGAAAATAACTGCATTGAGTGAGACTTTCAAAAAAACAAAGCGAGCAGATCTGTGGTGAAGTTAAACAAGTAACTAATCAAAATGAAAAAGTAATTGAAAGTGTCAAAGAGATGGAATTATCAATATTGAATGAGCAGAATAAAAACAATAGTAGCTTAAAAGCTATATAAAAAAAATGAGTGATAATAATATGGTGAGTTCAAAAACCCAAAAAAACTCATATGCAAGTGTTGCCGCATGCGCGATAAATAAAAGTGAATCAATACTGCTAGTTAAGCCAAAAGTATTAAATGGTAGTGCAAAAACGGAGGAAGTAGTGAAGTCAGAGCTTGACCCTTCTAGTGTAAAAGTTTCAACTCTAAAGACGCAAAAAATGGATCAGTGATGATTGTATGTGAAAATGAGGATTCTATCAAAAAACTGAGAAAAGAGGTGGAAGATAAATTAAGTGATAATTATAATGCGGTGGTGCCAGCATTGCGAAAACCTAGAATTAAAATAGTTAATTTTTTAGAAGAATATTCAACAAAAGAGAATTTAGTAACCCAACTTAAAAAGCAAAATTAGTATTTAATAAACTGTGATATTATAGTTAAGGTAATAGCTAAAAATAAGAGTAAATACGACCCATATAGTGCAATAATAGAAATAGATAAGGAAATGTTTGAAAAAGTAATGTCTGATGGTTTTGTAAGTTTGGGATGGAAAAAGTGTCGTGTATTTGTCGCATATTATGTCAAACGTTGTTACAAATGACTTGGTTTCTATCACGATTCATCTAAGTGTACTTCAAAAATGGCATGCGCTCACTGCGGCGAAGAGCACTCTTCTAAAAATTGTGATAAAATTGTTGTTGAAAAACGTAATTTTTTTTTTATAATTTGCGCGCGCCAAATGGGATATGAATACCATCAAATTATTTCAGGGCACGGGCGTTTGCAGAAATTGAGAGAGAGAAAGAAAGATAGTGGGTTTGAAACTTAGGTGGTATTAAGTTTCAGTAAACTCCAAGGGTGGCGTCCAGGTAACTGGGGAGCTTGTTTGTTTTGCTTTTTGTCGTTGCTCATGATTCACAGTATTTTTGTCCCTCCACCTGATGTCATCATCACGATCAATTTGCATTTAAGCCATATGACCACTCTACTACCAGTGTTATGCCTTCGCAGTAGAGTTGACTAAGATTTCGCAATTGATCGACTTTTTTATTTATTTCAAACGAAATAAATAGATGATTGTTGAGATCAGGATTTGAACCGTGAACCAAGAGCGTGACAAGCGTTGATGTTACCACTACACCACGGCCACCCCTGTGTAAACTGTGCTCATGTTAATAGGGGACCATAATGCGTTTGATAGGGCATGTGTTGTTTTAAATATATAACTTGAAAAAGAGAAAAACAAGCGCATTTAGCAACCAACTTCTAAAATAAGGTGCATGTACTTAAATATTCAAAGTGCTACGTCCAATATCGAACAATTAGAAGTCATCATTGAGGAATACGAATTTCCTGAAATAATTCTACTCAGTGAAACCCGTGTGACCGAAGATATTAAAAAGTGTGAATTTGAAATAAGTGGATATACTCTAATAATAACATATTCCCAGTCAAGTCATACTGGGGGGACTATGATATATGTAAAAGGAACAGTGCAATACAGTAGTTTAAGTGAATATTTCATTGACAAAGCTATGTGGATTACAGCAATAAATGTATTTCTAAATAAAGATAAGTGGACTATATCGGTAGTATATAGATCTCCTAAAAGTCCAGTGAATCTGTTTATTGACGAATTGGAGAAATGGTGTGATATTTATTTTAGAAACTCAGAAAATATTTCGATAGTGGGTGATTTTAATATTAATTATTTTAAAAACGATAGTTGCAAAAACAATGCATTCAACTTTATGAATGTCAGAAAACTCAAACATTTGGTGGAAGAGCCTACGAGAGTAACTTACAGTACAAGTTCGTTAATAGACTATGCTCTTTCGAATGTAGGGAACGGTGCAATAAAAACCAGAATAGAGAAGCGTTTTAAAATAACTGACCATGAAACGATTCTTATAGATATATGTACCTTGTAAAGTCAGTGCTAAGAAAGATAAAACTATAATTAGACGACTAAAATATGATAAAAGAACTTTTGCAGAGCTTGGAGAGCTGAAACTCTGACATATAATAATTTAAATGAGGAAGTGCAATACTTTAACAATAAACTTAATAGTATTATTGGAAAAATTACAGTGGAATGTGCAATAAATATTGAACATAATAATAAGTGATTCAATAAAAATCTTCGCCAGCTAAAAAAACTAAAAGTTAATCTTTACAATAAAGCATTACATTCAAGAAATAGTGATCACTGGAGTAACTATATACTCTGTAGAAATAAGTATAAAACAGCTGTTAAAAATTGTAAACATAAATATATTCAGAATGAGCTTAGTGCCAGAGCTGGTGATCAAAAGGCTCTTTGGAAAACGCTAAAACCTTTCGTGCTAGGTCAAGAAAAAAGTGCAATAAAAGAAATTATTATAAATGGTGATACAATTAGAAATAAGAAACAAATAGCTAATATATTAAATAATTATTTTATTAGTAGTTTTAAGGACATTAACAAAGCAATTCCATCTGTGATATATAATAGTTTAATAAACCCGGTTTCGTGCAATTTTAAATTCTTTTTAATTGAGAGCAAGTCCAAACTGACCAAGATATTAAATAAAATGAATATGAAGAAAGATATATATGGGGCGAATAGTGCAATATTTTTAAAAAATTTAGATTTATTTGGTGACCAGTTGCTAATTTTGTTAAATCGATCGTTGTCCGAAGGTGAATTCCCTACCTGTTTAAAATAATCTGTGTTAATACCTGTGCAAAAAGTAGCAAACGCGAAAACCCCCGAACAAGCTCCGGCCAATAAACCTCCTCCCAACTATTGAAAAAGTGTTTGAAAAATTCGTTTCGGAGCAATTTATAGAATATCTCGAACAAAATAATATAATATGTGAACAGCAATCGGGTTTTAGGGCTGGAAGATCCTGTGAAACTGCACTTACATATGTGGATGGTTCACGAGTGGAAAAGTGTTATAGGCAAAAGAGAGAGAATTTGTGCAGTGTTCCTTGATTTCCAGCGAGCATTTGAAACAGTTGATCATGAGATTCTGTTAGACAATTTAAAAAGCTATGGTGTTAAGAACAAAGAGCTTGAATGGTTCAGAACCTACCTAAAAAATAGACTACAATTTACGAAGATTGATACTGAAATCTCCAGTCCTAACGTAGTGGAGCTAGATGTCCCTCAAGGCTGAATTCTTGGTGTTGTGTTGTTTCTGCTATATATAAATGATATATCAAGCGTTCTGAAATTTTGTAAAATAATCCTGTTTGCTGACGATACACTCATATATGTAAGTGGTAATAACTTAAGCGAGTTAAAAGAAAAAATTGAAGAAGACCTAAATAAACTAAATACCTGGTTAAATAGCAAGAAACTAAAGTTAAGTATAAATAAATCTAAATGTATGATCCTTAACAGTGAAGTCGATATTGAAATCAAAATTAACAATGGGGAACTTGAAAGAGTGAAACAAATTAATTATATTGACGCAATAATAGATGATAAGTTAGATTTTAAGCATCATGCAGATTATGTTTGTTCCAAAATTAGTAAAAAAGTAAATTTCCTGTATAGATAAAGAAGGAAACTTAGTAAAGATTGTGCAATTACTGTATACAATACAATCATTTTACCACACTTTGATTATTGTGCATCAATACTTTTTATGTTTAGCGAAACGGACAAAAATAGATTACAAAAATTACAAAACCGTGCAATGCGAGCTATATTACAGGTTGATTTTTATACATCAATAAGTTCTATGTTAATTTATCATCAATTTTTTAAGTGTAAAACAAAGAGTAGTTGTAAGAAATTTAATATTTATATTTAAAATAAAGCACAATATTTTGCCGAAGTACCTTAACAGAAACTTATTCTATGTTTCGGATAGGCACAATTACACACTGAGGAACAGAAGAAACTTCGACATACCAGGGACAAATCTCTCAAGAAAGCAAAATCAAATTTTCATAAAAGTACTTCTATCACTGTTCAATTCACTACCAGTTAATTTAAAGACACAATCGAATATCAATATCTTTTAAAAAGATCTAATAGTGTATGCAAAACAAACATTTTGAACATTTTCTTGTTAAAATTATTATTTAAGTGATGTTATACAGTTTGCCATAAACTAATAAACTAATGAAATAAAAATAAATTAAAAATATTCTACCTTAACCTATCTTATTCTACCTTACGTAATTCTCTACGTACTGTTTTTTTTTTTTTTATCGAGTGCTGTTTTTTTTCCACCCTGCTGCGGATTTTTTGTTTATTTATTTATTTATTTTTTTGTTTTTTTTTTCTTTTTATTAATATCTGCATCTACCTAAACCTAAACTATGTAAGTCGGTGTTACGTTCCACTTCCGCGATTCAGGACAGTAAGGGCCGACTGACCCAATGGAAAAGGTCGTAGGGGGAAAATAGATGTTAAAATGGGCGCCATGCGATTTACCTTATTGTCCCGAGATACCTTTCCGGAAGAACCGCGACCGTCAAAAAGGATCCGCGTACCGTCTACTAAAAAAAACTCGTTTTAACATTAATCTTATTTGGTTTATTACTATTATAAAAAATATATGTATACAAAATCCCAGAAGGGAAAAGGAAAGTGGAACTTGTTAACCAAAAACAACAACAAAATGCCTGTACCCTCGGATTCTGAATCCACACCCCAAAAGTGCCGCAACGTTGCCACCCTTTTGTTCACACCTATAGGTGACCACCCGGGGTAGCTTACAAGTAGGCTTTGTTAAATTAACCTTAATATTAAACTACTAACTACGCAACTACTAATGGTAATATTAAAGAACTGCCAAGGACTGACCTCAGCGTCGAGTGATAAGGGGGAAAAAAAAAAAGAAATAGGGAAAAAAATAAAATAAAATGAAGGATATAAAAATGAAATACGATAATGAGAAAAAAAAAAGAAATAAAAAAAAATTAAAGACTCAGCCTGGGACTCGAACCCGAGTCTCCTGTATGACAAGCTGATGGCTTATTCTCCAGGCCACAGTTCACTTCACAGAGATCTCACCAAAATCCAACTCGGTTTCGCTCGCGACTTTAATCCGCATTCGTCCCGCCCCGACTTCTTAGCTTGTAGGAAAACCTTAGATACGGCTAGCCGCCTAGAACATAAAACACTAAAGAGAACTAAGCCACATTGCGATACGATTAAATGAATTAACTTTTACCTCTGGTGTTGTTCTAATTTAGGATCTTAAAATCCATCAGACACAATTGCAATTTCGGGGGGTTGTCGGCAACTATTACATTAAAATGATAGATGTCATAGCTGGACAATCTATTAACCACAGCAAGGTGAGTTTTTGTCAAATGTACCCCTTGTACATAATATACTTTGGGACAAATAGACCACACACAATAACTCAAACAAAATAATTGATTAGAAGGCAAAAATTATTAAGACCACTTTATTTTTTTGGTTTTTCTTTTTTCCTTCTCTATACACCCGCTCTTCACGAACTCTTTGTGCCAACTGCCTTGCTACATTAGCACGCGTTTTTCCACTCCCACGCCATGACTGGTTCTCATGTCCTTTTTGACCTCTGACAGCTCTTCCAGATAGAAGAGAAAATTAAAAATAAATAAAAAGATAGAAAAGCCACTGCTGTGACTTGAACCTACGACTCTAGGCTCAGTGATCGGGTACAAACCAATCCGGCCATAGCCCAACTTGATAAATTGTTGGCTTTATGTCTCATACAAAGAGGTTTATGACGTGAGTTGCCGTTCGTTTTCCTATTCTAGCTACTGATGATGAAGTGAAAACTTCTCAACTCCTAACACTCCCCCTTTTCTTCCAGAAGTTTTCACTGATTAGGCCCCTCCTGCCCCTGCCTGGTAATACAACTTTAAATCTTTAACGTGCCAAATGCCAGCATTTTCCCATCTAACCCCTGTAACTCGTATGTCCACCCCGATACCTTGCGTAGAATCTTAAAAGGTCCTATGAAGCTAGGCGCTAATTTGGCAGTAAAGTACTTGGCGGCATCAGATAACACAAAATTTCTCCTTAGGACTAAGTCATGCTGGAAAAATTGGACGTCCCGGCGCCGTAGGTTATACTGCCTTGCTGAAACTTGAGCTGCTTGTTGTAGTCTAGACCTCACATCGTTGATTACAGTACCCAAAGACTTATGCCAAGCAAGCTCTTCGGTACGCTCCGCGAGGAAACCCTCAGGTGGAACCTGTGAGTTTTTTCCCTTGACCGGCATATCACGCACAAACAAAACGAAATAGGGACTCGTTCTTAGGACTTCATGTGTGGAGGTACGAATAGCACAGGCAACCTTTGGCAGGAGTACATCCCAGCTTCTATGGTTGTCGGCTACATATGCCCTCAATTTTGTTTTTAGAGTCTGGTTCACCCTTTCAGCTGGGTTGGCCTGGGGATGGTAAAAAGCCGTAAAATTGAGTGTTACTCCAAATGTTTCCGCTAGTTTTAAAAAGTCTCGACTCTTAAATTGTACCCCGTTGTCGCAGACTACCCATCGAGGTACCCCAAAAACTAGAAACACCTGTTCTTCTAATATGGTGAATACTGCTTTGGCGGTAGCCGAGCGCAATGGGAAAAAGAGGGGAAACTTCGTAAAGTAATCCACCACGGTGAGGATAAAGCAATAGCCCTTGGTTGACCGCGGAAGTGGTCCCACCAGATCGATGCATAACATCTCCCACGGCTTGGTCACATTTTCCCTCGAGAGCATCAGCCCCGCAGGTTTATGTAGATCCGGCTTAACCATCTGGCACACCGTGCACTGTCGAATGTATGAGGCTACCTCCTTTTTCATCTTCGGCCAGTAATATTGCGCCGATAACTTATCTACGGTTTTCCGAACCCCTCCATGGCCTCCTAGTACGTCATCGTGATGTTCTTTTAATAGGTTAGCACGTTGATCTTTGGCCACCACAATCTTCCACGTCTCTTCCTCTGATCTTATATTTGGTAACCTGGGTCGAACGTATTTTTATTATTTTATTTATATAGCACCCCTCCATCATCTAGGCGCCAGTTAGGGTACTTATCCGGATCTTCCAACACGGTTTTTACCATCTTCTGGTACCAACCATCTTGTACAGATATCAAATCCGTCGTATACTCCGGTACTGACCTAGATAAAGCATCGGGCACCAGATGCTCCTTTCCCTTACGGTGTATGATTTTAAAATCATATTGCTGCAGCTTAACAGTCCACCTGGCCAGCCTACCCTGTGGGTCCTTTAAGTTATTGAGCCATACCAAGGAATGATGGTCTGTGACCACTGTAAAAGCACTCCCCTCTAGGTACGGCCTAAGTTTTTCAACTGCCCATAATACCGCTAGGCACTCTCGTTCGGTGGTAGAAAAGTTGCGCTCTGTCCTTGACAAGGTTCTGCTTAAATAACAGATCACACTTTCCCCTTCATCATCATCTTTCTGCGTCAGCACTGCCCCAACCCCCTACCCTGATGCATCCGTATGAACAACAAACGGCTTGTCGAAATTAGGACAAGCAAGAATCGGAGCACTGACTAATTTCTCTTTTAAAATCCGAAAAGAAACTTCACAAACATCGCTCCATATGAACTTCTTTTTCTTCTTTAACAGAGCAGTAATCGGGGCTAGTAAATCGGAAAAACTCGGCACAAATCGCCGATACCACGACACCATCCCAACAAAACGTCGTACGCCTGACACGGTTGTCGGACGTGGAAAGTCTACCATGCTTTTCACTTTTTCTGGGTCTACCAGTAGCCCTTTATGGTTGACAATGTACCCCAAGTACCTTAACTCGGGTTTGCAAAACTCACACTTATCTTTGCTGAGCACCAAGCCAGCCCCTTTCAACCTGCTCAACACCTCTCGGAGTACTGACAAATGTGCTTCGAAAGTATCCGTTACGATGATCACATCATCCAAATAAACGAATACGTTAGGTTCTAGGTCTGCTCCAAGTACTATATCTATAAAGCGCTGCCAGGTCGCTGGTGCATTATGAAGACCAAATGGCATGCGAGTAAACTGGAAAAGTCCCTTGCCTGGTATTGTAAAAGCAGTGAACTGCTTGGACGATTCGGCTAATGGTATCTGCCAATAAGCGGATTTAATGTCCAGAGACGATAAAAACTTCGCATTGCGTAGTTTATCCAAAGTGGCTGATACATAAGGTATAGGGTAAGCATCACGTTGCGTTACCTTATTGAGTTTCCTAAAATCGACACAAAACCGAAAACTTCCATCCTTCTCCTTTACAAGTGGAATCGGCGATGACCAAGCACTGGTTGACGGTTCGATAACCCCTGCCCTCAACATGGCTTCTACTTCAACATTAATGTTCGCTTGCACTATCGGGGATACCGGGTAGTACCTTTGTTTTATTGGCTTTGAGTCGGTTTTTATGACATGCTCGACCAAATTAGTGCGGCCTAGTTCAGTACCCATGTCTGCAAAAACCGTTTGAACTAACTCAGAAAGCGCCGATTTGTCGGACGTTGATAGCTGGCCATGATCTTCAATGGAACAAATAATGTTACCGAAGTTCCATATTCGGTTTTTCAAGTCAGGAATAATTGAAAAGGCTTCCCAAAAATCGGCACCCAGAATCAGGTTATGTGGTAATTTGGGAACTACTAGTAGCTCGATCAACCTAATCTGATTCTCTACATTGATCGGGATTTGAATTACCCCTGACACCTCAACCCTCTCCCCATTTGCAACTGTAACAGCCCCCTTGAATACATTTAGCTCTAGATTAAAGACGCTTAGTTGATCCCACCCTGGACCACCAAGAATAGAACTAGATGCTCCTGAGTCGAGCAGTCCCAACATCTTCAACCCATAGATGTTGACTTCTAAATATGGTCATCTATCCCTTCCATTCTGAAACAGCAGGTAATCCGCTGGACAAATACTACCTATATTAACACCCTCGTTTTCCCCCTTTGTCCCCCCAATCAACCCTCTAACAACCGATTCGTTTCTTAACTTTGCGGGCAATTCAGGCATGCAACTCAACGCCCCGCAGCTGGTTGAGTTGTGCGATCGTTTCCCGCAGATAAGCAGTGAGGGCACTTACTCCTAATAACTCCCTCTCGATTACAACCGTAACAGCGAAGAGGTTGAGGACACGTAGCGGCTATATGACCTTGCCTACGACAACGGAAACATGTCACCGGCCTATGAGTGGTTTGAGAACTGCTTGCAATTGCTGACAAGCTCGTCTCGTCGGATACCCCCACGTAGGACAAATCAGGTTCTAAAAGATACACTTGGCTTCTAGATGGAGGAGGAATATAACTTTCAACCAAATATCTGGCAGCTTCGAGTTTCCGACCTACCTCAACGAGATGATTTAGAGATGTGATATTGACTAATGCCAGTTGCGTTTGGTAGAATGGAGATAAATTTTTCGGAATCATACTCAATTTTATACCGTCTGGACATACTTCGCTAAGTCTTGAAAACAGCCCACTCATCACGCTGATATACATTCCGATTGTTTCGGAACGTCCCTGCGTGCGATGTCGAATTTCCTCCCATAATCGGTCATCATATCCTGGAGGCAGAAATTCCGCTCGGAGTTTCTCCACTAAATCCTTCCAATTCCGAAACGACGGCTTATTTGCCCTAAACCATACTGTAGCTTTCCCTTCGAACAAGTCGAAGGCTGAATTGAAAAGCTCTGTTTACGTGCAATTCCTTGCTTCCCTGAGCTCCTCTACCCTTTCTAAGAAACTAGTAACGGATTGGCCAGATTCACCACTGAATTTAAGCCCCCACTTCATTACCGGCACACACTTCGCGTGAAACACAAGTGGAGAAGAAGTCGCCTGTGGTTGAAGCGGTATGTCAATCAAATTCCATTGTGCGGCGTTAGCGAGTTGTCCTTGACTACTTCCTGCCTGAATGTGTAAATCAACCAGATTCAGTTGTGATACGTCAGGAAGTTGCGCTTGGCTATCTGTTGCTTGATTTTGCTCCTTTGGTTCCAAGGCTTCCGGTGCTTTATTAGAAACCTCCCAATCTACTGCATTGGCTTTAAGGTCGACTTCAGCTAATAGTTCAAATACCTTGTTCCTGCTATCAGAGATAAATTCATACTCGTCTTTCTCCAACGCTATCATTCTACCAAGTCGTCTAACCACCCACTCCGATTTAGCTCCTATTTTTATATAGTCCCCACATCGCTCATCACCTGAGAACGCCCTAACTAATGACTCTATTTCCTCTAACGTTGAGGCAACAGCAGACTTATCCTCATCGAATGTATATGGATACTCCATCAAAAGGAAACTAGTATCTCTTTTGAGAGCCGTTCTTAGCATCTTTCTCATGTCGACGACAGTCGATGCACTCGACCCCCTGATCTTCAACTCGTATTGCAATTCCTCTGAGTTAAGCCTATTAAATTCCATGACTAATATCTGAGGTTTTCCTTTTAGATGAATAATAATACAATACACTAAGAACAGGACTAATACGCGTAATAAGTAATAAACGTCTTTAACAACTCTAATATTCGGTGGGTGAAACGTGAACGATGGCCAGGGTTATTTTCATAGACTATATATCAATATTAATACGTTCTGAGTTGCCTGTTGATAATAAAGGCCCCACGTTGGGCGCCAAAAATGTTACGTTCCACTTCCGCGATTCAGGACAGTAAGGGCCGACTGACCCAATGGAAAAGGTCGTGGGGGGAAAATAGATGTTAAAATGGGCGCCACGCGATTTACCTTATTGTCCCGAGATACCTTTCCGGAAGAATCGCGACCGCCAAAAAGGATCCGCGTACCGTCTACTAAAAAAAAATCGTTTTAACGTTAATCTTATTTGGTTTATTGCTATTATAAAAAAAATATGTATACAAAATCCCAGAAGGGGAAAGGAAAGTGGAACTTGTAAACCAAAAACAACAACAAAATGCCTGTACCCTCGGATTCTGAATCCACACCCCAAAAGTGCCGCAACGTTGCCACCCTTTTGTTCACACCTATAGGTCCTCTCGACTACCCGGTGTAACTTACAAGTAGGCTTTGTTAAATTAACCTTAATATTAAACTACTAACTATGCCACTACTAATGGTAATATTAAAGAACTGCCAAGGACTGACCTCAGCGTCGAGTGATAAGGGGAAAAAAAAAAAAAAAAAAGAAATAGAGAAAAAAATAAAATAAAATGAAGGATATAAAAATGAAATACGATAATGAGAAAAAAAAAAAGAAAAAAAAAAAAATTAAAGACAGCCTGGGACTCGAACCCGAGTCTCCTGTATGACAAGCTGATGGCTTATTCTCCAGGCCACAGTTCACTTCACAGAGATCTCGCCAAAATCCAACTTGGTTTCGCTCGCGACTTTAATCCGCATTCGTCCCGCCCCGACTTCTTAGCTTGTAGGAAAACCTTAGATACGGCTAGCCGCCTAGAACATAAAACACTAAAGAGAACTAAGCCACATTGCGATACGATTAAATGAATTAACTTTTACCTCTGATGTTGTTCTAATTTAGGATCTTAAAATCCATCAGACACAATTGCAATTTCGGCGGGTTGTCGGCAACTATTACATTAAAATGATAGATGTCATAGCTGGACAATCTATTAACCACAGCAAGGTGAGTTTTTGTCAAATGTACCCCTTGTACATAATATACTTTGGGACAAATAGACCACACACAATAACTCAAACAAAATAATTGATTAGAAGGCAAAAATTATGAAGACCACTTTATTTTTTTGGTTTTTTTTCCCCCTTCTCTATACACCCGCTCTTCACGAACTCTTTGTGCCAACTGCCTTGCTACATTAGCACGCGTTTTCCCACTCCCACGCCATGACCGGTTCTCATGTCCTTTTTGACCTCTGACAGCTCTTCCAGATAGAAGAGAAAATTAAAAATAAATAAAAAGATAGAAAAGCCACTGCTGTGACTTGAACCTACGACTCTAGGCTCAGTGATCGGGTACAAACCAATCCGGCCATAGCCCAACTTGATAAATTGTTGGCTTTATGTCTCATACAAAGAGGTTTATGACGTGAGTTGCCGTTCGTTTTCCTATTCTAGCTACTGATGATGAAGTGAAAACTTCTCAACTCCTAACATCGGCCATGGGCAATGTACAGCTAACCTTGAACATCAAACAGGCTACCCTGGGTTAGGGGGAAACGACGAAGGTGTTCCCCTGTTTCGGCTAGCCACCAGAAATGTCCGTACTGACATTGTACGTCCTCAATATTGCGACTTGATAGCGCCCTACTCTACCCTAAGCAAAATATTAACTCTCATTTCGGCTCATGGGTGCATTCCTTTAGAAATACCACAAATCATCAGCTCTCCCCCTCCATGGAAAAGACACTTGTTGCCTATCGACACCAGCCTCTTAAGCCACAATAAAGAAAGCACCCCATATCAATACTTCCGTAAACTTCACCTGGACCTGATCATGAATCCTTATGAAGAATTCACCACAAAGTATTTGGACTTAATTTCTGAGAACGGTGTCTAATTGATATTGAGTGAGATTCAGATACGCCGGGCCAGGCTTCGGTCTGTCTGTAAAAGTAACATACATCGTTCTTCAAATTCAGGCACTATATGGTAGTTAATCAGTCTTGTAGGCACACTATTTTTATTTACCGTAATTTTCGTATGGTTAGCGTAATCGACGATCTTTTGAAACTCAGGTGGTATTAAGTTTCTGTAATCTCCAAGGGTGGCTGTCCAGATAACTGGGGAGTATTTTCTTTGTTTTCGCTATTACTGCCGTTGCTTATGATTCACAGTATTTTTTTCCGTCCACCTGATGTCATCATCACGATCAAGTTACATTTTAGCCATATGACCACCCTACTGCCAGTGTTATGCCTTCACAGTAGAGTTGACTTAGCTTTCGCAAGTGATCGACTTTTTTTTATTTATTTCATGCGAAATAAATAGATGATTCTTGACATAAGGATTCGAACCGTGAATCAACAGCGTGACAAGCGATGATGTTACCACTACACCACGGCCACCCTGTAGTATACCTTTCCGTAGCACACCCTGTATTTATGTGTGATACTTGCTTCATTTACTTCCGAATTACAAGCGCTCTACATAATGCCTATTTCATGTTTTTTTTTTATAATTTGCGCGCTCCATAGGGCGTTTGGAAATAGTGAGAGAGAAAGAAAGATTAGTGTAGTGGGTTGAAACTCAGGTAATAAGTTTCAGTAAACTCCATTTTTGTTTTGTTGTTAATATCTTTGCTCATGATTCACAGAATTTTTTTTTTATGTTATGCTTTCGTAGTAGAGTGAACAAAGGTTTCGCAATTGATCGACTTTTTTATTTATTTCATGTGAAATAAATAGATGATTCTTGGCATCAGAATTTGAACCGCGAACCTGTAGCGTGACAAGTATACCGGTAAAATGTACCGCACCCATATTGTCTCAAACTTAGCGACCTGTGTAAGAACTGAAATACAACTACTGCTACTTTAACAGTTTGAGGGCTCGGCTCGGCTAGTCCAACAAGAAGATGTTGGAGCATGCTGTCTCCAAGAATTTCTGGCTATATGTTATATTTCAATTTAGCTGCATTACCACTACATTCCGACACAATTCAGTACTTATACTAAAAATGCTTTTCCAGCAATCTATCAGGTTAATGTCAAATATTTAAGTATGTTAAGTGCTTTAACTCCATCACAATGACAAGCGTCAATACTAAATAATTTTGTCTATGTTGAAATGGAAGTCCACACTATTGAACTAGTATTCCATTGCTCATGGGCCATTGTTTTTTGGCGAAAATAGTCGTCTAATTATCAGCGGTTAACCAGTAATTTTTCTTTCTAAATTAACTGGTTAATCGATAACCGGTTATTTTTCAATAAGTATTATTGCCTTATGTGTCATTGGTTTTGGGATGTGTGGTTAAAGTAGTGTGAGGTTTTATTATTTTAATACTCCTAAGCGATTAATTGGCAGAGGTTAATAACCGATTATTTTTTTCTCTTCGGTTTAACCGCAACCATTTATATTTTAATAATCGCAGACCTTTTTGTAACGTTATGTACATATTTCGATCTTAATTATTTTAATATATTTTTTTTTTTTGTTTTTTTTAAGGCCGCTACAATTTCCCAGCACCTGAATGGGATTTCGTTAGTGAGGAGGCAAAAGATTTAATAAAAAAACTACTCGTGAAGGATGCTCACGAGCGTATAAGTGCAGGAACTGTCTTAAGTCATCCTTGGGTTACATCGATAGCAGCTTTTAAAAACACATTTAAAAATAATGGAAGTGCTTTAAGAACACCAAGAAATATTCGCAGGTAAGAATTGCAATAACAAAATACGATAGAGATAAAAGCAGATTGTATTAGATTTCGTAAGTGTTTAGAGAATGTGATAAATACCGTTCTCAATGTTTTGTCGATTAATCTCATTACTGTAATAAATTTTTCTGAAGTTTCAACTAAAAATAATTGCGATATGATCAGACAAATCCCATATGCTATTATAGAGGAAAAACTGTAAATTAAAGCAGATTTTCGTTACTTTTTTTCCCTTCATCAATTATCCAAAGCAAAATAAATGGTTTTCTCTTGCTTTTAAATCTGTGAAAGCTAATTTATTACTATGATCCCTTAGGTTAGGTTAGGTTAGGTTAGGTTGGGGGCTGTGCATCTTGAAAAGAGTGTACATGGGGGCCTATTGGTCCATTGTGATAACCCTTGGGTTATGTTACCTGAACTAACACTGTTTCAAGTTAGCTGGTTCTTACTCCAACCAGTGTGTGTTCCTTATGAATCTCGTTAAGTCTATCAACGAAATCATATGTGCCAACTCACCCAGTTCTCGGATGAGTCTGTTTCCCATATGGAGGAGGCGACCGTTGTGGAGATTATGGCAGAATGGTTTATATTTCTTCCTCGTCTTGACAGCTCCTGCAGTAGTCCGGAGAGTTTATGCTCGGCCTTTTGGCCATAGTGCCGATTGCACAATGTCACGTCAGTACACCTATCAAGATTCGGGTTTCCTTTTTCCTTATACCTAGTAATCATTTGGTTTCCCCCTCATTTAATTGTGGCCATAGGCTGCGGGATGTAACACAGTCCCCTCTTGATAATCAAGCAGTTGGTTCGTTTTCTGGTCCTATGGTCTATTTTCTATTTCATTACACCAATATTTGTGTGTGCATATGTTCTGTACCTAGTGCGGATCCTTTTCTGTCTAGTTCATCTGCTATCTCATTCCCTTCTGTATCACTATGTCCGGGAACCCTGCAGAGATTGACCACGTGGATATTTACATACTGTCCTAGATCTTATTGTCTCACTGTTCAGTGCCTTGATTGATCTTTGAGTGTAGAATGATTCTAAGATGTTTGGTTTCATTGCAGAGATTCAGAGGTATTCAATTAAGTTTTGGTAGGTTCTCTATCTTCCTTCTTCTGATCAATTCAGTCTTCTCTGCGTTAACATGATTCATTAACGGAACAGCCATTTTGATGAGAAGTCTATCAAACACAATGTGTCAATGTCAAACGGGATCAATCGTCTATAACTTTTTATAAAGGTAATTTGAGCGTGGCTCAGTGATTAATTACGTAGACCACTGAGCAGGAGTTCTTTAACTTTTTAACTTTCAAATCTTAACTGTTTAGCAATGCATAAACAAAATCAATTTTTAAATTGTGGTAGGATCTCTGATTATTTAGCTGTTAGCAAATTTCATTCTTTTCGGTTGAGTTAGTCTAAAGTTAGGATCGTATAGAGTAAATTACTTTCCGAATCTCATAGCAAACAGTTAAATGCATGACCGCCTCATCCATTTCCATGTCATAAACTGATGCAAAAGATGATACAATGGTAGTTTCTTTGATTTCAAATGAAGTAAAAATAATGATATATATATATATATTTTTCAAATCAGCGAATCGTCAGCCTTCAGTTTATACCCATATTGTTTTTAAGGAAACTTTTACTCCAACGTCCAAAATATTTTTGTTTTTAATTTTTTCTAAAACTATTGATCTGCCTGTGGGTTAGTATAGCTCAGCTCAGGTTCAAATTTTAACCTTCCATGTCTAACGGTTCAAAAGTTATGAAGCTGTGACAGACAGACGGGCAGACAACTGCCTCTTACTGTAAGAGTTTCGTTCTTACTTTTCGTCACCTTGTATGTACCGACAAATTGTTTTTCTCATCAGAATTCAAAAGTTTGGTAACAAAAAGTTCCCGCGACATTCACTTTCTTATTAGAAACCATCAAATCAGGTCTTATACTCATAGCTCATATTAATTGTGATACATAGTTTGTAACGTAGAGGAATAATAACGATATACCTCCAAGAGTGTATATACTTGTGTGTAGCATCGAAAGTTAACCGTGTCCGTCCATCCGTATGTCTTCAGTTTTTGAGCCTTAAATTTTGAGTTAGGAAGAGAAATTTGGTATATGTATAAGCTTTTTGGCACACGAAGCAGTATACGAGTAAGTGTAAAAATGTTTAAAATATACCCACAGACACGTCCACTTTAAAAAAAAAATACCGTTTTACTAGGCTCTGACAAATATTGCCTTAGCAAAATACATAGACTCCAGACTGTATCTTTCCTGTATAATTTTTTATTACATACTTAAAAGTAAAACGTGACTTTTAATAGGAACTTATTTAATATTTAGTAATTTTTACTTTACTTGCGATGTGATGTGATCAATTAATGACAATGTAAGCATATTCACCGTCCATTTTCTCATATTATCTCTGTGTAGGATATTTAGAACTGATATGTGTAAGAAAAACACTCGTATACAAACACGCATATAAGCCACGCATATAAGATTTTTTGTACATATGTAAAATACATTTTATACCGACGCTTAATTTAAATACAATTGAAATTGTATTTCTTTATGAATTTACTTTTTTTTAGAAAGAAAATCACAATCAGTGTTGTGCGGTGGAAACTACAAGACTACGCGTCATCAATTACGTGTCGTTAATTCAAAACTCACGACAAATTGACGACACGACATGTCGACAATAGTTCAATCAGTAATTATAACAATATATAGTTCTTAGAGAATTACGATGATTGATATTTAAAATATACCTTTTATTTTATAATGGGTATAAAATTCAAAATGGTCTTGTAGAAGGCAAAGAATCTGAGCTGCTTACTTCTACGTTCTTACAACATACAAATACGTTGTCCTGTTTTTCCCTACTGGTTGCAATCGAACTACTTTCCATCTAACGAACACCAGTAATTATTGTATTAAATTTTAAATTAAGTATATTGCACCAATAACTTATACTGACATCAAGTTCTGACTCTAAAAGTATAACTCCATCATCTGAGTAGTATACAACCGGTGCATCAACAGTCGATAAACCTGCTTCATTTACTTAATTTTTTTTATTTGAAACTGCACACATTTCTATAAAAGATAAATAAAGAAAAAATATTCATAAGAATCCCAAATATGCACATAATTATCACCTGTGTGCTCTGAGGAGAGCTTCTGCTGTGTCAAAAAGATTTTTTTTTTTGCAAATACTGCAACACGCCGCATGTTTATTATTTATCTTGACCAATTCGTAGCCAAGTTCATCATACGCCTTGTTTTTTTGACGTCCAGACATTAAATTTTTATTTATTAATTATCTTATGAATTCATCAGTCCAGTGCTTATGCTTACTAGTATAGTAGTACTATTCATTAACAGATGTTTTCCACGTTTTTTAACATTATCGACGCAATTGACAACATTGACGACATTAACGACAGAACTAACGACACTGACGACATTATCGACGCTATTGTCGAGGAACAACACTGATCACAATATTTAAATTATGTAAGGCTCTCTTTTTTATACATATAGATTGTTTACAGTTTTAAATTTTTTTTAATTGGGAAGTGGTCACATATTAGGCACTTATATATATTAGGTGCCCGCGTGTTTTTGAGCATATTTCAGAACACAAATTTGAAATTTCGTTACCCAGAATAAAACACAAATTAGCTAAAGTATGAGCCAAAATCAAGGTGCACCGCCAAATTCTCCAGCAAGTTGTCCACTACTACCTTATATACCCGGAACAACGCAGAGCATCAAAACCAGCACAGTACTTCTAGTCAACAGAGAACCTAGAAAATTGATACTGGGGTAGTGCTTGGAGTACAGGCAATGCATAAAATGAGTTTAAAAAAATGTATGGGGTATATCCAGGCCACGTAAAATCCGAAAAATGGAATTTCCTAAATGTGAGCGGGACCATATATCAATAATTGGAGCATATAATAATGTCTTATATCATTTTTAGTGCGTTGATAAATCGGTTCTTGGCCAAGTGTACGAGGGTGGTTCAATAAGGCCCTGAAAAATGAAATAAGGAACACTCTTTTCGGTATAAAAACATTTTATTTTTCTACATAGTCTCTTTTTAGCTCCATACACTTCATCCAACGTTTCTCCAATTTTTTGATGCCCTCCAAATAATACGATTTCTCGAGCCCCTCAAAATAAGCGTTTGTTTCAGCGATGACCTCTTCATTCGACCCAAATCTCTTACCTCCGAGCCATTTCTTTTTTATTTTTATTATTATTTTATTCAGTTTTTTAAATGCTAGTTATAAATAGATTACTCAATTTTTGATAATATATATTTAAAATTACATGCAAGATGATTACTAACAATTTAAAACGAATAAATACTTGAGTGACTAGAGGCGAATGATCCTTCAATTGAATTTAATACAGTTTATTTCGTGTGGGGTAAATTCAAGAAAAACATTAAAAGAAAATTCTAATATGACAAAATTAATAATGAAAATAGACTACATTAGATACATTACAAACATAGTTTACAAATCACATAGAAGTATTTAAAAAAAAATTTACTGCAGAACTATCCATACTAAAAATAAATTTTTTTACTTCTTTTAAGAATATATTGGGTTGAGTTATTAAGCGTAATTCATATGGTAGTTTGTTTGTTGGTGCTGCCGCAGTATAAAATTTCAAGAAATGGGTTTTATTAGCTAAAGGGATGTTTACTAATGCCATACTATTAATTCTTAGTTCGTATGAATCTGAGCTTCTGAGAGTAGCGCTGTAACCACTTCGCATGAAAAACCTTAAAGATATAGAGATGTTTTAATGGCAGAACACGTAGGCTAAGAAATAGTGGCCAACTGTTAGCTAATCTATTTACTTTAAGTATAATCCTAATAAGATGTTTTTGGGCAATATTTAATGTTTCAATTGTGTTATTGTAGGTTCCACCCCAACTTACAATGCCATATTGTAACTTAGAGTGTGCAAGTCCATAGTATATCATTAGTGAAATTTTCTTTGAACAATGTGGTTTTAAAAGATACATTTTACGAGTAACATATAACATATAATTTTTTAAATCTTCTACGTGTGCTTTCCAAGTTAGATTTTTATCTATCAAAACCCCTAGGTACTTGTATCTCTCAACACCTTCTATTTTGAAACAATTGGAATTACACTCTGAATCCTCACAAAAGTTTTTTTTTTGTCACACACATGAACACATATGGACAATTTCGTACAGGAAGTGGAGTGAAACATAACATCACAATCAAGTGGACAAGGACCCTTCAAATTACATATCATTAGTTTTGTTTTATCGCTTATAAGTAGCTCGTGCTTAGCGAACCACTGTCGCAGTATGTTAAGATCCGTATGCAATTTTATCGCTGATTCAAGTAGGCTGTTGTTTGCATATGTAAATGCCATATCATCAGCAAAGGCAGTAATTTGACTATTGAAGTTTTGATAGAATAAGGAGTTAATATAAATTAAAAATAATATTGGCCCAAGAACTGATCCTTGAGGTACACCAATAGTCGTTTTTAAATCAGTGCTATAAGTTCCGTCAAGTTTTACTAGTTGACTTCTATCTGTCAAGTAGGATGAAAACCAATTGTATATTGCGCCTCTCATTCCAGCTTTGTATAATTTATCTAACAATATATCATGATTGACCATATCGAATGCTTTTGTCATATCAATGAAGAGAACAACACTGGTATTATTATTATTGAAGCTATCATAGATTTCACTACATAGCTTAAGAATAGCATCTTCAGTAGATCTACCCTCACGAAAACCGAATTGTTGATCACTGAAGAAATGATTTTTATTCAAAAATGTTACAACTCGTATTTTGATTAGTTTCTCAAATAATTTACAGAACGTTGGAAGTATAGAAATATCATGTTTGGAAACAATAAATAGTCGCAGGGGCCTAAATCTGGGAAATATGCTAGATGAGGGAGGAGTTCGTAGCCTAACTCATGCAATTTTGCCATTGCAACTGCGGACTTGTGCGCCGGTTCGTTGGACTGGTGAAAAATAACTTTTTTCTTCGCCAAATGCGGCCGTGTTTGCTTCATATCGGCTTGGAATTGATCCAGCAGCTCTGCGTAATATGCGCCGGTGATCGTTTTACCCTTTTCAAAGTAATCGATGTGAATAACACCGCGCGCATCCCAAAAAACTGTCGCCATGACCTTGTTTGCTGACAAATTCGCCTTGGCCTTCTTCGCCTTCGATTCACCAGGAGAAGTCCATTGTTTTGACTGTTCCTTGGTTTCTGGTGTGTTGTGGTGAATCCAGGTTTCATCCACGGTTACGAAACGGTGTAAAAACTCAGCCGAATTTTTCTGGAACATCACCAAACACATATTTGAAGTTGTCAAACGAATGCGTTTGTTGCCGATTTTGAGCAAACGCGGCACCCATCTTGCGAAAAGCTTTTTCATGTCCAAATATTTATGTAAAATCTAAATCACTGAGCCATGTGATAAGCCTGTGGCCTCTTTAAGCTCGCGCACTTTCACTCGCCGATCGTCCATTATCAAACCATGGATTTTGTCGACCATTTCTGGTGTGGTGACCTCAATTGGGCGACCAGAACGTTCGGCGTCACTTGTGTTGTGGTGAATGGTTCCAATCGATGGTGAAGAGTCCCCATAATATTTGTCAAGCTTTTGTTTGGTTTGCGTGATAGTTTTTTCTCGCAAAAAATAGTGCTTAATGAGCACTCGAAATTCACTTTTTTCCATTTTAACGAAAATGCTAGTAGGCGTCTATATAAAATGGCTGCCATAGCAAAACTATTTGACAGATCTGTCTGTCTTTTGAAAGATGATTCTTGACAAAAAAAAAAATTAAATTTAAGGTGACGACACAATTTGTGTTAATTTTCAGGGACTTATTGACCCACCCTCGTAATTATTTAGTGACAAAGACAGACCCTCAATAGGCAATTATCAGGTAAAGTTCCTGAGTACATACCTTTTTCCATTACAAAAGATCTTATGTATAGGTTAAGTATAGAAGGTTTTTTAATAATAATTATTAAACTATATGTCTAAATGAAAAGAAAGATAAATGGTTGTTGTGAATGCTAAAACCACTGAACGCACCCATCCTCGCTCGATGATGTCAAATTTGAAGATGGCAAAGAGCGGAGTTTCAAGTGAGATTGTCGGACAGAAGAAAAACGTGTGTCAGCCATAACCGCAATTAAATTCATTTTTTATTTTTATACATTTTGTACAATGTAACTAAAAGAATTTTTTAATTATCTTTGCGAATTGAATATTACTGGGAATTAAAAAATCTGAAATCTTTTTATTTAATTTGGCCGCCACATCTTAAAAAATTCTTTTATTAATCATAACCCAACCTATTTGGTACTTCTTCGAAGGTAATTAGATCACCAAAGGGTACAAGGTCGTCACGAAATCCTGCAAAGTTAAGTTGCCAGCTATGCGCAGCAAATGATAACCAAAACATTGTCATGTGCGACGACTGCGACAGGTGGTTTTGCCTGTGTTGGAGTAACCAATGACGTCGCCAATCACGACTGGAGCAGCGAAAACTGTCGCGCTATGTGCCTCAATCAAGTCGAAGCCACTGCAACGAATGCAACCACGACAGGTGCGAGTGTAAGTATACTTGCCGACAAAGTGCTTGCTTCTGCCCCCAATGCAGTTGCTTCGGCAACCTATTTTTTTCGTCCTAAGTCCTCGTCATCGGCTCGTCGACTTCAAATCGAACTTGAACTGCTAGAAGAAGAATGTGCTCTACATGAGAAACGCGATAGAGCAGCTGCAGAAAGAGAGACGACAGGAAGAGGACCGAGTTCTACAGGAGAAATGGAGGCAGCGTGACCAGCAGTTCTTCGCTGCTACAACAACAAGCAAAGAATGAACTCTCCTCCTTCGATGGTGATGTAGCAGACGTCGAAGATGGTCAAAACAACGCGGTAGTGCGAACCTGGTTGGAGGATGCATGTAATTCGACACAAAAACAATCGACCGCACGTGTTCAGAATCCATCTAATGCTGTTTTGACTCACATTAATACACCACGTACTCTGCAACGCAGTCATAATCAAATTCCAAATATCGACAAGCTTAAACCCATGGAAACTGTTTCTGGAAAACTAACACAACGGATGCAACAAATGGTGCTGCAACAGCAGCTGCAAACGCAGCATCGGCAACCGGTAGAATTACAGAAACGTTTAGATGGTCACGCTAGGCAACATTCGAAACTGGAGTCAATATGGACGCTACCAACAGGAGTTTCACAGGGAAGGATGCAAGCTACAGTTTCAGATGTACTCAACAAAAGCCAACTAGCTGCTCGTCATACTATTTCACGAGACCTTCAGCCTTTCAGTGGTAATCCAGCAGAATGGCCAAGGTTCATCTGCGACTTCGAACGCACAAATGAACTTTGTGGTTTTTCTGATGAAAAGAGTATCTCACGGTTACAAAGAGTTCTGAAAAGAGAAGCACTCGAAGCTGTACGTAGCATGTTGCTGCAACCATCATGCGTCAAGCGAATAATTTCAATCTTGAAGATGCTGTACGGCCGACCGGAGCTCTTTATCCATTCCATGCTGCACCAAATTTGTTCTACTACTTCGCCGAAGGAAGGAAGGTTAGAAAGCATCGTAAAGTTTTCCCTAGCCATGCAAAACCTTTGCGCCACAATAGAAGCGTCTGGACTTATCACTTATGTAATCCGACGCTGCTCCAGGAACTAATCGAAAAGTTGCCTTCTTCCATTCGATTGGTTTGAGGAATTCATTGACAGTCACTCGATTACTGTATGCTCTCTGACTTCAACGAGTGGTTGTATCAAATCACCAGGAAGTGGCCGATGAGCTAAATCTTGACAGCGTGCCTCATCCTTTATGCTTAAAGTGGACAGCAAACACCCACCGCTACGAAGAAAACTCTAAACCGCTCGATGTAAATATATCAGGGACCGATTATCAGGCGAAAAGATATCGTTTACACAACGTTCGAACCGTGGAATCTCTTGAACTACCCACGCAGTCATTTGTAATGGCCGAGATGATGAAGTTGTATCCACACTTATAGAGGATTCCAGCCACGTCTTATGAAGCAATTCGACCCCGGATCCTCATCGGGCTTGACAACATGCCTCTCGGATTTGCCATGAGATCTATCGAAGGGCCTGAACATTAGCCGTTTGCATCAAAGACTCGTCTAGGATGGGTATTATATGGTCCGGTGAATGCACAGAGTTTCTTTAAACTCTTTCCTGCTTAAAGGACCCGATCAATTGACATCACTTACATCAGTGCTTGCTAGATTTCGGGAAAGAAAAGTCGCCATTTGCGGGCATATCCGTGAGATATTTCACCAGGTCTTGATCCGTGCAGCTGATCAGGACTCCCACCGCTTTCTCTGGCGCAACGAATCAACACGGGAACCAGATGAATACGTGATGACTGTGATGACGTTCGGTGCCACCTGCTCCCCCAGTAGTGCTCAGCACATTAAAAATCTGAACCCTGAACAGTTCGCTGGAAAGTTTCCTAGAGCAGCTGCTGTAATCATCCAGAGCCACTACGTAGATGATTTCTTGGACAGCGTAAACACCGAAGACGAAGCTATCCAACTGGCAAGAGATGTCAAACGCATTCACTCAATGGCTGGATTCGAGATATGAAACTGGATGTCCAACTCAAGGGCCGTTCTCAGCGCCATGGAAGAGAAGGGCAAGCACTGAGCATCGGTGCAGAACCTGAGATTGAGAGAGTACTTGGCTTGTGGTGGTGCACATCCTCCGACATATTTACGTACAAAATAAAAGTGAACGCTCAAAACAAGGACCTGGTGTCCGGAGACAAACGTCCAACCAAGCGAGAACTCCTCCGCACGCTGATGACAATTTTCGACCCTCTGGGACTATTATGTGAAAATTATACTACAAGATTGGGATGACAAGATTGCCGATGCGGAGTTTCAAAAATGGCTTACTTGGCTGAAAGTTCTTCCTAACATAGAAGCCGTCCAGATACCAAGATGTTACCTAAGTACTACGCAGTTACGCTGCTGTCGCGTATTCCGAGTGGTCACTGAAGACAAAATCGATTGCGCCGTGGTAACTGCTAAGACCCGTGTAGCACCGCTGAAGCTTTCTATACCGTGAATGGAGCCACAAGCCGCCGTTCTTGGGACAAGGTTGGCTGGCTGTATTCTAAAAGAACACTCGATCAAGGTCGACAAGCGTTACTTCTGTACCGATTCGAAAAATGTACTTTGCTGGATTCGGTCTGACCATCGAAGGTACAGCCAGTTCGTCGCATTTCGCGTCAGCGAAATTCTGGAAACAACAGAAACTTCAGAATGGAACTGGATTCCATCCAAATCAAATGTAGCTGATGAAGGCACAAAGTGGCAACCCCGTCCGGATTTTTCTACCACCAGCCGATGATTGAACGGACCACCATTTCTCCAAGAAAGAAATAAAAATTGGCCAAAATTCGAGGACCCATTTCTCAGCGCGTATACTTCGGAGGAGTTTAAATCCAACCATCTATGTCACCACGCAGAAAAACTTACGGAGGATGCTCATCGACAACACATCCTACACCCAGAACGCTACTCAGAGTGGAAACGATTAGTTCGGACTACAGTCTGGGTTTTAAGGTATGTCCATTATCTAAAGGCTAAAGCCGCACGCCGGCCACTTAAGAAGGGATCGATAGGCAAATGCGATATTGAACAGGCGCAAAATTATCTTTATCGTCAAGCACAGCGGGACGTATACTCTGATAAAATAGCTGCTATTGAAGTGAATCGACAACGCATAATCGATGAAAACCGAGTTCTACGAGTCAAAGGTAGAATCGAAGCCTGCGAAGTACTTTGCGAAATTGACGTAAAACGACCAGTTATCCTGCCAAGAAACCATCATATAACGTCACTTGTAATCCGAGATGTACATACCAGGTATCATCACTGTCATCACGAAACAGCTGTTAATGAATTGCGACAGAAATACCAGCAGCCCTTAGGGAGGTGCTTAGAAAATGTCAGCAGTGCAAAAATCAACGGACTCAACCGCAGCCTCCAATGATGGGAGAACTTCCACCAGCTCGACTTGCTGCATATTCTCGACCCTCTTCGTACGTGGGAATTGATTACTTCGGACCGATCATTGTTGCTGTTGGACGACGAAACGAAAAGAGGTGGGGTGTTTTAATCACTTGCCTGACAGTTCGCGCAAGTGACATCGAAGTGGCTCATACGCTCTCCGCCGATTCTTATATTATGGCCATTCGAAATTTCATCGCCCGGCGAGGTATTCCGATTCAAATATTCAGCGACCAAGGCACAAACTTCAAGGGAGCAAGCAAGGAGCTCAGCGAAATGCTTCAGATCACCGACCAGAATCAAATTGCCAAGGAGTTTACCAATGTCGAAACCAAATGGACATTTATACCACCATGTCTCCACACATGGGCGGTAGCTGGGAGAGATTGGTCCAGTCCGTGAAGAAGGTCCTTGCTAAAATATCATTGCACAGGAATCCCACCGATGAAGTTCTTCGAAATATGCTGCCAGAGGTTGAATACGTGATAAATTGCAGACCGCTAACCTACGTTCCAGTCACTGATGACACCTGTGAAGCAATTACGCCAAATCATCTACTCCTCGGATCTCCGAGTGCAACCAAGCCACCTGCACCATTTAACGACGATGTAGCAACGATTCGCCGAATTTGGCTCGTATCGCAACAGTATGCTGACATCTTCTGGAGGCGATGGGTGCAAGAGTACCTTCCTACTCTAACTAAGCGTACTAAGTGGTTCGAGCTAAGGAAACCGATCAAAGTAGGAGACGTTGTTGTTATCGTGGATTCAGCCAATCCCCGTAACTGCTGGGAGGTAATAGCAACTAGTGTCGCAACAGATGGAGAGGTTCGTTGGGCTACTGTGAGAACGTTCCATGGTATTTACAAGCGAGCTACAGTGAAATTGGCCGTGCTAGTTGTTGGAGCTGTCAGAGAAGGAGGTAGAACCAAGAGTGGTTATAACGGGGGGTGTGTGAACCCTAAAACATCTGAACACACCCATCCTCGCTCGATGATGTCAAATCTGAAGCTGTAAAAGAGCGGAGTATCAAGCGAGATTGTCGGACAGAAGAAAAATGTGTGTGAGCCATAACCACAATTGAATTCATTTTTTATTTCAAAAAAATCTGACGGTTACCCTCTGTCCCTCTCTTTTGAAAACATATCATCAACTAGTCCGCATACCATTGCCAACTTTTTTGCCATCTATTTTAAACAATCTTTCGCCGATAACGCATTTGAACTAGGCCCATCTTACTTCACTCACCTTCTTAATTTCTCCGTTGCTCCCTTTCTGTCCCTGCGTTTTGACCCTACTGTAATTGAAAATAAACTACAAAATTCTCACCCGAGGCCAAATGGTCCATTTTTCTTAAAAAGTGCTCCTCCAATCTCTCCCTTCCCCTCTTTCATCTCTTCCGTTTGTATCTATCACTAGGAGAATTCCCTCAGGTTTGGAAGACCTTTTTCATAACCTCCATACACTAAAACGAATCAAACAACGAAGTAACAAACTATCGCCCCGTTGCTAAACTTTCTCATCCACCCAAACTTTTCAAAAGTATTTTGAAAGAAGCCTTAAGCTTTCAGTGCAAGTCTCTTATCTCTCCCACCCAACACGGCTTTCTGAAAGGTAGAGCAACCATTACTAACTTAGTCGAATTCGTTTCCTTCGCCCTGTCTGCCTTAGAGAATGGCAAAGAAGTCGACGTTATTGCAACTGATTTTAGTAAGGCTTTTGATAAGATATCTCATAATTTAATCCTCTTCAAATGTCTTCAAATGTCTGCCCTCGGTTTCGAACCCATAAAATGGATATATCTTCTTACCTGGAAAACTGTTCTTACAGAGTTCGCTTCAGATTCCTCTTATCCACAAGGCAGCCATCTAAGTCCTCATCTCTTCATTCTAACCACAAACGATGTTGGGACGGTTATTAAACACTCTCCCTCTCTCTGTATGCTGATGATACCAAATTTTTCAAAACCAGCTATTCAATACATGACTATTGTCTCTTTCAATAAGACCTTAATACTTTTTGGAACTGGTGCCTACAAAATCGCTTTTAGCTCAATATCACCAAATGCCAATCCAGTACCTTATCACGTAAGCACCACGTGTCTTCCGCCCGCCTTTACCTTCATCCATCCTATCCATCAACCTATATCCATCGTTCAATCTCTACGTGATCTTGGTATATTGTACGATAGGGAACTAAATTTTCGTTCACATATTGATGAGATTTGGCTTTGTCAAACGATGGTCCAAAGAATTCGCCGACCCTTATGTGATCAGATCCCTCTACATTACCTTTGTTCGTCCCCTCCTTGAATACCACAGTCAAGCGTGGTCACCCTTTCAGCAAGTTCATATATCCAGAATTGATTATATTCAACGTCGTTTTCTTCGATTTGCCCCTCCGGGTCTTTCCTGGAACGATCCATTTATCTTGCTTCCCTATCAAGACCTTCTCAACCTCATAAACCTCAGTACCCTATAGAAACGGAGAGATTTGAAGACATTCTTTTCATTCGTCGACTTCTTTCAGGCTCTGTCGATTGCGCATCTCTTTATAACTCAATTTTCTTCAATACTAATCCACGAAAGTTACGATGCCCTCGTGTTTTCTATCTACCGTAACATCGTACTTCATATGGTTCTAATGAACCAATCTCCCGTTTGCTGCGAAAAGTTAACTCAAACTTCACCCATTTTTATTTTAACCACAGCACCCCCTGCCTCAAAGTCGAACTCCTTCACCATTCTCCTTAGCTTTAAGTCTTCGTTTTAACTTTTAGCCCTAAGTTAGTTGTAGCTTGTAAATGCGGGCTTTCGCCCCACCAAAATTTAAATTTAACATTGACAATGAACTTTAAGGATAATAAAAGTGTCTTTGAAAAAACCGATGTCGGCAGGTGCTAATATGCAATACAACTTAAAGAAAATTCAGTCACTTTAATAGTTAAAATAAAACGTTCATATTTTGTTACAAAGCATTTTGTATGTTGCAGTAAAAAAAAGGAAATATTTAAATAAATAAATGATAAATCGAAACTCAAAGTTATACATATATGTACATTGAATAAAAATGATAGAAAATAATTATTCAATTATTTTAAAATCAAATTTATTTATAGTTATAGTTAGTCTTTAAATCAATACTGAAATTAAGCAATTGGCGCTTCCGTGTAGGAAGCAAAATTCTTTGTCCTCCAATTTATGTAGCAAATTTCAGCCATACAAAGTGTGTTGTTGTCCCATTTTGTGGGTCATTTAAGATTTGGGTAAAGGTTTCTTTGATATCTCATGTGCAATTAAACAAGCATTGCTGATTTGCTAATGATAATGACAGCGAGTCACCGGTACTCCTGGCATACGTTGGTCAGCTATTTTTTTAAAAAAAAAAAGACTGGAGCACTTTGAAGATTTATTAAAGAAACAAACTATGCTATTGGTAAAACCAACAAAATTATTTAACCTCAGGGTATGCTTTCTAACATAAGCATAAAATGGGATGAAATTGGTCATTGGACAAGTATCACGGACTTTTGTTTGAACACCGCCCTCTCCACCGGATATCACTGCGACTCCATCAAATGATTGCCCAACTAACTTTTCTTTGCAGCCGTGTACCTGAAGAACATTAATTATATGATTTGTCAAATCACTTGCATTACGACTTGAGCTAACGTCAAAAAAGCCAAGAGATCTCTCTTCTATTCCATCTTGTGAGGTGTACCGTAAAACTGCACTGAGTGACTCACATCTGGTGATTCGTCAATCATAATGGACACAAACCGAGCTTGAATAATTTCCAATTTAATTTGCTTTCTAATCGCAGCAGCAATACAATGTATTGCTATATATATGAGAAAGCAGGATTTTGAACATAGATCTAAATGTGAGTCCATCTGAGGGTCCTTAGCTAAATATAAGAGAGTTTCTACATAATTGCTACGATTCTCCGAGCTGGGTCTTTCATCGTGACCCTGGAATGCTAATTCTTGTTTACCTATAATCACCGTGTCTCATTAAATCACGATTTTTGTCCACTTTTCTTTTGTAAGCTTGATATGTATAACCTAAAGAAGTTTCAATGCGATTTGCACCAAAACTGTGTAAGGATAAACAGTTACGTATATGTTTTTCTGTTTGAATGTGCTTCTTTGAAGAGTTAGAATTGGAAAAAAGAAATCATGGAAAACAGAACATTGAAACAATTACCAGTCAGCCAAGAATATTTTTCGTAAAGTGACTTATTGACTTATTCGCTGGAAGGCAAAATCATCGAAAGACATTGCAGAGCTAGTACGCGAGGAATGCTTCTACAATAGTGAGGGACTTTAATCCGATCTAAAAAACCTCCCGGGGGGACTGATTTTCGTCATCCCGAATGTGATTGCACCTAGTCGTTCGACTAACCAGCGATTCATTTATGAATTATTTAAACAATAGAAAATCAAAATCCGCCGTTAGTCGGATTTCAAGACTTTTTTGTTTGAAAATATTACCTAATTTCTTGGCCTTAGATAACTCTTACAGATCAAGAGGTTTTACCCGTCTTAGTCTACTGATTACATTGTCAGTACTTAATAGTCCTACTAATTCTATGTTAACGTGGTTGAGAAGCCTACTTTTGTGCATTTGAGCAGATTTTTTAACTTCATCTTCAACCATTTCAATATTACGATCTCTATGTAGATCAGCGTTGCGTATGTACCATTGTGCATTAACTATGTTCCTTAGTACCTTATTGTGGAAGACTTCGATTTTTTGTAAATTTGTTTGGCATGTGCATGCCCTCAACTGGAGCCCATAGGTCCATACCGGTTTCAGAACCGGCTTGTATATCAATAGCTTATTGTAGTTGGACAGGGATGAGTATCTCCCAATAAGCCAATACATTTTACTGTATCGCATGTTCAACTCATCTCTCTTTTTCTTTACATGCGCTTTCATGCCTTAGCTTGACTGTATTTGAGTATTTCACTACATTGTTGTTTATGTATACTGGAATCTGTGGTACGTTTTTATATGTAAAATTAATATGCACTGACTTTAGGTCATTTAATCTAATATGCCATTTTTTAGTCCATTTCGAAATACTGATTATTCCTATTTGAATCTTTTTTGTTGCTATTTCAACAGTTGCTCCCACAGCAAGAACAGCAGTGACATATGCAAAAGTTGCCATAGTGGTTTCTCCACTTTCAGGTAGACCGCTAGTGAATAAGAGGTAAAGCACAAGCCCCAATACACTGCCTTGTGGTACGCCCGCTTTAATTTTTCTTAATTTTGAGTACTTTGTTTCTTGTTTAATTCTGAAGAATCGATCTTATATATGACTCCAGAATTTTCGTATACCGTTTCTGCAGTTGCTTTTGTAATTTGTGGATCAATCCTTTAAAGTCAGACTATAGCTGTGTTATATCAAGAAATATTGTAGAGAACACATTTGTCTCTTCAAATGTTTTTTCGATTTTATCTGTGATTCTATGCACCTGATCAATTGTAGAGTGCTTATTTATAAATCCAAATTGTGAATTGGGACTATCGATTTTTCATCAATTATCTTTTGAAGACGTTTTACCAATATTTTTACGAATAACTTGGGCAATATTGGTAGTATCATATTGGGCCATATGAGGTTATTTCGGTAGGTGATTTGCCTGGTTTTGCTATCATTATTACCTCCGCGACCTTCCACATGCTTGGCACATATCTTAACTTGAATGCAGCATTTATAATCTGCGCTAGTTTTTTTTAAACCTCTTCATGGAAATTGTTTTAAAATTTCCCCTGTAATTAAATCAAACCCTGGGCCTTTTTTATATTTACGCCTTCTTTAATTTCTTTGGCAAGTTCTTTAGCTGTTACCGACCGAATAGGTCTACCTTCTTCGCACCTTACTTCGATTCCTTGATAACCTTTATTTTCATAATTTTTGAATACGTCTTTAAGATACTCTGCAAAAGTGTTTGCCTTCTCTCGGCTGCTTTTTGCCCAGTTACCTTCTCTGGTTTTTACTGGTGGAATGTGAGCTATTGGCCTGTTCATTTTCTTTGTTACCTTCCAGAGCGAGTAGTCGGTACTAGCATCATTTGGAAGACTTGTAAGGTATGTTTTTAAAGTCTCATTATTAAACTCTCTTATAGATTTTCTGAGCTTATTATTTAAATTGTTCAGTGTGGTTTTGTCGCTTGGCGCCCTTGTCTGTTGCCAACGTTTTCTAGCTTTCCTCTTTTCTGTAATAATTTCACATATTTGGCTTGTTAGCGTAGACTAAGGACTTGCCGTAGCCCCAGAGAAAACAATCGAGGGGTGTCAAGTCGCATAATCGCGGCGGCCAATTGATGAACGCTCGCCGTGAGATGACCCAGTCGCCAAATTTCTCCTTCACTACTTTGAGCGTTGCGTCGCTTGTACGGCATGTAACGCCATCTTGTTGGAACCACAGCTCGGATATATCGATGTTGTCGAACTCTGGCCACAGAAAGTCAGTTAACATCGTTCTATACCGATTACCATTGACGGTAACGGTGTTTCCTTCCTCATTTCCAAAGAAAAAATTCGATGATGCCGCCATGCCATAAACCGCACCAAACAGTCAATCTTTGTTGATGCATTGATGTTTAGTCGAATACTTGTGGATTGTGGTTGCTCCAGTAACGGCAATTTTGCTTGTTGACATAGCCGCTGAGCCAAAAATATGCCTCGTGCGAAAAGATGATTTTTTTTCCAAATTCCGGATCTCAGACCAACATTAACAGCGCCCAATTAGTGAACTCTCGGCATTGTCTATGGTCGTCCGGCTTCAATTCTTGTGTCAGCACAATCTTATACGGATGTAGGCCCAAATCCAACCCCAAAATAAGCCTGGCTGACTCTCTGGCGGTGCCAAATTCAGCTGATCGGCGCCGAATCGAAATTTCTGGGTTGGTACTGGCCGCTACGGTGGCAATGTTTTATTCACTACGCTCCGATCCGGTTGGTGGCTTAATGTCTAAAAGAATGTACTCATGCTCAAACTTTTCCACGGTGCAACGAATTGCCTGCGCACTAAAGCCATGATGATGACCGACCTCACGACAAAATTCACGTTGTATATTTACAACTGAGCCGGAATTTCGATAATATTTTTTAATAATTTCCACACGTTCGGGAAGTATCAAACGATGCATGATAAAATGGCAAACCATACTGAATATTTTGACAGCTGGGTGTCATTGGTAGCTTTGACAGCCGCTGAAACATAATAACTTTAAAAACTATCATTGCTATCTGGTCACTCTTTAGTTTTGGACTATGTTCTTTTATTATTATTTTATCGCGAAGTGTAAGAAGTATTGAGGTGTGATCTGATTGAAGATCAGGCCCTTCTACATTTACGTATATATTATTTGAAGATATATTTTTAGATATAATGAAGTCGACAAGATCTGGGGTTTTATTCCTATCTGTTGGCCAGTAGATAGGTTTTTCCGTTGAGTAATATTTTGCGCCATCTTCTTTAATAGTTTCATATAGTTCTCTGCCTCTAGTATTTTTTAGTCTAGATCCCCAGTATTTATTCTTGGCATTAAAATCCCCTCCCGCGATTAATCTATTGTGAAATATGCGGAAAATACTTTTAAAATCATTTTTCTTTAGTCTATAGCTAGGAGAGCAGTATACTGATGTATCGGATATTTCCCCACTGCTCGGTTTTATACTTATGGATATTCCTTGGATGGCACATGATTGGAATTTTACTTCTATATAGTGTTCAATTGTTTTCTTTATTAACACTGCAGCCCCACCTTTTGCACAATTATGAGGGTGTGCTGAGTACGAGTAGTATAAATTATATTCTTGCAGTTAAAAGTCAGTAGAAAATTTAAAGTGCGTCTCTGAAATAAGACATATATCTATTTGGTTTATATCAAGAGTCACTTGCACCTCGTCCTTTCAATTCTCAATACCATTAGCACTCCATTAAGGAATTTTTATTTTATTCATCATGTTTGAGTTTTCGGTACAGCTCTTTTGTTGCTGTTCTGCCTCTCTAACAATGATATTCTATCTAATGTCGTTTTATTGCATTTTGCAATGGAATCAATTCCGTTTAGGATTTGTTTCATGAGGATTTCCATTGCAGTATTTAGCTCTACTTTGTGTTCTACGGCTTTCTCTGCTGGTATTTGATTTGTTTTTGATGCTTCCTGGGCATATGTCATTTTTGGGCCCGTTGTCTTTTGTCATGGGTCATTTTTGATGATCATTTGATCTTTAAGTTTTTTTTTGTAAGCTCTTTTGTAAGTCCATTTTGATCTTTAGTGCTTCATTACGAGTATTTGAGTTTTTTTGTGGCTTCTTTCGTTTTTTGTCTTTTGCAAGTTTTCTTTTGCAACTAAACATCTTCTATAGCTAGCAGGATGGTTTTCAATGCAGTTTGCACATTTATGTAGGATGTTCATCTTTTTTCTTTATACATTCTTTAGTATGGTGACCTCATGCACACTTTACACATCTTATGTTGAGCTGCAGTATTTATGCGTATGCCCATACCTTTGCCAATTTTTGCATTGGGGCACTAATTTCGATTTACTTAAGGTATGAATCTCAACTTTCATCCCAAGTATGTTTTTAATGCCATATATTTTTTCTTTATCTTCGTCATGTTCAAATCTTTGTATAAAAATTGGGAATGGTATTTTGCTTTTAAATTTAAGCATATCTACAACTTCCAATATTTTAAAGTCTCTGAGCCTTATTGCGAGTGTCAATTATCAATCAATTGATGATTGACAAATTCATCAATCAAAACGATTTTCGGTATTGTGTAACTCATTTGATAGAATGTTTGGTTATTGTCAATAAATTGACTGTTGTGAATGAGACATGATATTTGACAGATGTCAACAGCAGAAAATAGTAAATTACATTTATTTACTTTTGTTTTGTCGACAATTTTTGAGCAAAAATAAATAAATAATGAGTTCTGTGGAACTATTTTTTGAGTCTTCAGTTTTTTTTGGAAATTTTCAGGAGAAGAAGGGAATTAAGAGATGCTTCTAATCCTTTAGAACTAGAGGATACTATATAGGTACATATAACTCTGTAATTAAAATTCGTCCTAAGGGTAATCCTTTTCAGTTTTGTAAAGAATTTTCGTTTATCGAAAGCATTTTCCTATTTACTGGGTGAAATAGAGGGAAAGCTAAGAAAAATGCGATTGACTAAAAATTTGACGTTTATCAAAAAAATTGATTTCAATTGACAATCACAATACAACTTCGGCTCCTTTCAAAATGGAAATTGTTGCAAATTGACGGTTGTCAATCACTTATTGATAATTGACAATCGCAATGCCAACTACTCAAATTTTTTGATAGGCATCGTTTATCGTTTATTTTTTGACACTCGCAATAGGGGTGTCTGTCTTTTAATTCTTTTTTTGTGTTTTCGGGTGAGCATGAGTAATGCAGTTTTTTTTACTGCAACTTTCATTGGTGTGGTTTTCTTATTCTCATAAGAATACCGTTGCACTTTTTTTCTGGTTAAGTATTTTAGTGAGATTTCTGTACCCATCTTCTTCATCCAGATTATTGATTATTAGTGCTGTACTAGCTTTAATTTTATTTTCCTCCAATAATTTGATCAAGTTTTCATACTTATTTATTTGGAGTGCAATAATTGGTGGAGGCTTGGTTGGATTTTGTATTTTTTTTTTTTTTTTTTTTTTTGTTTGAAGCATACACTGCTTTTCTTTGGGGATACGATTTTTGGAGATGTATTCATTTTGCGTTTTTTTATTTTTATTCCCCATGTGACGATGTTCTTCTTCATCTGTTGAGAACTCGACAGATTGGACATTCATTTTTTTTTTGGTTGTTGATTTCTTCTTTTAACAATTGCAACTCTTGCTTAAGATTGTTTGTGTATTTCCTTAAACAGTGCCTCATTGAGTTGCTTAAACACATCTCCTTCTTCGCAGGCTTTTAAATATTGTAATATGCGAGCTACGGCTCGAGTAGATAAAACAATATTCTGTGAAATTATTTCTTTATTTTCTAGTCTATAGAACAATTCAGGTTCACACTATTCTTCGCAATTCTTTTCTTACAAGGTCTCTGTCCTCTCAAATCACTTTATCTCCTTTCAATTACTTAATTCACAAATCCAAACTAATTACTTCTTCTTCTTAAATCTCAACTTTCAATTTATCACAAAATTACAACTTCACCCACTATCACTTTTCTAATCTCTTCGCCACAGTTTAGAAACTACTGCTGCTTTCTCAATCGCCATCTGTCCTTATACAGCAGAAGTTTCTGATAGCCAGAAATTTCTAGCAAATTCTTCGACCACTGGAACAAGAGAAATAATTCTTGCAGTTATAATTCCCTTTTATCCCTGATATTATTCGTCTCTTTCGTTGACATGAGCTGTGGAGACTTCATCCCAGACACGAACCTCGAATGAAAGGACAGTTCGAACCAAAATTCTGCCAGAATGAAAAGTCACTTCGGAATTTGTTGCGTCATACTTTAAGGGAGCGTAGTTATTATTATGCTACACTGCCCCCCTCTTAGACGTGTTCGTCCCGAACAAGTGCATCCTCATTTCGGCCATTGTATCGACTCAGTCGGTCCACGTGAACCACTTTCATTTTGGCCCTCGGTCCTCGCTGGATGCGGTAGACAACATCGTTGATGCGGGTTACTATTCTGTAGGGACCTTCCCAGTTCCGCTGTAATTTAGGTGATTTCCCCTTTTGGCGATGGGGATTATACAGCCACACCAGATCTCCTTCCTGGAATCCTGACGTTGTTACCTTGGCATCATACCTGGTCTTCATGCGGTCGCTCGTCATCTTAATCTGGCTTCTGGTCCTTTGGTGTATGTCCCTAAGCCTTTCCCTAAGGTCCGCCACGTACTCTTCTTCATTTCTGTGCTCATTGGTAGGAGATCCAAATTTCACCTTACTGGGTAAACGAGCTATTCCACCAAAAAAGATTTCGAACGGCGTGTGTCGAGTAGTGCTATGCACGGCACTTCTATAGGCCATCAAAAACAAGGGAATCTGCCGGTCCCAATCCCGTTGGTAGTCACCTACGACCTTCGAGAGATGTTCGTCCAAAGTCCTATTGAAACGCTCCACCATACCGTCCTACTGTGGATGAAGCGGGGTTGTCCTTGTCTTTTTGATTCCGAGTAGTTGACACATCTCTTGGAAGATTCTTGACTCGAAGTTCCGCCCTTGGTCAGAATGCAATTCCAAGGGCACACCGATTCTGCTAACCCAATTGTAGACGATCTGCTCCGCCACGGTTCTGGCTTCCTGGTTAGGGATCGGAAACGCTTCCGGCCACTTACTGAAGTAGTCCATCACTACGAGTATATACCGATTACCATTGTCGGTGTCCGGAAAGGGCCCTGCGATGTCAATGGCGATTCGTTCGAAAGGTGCTCCCACGTTGTATTGGTGCATCTTACCTCGAGTTTTGATTCTCGGACCCTTGCTAGCTGCACACACGTCGCATTTTCTGCACCAGTCTTCGATATCTTCCTTCGCTTTTAACCAATAAAAACGTTCTCGTACCTTTTCCAGCGTCTTATTCACTCCCAAGTGGCCTCCGGTCGCTCCGCCATGCATTTCCTGTAACACCTCCTTGACCCTCGTCCGCGGTACGACAAGCTGCATTACAAACGACTTTCCGTCGGAGGATTCCCATTTTCTTCTCAGAACACCTTCTTGGACATGGAGGGAGTCCCACTGCGCAAAATATGCCTTTAAGGTCGGGCTTCTGTGAGAGATGTCCTGATGATCCGGTTTCTCCATGTTCTCCTTCCAGGCCAGAATCGGCTCGATATCCGGGTCTTCCTTCTGAGCGTTCCGGATCTCATCTACGCTCCAGCCGGCAATAGGTTCGGCTCTCATTCTTTGGATGGAAACCAGCTCCCGTTCTTCCTGACGCGCACAATGTTTACAATCCGTTCTGCATGGTCTCCGGGACAGTGCATCCGCATTAGAGTGGAGTTTTCCTTTACGATGCTGTATTTCGTAGTCGTAGATTTGCAGCCTTTCGATCCATCTTGCGACCTGACCCTCAGGACTCTTGAACTGTAATAGCCATTTTAAGGCTGCATGGTCTGTGCGAAGAATGAACTTCCTCCCGTAGAGGTATTTGTGAAAATGCTTCGTAGCCAAGATCAAAGCTAGAAGTTCTCTCCTTGTCACGCAGTAGTTCCTTTCTGGCTTAGAGAGCACTTTGCTAAAGTACGCAACCACCTTCTCTTGGCCGTCATGCACCTGGGAGAGTACGGCTCCTACCCCGACATTACTAGCATCTGCATCCACAATGAACGTTTCCCCTGGAGTGGGGTAAGCCAGTATCGGGGCATCGCATAGCCGTCGTTTAAGTGCCTTGAAGCTCTTCTCACACTCAATTGACCATTTGAATTGTTTTCCCTTTTCCGTCAACTGGTGCAGGCTCTTTGCGATCCCGGCAAAATCCTTCACGAACCGTCTGTAGTAGGTGGCTAGGCCCAGGAAGCTCCTTAGTTGGTGTTTGTCTTTGGGGACTGGCCAGTTTTTCACCGCTTCGACCTTCTCCGGATCGGTTCTCACTCCTTTCGCTGAAATTATGTGTCCCAGGTACTTGACTTCTGCTCTAAACAGAGCGCACTTCTTGGGGTTGAGCTTCAGGTGGGCACTTCGAAGCCTTTGAAACACATCCCTTAGATTGTCTCGGTGTTGCGCAAACGTTTTTCCTACGACGATGACATCATCCAAGTATACCAAACAGGTTTTCCATGTTAACCCTTGCAGGACACATTCCATCAATCGCTCGAAAGTCGCCTTAGCATTGCACAGCCCGAATGGCATTACCGTGAATTGCCATAGCCCATTTCCTGCAGTGAAGGCGGTTTTCTCCCGGTCTTCTGGATGGATCTGTACCTGCCAGTAGCCACTCTTCAAGTCGAGAGTGGAAAACCATCGGGCTCCTGATAGTGTGTCTAGCGTGTCGTCAATCCGTGGCAGAGGGTAGCTGTCTTTCTTGGTGACGTAATTGAGCTGCCGATAGTCCACGCAGAACCGCGTGCTGCCATCTTTCTTCTTAACCAGTACAACCGGTGATGCCCACGGACTTTTGGAACTTTCAATCAGGCCTTCTTTCTCCATTGCCGACACTATCTCTGCAACTTCTGTCTGCTTTGCCAATGGAAGGCGCCTAGAAGGCTGACGAATTGGTCTAGTATCACCAGTGTCTATTCGATGTTGTACCAGGTGTGTTCGGCCGTATTCTCCGTCCTGTGAGGCAAATACATCAGCGTACTCTCTGATAAGATTCTCTGCCATAGTTCGCTGCTCCTGATTTAGCTCACTGGACTGGAGAATCGTCTCTCTCGTTTCCGCTGTCCAAGGTGATGGGAGAGGTTTTGGAGCATCACGTTCAGATATTGTTGCGACAGCGGTAATCGGCGTGCATTTTCCAGTAACCTCCCCTCGCCTTAGTTTGACAGTGTGTGGTCTTGCGTGCAAAACTTCGTCTTTGCTGATGACTGTCCTGAGAGTTACGGCATTCTCGTTTCCGTACACCATCGGAATCTCCACATTTCGATACCTCAGTACTTGCATCCCGATGTCCAAGATTACTTCATTTGCTTTCATGAAGTCTATTCCGATGATGCACTCGTCGCATATATCTGCCACCAGAAACGCATGGGAGAACGTCAGTCCTGCCAGAGTAATCGTAAGACGAACTTCTCCAAATACCTTTGCCATTTCCCCTGTTGCAGTCTTCAGGCAGTAGCTGTTGGTGTTGTGCAGCCAGGAGCTTTTGACGATATCTCTTCTTACAATGGAGGCAGTGGCACCTGTGTCGATGGTGGCTACGCACTTCTTCTTGTTGATTAGTGCCTCCACTGTCAGGCTCTTGTTATCCCGTTTGGTTTGCGAAACTTGAATGGTGGTCCTGGGGGCCTCGATTCCAGTAACCAACTTCTGCCCCGCGAAGTTGGTCCTTACGCATTTCCCGACTGCTGGTTTTGGGAAGTCTGACTGACAGGATGGATGTTATCACCTCCAGATGCTTCCTCTCTGCTTCTCCTACTTCCGCAATGTGGACAATTTCCTCGTCTAGGTGCACTTCTGCACTGCCGTTGTAGGTGTCCGGTTTGGTTGTAATTCCAGCAACGGATTTGACTTCCGCGAGCTTTGTCTTCATCCATGACGGCTGTTCTCTGGCATGAGCATTCCACGACGGACATTTCCCTGACACGGTGTATTCCCTGGCATGCTTGGTCCGCAGCCTTCATTGACAAAGCGAATGCCAATGCCTCGGGGAGTGTTCGCTTTTCAGCCATCCTTACGGCCATTTGCAGTTGTCTGTCCTCTATGGCCTGAATAAAAGCTTCCACCGCCATTTCGTTGATAAGTTCCTCACCGGCTTTAGGATATGAAAGATGGGCTAGTCGCTCTATATCCGCTTGCAACTGTTGGAGCGTTTCCCCCCTTTTCTGTTCTCGACTACGCAGCTGAACCCTGTACACCTGCTGCATGTGTTCATCCCCAAACCGCATTTCGATAGCCTGAACCAGAGAGTCGTAGTTCTGCTGTTTATCTCGACTACGCAGCTGAACCCTGTACACCTGCTGCATGTGTTCATCCCCAAACCGCATTTCGATAGCCTGAACCAGAGAGTCGTAGTTCTGCTGTTTATCTTCTGGGATGGTCTGCAAGAGCTCCGCAGCTGGACCCATCAGTGCAAGCGTGAGTGCAATAGACTTCTCTTCATTGTCCCAGCTATTGTTCATTGCGGCCGCTTCGAATTGCCTCTTATAGATTGGCCATGATGTTTGACCATCGAAGATAGGAGGCTGCATCTCCTTTCTTCTCAGACCGTCAGTGGAATATTCCCGTGCTTTCTGTCTCTTCACGTTGCTGAGCTCCTTAGCAAGATTTTCGACTTGCTTTCCTACTATCTCGAATTGCGTATCCACTTTTTCAAACTGAGTCTCTATCTTCCCGAACTGAGTTTCATGTTTCTCAAAATTTTCATCGAATCTAGTTTCGACTTTTTCGAGTTGCGACTCGACCTTCTCGATTTTCTCTTCGATCACTTCGAATTTTGATTCCAAGTTCTTGTTTTGCTCATCAAGTTTACTTTCCAGAGCATCTAGGGAATTCTTTTGCTCGTCCATCTTAAGTTCTAGAGAATTCTTTTGTTCGTCCATTGCTTTCTTTTGTTCGTCCAGCTTAAGTTCTAGAGAATTCCTTTGGTCGCCCATTGCTTTCTTTTGTTCGTCCATCGCTTTCTTTTGTTCGTCCAGCTTAAGTTCTAGAGAATTCCTTTGATCTTCTATTGCTTTCTTTTGTTCATCCATGACTAACTTAAGTTGCAGGAGCAGACTTGTTATACCCGGGTCGGCTACTGTACTTGCTGGTTCCTCTTCCACGTCAAACTCTACGTCGTGCGGATTTTCACCTTCCTGCGTTACTGCTTCTTCCAGACGAATCAGTAGGGCATCTTTTCCCCCAGTTGTGTCGAGGTTCCGCTTACTGAGTTCTGCCTTTAGTTGAGTTATAGTTAGTTTTCCCAATTTGCGACCCATTTTGCGCAACTAATTAACTCAACACAGAAATGGTGTTTTTTTTTTTTTATTGTGCAATTTCACACCACGGAGATAGTTATTCACAGAATAAGTTTTATCCCGCTTCTGACACCAATGTAATATGCGAGCTACGGCTCGAGTAGATAAAACAATATTCTGTGAAATTATTTCTTTATTTTCTAGTCTATAGAACAATTCAGGTTCATACTATTCTTCGCAATTCTTTTCTTACAAGGTCTCTGTCCTCTCAAATCACTTTATCTCCTTTCAATTACTTAATTCACAAATCCAAACTAATTACTTCTTCTTCTTAAATCTCAACTTTCAATTTATCACAAAATTACAACTTCACCCACTATCACTTTTCTAATCTCTTCGTCACAGTTTAGAAACTACTGCTGCTTTCTCAATCGCCATCTGTCCTTATATAGCAGAAGTTTCTGATAGCCAGAAACTTCTAGCAATTTCTTCGACCACTGGAACAAGAGAAATAATTCTTGCAGTTATAATTCCCTTTTATCCCTGATATTATTCGTCTCTTTCGTTGACATGAGCTGTGGAGACTTCATCCCAGACACGAACCTCGAATGAAAGGACAGTTCGAACCAAAATTCTGCCAGAATGAAAAGTCACTTCGGAATTTGTTGCGTCATACTTTAAGGGAGCGTAGTTATTATTATGCTACAATATTTAGCCTTCCATATTTCATTACTTTCTTCTTTTTTAAATGGGGGTGTTCTCTCTACCCTTTTATTTCTCCAAAGGGTCGTTACTAAGCAATAAATGGTCCCCCCAGAATCCATGGAACCGACCTCCGAAGAGGGTGAACTTACCAGTGTAACTGGCCTAACACCTGGGGTATTAATCTCTTTTGTTTTGTTCATTGCATATTTGTTTTTAACTTTTGGGAAAAGTTTAAACTTGGATTTTTTTTTCTATGTGTACCTCCGCTCCTGATATGGAGAACAGACGCTGACCAAGAAGCCGCCCAATATGGGTTAGCCGCTAATGGGGTTTTATGACTAGGGTCCGCGGGGTCATTACGCTCGTTACCTCTCTCCAGAGAAATACCCTTGTGGGTTTTTACAACAAATTAATTTCTATAGCTAAATTTACATTAGGTCAAACCCCGCACGCGCCACCTAGACAACTGTATTTGAAAATAAAAAACAAAAGGAGCCTATATGTACACTGCAAAAATAAGTTATTTCAATTGCAGAAAAAATACTCCATAAGCCGGTTCTTATGTTGCTACAAGAGTGTGTTAGACAGAGAATAACAAATCCTGAAAAGCACGAAAGAAAAAAAAAGAGGAAAAACTCAATAAACTCCACTGAAATGCGTAAGTCGGAAAATGTTCGGTTTATTTTAACTTTTCTTCTCATAATGGTACATACTTTTTTTTTTTTTTTTTTTTGGATTGCGCCAGGGATGTGTAATCTTCATGGATACTAGTAGCCCGAGTGCTACTAGCATGCACGATTCGCAAACCTGAGTACTCGATGCCAGGAATACGCCTACGTACTATACACACACCCTACACACTTCAACCACTCTCCCCGCGGGACTGCCGTTAGGTATTACTTCGCGGGGCTGGTTAGCAATTCATGCTATGCTTCTTGTATTGCTGCTTCTGATGCTTCTGTTGCTTCTGCTGCTCTTCTTAGCTTTTCTATTCTCCGCAGCTCTTTTTGTAGAGTTGTTACGAAAGAACATATTGCCATCCAATTTTCTTCCAACCGTAACATATGGTCGAGGAGTAATGACGGACTTGGCAGAGTAATTCTCCATGCCGTGAAACGTGTGCAGTAAAACACTGCGTGCTCCGTATCCTCATCTTCACCTGGGCATTCCGGGCAGGATGGTGAGTTGTCGTGTCCGAATCGGTGTAGATATTTGCGGTAGCCACCGTGGCCAGACAGGAACTGCGTTAGATGGTAGTTGCAGTCTCCATGCTTTCGACTTATCCAATCTTGGATTGTCGGTATAAGTTTGTATGTCCATCTGCCTTTTGTTGTATTAGCCCAACGAGCTTGCCACATAGCTGCTGACGCTGCCCTTTCTTCAATTTTTATCACCTTGATACCAGTGGCGTCGTGATGACTCAATGCTCTTCTGTTATATATCCTCAGCATTTCATCTGCGAGAATATCGATGGGGACCATTCCAGCTATGACAAATGCAGCTTCGTCAGAGATGGTTCGAAAGCCGCTGATTGTCCGTAGCGCACAGAGTCTGTATGATGACGATAGTTTCCTTTTGGTCTCCTTCGTCCTCAGTGCCTCCGCCCAGACTGGGGCGGCATATAACAGAACTGAGGTGATAACTCTAGAGAGTAGAATCCTTCTAGCATATCCAGGTCCACCGATGTTAGGCATGATACGCGAGAGAGCTCCCTGCATTTGCGATGCTTTTTTGGTAACAAAATCAACATGCGTTTTAAACCGTAGCCTGTTGTCCAGCATTACTCCAAGGTATTTAATTGCCTCTTTCGACCTGATGGTTTGGTTACCAACCTGAAAGTTGGCAAATTCGACAGTTTTCCGGCTGGTTATAAGAACAGCTTCTGTTTTATGGTCAGCTAGTTCTAGTCCGGCGGATACTAGCCAATCTTTTATCCGGGCAATTGCTTCATTTGTAGCTGATTCTACTGCACGGATCTGTTTAGCTACTGTCACGACTGCAATGTCATCGGCGAATCCAATTATCGTTACTCCCCCAGGTAACGCTAATCGTAGTACTCCGTCGTACATGATGTTCCACAATAGTGGCCCTAAAACCGATCCCTGTGGAACTCCCGCAGTTACGTTGTAGTATTTTACGCCTTCATCGGTATTGTACCTCAGCTTTCTGTTGTTGAAGTAGTTCGTCACTATCCGTAGCAGGTAATATGGCGTATCCATCCTGGCAAGTGACCTTCTAATAAACGACCAGTTCGCAGAGTTAAATGCGTTTTTAATGTCCAGCGTTACTACTGCACAATACTCCTTTGTGCCGTAGAGCCATCTTTCTCCTTCGATGGCACCTTTGGCGATATCGACTACCGCTCTTATGGCATCAACAGTAGATCGTGCTCTTCTGAAGCCAAATTGGTGATCTGAGAGGGCTCCTTTCTCTTCTACTACTGCGAGTAATCTATTATAGATTATCTTCTCGAGGATCTTTCCCATGGTGTCTAATAGGCATATTGGGCGATAGGATGATGGTTCTCCTGGGGGCTTCTTTCCTTTTGGCAGTAGGACCAAATGCTGCGTTTTCCATTTTTCGGGAAAGGTTCCTTCTTCAAGGCACTGCTTCATTGTTGTTATGAAGAGGTCTGGTCTTTTTGTTACAGCTGCCTTTACTGCCTTGTTCGGGATGCCGTCGGGTCCCGGAGCCTTGTTGTCACCTATCTTGCTGCATGCCCTTAGCAGTTCCTCGTGAGTAATTAAAGGAATATCTTCTGGATTGACTTCTCGTATAATATTGCACATAGCAGCAGGCCTTTGAGGGAAGAGGTACTCTACTATGGATCTCAGCATTATCGGACATGTTATTTGAGGAGTCCTATAGCCCTTTAATTTTGTCATCACCATTCTGTATGCCGAGCCCCATGGGTTGATGTCGGCTTCTTGACAGAGACGTTTAAAGCATGCAGTTTTGCTTTCCTTAATGGCTCTATTTAAGCTACGTCTCGCCAGTCTAAGGGTGTCCAGGCATTGTTGGAAATCCGCCCTCCTTCTTGATCGTTGGACTTTACGCCGGGCTTGCAGACATTTTGCCCGGAGTTCGAATATTTCCTCGTTCCACCAGTAACACGGTGATGTGTTCCTGGTGTTTGCTCTCCTAGGCATTGATGCGTCGCACGCTGTGGTGATGGTGCCTGTGAGGTGGTGAGCGAGGGTCTCCGCTGTTCCGCTTGGAGCTTGATCACCGTTCAACATCTCTTCGAATGCATCCTTATCGAAAGATCTGTCATTCCATTTTGGGCCAGTAAGTTTTGGGAGCTGGACTGGTTTTTTCCCTTTTATTTCCAGTATTATCACCTGATGGTCGCTGTGTGAATATTCCTCACTGACCCTCCACTTTATGGTTTTCAGGATGGAGTTGCTCGCAAAGGTGATGTCAATAATGGACCCTACTCCAGCCTTCCGGTAAGTATTTGTCCGGCCCTTATTAGCAATGCCTATCGCTAGGGGAGCGAATGTCTCCAATAAGACCTGTCCTCTGGTGTTGGTGAGCCTGCTGCCCCATTCTGTTGCCCACGCGTTGAAGTCTCCTCCTATAACCACTGGGGCTCTCTGGAGCGCATCCGTGGTTAGATTATCCAGCATTAGTTGGTACTCGCTGGCCGTCAAACTGGGTCGGGCATAGCAGCTATAAAAATGGATCCCATTTATTTTCGCCCGCACGAAGCCGACTGTTTGGTCGTTTGTTTCTTGAAAGGCATAGCGTCCACACATCCATATCGCCGCCTGTTTTGCCTTATCGCAGATCCAATTGTTGTTCTCTTCGGGACATTTATATGGTTCACTGATCATAATAACGTCAGCGCTTTCGTCCTTGGCCGTTTGTGCTAGGATGTCCTGTGCTATTCTACAGTGATTAAGATTTATCTGTAGAATCTTCATGGTATTTTGCTTGTAATAGCTCTCCGAAATACTGGGCATTTGCTACTGCCGGCTACATGCTGCGCGGCGTCCGGGTGGTCTTTCTTGCAGAACATGCAGGATGGATCCTTGTTGCAATTCTTCGCTATGTGGCCTTCTCCTCCACATCTCCTACATAGCTTGGAGCGGTCTTCCTCGCTTTTGCATTGCCAGGCAAGATGACCAAACTCTAAACATTTGAAGCACTTTTTAAGGAGGGTTCGTTCGCGCATGCGACAGTTAACCCAGCCGATTTTAATCCTTCCTGCTTCTAACAGCTTTCTTACGTCTACTGCGGGAAAGCTGATCGTTGCTGTTTGTGTTCCTCCGTACGCCCTCCGCAGGGACAAAATATCTGCCGGTGAAACTTTCACTCCAAACTGGGCTTCGATTGCATTGATTACGTCGTCTATAGTCGTGACCTCATCGATGTCTTTGATCTCAAGGGTAGTGCGATGCGTAATCGAACTTACATTCGCTTGCTCTGCTAGAGCTTCACTAATGACGCCTTTAAATTCGTTTGTCTTATTTCCCGTCTCCTTGAATTGTATAAGGAGGTCTCCCTTCTGTGTCCTCCTGATTTTAGTTACCGCCTTTCCCACTGTTTCCAGTTTGGGGTCTGCCTTCACCTTGCGTAGTATCTCCGCGTATGAGAGGGACCCCGTCGCTTTAATGACGATAGCGTCAGGTCTAGGTCTTTTGACCTCTTGTTGCTTCTTTTTGGCGATCTTCTTTTTGGTGGTATTTACCCATTCTTCTTCTCCTGCCGCTTGCTTCTTGTTTGTGGCTGTAACTTTTTTCTTAGGTCTGACCACTGGGGTCTCTACGCCGGTGGTCTCATCCTTCTCCTTGGTGTTTATCAATGCAGTTTGTTTTTGTTTACGCTTTGGCTCCGAGCGCTTTTTGCCTGCAACATCGTTTGATGTATTTTTCTGCGTCTGTTTTGGCTTCGGTGGTTCGTTGTCTGCCGCGCCACTCGGTGGCTGTTGCTGTTTTCGTTTTGGCTCCGGGGGTTCGTCGTCTGCAACTTGCCTTCTCTTGGGTTCAGATGTTGTTTTTAGCCATGGCGAAGTTTGCGACGAGTTGTTCCGGCGAATCACTTGCTTTGCTTCCTCATCGTGTAGCTGAATCGCCGAGAGCTCATAGAGAGCTCTGATGCTTTCGATAGCATCTCGCATCGCTTGGTGGATTGAACGCCTTTAATGGTACATACTTGCATTGTATTATATGTGTGTGTGTGAGTATAAGCAAAGTATGCCGTTGAAATTTAAAATTTAAAATTTGAAAACGGAAGCCGGTAGGAATCATGTTGTTGGACCCCACGCCACTGGTATATACTTGTATATAAATATTTGTGTAGGGTTATCTTGCACTGCGACCTAATGGTCTATTGTAGGTTTATTCCCTCACTAGAGTTTCACTCGGAAATAGTTCCTTCAGAATTGTTTTCGAGGGTCCAACACTCTTACTTTGCCTTGCAAAGATAGTTTGCCCTAGAGCACCCTATGTAATCCGGTTTCTCTTAGCAATCTGAGAATGAGAAGTGGGTCCATAGTTGGCATATCCTCATCCGATAGTTGGTACTTTCCCAAGTATTTCAATCATTTGTGGGCCAGTGCCCAACAGAACTCCAAAAGATGTTCTGGAGTCTCGCTCATTGCCGAATTTGCAAAGCGAAGACCTTTGCAAATTCGGCAATGAGTGAGACTCATTTGACACTTTGTTATACCTAGTTTCCTTAGACGCTTCCCGAGTTTACAGTGCCTCTTAGAAATCCTTTTAGGGTGCGTAGCTCATTCTTGTTAAGACAGATGCACGTTTTGAATCTTTTCCGGTTGTAGTGTCCCAGAAGTTTCTTAGCTTGCCTCAGAACTGGAGTATTATTCCAGGTTCTATCTTCTTTCTCCATATTTCTGAATTCTTCGCAGTCTGCTTCTTCGTTGCCTTCTACTCCAACGTGGCCGAGTACTTAATAGAGGGTTACCTTGTTTCTACTACCCAACTCATTAAGTTTGTATAAGCATTCCCGAAAATTTTTTGATTTAATGACATGGGAGTCAAGTGCTTTGATAGCTGCTTGACTGCCTGACAATATTGCTATGTCGCCATTATTATATCTTCTATCGAGATTAAATTGGACACATCTATCTAAAGCGTATATTTAGGCTTGAAAGATGCTGATATTTTTGCCCATATGTTTTGAGTGCTTTGGTCTTGGCCCAAATACACCTGCCCCTGTTCGTTCTTCAGTTCAGCATACCACATTATTTTGTAGTTTCTCAGTCCATATATTATGGATTCATTGCTCCAATCCTTGTTATTACTCAACTTCGTACGGAATTTTGTTATTAAAATTAAATTTCCTAATACTATCGTGTCTAGGGATTACTGGAAGCGGGAGTTTCTTGAGAAGTACTTCATATTCTTTCGAACTGATATATTTCTGTCTCCCGATGCCCTTCTTTGCCATCCTTAAGATCGTCGGCTTTGCGTTTTGCTCAACTACGTTGTGAAGCGGAGTTAGTTCCAGGTATACTTCCATGGCTGTAGTTGGACATGTTCTCTGGCAATTAGTACTATGTCAGCGTAGGCTTGACAGTTGATTCCGAGATTGGATAATTTTCCAAGTAGTTCATCCACAACTAGACCCCACATTATAGAAGAAAGTACTCCTACTTATGGGCATTTTCTTGTTGTGTTGACGTTAATAATCCTACGCGACGTCTCAGTTTCTGCTGATCTTGCTCTCAGTAAATCGTAAATCCACTTAATACTGTTCTGCTGACTCCTTTTCTGCCCAGGGCTCGTTTAATGGCTACGTGCGAAGTGTTATCGAATGCCCCTCGATATCTAGGAAGGGGCAGAGAACTATCTCTTTCGTTTCAAGAGCTTTCCTTTTGCCATTGTTTTGAGAAGAAACGATGTTTGGCTGATTGGTCTGTATGACTACGGCCTTTTTCACATGACTACGGCTACTTTTCATTATTCTTTCTTCTGTAGAAGGGCTGGTGTGATACTCTCCACACATGGTGACTTGAACGGCTGAAAGGAGCTGATTGCCCATTCAATTCTCCCTCTGGGACAGATTGCTATTTTCCAATCTTCTTTCCGAGGTCTTGATATGTTTGTCATGCTCTCTTCATTTGTGTTCGGCAAACTTCCAAGGAAGTGAGTTTATAAGAGCAGTAGTGCTCTCTATTCTTCATCCTTAGTGAAACTGCCGTCAGGGTTTTTTTAGAGACGTTTGCATTCCACCCAATTTTGCCAATGCATTGCAGTCTGGTTACAGCAGGAGTGCTAGTAATGTCTCGCAAAATATCCTGAAGCTTTCTTTTGTTTGGCATTTCTCAGTTCTTTGTTGTACTGTGTAAATTCCTCTCAGTAACTTTGCCAGTTTCCATTACGCTTTGCCCTATTGAATAATTTGCGTGTTACAGATCTTAATTTATTCAAATTGTTGCTCCACCATGGCACATCTTTCCCACCCTTGTTGTTGCTTATGGCGTTTCTGATAGCGCTACTATTCCCTCTATCGCATTTTAGAACTCTAAGTAATGAGGTTATTCTAAGTAACCAGGTTATCACATACGGTTTCTTCAAAAGTCTCCCAGTTTTTTTTTTTTTTTTTTTTGATTTCTTATTGAATTTCCCGTGAAACATGCTTTGTCTAGGTTGAACACAATTATTCTGTGGTCAGACAATGACGGCTCATTGGATACTCTCCAGTTCCTAATTAACCTGCTTATGCTAGATCTGTCTAGCGTGAGATCAAGAACTTCCTATCTAACTCTAGAGATGAACTTAAAATAATATCTAAAAGAGACTCATCCCTGATATTGGTCTCTGTGCTCCCTCAGATGACCTTGTAAACACTACCATCACATCCAATCAGCAACGGCGTTTGGGGTTGGTTGCAGTGCTTCACTAGACGTTGCAGTTCCCTTGAAACAGGTGGTTCATCATCAACGCAGTATATAGAGGCGATGATTATGGTGCGGTGTACCCCATCGATAGTTAGAGTGACCTGTAATGGCACCAAGTCTCGCGTCATATAATCTGAAATTAGGAGAAAGTTAATTTTGTTGTTTATCAGAATACATGCCCTTGGACTGGCCACTCTAATATCCCAAATTACCTTTGCATCCTTACATGATAGTCCTCTGACTAGTCCTTCCAAGATCCGTGGCTCTTGAATCAGTGCTATGCCCATGTTTTGTTTGGCAATCATTCTGCGTGGTAAATGTTTACTTGGGCAACCTTAAATTTGATTTCGGAGGCCATCGAGTTAATGTTCGTCAGGGGTAAATGCCCCACCCCCGTTAGTAGAGTATCCTCCTCCTCGAAACCGAAGTCCTGAGGGAGAGAGACCGCCATCTGATTGAGGTCCTCATTAGAGAGCGAGCACTCTGAGATGGACATACTGTCATCAGCACCCCAGGCATCCTGTTCGACAGTAGAAACTATTGCTTCAACCTCTGCCAGAACTTGTCGTTCCGCTTCTGGTTGTGTTCCGTGCGAGACCAGGTTCGAGATGGTACCTTGCCCTGCATTGTCCTCCAATCTCTTGAGTTCACTCACCGTCACTTAGCCAAACCAGTAGCTCAGTGAACTGTTTTGAGCTTTAATGGCATCAAATGACTACTGATCAATTCCGAGAGCCAGTACTTTCTCGGTCCCCTTGTTACGACAATACAGAGCTTTTAATGTCTTGATGTTCAGGCCGTCGTTTTGCGCTTCTAGGAGTGCCAAAGAGGTATGATACTCCTGATTTGCACTTCCTGGCAGGGAAATTGTAATGGAAAATTTTGAGAATTTATCTGGGCATGTGAGAAAATGCAATTTGTCTGTGGAATAGATATCCACATGCAATATCTCACCTGCACAAGATGGTATTGGTGTTCTTCCTATTTCTAGCTTAGGGGGGTGCATCTGATATTATGCTTCGTGACATATTATACAGTTCGAAATTATTTCCTTTATCTTTTTCCGTATGTCGGGGAAGTAGTAATCTCGAAGGATTCGTTGTGTGTTTTCGTGTAGGGATCGATGTGCTCGATTATGTTCTACAACGAGAATTTCTCTCTGGTCATTTTCATTAAAAATATCTATCACAAATTTATCTACGCGGATAAATTTGGTAGATGGAAAATTCCTTAGTAGCTCGTCTTGAATTGACGCTAAAATATGCAAAGGATACCGTTAACGACGTTAGGATTAACAACTTCTTTAGCCATTTTTAATAACTCCTTTCGGTTGCAAAATGTTATTATGTGCCTGTATTTTTTCCTAAATAGTATTTTCGTAACTTTCCTGTTTTCCGGGCCTGTATTGAGAAAAAGCTGGTTTCTAAAACAGTTAATAGGTTTTCCTACAGTACGGATAGTTTTAGTCAAAGATTCTTCACTGTGTGCTGTTACCGATTCCGCTTCATTTGACTGATCTATAATATTAATATGTTGCCTTTAATGGAATGTTGGAGAAAATTCTTCCACAAAGGCTTTCCATCTTTCAATTTTCGTGTTGCGATTCTTCTCAGGGATGGCGAACGTTAACGGCTGATGATCTGTAAACATATTAAGTTGCTTCACGCCGTACAAATAGTTCCGAAGTTTTCGCAAAGACCAAACTATAGCGAGAAGTTCTCGTTCATTAGTGGCGTAGCTCTCTTAGGTAGGAGATAGAGTCCTAGATATCATCGTTATCGGTCTACCATCCTGTGACAAAACAGCACCTAATGCATGAGAAGATGCATCGGTCGTCAAGTCAAAAGGTTTAGTGTAGTCAGGATAGAGAAGTAGATCATTCTCTGAAGCCAAAATATCCTTGATTCGCTTAAAAGCATGAGGCATCTTCATCAAATTCTACAGTGATGTTTTTTGACTGTCTTGCACTGACATTGCCATTTTCTCCACTTTGTTAGAGGCTTGGCAATGTGGGCATAATCTTTTCTAAATCTCCTGTAATATCTGGAGAGTCCCAAAAAAGACCGTAAGCTGCGAAGAGTTCTTGGAGTTTTGTAATCAATTATGTCCCTAACCTTATCCGGACAGTATCTGTATCGCTCTCAGATAGTTTAATCTGATGGAAACCAGACTTTAAATCTAACGTTGAAAAGAATGAGGATTATCCTAAATTCTGGAATTGGATATTTGTCATTCGTTGTTTTTGCATTAAGTTTCCTCAAATCAATGACTAGCCACATCTTCCGATTACCATCTTCGTTAACCCCTTTCTTATCAACAACCCAAATAGGATTATTACAAGGCGACCGTGATGGACGTATAATGTCGTCACTGAGAAGATCTGAAATTTCTTTGTTAATGAATTGGGCAGCAGCCATTGGATATGGGTAAGCTTTTGAATAGACTGGTTCATTGTCCGCTGTCCTGATGGTGGAACTTGTAGTGTACCCACCAAAACAAAAACCCAAGAACACATTGTATACACAAGAAGAACACACATTGTATAAATTATGTAATATCACATAAAGTCAACGATCACAAAACAAAAACACTTGACGGCACACGCCAAAGTGCTGACGCATAAGAAAGGAAAAAATACTTCGATGCTATGTCGCAGTGCATAAAGCTGATCTACTAACGTGTCATTTGAGAAGTGTAACGTGTCATGCAGTAAGTGTTTGGGGATATAGGAATATAACTTTTTTAGGTCATGACTAAGAAGCCGAAATATGATGGTATGCGACCCACTAGATATCGATGTGCATTGGGAATGCTGGTGGGGAATTAGTATATAAAGATCGATTCTTTCAAAATAAATCAGATTCAACTTGACTTTAAAACAAGGCGTTTCTCATTCTGGCTTTTCAGCCCTGCTACTCGTTAGCAGACTCTGGCAACTGCTATGGCGTTCACGACCTGCCAATCTTAGGGAAAGCAACTTGGTATACCGTACCATGGCGATCCTGCCAAACCGATCCTGACGATTCGATACTGCCAAACCGATCCTGACGATTCGAGACTGCCAAACCGATCCTGACGGTTCGATAGTGCCAAACCGATCCTGACGATTCGATACTGCCAAATCGATCCTGACGATTCGATCGTACCAATTCGATCATACCAATTAGATCCTGACGATTCGATACTTCCAATTAGATCCTGCCAATTCGATAGTTCGATACTGCCAATTCGATCCTGCAACATCGACCCTGTACAAGAGTTATGGCTGAAGAATACGTACCACAAGGGGTTACAAACAGCACACCACCGAGGTACACACCAACAATTAAAGCCGCGGGCCCCAACCACTGTCAACAGAAGAGTACAGGAGAACGCAGTTAAAGAATAACGAGACGGAGCTGACTAGAATACCTCCAACCGACTGTATACAACCAAAAAAGAGAGGAAGAAAGATATACAGGGACAGGAAGAGGTTGGCCTACCTAAAGAGCATTGTCAAAATAGGCCACCCCACACCAATACCGTGGGAAGTAGCGAAAAAAATCTGGGAGGAGATCGACAGCCTTACAAAGGTAGTGAAAAAGTACAAGAATGGGAAACAACACCACCAAGGAGCAAGTAGTGGTAAATGAGAATAACCAGCAGATAAGCCAGATGACAGCAAGCTTGACAACAGTAGCAGTAGTAATAGTAATTTTATATGTATTGTTTAAAATAAATAGGTATTATAAGGAATATGTAAAGAAGCAATTAATAAGAAACAATGTATTCAGGGTATAAGAAATAAAAAAAAAAATAAAACACATTTTTTTTCAATGGATCAAAAATTAGAACAATTAACAAATATCAAGACAAATATAAAGAAAAGTTCAACAAGAGGGTATACACAACAAACGTGGTTCTCGAAATTAAAAGAAATTCAAAGAATAAAATTAGAAATATTGGAACTATCAAGATTAGAAAAAGGCACGCAAGAAACCGAAGAAAATTCTAAACAAATTTCTAGAAGAATATAAGTTAATAAAAACAATAATAGAGTCAAAACGGATTATCGAAGAATTTATGGCCGACTTCAATTTAGAAACCGCCTTAAAGGTGATACCAACCTTTAACGGATAGTATCATGAACTAGATGCATTCCTAAAAATCGCAAAACTAATGTACAATAGCTTGAAAGAAACTGAAAGAGCAACATTAATAGATTTTATGTTTAATGTAAAACTGAGTTTAAAGGTCCGAACTGCACTAGGATTCGTTGAAGAATTCAATAACTTTGCAGCATTTGAGAAGAGCATTAAAGAAAAATGCCATAATACGGCAGAAAAGGCAATAAAACCGAAAATAATCGAAACCTATGCCCTTACCCTATTAAAAAATGGAGCAAGCGAATATATAAAGCCAACACTTTTTGCTGCGCAACCGAAATCATTACCTGAAGCAGTAAATCTAGCTATCATGCAAATAAGACGTTCACAATATCAACATTCTAACAGTCAAGCACAACATTTCAGACCACAATATCAAAGAAATAATAACTACAAAGGCCACAACAACCGACAAAGATACTCAAACAATCGAGGACACTACAACCACAACAGGAATCAGATTGTAAACAATTACCAAAGCCAGCATAGGTATAACCAAGGCAGTTTCCGAAATAACAACAACAGTACATTCCAAACACAACAGAACCCCAATGATGGAAACAGAAGCAGGAATAATTCAAATAGATACACCAACAACAGAAGAATAAATATCCTACATGAACAGGGAAACGAGATAGGTCCGGAGAGACTACACAGGGACTACCCGGAAGACCGAAACTAAACATATACAAAATCTCGGATAACCTAACGAACTATGTATCAATGCAAGCATTGAATCTAAAAAGAAATAAAAAAATTTTAATTGACACTGGAGCTGACATTTCAATAATAAAAGAAGACGACATAAACACAGACTTTTTAAATACAGGGAAATGTAGACTAACTAGTATAACCAGGAAAGAAGTTAACACATTAGGCAAGGTATACCTGAAACTAAAACTTTCAAGTCACGAAATAACACATAAATTCGACGTAGTTAACAGAGATTTCCCAATAGCAACAGATGGCATCAGAATAATGCTGAACCGGTGAATTGTGCAACGGGATCCGATGTCTCATAACGAATCGCCACACGCAAAACAGCTCTATCTGAGTTAGCAAAGTAAAGTAGACATAAGATATTGAAAAGTTGTCATTTAGTTAGTTAATAGAAGATAACGGAATAAAGCGGTCGGTTTTAAACAGTAACGTAAAAATTGTTTTTTTTTTTCAATCAAATCGGAAGAAAATAGTTAAGAGGCGATTTCACTATATTTGAGAGACCCAAAACGAGAAGGAATCTAATCATCGCGACCGGGTTTTTAATAATAGTGTCAGGTGAATCAATGATAGAATACGCAATAATAACGTATTGAATAAAAACCACTAAAAATCAGTGATAGAATACGCAATAATCAAGTGTTGAATAAAACCACTAAAAATCAGTGATTAAAACACGAAATAGTTGCATATCGCCGCAAATCCGAACAGTGCCGGGGGAAACCACTAAAAATCAGTGCAAAAGAACTCGCGCTAGTGAAAAGAACTAACTCTATTAAAGAAAAAACCAACAAATTTTGGAAACTTGTAATTGAACAAGAAAATATGGAACGCGAAGTAATGTTCAATACGAACAACCAAGTTCGACCAAGCAGAGCGGTGGCTCTAATGAAAGAGATCGCCTATATAAAAGAATTCGATGGAGACAAAAATCAACTTACACAATTCATCAACATCGTGGATACTCATCTCAGCGCAGTGGATAACGCACGTCGAGCAGAACTATGGCATTGCATCTATAATTCAAAGATTACAGGAAGGACCAAGGAACTCCTACTCAACAATCAACCACAAAGCTGGGACGAAGCAAAGAATCTATTCAACCAGTACTTCAGACCAGCGTGCAATTACAAAGATATTTCCCGAAGATTTAAGAGGAAGTCCTATTGATGATTTAAATTGTAAACTAGAATTAATTATTCAGGAAATTAATACATTTTCCACATACGAAACAAACACTGTAGAGTCAAAGAAAACCTTTTATACACTTTTAATAAATAGAATAAAACAATTAACGTCAGGTAACTTATCGAGGGATATAAAAGATAAATTTGAGTTGCATGAGATAAAAGAAATTTTATACACGTACATAGGGTATGACCAAAATAACTTAGATAAAGATTTTATGACTCACTATCGACGAACTACACAAAATACAAAACCTAGTAGATCAGACAATAATTTCTCTTCTCGCAATTTCCAAAATAATGTTCCACAAAATAATTACTACCGCAATCAGAATCAACGTCATTATAATAATAGTTTTCACCATAGAGGAGGTTCAGACCAGTATAGGCATAATTATTATTCCCAACCAATTAGACCAGGTCAACATAGAAATTCAGGAGATTTTAGACACCCAACTTTTAACCCATCCGGTCAGGTTAGGAATGCATATCGTCATCCAGAACCTATAGAGATAGGACAAGTAGCACACAATAATCTAACAGATAGGGCGCAGGTTAATATTCGTGAAGAAGAGATACACAATATAGAACCCGACAGGTTTTCTAAACTTAGCCTCGGAGACAAGATTTTTTTAGACCTAACCATCAGCGGAAAGAAATATAAGGGACTCATTGATACGGGCTCAACTATGAGTATCATAAATTCTAACTCAGTCGATTGTAGTAAATTGAAAGTATTTGAGAAAATTAACATGAGGCTCCAAACCATCAATAATATTACAACAGAAATAATAGATAGAATAGTAACTGATTTACCTGAAGAATTTAATTATAGCTCAAGAGGGGCCACAAGGTGGTATAAAAGGGATTTAGGGAAGAAACCATATGATATTCTCCTAGGAATGGATTTGTTAAGTAAAAATTAAGTAAAATAACACAAAAATCCCACTATATTCCAATAAAGCCGAAGTAACTTTTGATTGCTTTGAACTTAAGGGAGACGGAAAGGAAGTAGATTTGAGCCACTTGAATGAAGAATAAAGGAAAGAGATGCAAAAATTGTTAGGACAATTTGAACATTTAATATATCGAGAGGGTGATCAATTAACCAACACGAAATCAACGATGCATAAAATAAAAACAACAGTCGACCAACCCATTAATGCTAAACTATATCGGTTACTTCCGAAGCACGAGGAGGAAGTTAGAAGGCAGGTAAAAGAAATGGAGGAACAGGGAATAACTAGAAAATCTAGTAGCAGATATGCGTTACCTATTGTGATATCCTTAACCGAACATCGATAGCATATTAGATAAACTGGGAAGAGCTCAGTACTTTTCGTCGATTGATCTCGCAAAACGGCTACCACCAGATAAAGGTTCACCCCGCCGATGTAGCGAAAACTACGTTTGTAACACCTAATGGCCTCTATGAATATCTTAGAATGTCTTTTGGGTTGAAAAACGCACCGGCGACCTTTCAGAGATTGATGAATGATATATTGACAGATTATCGGAATAAAATTTGTGTTGTCTACCTAGTTGACATTTTAATTTTCTCAATTAGCTTGAAAGAACATTTGTAATCATTAAAACTGATTTTCCAAAAACTTGCTGAAAATAATTCAAAAATCCAATTTGATAAATGTTCCTTTATGAAAAGAAACACCGAATTTCTGGGCCATGTGTTGATAGCAGAAGGAATGAAGCCCAATCCCAATAAAATTAAATGTATTCAGGAATATCAATAACCCAAAACAGAGAGACAACTGAAAGGATTCGTTGGAGCTACAGGATACTAATGGAAATTCGTTAAAGATTACTCGAAGATAGCTCACCCAATGATTAAGTACCTAAAAAAGGATAAAAAGATTAACGTTACTGACCCTGAATATATTCAAGCACTCAAATTAAACATTAGCAGGCACCCAATACTAAAATTTCCTAACTTTGAAAAATCATTCACATTGTTCACGGATGCCAGTAATTACGCAGTAGGGGCAGTACTAACACAAGACAAACAGCCGGTATGTTATGCATCGAGATCATTGAATGATCGCGAAAAAAATTACTCAGTCACAGACAAAAATCTTTTAGGCATTGTCTGGGCCGTGACTTACTTTAGACTTTATCTGTGGGGAAGGCGATTTAAAATAGTAACAGACCATTTACCGATTAAATATTTGAATGAAAAATACACTGGAAAGAAATTTAGTCAGAGAAATCAACGGTGGTTATTAAAGTTACAGGAGTATCAATTTGATATCGAATACCTGAAGGGAAAGGAAAATAAAATCGCTGATTTTCTCAGTAGGATTCCTGAAGGCAATAACAGTAAGACAACCGAAGATGACCAGTCAGTGAAAGAGGTATCTGACAATGCAACAACTCATTTTCAAGAGAACAACAACTAGATCCCCATTTTAGAAACAATAGTTAACAAGTACAAAACTCAACTTATACTGACAAATGACGCTGACAAGGAAATGGAAATATTGCATAACAGAAGAATAATCTTCATTGACATGACCAGAGACAGAGAATATTTGACACACTTATTGCGAAGTAATATCAAACCAGGGCTAATAGGCATATTCACAGAACTCTCATATTACGAATTTAATAAAATCCAGTAGATACTAATAGAACTTTTTAGCCAAGATAAGCAAATAAAATTCACTAAGCAACTTTAAGAGCAAGGGAAATAAGAACTTTAGAGGAAGCACACAAGCAGATAGCACTATACCACACCGAAGAGAGTTTATACAGTGGGATAATAGATACCTACCATAGCTTAAAAGACAAGATGTACTATCCTCATTTAGTAAAAGAAATAACAAAAATTATAAATAACTGTAAAACCTGTATAGAGACAAAGTATGAACGTAACCCAATTAGACCCAAATACAAAATTAGCAAAACACTTAACAGACCGAACGACATACTGGACATGGACATATATTACTTTAGGAAACATCCATTTGTAACCCTAATTGAGCATATGCTTACTTTCTACCAAACAGGAACTGGACGAAAAATATAGAAACTCTAGAGAAGCATTTCTCCAAATTCGGGAAACCATCAGAAATTATAACGGATAATCAGTTTAAGTCAGAGGATTTGAAAAGATTTCTAAGAGAACCTGAAGTTGAACTCCACCTAACTAAACCCAACACTCACACAGGCAATAGTGATATAAAGAGGTTCTTTTCTACATTACAGGAAATACTAGTAGCTATGAGGAATTTAGATCTAACACTTATTCAAAAAGTACATAGAGCAGTAAAAATATACAACAATGGATACCATTCCACGGTTAAAATGACGCCTGAAGAAGCAATGTTCACGGACTTTGCAAGTTTAGTTAAAAACGTACAGACCCAGAAAGAAAAACGAACCAAAAACTAAACCAGAATAGGGAAAGTAACCAGGAAAGGAGAAAAGTTATACCAGTTAAGAATTATAAAAGAAATTATTATAAAAACGAACCTAGGTATAGACTAAAACAAATGGATAGGGAACACCCAATAAACATTAAAAGACCTCGTATGTTTGCAGGTGATGACATCAGTGTTTCTCATACTGACAATACTAATGACGGGACAAACAATGGCAACACCAACGATTCATAGGATTACAACAGACAACGGTTACGTCGAAATTAACATGGGACAAACAGAGATAATACAGGACACGAAAACAATAATACATATTACATATAAATATAAACGAATTAAGACAAACCATTAACTCTATTGAAGACAATGTACAAAGACTACATGTAGGTAACGACCCAACTATAAAAAAAGGAGCTAGAAACTATCTATAACAGCAATAGGAGGAGGAAAAACCATCAGACAAAAAAGAGGATTAGTGAACTTTATAGGAACAGCACAAAAATGGTTATTCGGAACCATGGACAACAACGACAGACTAGAAATTACAGACCATATGAGAATAGTTTAAGAAAATAATAACGCAGTCAGTAACCTTAATAAGCAGATTAAAATTAACTCTCATTTTAATGAAACAATAACTAATCTTAAAAATATCATAGTAACTGATAGGAAGCAATTAAGCCAAGCATATGAAGAACTAACAGCTAATGAAAAACGAATTATATTGCATTAGCTAAAAACAGATCAAATACTGAAATTAAGAATCATAGAAGAAAAACTTGACCGAATCTTAGACAGTATAGCATTAGTAAAGCAAGGATTAGTGCACCCGAGCATGTTAACAGCAGTAGAAGGACTATTGAAATATGACAAAGACAGACTGATTCTAGAATTGCAAATTCCACACCCGTACAAGCTTGTAGACTATAAACTAATTACAGCAATAGCTATGAAAAACATGATGGAAATAATAATAAACGATCAATATATAGTAGAAATCAATAGGACAAAATATAAATACGATAATAAAATCCAATACATAGATGAATTAGAACCAATAAACAATTGTATTACAAAAAGCAACTGTAAATTAAGAGAAAATAAAGTAATAGAAATTAAGATACTAGACGATAGTGCTTTAATTTGTAAGAATATGCAAAATGTAGAAATTGTAAATCAGTGTGACGATAGAAAAATAAAATTAAATGGAAACTATTTGGTAACTATTAACAATTGTAGGATTGAAATATTAAATGAAACATTTAGTAACAATAATTTAGAATTCACAGACAGATTTTTATATACTGAAGATGTAACCTATAATTTTACGAAACAATTAAATTACGAAGACTTTGTTATTAAGTATTTTGAAAACCTGGAACACATTAAACTACTTAAACTCCATAAGAACATTAATTACATTGCTAACTCAACTATGCTGATAATCATAGTCGTAAGAATCATTTCAATAATAATCCTGACGAGAAAAAATAAAAAGCTAAAACTTTCAATCAAAAATTGCAATAGCGAAATTTCTAAACGAAATAAAATTCAGGAGAATTTTCAATTTATCGGGGGGGGGGGGGGAGGTTACATATACCATTCGGAACACGAGCCTCTCCATTTTTTCGCCTCATTAGTAATTTAATTCTCTTTATATTTTCCCACATTTTCGAAGGTCAACGTGCATTGGTGAACGCGCAATCAGAATAATGCTGAACCGGTGAATTGTGGAACGGGATCCGATATCTCATAACGAATCGCCACACGCAAAACAACTGTTGCTGACTTAGCAAAGTAAAGTAGACATAAGATATTGAAAAATTGTCATTTAGTTAGTTAATAGAAGATAACGGAATAAGGCGGTCAGTTTTAAACAGTAAAGTAAAAATTGTTTTTTTTTTTCAATCAAATCGGAAGAAAATGGTTAAGTCTTAGCGTCTGTTAATCTGAGCTTTTTGGTGTGCAGATGCATAACGGCCACTGCAGATGTTTACAAAAGGCAACATTTTCAAGTAAATAACTTTTTGCAAAGTATACAGGGTGTTAACTTATGCAAGGGTGTGCAGAAGATGCCACACGTGTATTACGATTGAACTAATGGACTGGTGGAACACAACTATAGGTTCCATCTGAGAAATTCTGATGGAAACATCGATACAGGAGTGCAACATTCCGGCGATGCTCGAGCGAGGGAATTTGATTGTGAATAGATTCAAATAGGTGCAATGTAACAGCTGGACACGATTGGGAAAACACAAGCGTGTGATGGAAGCTCCCGCCTAAACTTGTGAGCTGCATTCAAGCCTCTGCGGAATGTAAGCTTTATAGATCGTAGCTAAGTTTGTGGAGGTGAAAAATTATTTACATATTTTGAGAAACCTAGCAACAGCTTTAGCAGCTGATTACATCGATGGAATGAATTTACGTAGATACCCAGCAGTGATAAGCCTTTAGATTCTTCATTTTGAGTTTGGTATCCCACTTAATAGAGAGGGACCACACTGCATTTTTGACATGTTGTATTCAACTCGGTTTTCCCCACTCCAAATGATGATCACATCAATTTCAGAGTTAAGTTTGATGGACGTTTGCTATAGCTTGAGACCCTTGCCGTGGGTGGAAGTACATCCATCTAATAAAACTTTTATTGATCGATTACTTAAAAAACTCGCAATCAATGTCGAGAAAATGGGTGCAAAACCAGTCCTCATTCCACACTCTTTCGGAAGCTTTGGGTATATCAAGTGCAACTGCTTTACATTATTTCTATTTTTTCGGACAGGCATACTACTCGTATTAGGGCACCTGTAGAACGCTGTTGCCGGAAATCATACTGGCTGTCATTAAATAGATTTCATTATCATTACGTGAAAATTGGCTATGCTCTCCATGACCTCAGAAATAATTGATGTTAATGCTGTGGGTAATTAATTCGGTAATCAATTCAATCCAATTCAATTCAATTCGAACTTTATTGAGACACATAAATCAATTACATTTTCTTCTTAAAACTAAAGGCTTATTTTTGGTCGACTTACAGACATATCTTTCTGACTAAAACTAAACTTTAAACAAAATGTTTTCAACTTTTTAATCATGAGGTTCAATAAAATACATTTATAAATTTGTATGTGTATACTTGCTCCCGGCATACAATCGCAAGATTGCTCTTTAAAGCATTCTTAACTTATGACTAAAACTTAAAACTAAAATAAACTAAAACTATTATGTATAAGGGTTACCCCATCTAAAAGATATCAATGTGAAAGGTTTGAATATAACTACGCATATAGGGAACATAAGTCATAAAAATTCTTAAAGATAAATATTGTAATATGCGAGCTACGGCTCGAGTAGATAAAACGATATTCTGTGAAATTTATTTCTTTATTTTCTAGTCTATAGAACAATTCAAGTTCACACTATACTATTCTTCGCAAATTCTTTTCTTACAAGGTCTCTTTCCTCTCAAATCACTTTATCTCCTTTCAATTACTTAATTCACAAATCCAAACTAATTACTTTTTCTTGTTTACTCTCCACTTTCAATTTATCACCAAATTACAACTTCGCCCATTATCACTTTTCCAATCTCTTCGCCACAGTTTAAAAACTACTGTGTCTTTTTTTGATCGCCATCTGTCCTTATATAGCAGAAGTTTCTGATAGCCAGAAACTTCTAGCAAATTCTTCGACCACTGGAACAAGAGAAATAATTCTTGCAGTTATAATTCCCTTTTATCCCTGATATTATTCGTCTCTTTCGTTGACATGAGCTGTGGAGACTTCATCCCAGACACGAACCTCGAATGAAAGGACAGTTCGAACCAAAATTCTGCCAGAATGAAAAGTCACTTCGGAATTTGTTGCGTCATATTTTAAGGGGGCGTAGTTATTATTATGCTACACTGCCCCCCTCTTAGACGTGTTCGTCCCGAACAAGTGCATCCTCATTTCGACCATTGTATCGACTCAGTCGGTCCACATGAACCACTTTCATTTTGGCCCTCGGTCCTCGCTGGATGCAGTAGACAACATCGTTGATGCGGGTTACTATTCTGTAGGGACCTTCCCAGTTCCGCTGTAATTTAGGTGATTTCCCCTTTTGGCGATGGGGATTATACAGCCACACCAGATCTCCTTCCTGGAATCCTGACGTTGTTGCCTTGGCATCATACCTGGTCTTCATGCGGTCGCTCTTCATCTTAATCTGGCTTCTGGTCCTTTGTTGTATGTCCCTAAGCCTTTCCCTAAGGTCCGCCACGTACTCTTCTTCATTTCTGGGCTCATTGGTAGGAGATCCAAATTTCACCTCACTGGGTAAACGAGCTATTCCACCAAATAAGATTTCGAACGGCGTATGTCGAGTAGTGCTATGCACGGCACTTCTATAGGCCATCAAAAACAAGGGAATCTGCCGGTCCCAATCCCGTTGGTAGTCACCTACGACCTTCGAGAGATGTTCGTCCAAAGTCCTATTGAAACGCTCCACCATACCGTCCTACTGTGGATGAAGCGGGGTTGTTCTTGTCTTTTTGATTCCGAGTAGTTGACACATCTCTTGGAAGATTCTTGACTCGAAGTTCCGCCCTTGGTCAGAATGCAATTCCAAGGGCACACCGAATCTGCTAACCCAATTGTAGACGATCTGCTCCGCCACGGTTCTGGCTTCCTGGTTAGGGGTCGGAAACGCTTCCGGCCACTTACTGAAGTAGTCCATCACTACGAGGATATACCGATTACCATTGTCGGTTTCCGGAAAGGGCCCTGCGATGTCAATGGCGATTCGTTCGAAAGGTGCTCCCACGTTGTATTGGTGCATCTTACCTCGAGTTTTGATTCTCGGACCCTTGCTAGCTGCACACACGTCGTATTTTCTGCACCAGTCTTCGATATCTTCCTTCGCTTTTAACAAATAAAAACGTTCTCGTACCTTTTCTAGCGTCTTATTCACTCCCAAGTGGCCTCCGGTCGCCCCGCCATGCATTTCCTGTAACACCTCCTTGACCCTCGTCCGCGGTACGACAAGCTGCATTACAAACGACTTTCCGTCGGAGGATTCCCATTTTCTTCTCAGAACACCTTCTTGGACATGGAGGGAGTCCCACTGCGCAAAATATGCCTTTAAGGTCGGGCTTCTGTGAGAGATGTCCTGATGATCCGGTTTCTCCATGTTCTCCTTCCAGGCCAGAATCGGCTCGATATCCGGGTCTTCCTTCTGAGCGTTCCGGATCTCATCTACGCTCCAGCCGGCGATAGGTTCGGCTCTCATTCTTTGGATGGAAACCAGCTCCCGTTCTTCCTGACGCGCACAATGTTTACAATCCGTTCTGCATGGTCTCCGGGACAGTGCATCCGCATTAGAGTGGAGTTTTCCTTTACGATGCTGTATTTCGTAGTCGTAGATTTGCAGCCTTTCGATCCATCTTGCGACCTGACCCTCAGGACTCTTGAACTGTAATAGCCATTTTAAGGCTGCATGGTCTGTGCGAAGAACGAACTTCCTCCCGTAGAGGTATTTGTGAAAATGCTTCGTAGCCAAGATCAAAGCTAGAAGTTCCCGCCTTGTCACGCAGTAGTTCCTTTCTGGCTTAGAGAGCACCTTGCTGAAGTACGCAACCACCTTCTCTTGGCCGTCATGCACCTGGGAGAGTACGGCTCCTACCCCGACATTACTAGCATCTGCATCCACAACGAACGTTTCCCCGGGAGTGGGGTAAGCCAGTATCGGGGCATCGCATAGCCGTTGTTTAAGTGCCTTGAAGCTCTTCTCGCACTCAATTGACCATTTGAATTGTTTTCCCTTTTCCGTCAACTGGTGCAGGTTCTTTGCGATCCCGGCAAAATCCTTCACGAACCGTCTGTAGTAGGTGGCTAGGCCCAGGAAGCTCCTTAGTTGGTGTTTGTCTTTGGGGACTGGCCAGTTTTTCACCGCTTCGACCTTCTCCGGATCGGTTCTCACTCCTTTCGCTGAAATTATGTGTCCCAGGTACTTGACTTCCGCTCTAAACAGGGCGCACTTCTTGGGGTTGAGCTTCAGGTGGGCACTTCGAAGCCTTTGAAACACATCCCTTAGATTGTCTCGGTGTTGCGCAAACGTTTTTCCTACGACGATGACATCATCCAAGTATACCAAACAGGTTTTCCATGTTAACCCTTGCAGGACACATTCCATCAATCGCTCGAAAGTCGCCGGAGCATTGCACAGCCCGAATGGCATTACCGTGAATTGCCATAGCCCATTTCCTGCGGTGAAGGCGGTTTTCTCCCGGTCTTCTGGATGGATCTGTACCTGCCAGTAGCCACTCTTCAAGTCGAGAGTGGAAAACCATCGGGCTCCTGATAGTGTGTCTAGCGTGTCGTCAATCCGTGGCAGAGGGTAGCTGTCTTTCTTGGTGACGTAATTGAGCTGCCGATAGTCCACGCAGAACCGCGTGCTGCCATCTTTCTTCTTAACCAGTACAACCGGTGATGCCCACGGACTTTTGGAACTTTCAATCACACCTTCTTTCTCCATTGCCGACACCATCTCTGCAACTTCTGTCTGCTTTGCCAATGGAAGGCGCCTAGCAGGCTGACGAATTGGTCTAGTATCACCAGTGTCTATTCGATGTTGTACCAGGTGTGTTCGGCCGTATTCTCCGTCCTGTGAGGCAAATACATCAGCGTACTCATTGATAAGATTCTCTGCCATAGTTCGCTGCTCCTGATTCAGCTCACTGGACTGGAGAATCGTCTCTCTCGTTTCCGCTGTCCAAGGTGATGGGAGAGGTTTTGGAGCATCACGTTCAGATATTGTTGCGACGGCGGTAATCGGCGTGCATTTTCCAGTCACATCCCCTCGCCTTAGTTTGACAGTGTGTGGTCTTGCGTTCAAAACCCTCACTGGAACCATGGTGTTCTTTGGTTCGACTAACGTCTTTCCCACGATGTAGTCTTGAGAATTCTTCTCTGGGTCTGGTTCTACTATGTAGAATCGGTGGCTCCCAAGATCACCTTCCAGCTTCGTCCAAATGATTGTCTCTGAAGACGGCGGCAAAACTTCGTCTTTGCTGATGACTGTCCTGAGAGTTACGGCATTCTCATTTCCGTACACCATCGGAATCTCCACATTTCGATACCTCAGTACTTGCATCCCGATGTCCAAGATTACTTCATTTGCTTTCATGAAGTCTATTCCGATGATGCACTCGTCGCATATATCTGCCACCAGAAACGCATGGGAGAACGTCAGTCCCGCCAGAGTAATCGTAAGACGAACTTCTCCAAACACTTTCGCCATTTCCCCTGTTGCAGTCTTCAGGCAGTAGCTGTTGGTGTTGTGCAGCCAGGAGCTTTTGACGATATCTCTTCTTACAATGGAGGCAGTGGCACCTGTGTCGATGGTGGCTACGCACTTCTTCTCGTTGATTAGTGCCTCCACTGTCAGGCTCTTGTTACCCCGTTTGGTTTGCGAAACTTGAATGGTGGTCCTGGGGGCCTCGATTCCAGTAACCAACTTCTGCCCCGCGAAGTTGGTCCTTACGCATCTCCCGACTGCTGGTTTTGGGAAGTCTGACCGACAGGATGCTTCCTCTCTGCTTCTCCTACTTCCGCAATGTGGACAATTTCCTCGTCTAGGTGCACTTCTGCACTGCCGTTGTAGGTGTCCGGTTTGGTTGCAATTCCAGCAACGGATTTGACTTCCGCGAGTTTTGACGGCTGTTCTCTGGCATGAGCATTCCACGACGGACATTTCCCTGACACGGTGTATTCCCTGGTATGCTTGGTCCGCAGCCTTCATTGACAAAGCGAATGCCAATGCCTCGGGGAGTGTTCGCTTTTCAGCCATCCTTACAGCCATTTGCAGTTGTCTGTCCTCTATGGCCTGAATAAAAGCTTCCACCGCCATTTCGTTGATAAGCTCCTCACCGGCTTTAGGGTATGAAAGATGGGCTAGTCGCTCTATATCCGCTTGCAACTGTTGGAGCGTTTCCCCCCTTTTCTGGACTCGACTACGCAGCTGAACCCTGTACACCTGCTGCATGTGTTCATCCCCAAACCGCATCTCGATAGCCTGAACCAGAGAGTCGTAGTTCTGCTGTTTATCTTCCGGGATGGTCTGCAAGAGCTCTGCAGCTGGACCCCTCAGTGCAAGTGTGAGTGCAATGGACTTCTCTTCATCGTCCCAGCTATTGGTCATTGCGGCCGCTTCGAATTGCCTTTTATAAATTGGCCATGATGTTTGACCATCGAAGATAGGAGGCTGCATCTCCTTTCTTCTCAGACCGTCAGTGGAATATTCCCGTGCTTTCTGTCTCTTCACGTTGCTGAGCTCCTTAGCAAGATTTTCGACTTGCTTTCCTACTATCTCGAATTGCGTATCCACTTTTTCAAACTGAGTCTCTATCTTCCCGAACTGAGTTTCATGTTTCTCAAAATTTTCATCGAATCTGGTTTCGACTTTTTCGAGTTGCGTCTCGACCTTCTCGATTTTCTCTTCGATCACTTCGAATTTGGATTCCAAGTTCTTGTTTTGCTCATCAAGTTTACTTTCCAGAGCATCTAGAGAATTCTTTTGTTCGTCCATTGCTTTCTTTTGTTCATCCAGCTTAAGTTCTAGAGAATTCTTTTGTTCGTCCATTGCTTTCTTTTGTTCATCCATTGCTTTCTTTTGTTCATCCAACTTAAGTTCTAGAGAATTCCTTTGGTCGCCCATTGCTTTCTTTTGTTCGTCCATCGCTTTCTTTTGTTCATCCATTGCTTTCTTTTGTTCATCCAGCTTAAGTTCTATAGAATTCTTTTGGTCGTCGAGCTTATGACTTTGATCTTCTATTGCTTTCTTTTGTTCGTCCATGACTAACTTAAGTTGCAGGAGCAGACTTGTTATACCCGGGTCGGCTACTGTACTTGCTGGTTCCTCTTCCACGTCAAACTCTATGTCATGCGGATTTTCACCTTCCTGCGTTACTGCTTCTTCCAGACGAATCAGTAGGGCATCTTTTCCCCCAGTTGTGTCGAGATTCCGCTTACTGAGTTCTGCCTTTAGTTGAATTATAGTTAGTTTTCCCAATTTGCGACCCATTTTGCGCAACTAATTAACTCAACGCAGAAATCGTTTTTTTTTTTTTTTTTTTTCTTGTGCAATTTCACACCACGGAAATAGTTATTCACAGAATAAGTTTTATCCCAGCTTCTGACACCAATGTAATATGCGAGCTACGGCTCGAGTAGATAAAACGATATTCTGTGAAATTTATTTCTTTATTTTCTAGTCTATAGAACAATTCAAGTTCACACTATACTATTCTTCGCAAATTCTTTTCTTACAAGGTCTCTTTCCTCTCAAATCACTTTATCTCCTTTCAATTACTTAATTCACAAATCCAAACTAATTACTTTTTCTTGTTTACTCTCCACTTTCAATTTATCACCAAATTACAACTTCGCCCATTATCACTTTTCCAATCTCTTCGCCACAGTTTAAAAACTACTGTGTCTTTTTTTGATCGCCATCTGTCCTTATATAGCAGAAGTTTCTGATAGCCAGAAACTTCTAGCAAATTCTTCGACCACTGGAACAAGAGAAATAATTCTTGCAGTTATAATTCCCTTTTATCCCTGATATTATTCGTCTCTTTCATTGACATGAGCTGTGGAGACTTCGTCCCAGACACGAACCTCGAATGAAAGGACAGTTCGAACCAAAATTCTGCCAGAATGAAAAGTCACTTCGGAATTTGTTGCGTCATATTTTTAGGGGGCGTAGTTATTATTATGCTACAATATTAATCTTATACATGTTTATACATGTTATGCTTGTCTTCTTTTTCAAAACAATATCATCCCCGAAAGTTTAAGGAGGATGCTTATACACTAAATGGTACGGACAGTGTCCTACTTGTATCTGGTCTTAACAGAGACATAGAATGGTCATTTAGCAGATTTAAAGGAGATAAATAATAATCGTCACTGGTCAATATTAGAATCGATTAAAGATCTAACAAGTGGGTTGAGATGTGAACTGATTCATTCCATCTTTTTTAAGATAAGTTCAATTTGGTATATCATTAAAGGTATTACTTTTGTTGATTCATATACGACTTTATTACAAAACCATTTTTTGTCCGGGTTTCTGAATTTTCCACAGCAGAATCTCAGCAATTTCCGTTCAAAGATTTCCATTTCCTTGGATACAATAGGAAATATTGTAAGCCAAATTGAAAAACAGTGTTTTAGTTTTCCCCGACAATTTGCTTAGAGTTAAGTAATGGTTTCAACGTCATAGTTACTATTTTTGCCCTATTTAGGACTTTTCTTGCATGCATTAATTTCACAACGTAATAGTATCAGTCTATCATTTATTTTCAATGAAAGAGATTTACTTTCCTTAACCGCTAGGTAGTGTCCTTTTCCACCGGCATTTCTGAAACACGTAAGACCACATTTATCAGTGTTGACTTTGAGTCTCCACTTTTTAAAATAATTTTCAACATGTGGTAGTTTTTGCTTGATTTTATTAAGAGCAACGCTTGGCTATGTATCACTAGCTAATATAGTGGTATCATCAGCATAGTGAATAGATCCAGGCTACTCTGCAATGGGATCTGAAAGAGGGAAGTCCTAAGGGTAAATGTTAAATAAGGATGGACCAAGAATTGATCCTTGCGGAACACCTGAAGACACAAGGAAAGAGTCGGATTTCTCGGATCCAATAAAAATTTACGTACTTCGGTGAGTCAAAGAGCTGTATATCAATCTGGATATCTTAATTTCATGAGCTTGGAAATAAGACTATTATGCCGTATCGAGTCAAAAGCTTTCTCAAGGTCAATATCCAAGCTCACAGTAAATTTTTTAAAGATCTAACAATTCGTTAGGTTTTGCATCACTTTATTCTGACTAATAAGTAATGCATGCTCAGTTGAACTTCCTTTTTTAAAACTAAATTGATATTTGGAATAATGCTGCTTCTTCCGAAAAGCAGTTCTGGTGATCTGCCAAGACTCTTACAAAAAATGTTCCAATATTGGATAGAAGTGAAATGGGACGGAAATTGCTCCTCTCGTTTTTGCTATCGGCAAGACTTTTGCATGTTTCCAAACAATAGGAAAGTAACCGTTGTTTATGCAGTGATTAAATATTAAAGATAGAATAGTATCTAGCGAATGGGGGCATTTTCGCAATATGAAATTGGAGATGTTATCAATACCAGTAAATTTTTTATTGGTTAACGCGAGTCTGAGATTATTAACTTCTTCGGGTGAAGTAAATATCGATAAAGCGGGGTTTGGTGCGACATTAGATGGAGAAAATCTTGTATTGTGTATTACCAACCTACGCTGCTTTGAATTCATTAATGGCTAAGAGAACTTTCCTTTCAAGGTCGCTAACAACGCTTGGGAGAGTTGCAGAGTAAACTGAAATATAAAAATCTTTAAACGCATAGAATTTGGTTTCAATGTCGTTCAGCCGTTGTCCATTATATGTTATTATATCTTTCGAGATATCCGTTCCAAAAAATGTTCCTCCCGTTACCTTGTCTATTTCCTGAAACGCAAAGGTGATGGTTTGATTTTCTCTAATCTTGATTTAAATGCGGTATTAAGGTCCAAATTGACATTTTCTCTTATTAGGTGCGCAACTAAGTTCTCGATGTTTTTTTTATGAAAATGCAACTTTATTGTGAAAAAATGGTTACAAACGAATCATTCAAAGTATTGCCCATTGCTAGCTACAACTTTTTCCCATCTTATTGGCAGAGCTCGAATACCGTTACGGTAAAAGTGTTCATCTTTCGAGGCTATCGACGAATTAAGCCATTTTTCGATGTCTTCATATGAGCGGAGCTGCTGATCAGCCAGACCATGTGCCATCGAACGGAACAAGTAATAATCGGATGGCGCAATTTCTGGGGAATATGGTGGGTGGGATAAGTCTTCCCATTTGAGCGTTTCCAGGTAGGTTTTAACGTGTTTGGCAACGTGAGGCCGAGCGTTGTTATGCTGTAGAATCGCTTTTTCGAGCCTCTGTTCGTATTGTGGCCGTTTTTTGCGCAGTGCTCGGCTCAATCGCATCAATTGAAGTCGATACCGTTCCCCAGTGATAGTTTCGTTGGGTTTTAGCAGTTCGTAATAAATGACACCTACCTGGACCCACTAAATACACAGCATAATCTTCGTATTCGGCCGATCCGATGACGTAGAAACATGACCGGGCAGTCTCCATGACTTTCTTTTCTTTGGGTTGCTGTAATGAACCCATTTTTCATCACCCGTCACGATGCGATGAAGAAAATACTTCCTGGAACAGCTGGAACAGTTGTTCACAGGCGAAAAAACGACGCTCAACGTCCCTTGGCCTCAAATCATGTGGAACACAAGTTCCTTGTTTTTGTATCATTCCAAATGCATGCAATCGCTTAGAACCCATTTTTCATAACCCGTCACGATGCGATGAAGAAAACACTTCCTTTTTTGCAGCTGGAACAGTTGTTCACAGGCGAAAAAACGACGCTGAACGTCCCTTGGCCTCAAATCATGTGGAACCCAAGTTCCTTGTTTTTGTATCATTCCAAATGCATGCAATCGTTTAGATGGCTTGACGGGTAACTCCTAATGTTGAAACAAGCTGTTCTTGCGTTTGGCACGGATCCTCATCGAGCAATGCCTCCAATTCAGCGTCTTCGAACGATTTTGGCCATCCTTCACGCGGACGGTCGTTAACATCTTTTCACTTAGAGCAGCATCCCCGTAAACTTTTTGGAGCTCTCGATGCGCTTCAGCCGCCGTTTTCTTCGAATGAAAGAAGAAAATCAACACTTCCCGCAAATGAAGGTTATTTGGTTATTTGGGACAAAATCAGACATTTACACACAACCAAAAGTATATGACGCCAAAACAAAATAACTAATGTGTCAAAACAATTTGTTTACCATATGTCTATTGACAAACCTAATATTATTTTGCTTAGTCACTGAATTCTTGAGTGAAGTTGAGGATATTCAGGATTAATTCTGTTCAAATGGCGATGATAAAGCCTTTTCAGCTAGTTGAGCCAGATATTTCGTAGATCAATAAGTTTCTTAGTTTTAGCAGAGATTGAGTGAAATTTTCCGTCTTTGGAGCTGAATGAGAATCAACAATAGATGCGATAAGCTCATTCAACTGGGTTTCTATCATCGGGTAAGATTAAAGAGGATAGACGGATATGAAGTCTTAGTCTAAAGGCATCCCAATTTGTATGTTTGAAGCTCCTGAAAGTTACTGGGGGCAACAAAATTGGAAAAAGTTAGGAAGTTTTATTTCTAAAAGGATTCCATGATGATCAGAGACAACTGGGAATGGCTTACATGTTGGAGTTTTGGAATTGTTGGACTATCAGATCGAACTATATCAAGATTCAAGTAAGGGCCATTATAAAACCATTTATTTAAATGATTTCCATTATAGTTGCAGACTCTGTATCCCCATGCTGTATGACGGGCATTAAAGTCACCCCCAATTAAAACTGCGTCAAAACCACTAATGAGAGTAAATAATCTATCCAGTACAACAGATAAACTCTGTCCTCTGAAGATACATAAATACTTCCTATTAGTAGTCGGAAGTTTGAACCGTTTGCATTTCTTGAAAAAATAGATGCAGCACAAACTGAAAATATGTCGCTTCGGAAAGTAACTACGTTGAACTTGTACCTTTTATCCAACAATATTGCTGTTCCTCTTCCCGAGTCGTTTCCTATAATATTAAAACCCTCAAAAGAAGGCTTGTATCTTGCATTCCGTCGAGTTTCAGATAGGAAACATATTTTTGTTTTTTTATTTTTTAGTGTATCTAAGAGTGCGAGTCTTTTTGCATTGGAAATTTAAGAATTATCAATATTATTTTAAGATTGAAGGATTCCGTCATTATATACTATAACTATTGAAACTACAAAGTTAAGATAGAAAAACATATTCTCCTCCTTACCTTGCAATTTTGATATGTAGGCCAAAACTGTCTTATTTTGACTAAAATCTTTGAACGATATATTGAAAAGATTTTTAGCTTAATTTAAAAAATAATTTAAATTATGCATTATCACGAGTATTTGGAGATGGCCGAATATCACTAGACCCCGGTGTATTTTGTTTATGGGCTTTCGCTTGATAAATTGAGGTTTTTGCCTTTTCGGCGAATGAAACATTAGCATTTGTAAAGTTGTATATTGAATTTTTAACAAATGTTTTACTATTAGGTGCCTCGCTTTTTGTGTTGACAACTGTTTTTTCTCTTTATATTTTAGATACGCGGCACAGCCCTGATAATTAGCTGGATGACCAATTTCACTGCAGTTAACGCATTTAGGTTGAGGCACTTCTTCACTTTTTTTCTTAAGAACTTCAAAAGAATCTATACATTCACTAGAGTCATGAGATTCCCCACATATAACGCATCTACTGCGGTAAGCACAACTTTCCCCTGAGTGACCGAATCAGTGACACCGATAACAATATATCACTTCCCTATTGGAGTTTTTTTCCCAATAAACTTTGAAAAGTAAATAGCTAACACTTGTTAGCTCTTTAATTGATTCTCCTACCTCAAGCTGCACGAGAAACATATTTAGTTTCAAATTTAGCTCTTTAGTTCGAGAGGTGGAAAAGGGTGCAATTTTACTAATTTTCACATTTGGAACAATTTCCCCTAAAGCATTTTTTTTAATGGTGTGTCCCCATCAAGATCTTTCAGCAGAATAGATACCTTCTTCGTATATTTCGGAGAGTACGAAAATGCTTCAATTCCCGTATCGCGTAATCGATCAATAATTATTATAATTTATGGACATCAGAGTTGTTAACATAAACCTTTGTTTTTCTATACCCAATGTTAACAAATTTGTGTACTAAATCGGAGACCTTACATTCAGTTGCCGCAAGTTTTAAAAGAGCAGTTATTAGAGTGCAATTGGCACCAAAAATAAATATTGGAGGACAAAAAGATGCCTTCTTTACTTTACTATATATTACAATAAATTATCATTATCATTTGATTGTTGAAGAGAATTAGCTCCCGCCTCGCTCTGAATTACAGTTGTTTTACACTTGTTGATGTTTTGAACAGGTTTCTCTCGTGTTGTGGGTGGAAAAGTATGACATTCAGCAGAATCAGCTAAAGGACCATATTTCGATAGGTTTGGATACTTCTGATGAGAGTTTGAAGATGACTCATTTATGTTATGCTTTATTTTTTTTTCGGAGTTGGATTGCAAACTATTAGCCGAACGCTTTAATTTATTAATGACAGTTGTCCATTCAGATATACTATCATCAACATTAACGTCCATCGATTCATTATTTGAAGCAAAATTTGCATGGTTATTTTGAAATGTCTTTGCTGGCTGATGATCAGGGTTTGTTTTAATCGGTAATAAGGTGTCATCTATCTTTGATTGGGTAGTGTTCATATTGAAGAGAAACTTACTTGTCTCTAATGTTTTAAAAGAAATTGTGTTTGTATTTGCACCACTGCTCATAGGTAATGCATTTCTACTTTGTAAAATGTCAAATGATTCACTTTGGCTGTTTTGTGTAATACACGGATCACTATTTGTGTGCCCCAGCAAAGATGTTGGGGTATTATTTTCTGTTTCTTCACTAATTTTCAAGTAATAGAGTCACTGTCTCAGAGAAAATTTATAATATGCGGCCTTGGCCGAAAAGATTGGTTGAACACTTGATCAACTTATAGGAGCACTTTAAACACGACTGTCACAATGCCATTAATTCGGTAATTAGAAGGAAATGTTTTATCGCCCTTTTTGGAAATCAGGTAGACGTGCTTAAGTTTTCACATTTCCGGAAAGATACCTGTACTCTACCTGTAATAAAATAGGTGGTTGGAAACACTTACGTAGGGGTTTCAACATGATAGAAATGCACCTCTTCAAATCCCATCTGGACCTGATTTATCACAATTGAGATCGTGCTACTGAACGAGTTCGGAAATATATTTGTCCTAGAGAATTATTATCTTAGTTTAGTATAAATGGAGAAAGAGAGCTATCAGGTAAGCTGAAAACAGCTAGCGGATTAACTTTTTTTATAAAATCTGTGGCATTCACATCGTTGCGGATAAGTGGAGGGTCGATGACGCAGAACATTAAATTTTTCTAACAAAATACCAAAAGGAGTTACTGACCTTAGGACACTACAGCATTTTTTCCTAACTTTCAGTTCCCGTGAAAATATATTACGTCTTAAAGTAACGTTGCAGCCATTTTGAGCCCGTTTGAAGAGCCTTCATTTTTCGCGCCATAATGCGAAAGCCTCTTCCAGAAACTAACCGTACAAGTCAATTTAAATCTCAGTCCTTGTTTTGGTTTAAGACAAACTGTTTTACTTAGAATGAAGGAGCGCATTTCAAGTGAAATTAGGTCTGTAATCAAGTCCGCAGCGGCATTTACGTCTCTATCGAAGAAGAATAGAGACCAGTTACAAAAGACGAATTAAGTTCAAAATGTTGAACTTAGATTCTAACATACATAGCTAGGAGCAGAACCACAAGCAATTAGGGTAGACGATATATATATGTATGTATATATATAAATATATATGAAAGATAAGTTGTTTAAACTGTAACAAGTGTATATACATACATATTATTATATATATATATTGGGTTTATAACTTATAACTTATAATAAAAATAATATTAATAATAATATTTATTAATAATAATATTTATTAATAATAATATTTATTAATAATAAGGTTTATTAATAATAACATATACTAATAATAATATTTATTAATAATAATATTTATTAATAATAACATTTATTAAAAATAATATATATTAATAATAATATTAATTAATAATAAAATTTATTAATAATACTATTTATTAATAATAATATTAATTAATAATAATATTTATTAATAATAATATTTATTAAAAATACTATTTATTAATAATAATATTTATTAATAATAATATTTATTAATAATAATATATATTTATAATATTTATTAGTAAAAATATTTATTAATAATAATATTTATTAATAATAATATTTATTAGTAATAATGATTATTAATAATGATATTTATTAATAATAATATTTATTAATAATAATATTTATTAATAATATTTATTATAATATTTATTAATAATAATATTTTATTGTATTAATAAATATAATTTATTAATAATGATACATATTTATTAATAATAATATTTGTTAATAATAATACTTATTAATAATAATATTTATTAATAATAATATTTATTAATAACAATATTTATTATAATATTTATTAATAATAATATTTTATTATATTAATAAATATAATTTATTAATAATAATATTTATTAATGATAATATTTCTTAATAATAATATTAATTTATAATATTTATTAATAATAAAATTTATTAATAATAATATTTCCTCTTCTTCTTACGGCGAAGTTATGATCCGGAGTAGAAGGATAACAACCCTCCCACTTTACTGCATCCCAACTGGTCCGCCTGTGGGGCTAACCGATTAATAATAATATTTATTAATAATAATATATAATAGTAATAATAATATATAAAAATAATATATAATAATAATATATAATAATAAGAATAATAATAATAATATATAATAATAATATAAAATAATAATATATTGGGTTTATAACTTAATTCGTGCGTTTTTTTGTCAAAATTTGAACGTTTTTTTAAGAAAAACATGTAAAATAGTATTATTCAGAGTATTGCCCATCTGAAGCTATGACTTTTTCCCATCTTTCTGGCAATTTGTGGATCCCATCCCAAAAGAACTGCGCCGGCTTGGCAGCCAAGAATGAATCAAGCCAATTTTTGATATTCTGCTCTGATGTGAACCGTATTTCAGTGATTGCGTTCTGCATCGACCGGAACAAATGGTAGTCAGAAGGGGCAAGGTCTGGGCTATAAGGCGGGTGGGGTAAAACTTCCCAACCACTGTTTTCCAAATAGTTCTTAACCGGAATAGCAACGTGGGGCCGAGCGTTGTCATGATGGAAAATTATTGCCTCGTGTCTGGTCGCATATTCCGGGCATTTTTCGGCTACTGCTCTCTTCAAATGGATTAATTGTGTTCGGTAGCGTTGTCCATTGATGGTTTCAACCGGTTTTAGCAGCTCATAATACAGCACACCCTTCTGATCCCACCAAATACAGAGCATTACCTTCGCACCATGGATATTCGGCTTTGCCGTTGATTTGGCTGGTTGGCCGGGTTTCACATATGATTTTTTGCGCTTGGGGTTGTCGTAATGGATTCATTTTTCATCACCAGTAACAATCCGATGCAAAAATGACTTCCTTTTGTGGCGTTCCAGCAGCATTTCGGACATGCAAAACCGCCTTTCGACGTCTCTCGGCTTGAGTTCATGTGGAACCCAATTTCCTTGCTTTTGAATATATCCAGCTGCTTTTAAACGTTTTGAAATGGCTGCTTGAGTGACACCCAAAGATTCTGCGAGCTCTTCTTGTGTTTGGCAACAATCTTCATAGAGTAATGCTTCCAGTTCTTCATCTTCAAACTTTTTTGGCTGCCCAGGACGTTCATCGTCTTCCAAGCCAAAATCACCACTTTTAAATCGTGCAAACCACTTTTGGCACGTTCGCTCAGCTAGCGCATGTTCACCATAAACTTCCACCAAAATACGATGACTTTCGGCAGCAGTTTTCTTCATATTAAAGTAATGAAGAAGAACTCCCCGCAAAAACACTTTTCCAGGCACAAATTTCAACATATTTGAGTGATGCATGTTCCAATGGAATAATAACAATGGAATAATACAAGTTACGCCATCTCTTAGCAAACCGCACGAATTAAGTTATTGACCCAATATAATTATATTTTTTTTTTTTTTTTATAATTTGCACGTGTTAAAGGGGATATGAATACCCTTATACTAATTTTTAGAACACGTGCGTTTTATGGAACGTTTATTTACAAAAGAATGAACTAACACATTGGGGAACTGCAGTCGTAAAAAAGCAAGTAACAAAAAAAAGATTATATAATAATACAGGAGTTATCACGGTCGAGCATCGACCCAACACACAAAAAGTGCAAGAGAAGCACACGCGCATCCACAGCATTTAACATAGCTGGGGTAGATTAAATAATTAAATTAGAATATTTCGATTGGCATCGTTAGTTCAGATCTGAGAGTGAAAAGAATAAATCGCAATTTGTCAAACCTTCAAAATTGTCTTTCATTTAAGAACCGGGGGGAGGTTCTAGTAAAATAATTTGTTTGTATAAAGTTGTGGAAAGTTCCTTTATTGGCGCCCGAGCAGGGACCTCCTAATCTTCACAATTAAAAAGAACCCAGTGAATCCTTAGTAAAAAAGGAAAAACTAAAAAGAAACAGTGAAGATTGAAGCTAAGTGCTAGGAAAGAGTGTTAAATGTTTGAAAATAATCCTCAACAAAAAAAGGAAAACTAAAAAAAGAAACAGTGAAGAAGAAAGATAAGTTGTTTAAACTGTAACAAGAGGTTAAAAAAAAGTGTTAGATCTGTGAAAATAATCCTCAACAAAACAAGGAAAAATACAAAAGTGAAAAGAAATAAGTTTAACGAAAATATAAAATTACTCATGCAAGAAGAATTGTGAACAGCATTCAACTATTGAAAAGAATAAAAAGTGAAAATCAGTCGAGTAATCATTGGTGTAAATAATCTGCAAAATAGTGGAAGAAAAGACAAGCCGAATCCCGAAGAAGCGAAGCTATCCTGAGAAGTCAACCATTACAAGATGAGCTTGCTAATTCTTGTTCAGTAAGAGTAATTTTTTTTAGTAGTTTTAGTTTTAAGTTGAATTCAAATTTTGTTTAAATCGTATACAAAATAGGGGACAAGCGTAATTGAATTTTACATCACTACCGCGCACATATTTTTCGCCCCTATACTCATATTATTATATATATATATATAAAACAAAAGGAGAAGTACAAAAGAAATTTTTATACAAAATTAAAGAGAAGAGAAAATACACCTTTTCAAACGTAAAGCAAGGAACAAAAGTGATTTTTTCAGTTAACAGGAGCAGTCAATTCCTTTCCTGAACAGCTGAAGGGGTTTGAAACCCGAATTAAGGATATCGAGCAAGGGGATTTCAGACAAGTAATCCAAAATATAATGGGGCAGCTGAGCTCCGTTGAAAATAGAATTAAAACTGTAGAAAGTATACAGTATCTCACATCCATATTCGTACAAACACTTAACACTGCATTATGAATGAAATTCTCGAAATTATTTATTAGTCTCTATTATTTTTTTTATCCAATATTCTAATCAACATTACAGTAATGAAAAACAAAACTTTTTTATTCAAAACAACAGTATATAAAAATAAAAAAAAATAAGAGGAAAAATACTTCATTTATTACGTCACTTTCGTATTCGTACAAGGCAAGTTCAGGTAACTAAACTAAATTAAATTTATTGTTTAATACTTCGTTGGGTACCCATTTCGTTGGATTACGTTTCTTAGACGATTGGGCATCGAATCCACCAATTTTTTCGTTACGTCAGATCCAATTTGGTCTCATTCCCTTTTTAGAACCTCCCTCAGATGCTTTGTGTTCTTGACTTCACATTGCTGCATTTTTTTCTTTCAAAGATACTGTAGGTCTGGGAGGATCGCCGACCCAACGATTAGTCGAAACCCTGGAACACCATTACGTAGTCCAAGGAACGAGGCCGAATTGAATGAAATTTTGAAGCTCTGTGAAAGAGCTCCATGTTTTCGAGCGCAACCTAATACGCTATATATCCTGGGTGCACAATGTGCAACGGTGCTGAAGGATCACGAAATTGTTCGTTGTAAGCCCATTTACAGGGAGCTCCTTCAGCTTATGAGGCAGAAAATTAGGGAGAAAGCTGACTCAGCCCTTCTTTCATATAATGTGTTTGATAGTGAGTAGACGAAAATTAAAAGGGTCCTTTCTCTGCATTATGCGGATAAGAAGGGCATATTAGAACCCGCGAACACCAGCTAAACCAAATGAAGCAGAGCTGCTCCAGAGTCGACGACTTGCACGCCACCGTTAATCATCAGTTCTTGCTCATCATAAACAAGATCTGAGCGGCAACGTACTCTGCCAAAACAAATTGATGCCTTGGTGGAATGGAAAACCGCAATCGGGCCTTGGATGTCTTCGTGCGGGGGTTGAACGGGGATGTTTCGAAGCTTCTCATAATTCAGAAGACCAGCATTCTTCCCGAGACCTATGCTGCTTGCCTCGAAAACCACAGCCTCAATTTTAGAAGTAATTCTGTGCACGTACAAGCGCAGAACGTTATATCCTCCCCCATGCATTACAACTTCAAAAATTAAGTAGAACCCCATTTGTCCTCAAGAAGTCCTATTAATAGGATTTCGAACAACAGATTCGGGCAGCGACCATATCCATCTTGGAATGCTAGTTCCCAGAACAGACAACATCCACCGTCGAGACCGACAAGCCCAAAGCCTCCAATTGAGATGGAGGTGGGCAGTTCTATTCAAACCAGGAATGTGGACTGAATGTGTTGGCCATCACAGAAACAACAGCGACTTTACCATATGGTAACAGATTCCCTCTTGACTATCGCGGAGCCAGAAAATCCATAAGGTTAATTTAAAGAATATTAAGTAACCTTAAAATAAATTTGTATTTACTCTTTTTCCTCTCTTCTCTTAAAAAAAACAAAAACAAAATAAAGAAAACAAACTTACATATAAGAAGAAAAAAGAAAAAAATTAAATAAAAAAAGGGGAATGTGCGCACGAAATAATACAAAGTAAAATGCATGTGCGCAAAAAGAAACCAATCCAGATAACATTAGCTTACTAAAATAAGCCTCGGAGGTAAGCTTTCACAAAACAAGGGGCCGGTTCACTTATATAATTTAATAATAATTGCGGTGGTGTTGATCTTCGTACCCTAGTAGGTTGTTTGAGATCAAAGCGGACCAATACGAAACTTCAGATCCGAAGTGACTATCCCGAAAATTTAATGGAGAGTTACCTCATCGGGAATCTAGGGACTAAATTACTGGTTTCTAAAGAAATTAAAAAAATTAAATCCAAAAACAAGAATGTATAAAAAGAAAAAAAAAAAGAAAATTAAACGGGTATGAAAACGTACATATTGTAACATAATAATAACTACGCTTCCTAAAAGTATAATGCAACAAATTCCGAAGTGTCTTTTCATTCTGGCAGAATTTTGGTCCGAAGTGTCCTTTCATTCGAGGTTCGTGTCTGCGGTTAGTCTCCACAGTTCATGTCTACGAAAGAGACGGATAATATCACGGATAAGAGAAAATTATAACTGCAAGAAATGATTGTCATCTTGGAATTATTACATCAGAATTTTTCTTGTTCCAGTGGTCGAAGAATTTGCTAGAAGTTTCTGGCCATCAGAAATGCGACTATATAAGGCAGATGGCGATCGAGGCAAGGCAGTTGGTTTTCAAACCGCACGAAGAGATTGGAGAAGTGATAATGGGCGAAGTTGTAATTTTGTGATGGATTGAAAGTTAAGAGTTAACAAGAAGAAGTAATTAGTTTGGATTTGTGAATTTAGTAATTGAAATGAGATAAAGTGATTTGAGAAGAAAGAGACCTTGTAAGGAAAGAATTTGCGAAAAATAGTTCCATAGACTAGAAAATAAAGAAATAATCTCACAGAATAACGTTTTATGTACTCGAGCCGTAGCTCGCATATTACAATATATACATACAACAGATTTCACATACTCAGTCTGCAATATGACACTTTTGTTATAATGCTAAATAATAATGCTGACTAGCTGGGAATATAAGGTAAAAATAAAAATATGTTGACTGGCTTGAAACGTAATGTGATAATACTGTAGCATAATAATAACTACGCGCCTATGTCTATGCAGCAAATTCCGAAGTGACTTTCCATTCTGGCAGAATTTTGGTTCAAACTGTCCTTCATTCGAGGTTCGTGTCGGGGACGAAGTCTCCACAGCTCATGTCAACGAAAGAGACGAATAATATTAGGGATAAAAGGGAATTATAACTGCAAGAATTATTTCTCTTGTTCCAGTGGTCGAAGAATTTGCTAGAAGTTTCTGGCTATCAGAAACTTCTGCTATATAAGGACAGATGGCGATCAAAAAAAGACACAGTTGGTTTAGAACCGTGGCGAAGAGATTGGAAAAGTGATAATGGGCGAAGTTGTAATTTGGTGATAAATTGAAAGTTGAGAGTAAACAAGAAAAAGTAATTAGTTTGGATTTGTGAATTAAGTAATTGAAAGGAGATAAAGTGATTTGAGAGGAAAGAGACCTTGTAAGAAAAGAATTTGCGAAGAATAGTATAGTGTGAACTTGAATTGTTCTATAGACTAGAAAATAAAGAAATAAATTTCACAGAATATTGTTTTATCTACTCGAGCCGTAGCTTGCATATTACATTGGTGTCAGAAGCGGGATAAGACTTATTCTGTGAATAACTATTTCCGTGGTGTGAAATTGCACAATACAAAAAAAAAAAAAAAAACGATTTCTGTGTTGAGTTAATTAGTTGCGCAAAATGGGTCGCAAATTGGGAAAACTAACTATAACTCAACTAAAGGCAGAACTCAGTAAGCGGAACCTCGACACAACTGGGGGAAAAGATGCCCTACTGATTCGTCTGGAAGAAGCAGTAACGCAGGAAGGTGGAAATCCGCACGACGTAGAGTTTGACGTGGAAGAGGAACCAGCAAGTACAGCAGCCGACCCGGGTATAACAAGTCTGCTCCTGCAACTTAAGTTAGTCATGGACGAACAAAAGAAAGCAATAGAAGATCAAAGGAATTCTATAGAACTTAAGCTGGATGAACAAAAGAAAGCGATGGACGAACAAAAGAAAGCAATGGGCGACCAAAGGAATTCTCTAGAACTTAAGCTGGACGAACAAAAAAATTCTCTAGAACTTAAGTTGGATGAACAAAAGAAAGCAATGGATGAACAAAAGAAAGCAATGGACGAACAAAAGAATTCTCTAGATGCTCTGGAAAGTAAACTTGATGAGCAAAACAAGAACTTGGAATCCAAATTCGAAGTGATCGAAGAGAAAATCGAGAAAGTCGAGACGCAACTCGAAAAAGTCGAAACTAGATTCGATGAAAATTTTGAGAAACATGAAACTCAGTTCGGGAAGATAGAGACTCAGTTTGGAAAAGTGGATACGCAATTCGAGATAGTAGGAAAGCAAGTCGAAAATCTTGCTAAGGAGCTCAGCAACGTGAAGAGACAGAAAGCACGGGAATATTCCACTGACGGTCTGAGAAGAAAGGAGATGCAGCCTCCTATCTTCGATGGTCAAACATCATGGCCAATTTATAAGAGGCAATTCGAAGCGGCCGCAATGACCAATAGCTGGGACGATGAAGAGAAGTCTATTGCACTCACGCTTGCACTGAGGGGTCCAGCTGCGGAGCTCTTGCAGACCATCCCGGAAGATAAACAGCAGAACTACGACTCTCTGGTTCAGGCTATCGAGATGCGGTTTGGGGATGAACACATGCAGCAGGTGTACAGGGTTCAGCTGCGTAGTCGAGTCCAGAAAAGGGGGGAAACGCTCCAACAGTTGCAAGCGGATATAGAGCGACTAGCCCATCTTTCATACCCTAAAGCCGGTGAGGAGCTTATCAACGAAATGGCGGTGGAAGCTTTTATTCAGGCCATAGAGGACAGACAACTGCAAATGGCTGTAAGGATGGCTGAAAAGCGAACACTCCCCGAGGCATTGGCATTCGCTTTGTCAATGAAGGCTGCGGACCAAGCATACCAGGGAATACACCGTGTCAGGGAAATGTCCGTCGTGGAATGCTCATGCCAGAGAACAGCCGTCATGGATGAAAACAGAGCTCGCGGAAGTCAAATCCGTTGCTGGAATTGCAACCAAACCGGACACCTACAACGGCAGTGCAGAAGTGCACCTAGACGAGGAAATTGTTCACATTGCGGAAGTAGGAGAAGCAGAGAGGAAGCATCTGGCGGTGATAACATCCATCCTGTCAGTCAGACTTCCCAAAACCAGCAGTCGGGAAATGCGTAAGGACCAACTTCGCGGGGCAGAAGTTGGTTACTGGAATCGAGGCCCCCAGGACCACCATTCAAGTTTCGCAAACCAAACGGGGTAACAAGAGCCTGACAGTGGAGGCACTAATCAACGAGAAGAAGTGCGTAGCCACCATCGACACAGGTGCCACTGCCTCCATTGTAAGAAGAGATATCGTCAAAAGCTCCTGGCTGCACAACACCAACAGCTACTGCCTGAAGACTGCAACAGGGGAAATGGCGAAGGTATTTGGAGAAGTTCATCTTACGATTACTCTGGCAGGACTGACGTTCTCCCATGCGTTTCTGGTGGCAGATATATGCGACGAGTGCATCATCGGAGTAGACTTCATGAAAGCAAATGAAGTAATCTTGGACATCGGGATGCAAGTACTGAGGTATCGAAATGTGGAGATTCCGATGGTGTACGGAAATGAGAATGCCGTAACTCTCAGGACAGTCATCAGCAAAGACGAAGTTTTGCCGCCGTCTTCAGAGACAATCATTTGGACGAAGCTGGAAGGTGATCTTGGGAGCCATCGATTCTACATAGTAGAACCAGACCCAGAGAAGAATTATCAAGACTACATCGTGGGAAAGACGTTAGTCGAACCAAAGAACACCATGGTTCCAGTGAGGGTTTTGAACGCAAGACCACACACTGTCAAACTAAGGCGAGGGGAGGTGACTGGAAAATGCACGCCGATTACCGCCGTCGCAACAATATCTGAACGTGATGCTCCAAAACCTCTCCCATCACCTTGGACAGCGGAAACGAGAGAGACGATTCTCCAGTCCAGTGAGCTGAATCAGGAGCAGCGAACTATGGCAGAGAATCTTATCAATGAGTACGCTGATGTATTTGCCTCACAGGACGGAGAATACGGCCGAACACACCTGGTACAACATCGAATAGACACTGGTGATACTAGACCAATTCGTCAGCCTGCTAGGCGCCTTCCATTGGCAAAGCAGACAGAAGTTGCAGAGATGGTGTCGGCAATGGAGAAAGAAGGTGTGATTGAAAGTTCCAAAAGTCCGTGGGCATCACCGGTTGTACTGGTTAAGAAGAAAGATGGCAGCACGCGGTTCTGCGTGGACTATCGGCAGCTCAATTACGTCACCAAGAAAGACAGCTACCCTCTGCCACGGATTGACGACACGCTAGACACACTATCAGGAGCCCGATGGTTTTCCACTCTCGACTTGAAGAGTGGCTACTGGCAGGTACAGATCCATCCAGAAGACCGGGAGAAAACCGCCTTCACTGCAGGAAATGGGCTATGGCAATTCACGGTAATGCCATTCGGGCTGTGCAATGCTCCGGCGACTTTCGAGCGATTGATGGAGGAAGGGTTAACATGGAAAACCTGTTTGGTATATTTGGATGATGTCATCGTCGTAGGAAAAACGTTTGCGCAACACCGAGACAATCTAAGGGATGTGTTTCAAAGGCTTCGAAGTGCCCACCTGAAGCTCAACCCCAAGAAGTGCGCCCTGTTTAGAGCAGAAGTCAAGTACCTGGGACACATAATTTCAGCGAAAGGAGTGAGAACCGATCCGGAGAAGGTCGAAGCGGTGAAAAACTGGCCAGTCCCCAAAGACAAACACCAACTAAGGAGCTTCCTGGGCCTAGCCACCTACTACAGACGGTTCGTGAAGGATTTTGCCGGGATCGCAAAGAACCTGCACCAGTTGACGGAAAAGGGAAGACAATTCAAATGGTCAATTGAGTGCGAGAAGAGCTTCAAGGCACTTAAACAACGGTTATGCGATGCCCCGATACTGGCTTACCCCATTCCCGGGGAAACGTTCGTTGTGGATGCAGATGCTAGTAATGTCGGGGTAGGAGCCGTACTCTCCCAGGTGCATGACGGCCAAGAGAAGGTGGTTGCGTACTTCAGCAAGGTGCTCTCTAAGCCAGAAAGGAACTACTGCGTGACAAGGAGAGAACTTCTAGCTTTGATCTTGGCTACGAAGCATTTTCACAAATACCTCTACGGGATGAAGTTCGTTCTTCGCACAGACCATGCAGCCTTAAAATGGCTATTACAGTTCAAGAGTCCTGAGGGTCAGGTCGCAAGATGGATCGAAAGGCTGCAAATCTACGACTACGAAATACAGCATCGTAAAGGAAAACTCCACTCTAATGCGGATGCACTGTCCCGGAGACCATGCAGAACGGATTGTAAACATTGTGCGCGTCAGGAAGAACGGGAGCTGGTTTCCATCCAAAGAATGAGAGCCGAACCTATCGCCGGCTGGAGCGTAGATGAGATCCGGAACGCTCAGAAGGAAGACCCGGATATCGAGCCGATTCTGGCCTGGAAGGAGAACATGGAGAAACCGGATCATCAGGACATCTCTCACAGAAGCCCGACCTTAAAGGCATATTTTGCGCAGTGGGACTCCCTCCATGTCCAAGAAGGTGTTCTGAGAAGAAAATGGGAATCCTCCGACGGAAAGTCGTTTGTAATGCAGCTTGTCGTACCGCGGACGAGGGTCAAGGAGGTGTTACAGGAAATGCATGGCGGGGCGACCGGAGGCCACTTGGGAGTGAATAAGACGCTAGAAAAGGTACGAGAACGTTTTTATTGGTTAAAAGCGAAGGAAGATATCGAAGACTGGTGCAGAAAATGCGACGTGTGTGCAGCTAGCAAGGGTCCGAGAATCAAAACTCGAGGTAAGATGCACCAATACAACGTGGGAGCACCTTTCGAACGAATCGCCATTGACATCGCAGGGCCCTTTCCGGAAACCGACAATGGTAATCGGTATATACTCGTAGTGATGGACTACTTCAGTAAGTGGCCGGAAGCGTTTCCGATCCCTAACCAGGAAACCAGAACCGTGGCGGAGCAGATCGTCTACAATTGGGTTAGCAGATTCGGTGTGCCCTTGGAATTGCATTCTGACCAAGGGCGGAACTTCGAGTCAAGAATCTTCCAAGAGATGTGTCAACTACTCGGAATCAAAAAGACAAGGACAACCCCGCTTCATCCACAGTCGGACGGTATGGTGGAGCGTTTCAATAGGACTTTGGACGAACATCTCTCGAAGGTCGTAGGTGACTACCAACGGGATTGGGACCGGCAGATTCCCTTGTTTTTGATGGCCTATAGAAGTGCCGTGCATAGCACTACTCGACATACGCCGTTCGAAATCTTATTTGGTGGAATAGCTCGTTTACCCAGTGAGGTGAAATTTGGATCTCCTACCAATGAGCCCAGAAATGAAGAAGAGTACGTGGCGGACCTTAGGGAAAGGCTTAGGGACATACACCAAAGGACCAGAAGCCAGATTAAGATGACGAGCGACCGCATGAAGACCAGGTATGATGCCAAGGCAACAACGTCAGGATTCCAGGAAGGAGATCTGGTGTGGCTGTATAATCCCCATCGCCAAAAGGGGAAATCACCTAAGTTACAGCGGAACTGGGAAGGTCCCTACAGAATAGTAACCCGCATCAACGATGTTGTCTACCGCATCCAGCGAGGACCAAGGGCCAAAATGAAAGTGGTTCATGTGGACCGACTGAGTCGATACAATGGCCGAAATGAGGATGCACTTGTTCGGGACGAACACGTCTAAGAGGGGGGCAGTGTAGCATAATAATAACTACGCGCCTATGTCTATGCAGCAAATTCCGAAGTGACTTTCCATTCTGGCAGAATTTTGGTTCAAACTGTCCTTCATTCGAGGTTCGTGTCGGGGACGAAGTCTCCACAGCTCATGTCAACGAAAGAGACGAATAATATTAGGGATAAAAGGGAATTATAACTGCAAGAATTATTTCTCTTGTTCCAGTGGTCGAAGAATTTGCTAGAAGTTTCTGGCTATCAGAAACTTCTGCTATATAAGGACAGATGGCGATCAAAAAAAGACACAGTTGGTTTAGAACCGTGGCGAAGAGATTGGAAAAGTGATAATGGGCGAAGTTGTAATTTGGTGATAAATTGAAAGTTGAGAGTAAACAAGAAAAAGTAATTAGTTTGGATTTGTGAATTAAGTAATTGAAAGGAGATAAAGTGATTTGAGAGGAAAGAGACCTTGTAAGAAAAGAATTTGCGAAGAATAGTATAGTGTGAACTTGAATTGTTCTATAGACTAGAAAATAAAGAAATAAATTTCACAGAATATTGTTTTATCTACTCGAGCCGTAGCTTGCATATTACAATACTTATGAAAGACAAAACTGCCTGATGTCATCCTGACATTTTAATTGTAAATAAGAGAGCCTTCCCGCGGTAGAATCACTATTATAAAAAAATAATCCAGGGTATCGCAAAGCAATGAGCCGTAAATTTAGCTTGGACGATGTAGGAATATATTTATGTGAATACCTCACGACAAAAAGTCTACATGCTCTACGTACATACTGCATTAAATCTTAATAAGCAGAAGAGAATTGGAATAGTGTTTAGTATACGTGGCCGACAATGCACCAAACGTCATGTATGTAAGCGCAGAAGCTATCGAAATTAATATTGAAAATACTCGTTCGTAAATGCTACACAGTTGCTAATAATCAGAAGTTATTCGATAAATTAGTTAAGACAGAATTTTTAACGTCGTTATGACTACTAAAGAATTTTTTTAACTGTTAATTCAATTCAGAATTTAAATCGAGTAAAATTTTAACTTGATAGTTGATTTAATCTGTTATTTTTACAACTGTTATCTTTATTTATTATTATAATTTATATACATATATTTATTTATTTATTGTATAAAATTTTATCTATATGTAGCCAAAGAACCTGATACTCATTTAACTAAATTTCAATCGTCTCTATTAATTGCTCTTCGTTATATGCTGCGTACCTTTTTCATCAAGATTTGTTTTTTTTTTTTTAATGCCGGTTGAACATAGTTTAAATAATGTTATAGTTTTTCCAGTTTTGATAATGCGTTTAATATTCCTCGAGCACTGATTATACACCTTTCAGTTGTACCAAATAAATGCGCAGAGCTCAGTTTCCAAAATTGTTAAGTTCCGGGATTTGTTCGAAGGTTCCAGGTTTGATACCATCTGTACAAGATCAAGATCAACATCTCAAATTTCTTCAAAATCTTATTTCATGGTCATTTTACCTTGGAACCTAAAACTGTTGTATACGAGGGGCGGCTGATAAGTTCGCGGCCTGAGATACTCAACAACAAGTCATCTTCTCATTAGTGATAGCGCTAACTGTGGCACTCTTTAGTAATATAAATATTACCTCGTTTCAGTAATAATGTCATTTTGTTATTATTTGTGGTAGGATAAACATGACCATGTCAGCCGAAATCGGAAATTCTCGCAATTTAGAGCACCGCGCAGTGATAAAGTACCTCGAGAAAAAAGAAAAATTGCTTAAAGGAATTCTCGAAGACATGTCATCGACTTTTCAGGATTCTAGGCTTTCGTATTCTATGCGTACCGAAAATGCTCACACCGTTCGACAAGCAACGATGACTCGAGTGCTGCAAATATTTTTTGGAGTTAATCGGGAACAATCTCGTCAATATGATCATTACTCCAAACAAGAGTCTATGCAGTGGACTGAAAAAGGGGAGAGCCCACCGAAGAAATTCAAGGTGACTTCGAATCATATAGCGACTGTTTTTTGGGACAGCGAAGGTGTTTGGCTGATTGATTACCTGCCAAAGTGGACTACGATGAATGGTCATATTCAATATTACCCAAATTTACTGACTCAGAAACGAGTTACATATAATGCAAACTCAACACCACCTAACTGTAACATCGAACGAAGTTGCACTATCAGCAATACCTCACGGTGAGTTGAACAGAGTTCATTCTCCAACATCGAACGAAATGCACTATCAACAGGAAATATGAATAATTATTAAATATTCTTTTTTTTTTTGTATAATATGCACGCGCCGAAGGGGATATGAATACCCTTAAACTGTTACAGGGTACGGGCGTTGAGAAAAAGGGGGAAGAGGAGCAGAGGAGGAGCCTGGGCACGGACTTTAAACGCTTGAAGGTTGTAGTGATGGGGACATACAGAGCCCGGAAAATCATTCCACATTCGAGTCGTTCGGCTTATAAGCGAATTTTTATATTTGACAGTACGACCGAAGTTGGGCTTAAAGGTGAACTGATGTGCATCGAGACACGAGACATTTCTCCGATGTTCAATTGAATATGTGGAATTCATAATGTCTCTATCACCTATAAGTTTTAACGCGCCTTTCTGTACCCTATTATTAGTAGAAGACATAATCTATGTACTAAAATCATTAGTAGAAGACATAACGCAGTATGCCGCTTTTAGTGAGAATGGTGTGGTAGTGCAAAAGGTAAAAGAAAGTGCTATAGCAGCTGCAATAATGAGAACAAATAATCTGACCGAAGTCAGAGAATTAGTGAATAAATTTATTGGACAGGATCAGATCAATTTATGCTTTAATCATTTTAGTAACAGGTGTAATAAAAACTTAAGTAACCAGACAGATCATAGTAGACACAACAACATGCCACAAAGACTTGGTTATAATAAAATCGGCAGACCAATGGAAATAATACCTTCCAGCCTAATCAATCAAAACCAAATGAATATTTTAGGCCAAATTTTAACAGAAATTAACTGGCATCCAAGACCGAACGATTAGTTTACTCAGCGGACTAACACATCACAGCCGTTTAGGCGAAAATACAATGGAAATGATAGTCGACAAATTAGAGAGCGACCTCAATCAATGGAAGTATATAGATAACTTAATTAGATCTGAAACAAACTCTATCAAGGATACACTTTTTATAAATTAGCCTTGGAAAATAACAAAATTTGTATAACAGTAACTATAGATGAAGAAAAGTAATTGGCTCTAGTAGATACGGGATCAATAATTAGTGTCTGAAATCAAAACAAATTATCAAAGGGAAGTCATCCAATAAAATTGAAGCAACATAATGCCCCATAGAATTTAAATATCCTGCAAATGCAAAAATGAAGTGGATTAGTATGAAATTAGAAAAATCTTATAATCTATTAATAGGAATGGATTGGATCAGTAAAAATATGAGGGATATTAATGTAGAAAAGGAAGAAATTAACATGAGTAATGGAGTGAGCTTCCATTCTTAACCAAAACTATGCAAGAACAGGTTAATATACATGAAGTAATTAATAATGAATTAAATCATTTACAAGAGAAAGAGTGGCATGTAATAGAAAAACTTATTCGAAAATTTAATAAACATCTATATAAAGAAAGTGATATACTAACTAAGAGAAATACGGTTATTCACGAAATAAGGACAACGACAGAAGAACAAAGAAATCCAGAACTATATCGGTACCCACCCGAGCACGAAGCTGAGGTAAGAAGGCAAATGGAAGAAATGGAACGATACTACAAACAGTAGTGCCGAAGAAAGAATGATAATTCGGGAATAAAAATGTTTAGATTTGTAGTAGACTACGGACGCTTAAACCAGGTGACAGTCTATGATAAGTACCCTAATTGCCTAATATTAACAGTATCCTTGACAAACTCGGCAAGACACAGTATTTCAGTACTGTATATTTAACCAAAGGTTATCATCAAATACTGGTATCCGGGAAAGATATTGAAACAAGCGGTCTTTGTTTCTCCGGTAGGGTTATATGAATATGTCTGTATGCTGTTCGGGTTAAAAAAAAGCCCCTGCAGCATTTCAAGGTTTGATGAATGAGATTCTTAACGAATATGTTGATCAAATATGTGTAGTATATCTTGGTGATATTCATCTTTTTCACGACCCTTCAAAAACATAATTTAAAAATTCAAGTTGACGAATGTAGATTTCTAAAAAAGAATACTGAATTTTTGGGCACATTTTAACAGTAGACGGTTGTTATATACATAGCTACCATACTTGCAGAACACACTATACCTTTGTGTACATACACTATAATAACAAATATGTTCTCTGTGAAGTACTCTCTATTTATGTATTCTCTTTTTAATTTATGCATGAATAAATCAGTCTCGATCTCAATCTTAAACGTGTAAGATGGTGTCGGATTGGACAGTGACATAGAAAATAAAACCGATATAAAAGGCGATTTTAAAATCGGTATTAATAAGAGGCGAAATATTGATTTAAACATGGATAGTGTCAAAGTGCCGAAATAATTTAATTTTCAAGTTCCTAATTTATCTGAAGAGTGGTCATTTTAGGAACAAAAAATCCAAATTAGAAGGAACTGATCCCAGAAAAGTTGCTATATTGCTCAGTAGCATTGGAGACGATGGCATCAAACTGTATAATACTTTTAAATTGAGTAATAAAACACAGTTTAACGAAGTGCTAGACAAATTCAAAAATCATTTTGCGCCAAAAAAAAATTTGATATACAACCGTTACAAATTTCTGAGTAATAGACAAAAACCGCACCAAAACTTTGACAGTTTCTTGACGGAGTTAAAAGTAGTAGTAGCGCCATGTGAGTACTCCGATGAATAAGAAATGTTAAGAGACGTGTTTATCATTGGTATCGTCGATGAGGTTTTTAAAGAGAAGTTATAACTGAAGAGAGCCTTACGCTCACGAAATTAGAAGGACTGGTAAAAGCGTATGAAGCCTGCAAACGACAGATAACTGACATGACTCGTGATACACATCAGACCAGCGATGTGTTAATCCTCCAACACAAAAAACGCAACCCGGGAGAGCAACGGAGAGCAGATAGTAAGTTCAACAGTAGTAAGAGTTCATCATCGCAACAACGGCTCAGTCAACACAACAACAACAGCAATAAATCAACATCGTCGTCAACACGAATGTGCTCCAAGTGCGGATACCTACATCAATTTTTTTTTTTTATAATTTGCACGTGTGGAAGGGGTTATGAATACCCTTATACTAATTTTAGGACACCGGCGTTTTTGTGGAAAGGAGAAGAGACAGAGAGCAAGACAGATTGGTGTAGTTGGTTTGAAACTCAGTTGGTATTAAGTTTCAGTGAACTCCAAGGGTGGCTGTCCAGATAACTGGGGAGCTTGTTTGTTTTTGCTTTTGTCGTTGTTCATGATTCACAGTTTTCTTTTTCCGTCCTCCTAATGTCATCATCACGATCAAGTTGCATTTTACCCATATGACCGCCCTACTGCCAGTGTTATGCCTTCGCAGTAGATTTGACATAAGCTTTCGCAATTGGTCGACTTTTTTATTTATTTCCTGCGAAATAAATAGATGATTATTGACATCAGGATTCGAACCGTGAACCTGTAGCGTGACAAGCGATTACCACTACACCACGGCCACCTTCAATCAATAATTAGTTTGTCCAGCAATAGGTAAGGCGTGCAACAAATGCGGTAAGCTGAATCATTTTGCCAACATGTGTCTATCGAAGAAAAATGTGAAAACTTTGCAAGCAGAAACGTCAATTAACAAGAGCAGTGACAGTTCATCCAACGGAGATGTCGATGAGTATTTTTTAGATGCAATAATAATAAATAAAGTTGGTTTCCGTAATTATTCAAAATGCATTTGGATAGAAAAGTCAAATAAAATAGTGCAGTGTCAGCTAGATACTGGTGCACAGGTTAATTTAATTTCTTATAATACTTTAAAAAATTTGGGGATATGTGATCAAAAAATAAAATTTTGTAAAGTAAGGTTAAGCTCTTTTGGTGGAGGAAATATTCCAGTTATTGGAAAATGTAATCTAGATCTTACATGCATGAAGTCGAATGTAAAGTATAATTTGGAATTCTTGGTTACTAATTTAAACGCAAAGCCAATTATTGGCTTAAATGATTGTATTTGCCTTGGTTTTATTAACTCTTCACTTAATAATTGTGCCATTAATAAAGAAGTTTTGTATGTTGACAAGGTTTCAACAAGTTATTCAGTTATTCAGTGTTTCGAGTGCTAGATGCTAACAAAGGATTTTGGATTATTCCGTTGGATGAAGAAAGTAGTCGGTTGTGTACTTTTCATACACCATTCGATAGATACTCTTTCAAAAGGCTGCACCAGAAATATTCCATCGTATCATGGTTGATATTTTTGGTGATCTTGATGTGTCAATTTATCTAGATGATATTTTAATTTGCGGTAAGACAAAAGAGGAACATGATAAACGTCTTTATGCCGTGTTAGATAGGGCACAAGCATCGGGAGTAAAATTTAATAAGAAAAAAAGTCAATTAGGTGTGTGCTATTTGGTTGGTGATCAGCTAACGACTGTCATCACGTGACGTCTCTTTATTATTTCATTTCATTCGAGTTACAGAGTTGCCATACGTATACAACACCTTTCCCATAAGTACTCTTAAAATTATTGTTACATATTCCAATATTGTTAAATTCAAAATAAAATATATACAAATACATATATATGTACCTACGTCTTCTGTTTAAGTATCCACACAAACTTATAATCTACTGGGTGAAAGTTTTGTAATAGTTTTTTAAAGAAATTGACTAAATGAAAGTAATATACAACTACTTAACTTTGTTGTGAGTATCAGTACTATATACAGATTAATGTGAATCTATCAATATATGTATGTATATATCTACAGCTAATCGGTGTTAAATTTATTGTCGCTTTCGGAGCCATTTCGAATTTCTTCGTACAACCGTTTCATCTTCGGTTTGAATCCAATAAGATCTTGGTCCATCGTGTGTGTCAACGATTGTTGCTTGCATCCACCCTTTCTTATTGTGCTGGTACCACACCTTCTCCCCCTGACGAAAGGGTTCTTTGTACTTTGCGCTGCGATCGTAGTATTGTTTGGCATATTTGTTTTTTACTTTTATGTTGTTCTTTATGTTTGGTATAACTTCTGGTTGAAACAGATTCGACTTTGCTGGTAGTAGTGTACTTGTTTTTCTGCTCATAAGTAATTCTACAGGTGAAGCATCGACCTCCTTCAACGGCGTGTTACGGTATTCTAATAGTGCGAGCCAGATCTCTTCGTTGTTTTCATGCGACTTTTTAAGCAAATTCTTCGCTATCCCGACTGCTCTTTCAGAAAATCCATTAGCCTGTGAATATCCTGGGCTTGTTGTAGTTAGTTTTGTTCCAATTTGCTCACAGAATTTTCTAAATTCGAAAGAATTGAATGGCATATTGTCCGAGATAATTTCAATAGGTATTCCATGGTTTGAAAAGCATGTCTTTAGCTTGCCTATGCATTCGCTAGCTGTTTTTGACCTCACTGGAATTATATCTAGATAGCGAGAATACAAATCTGAAACTATAAGATACGTCTTTGAGAAATACTCACAAATGTCCACACCCAGTTTGCTAAATGGTAGTTTTGGTACTTCGTGGGATATCATGGGTTCTTTTATGTTAGAGGACCGATTTTGTTGACATACAGTGCACTTTGCTATTCTTTTTTCTATTGCTTCATCAATTTTGGGCCCGTAAACTAAACTCCGCGCTCTTTTCTTCGTTTTCTCAATTCCCAGGTGTGATGAGTGTAATTGTGACAATATAGATTCGCGCAAATTAACTGGAACAATGACTCGATCGTTTAAGAAAATAATATTGTTTTCTAATGACAAATCATTACATAGCTTCCAATAAATTTTCACCTCTTCGCTTAACGTTCGCTTGTCATCTGGCCACCCTTCTAGCAGGACTGTTTTTAACTCCAATAAACTTTTATCATTCTCCAGCTCTTTCCTGAAACTTTTCAACCATTCATCTGTGATATTAAGTGAATGTACGAACTCGTTTAAGTCTTCTATTTCTTGCGCTTGATCATCCTTATCATAATAACGTGACAGCAAATCAGCAATATATAGGTATTTACCAGGAACATGTACCAAGTTTATTTGATATTTAATAAGGCTTAATTTCATACGCTGTAGTCTTGCTGATGGAATTTTGCAAAAATCTTTTTTCATAATTTCGACCAGTGGTAATTGTTACCAGATGACCATATATATAGTAGTGAAATTTACGACATGCAAAAACTACAGCTAAAAACTCTTTTTCTATTTGTGCATAATTTATTTCGGCATCAGTAAGACTTCTAGACGCAAATGCGATGGGCTTACCCATTTGTGAAATACAACAACCTAATCCATATTTAGATGCATCTGTTTCAATGGTTATTTCCTTCCTCTCATCAAATGTTTGCAGAGTTGGAGTGTTCGCTATCATTTCTTTGATCGATTTTAAACAATTATCATGCACTACGTGCCATTCATAAACTACATCATGTTTAAGCAGTTCTCTGAGTGGCTGTGAGATCGACGCTAAATTAGGTATGTACTCTCGAATATAGTTTATCATGCCGAACAACTTCTGTAAATCCTTTTTATCCTTCGGTTTACTAATTTTCAAAATCGCTTTTACTCGATCCGCGTCACATCTAATACCATCATGCGATATAATTTTACCAAGATATTTTACTTCTTTCACTCTAAATTGTATCTTTTCTATGTTAAATTTTATGTTCAATTCTCTTGCCCTGTCAACAACACGTTGTAAAATGGTATCATGTTCTTCAATTGTATCCGCCGCTATCAAAATATCATCTATAAATACCATTACATTCGGTATGTCTTCAAAATTCCGTTCATTGTATTTTTGGAAGACTTCAGGGTCGACTTTTATACCATAAGGTAAACGCTTAAAACGATAGCACCCAAGAGGAGTATTAAATGTACATAACTCACTTGCTTTAGTACTTAAACCGATTTGCCAAAAACCCTCCTTTAAATCGAGCACCGTAAAATACTTTTTGTTTGCTATACGGACGGATATTGATTCAAACGAAGGGATAGTGTGGTTTTCACATAAAATGTCTGCGTTTACATCCTGCGGATCAATGCACAAGCGAAGTTGTCCTGATTTCTTCTCAACAATTACCAAATTCGATGCACGTTCCACCGGCCCACCTACTCGTTCAATTATATTACGATGGACCATACTCTGCAGTTCTTCCTTTACGCGAGTTGTAAGAGATAAAGTTATTCTTCTTGCCGGGTTCACCACTGGAAAAGAATCATTTTTTACTTTAATGTTAAGATTTTTCAAAAAACAGCCCAAACCTTCAAATATGTCTCTATTTTTCTGCACAAATATTTCTTTCGTCATAATATTTTCAATTGAATTGATTCTTTTAATCAAGTTCAATTGTTTGCATGCCTCCAGACCCAGTAAGGGTTCATATCTGGTATCGATAACTGTAAACTTCAATGGCATTACTTTGTTTCGGCACATAACAACGCATTCCGCAATTTCCTTGTAATTCAAATCATTTCCCCCATAGCTTTGCGGTGGTACACCACCTTCTTTTAACTCGACGGCTTTCATGTACTTCAGATACCTATATGGCAAAACACTTACGTCAGCGCCCGTATCCAACTTAAAATTTATCCTGCAATTATTGACACAGATTTTCTCATACCACCTCTTTCGCTCAACACCCGGTTCAGCTATATTGTGCAAGACAATATCATCCTGTACTACAGAATCAGATTCTCTTATTTCACGAACCTTGGATGCAAAGCAAGCAACACTACAATGATTTAAACGCCCACAATTATTGCATCGTTTACCAAACGCCGGACACTTGCGATTGTCATGCATACCTTTGCAAGATTTACAGTTGCGAATCTGTTCAGGCATTCCACTATCTACATTTTTACCGCTTACCTTGTTGTTGTAGAAAAATCTGTTCTAAATAGAGCTGTCGGTTTGTGCGTGCCCATAGCCACTGTTACTGCGCTTTCCCGTTCTTGAATTGACTGTATCCACCGTTGTATGTTTGTTTTGTTGTTGCATGTCATTCGCATGTTTTTCTACCAGTTCGGTAGAAATTTCTATTGTTTTGACTAAATCTAGTTTTTCTGTTTCGAGTAACTTTTTCCGAAGTTTGTTACTATTAGTGCCGATTACAATGTTATCGCGTACCATTCGGTCAGGATCGGCGTATCCGCAACCTTTTACTAATTTTCGCAAATCCAATAAATGTGCCTCAAATGACTCTCCCTCTTCTTGTTTTCTAGTATTAAATCTGAATGCTTCGTACACTTCGTTCTTCCTCGGTGAACAGTAATTCTCAACCGCTTTTACAACTGTCTCATATTTTTTCTTTTCCTCTTCGTTCAAACCCAACGTGTTAAATATTTCTATTGTTTCTGGACCACAAGCATTTAAAAATGTACCAACCTTCTGAGACTCCTTTCGGTCCTCCAACTCAATTGCAATAGAAAATACATCATAATTTTGCTTAAAAACTCTCCAATTTTCAGCAAGGTTTCCTTCTAATTTTAAGGGCGCTGGTCTTCGCACATCAAAATTACCACCATTCATCGCCATTTCGGTCACTTCACTTACCATTTATTCCTATTTCGACTGCGCCATGTGCTATTTAGTTGGTGATCAGCTAACGACTGTCATCACACGACGTCTCTTTATTATTAAATTTCATTCGAGTTACAGAGTTGCCATACATATACAACAAGGTTAAGTTTAATTGAAGTTAAATATTTTGGACACTTATTTAACAAAAGTGGAATCAGTCCGGATTACAGTAAGTTAAAACCGATTGTCGAGATGCCAGCTCCTAAAAACAAAAAAGATGTGCAAAGATTTTTAGGTATGCTCACATATCTAAATCCATTTATAGCAAATTTGTCGGAAAAATCTTAGGTGCTAAGAGATTTATTAAAAACGAATGTGATGTGGAACTGGACTGAGAACCATACGAAATGTTTTAATAATTTGAAGGTGGTTATAACATCGTCTCCAGTTTTATCCTATTTTGACTCAGAGGTGCCAATTTTTTTGTCGGTAGATGCGTCTCAGTTTGCTGTTGGCGCATTGCTGCAACAAAATCAAAAGCCAATTGCATTTGCATCAAAAGCCAATTGCATTTGCATCAAAAACATTTACAGAATGTCAAACAAGGTACGCACAGATAGAGAAGGAGCTATATGCTATTGTTTTCGGTTGTCAGAAGTTCCACCAATATATTTATGGACAGACAATTTCCGTAGAGACCGATCATATACCCTTAATAAGTCTTTTTAAAAAATCTCTTGCAAATGTTCCACCTCCCCTCCAAAGAATGATGCTTGCTATTCAAATTTATGATTTACATGTTAGTTACAAACCAGGTAGATTCATGTGGATAGCGGACACACTTTCAAGAGCCACACTGCCTGATACTGAAATTTTGAAAAGTGAAAAAGAAATGTATGTCCATGTCGGGAGCATTTCCACGATACTCTCCATTTCGGAAGAACGACTTAAGGAAATTCAGGACAGCACCATAAATGATAAGACGTTTCAACTACTTAAAAAGTATGTTAATGACGGTTGGCCTGAATATAAGCGTCTTATTGATAGATCCTTATTACCATTTTGGTCTATCCGACATGAAATATATTTTCAAGAATGTTTGTGCTTTAAGGGCAACAACGTCATTGTGTCCCAAGGGTTAAGACACAAAATTTTATCTCTTGTGCATTAGGGGCACGTAGGAATGTAAAGCATGAAACGACGAGTCAGATCCTGCATAAGTTGGTCTGGAATCAGTTATGATATAACAAAATTGATTTGTGTGAAATTTGTCAAAAATTTCGAAATAACAATTCGAAAGAACCACTTAACCCACATGGTATTCCAAAATTGCCTTGGGATACCATTGGCATGGATATTTTCCAAATTGATAATGAGTATTTCCTGTTAATTGTTGATTATTACTCCAAATATATCGATTTTTGCAAATTGAAATCATGTACTAGTGCGGGAATTATTAAAAAACTAAAGCACATATTTTCCAAGTTTATAATTCCAAAGATAATTATATCTGATAATGGGACCTTCATTCGTTTCATCTGAAATGCATTCTTTTTTCAAACATTGGGATATTAGTCATAAGACAAGCAGCCCACACTTTCCACAGGCAAATGGCTTGGCAAAGAGGTCAATACAAACTGTAAAAAAATTATTAAAAAGTCTAGACAATCGAACACTGATCCATATATTGCTTTACTTAACTTACGTTATACACCTAATTCATTTGGCTTCACACCAGCGCAGTCACTTATGGGTAGAACTTTAAGGTCTAAAATATCCCATCATATGGAGCAATTGAAACCAGCGTTTGTTGATAGTGACAGATATAGAACAATGATAGAGATTAATCAAAAACACGTAAAAAAAAATTACGACAGAACAGCAAAACTTCTATCTGCTTTTAGAGTAGGGGACAAAGTTCTCCTCAAAATAAATCCAAATACGGATACATGGTCCAATGGCACAGTTGTTAAAGTGTGTAAAGAACCAAGGTCATATATAGTTAGTCACACAAATGGACATTTATTTAGAAGAAATAGACGTCAGTTAATATATAGAAAAAATTATGTTTTGTCACAAATGCCAGATGAGGATATATTCCTCAGGAATAATAATAAATAAATAAAAACGACAATGTAAAAGACTTCATGAAATTAAGATCTGGAAAATTAAAACTATCAGGCTATTGATGTGTGTAATAATTCTTATTAACTTTATAATATCAAGCTATTGAAGTATGAATTAATTTTTGTTAACTTTATAAAATGTGGCATGTTATATACATAGTTACCATACTTGCAGAACACACTATATCTTTGTGTACATACACTATAATAACAAATATGTTCTCTGTGAATTACTCTCTTTTTATGTATTCTCTTTTTAATTTATGCATGAATAAATCAGTCTCGAACTCAATCTTAAACGTGTAACAACGGTATTAAGCCGAATCCAGACAAAATCAAAACGATTCAGGATTTAGACATCCCAAGAACAGAAAGGCAATTAAAAGGATTCTTATGAGTAGCTTATCCTATGATAAAATATCTGAAAAAAGATAACAGAATTAACATAAATGATCCTCAATATATAACAGCATTTGAAAACCTACAAAATTTCATTACGTTTCATCCTATCTTCAAATACCCGGTTTATGTTTGTTATAATGACATATAATAGTACCCACGCCATTGGAACAGTGCTGTAGCAGCATGGTTATCCTGTTTGTTTTGTCTCTGCAGCACTACAGACAAAGAATTTTTATCAATTATATATGCAGTAAATTATTTTAGACCGTATTTGTATGGAAATAAATTTAAAATTGTAACGGCCCATGTACCAATCAAATACCTTAATAGGAGATATACAGGAAAACAGTTTTTGCAGCGACACCAAAGGTGGTTGTTAACACTTGAGGACTCAAATTATAAAATAGAATATTTGCAGGGTAAGGAAAATAAGGTAGCTGATTATTAATTAGATTAAAAAATACAGACAAAATTAACACAAATAATGAAGAAGAATCGAATCTAGAAACATTTGATACAAACCATTCAGTGGATATGCAAATTCTAGATCACATCAAAATAAAAGATGACATCGAAAATAAACAGAAATCGCAAATCATATTAACTCATTGTCCCAGAGAAGCTCAGATATTACATAAAGGACAAATCAAAGAAATAAACCAATTGGAAGACGAAAATTTAACAAAAGATCTACTAAGGCGATATATCTACTTACTAACTTAGATGGCCCTACAGTCCGGGGTGGAACTGGGCCTCAACCAACAAACCCCTCCAGCCAGCCCGGTTATGAGCCAGCTGCCTCCAGTTGCTCACGCCAAGTTGGTTGAGGTCCCCCTCCACTTCTTTGCGCCACCTACCACGAGGTCGTGCTCTACTGCGCCGTCCGTCCGGGGTGGATTCAAGGACTTTCTTGGCTGGAACGTTGGACTCCATCCGCTCTACATGACCCAGCCCTCTTAGTCGTTTTATGTGAACTCTTCTGGCTAAGTCGATGTCATTATAAAGGCTGAATAATTCGGTATTGTATCTCCACTCCACTCGACGGGACCAAAGATCACTCGAAGAACTTTTCTCTCGAAGTAACCAAGGGCATCTTCATCTGATTTTGATAAAGCCCATGCCTCTGCGCCATACAGCAGGACTGGGATGATTAGTGTCTTATAAAGAGTTACCTTGGTAGTTCGGGATAGGGCTTTGCTACTCAATTGCCTTCTTAGCCTGTAGAAACACCGATTGGCAAGAGTAATTCTTCATTTGATCTCTCCACTGGTGTCATTTGTCATTTGTTCACCATAGAGCCTAGGTAGACAAAGTCTTTTACTACCTCAAAATTATATCTGTCTATCGTGGCGTTCTGTCCAAGACGCCGATGTCAATGTCATCGGCGTAGGCGAGTAGTTGTACAGACTTGTAATTCGGTGTTGATTTGTGAATTTCGTACAATTCTTTCAAGTACTATGTTAAAGAGGTCGCATGATAGCGCGTCACCTTCTCTAAGACCTTTCCTGACATCGAATGGATCGGTGGTGTTGTTTCCGACTTTGATGGAGCAGTGAGTGTTCTCCATTGTCATTCTGCACAAACGGACGAGCTTGGCAGGGATGCCAAGACTAGACATGGCTCTGTATAACTCGTCTCTATACACGCTATCATAGGCAACTTTAAAATCGATGAAAAGGTGCTGCGTATCGATGTTATATTCGTGGGTTTTTTCCAAGATCTGCCGTAGTGTGAATATTTGGTCAATGGTGGAATTACCGGACCTGAAACCGCACTGATAAGGACCTATCAGGTTGCTGAGGATTGGTTTTAGGCGTTCACATAATACGGCAGACAGGATCTTATATGCGATGTTGAGAAGGCTTATACCTCTGTAGTTGGCGCAGTAGAGAGGGTCTCCTTTCTTCAGGATCGGGGAAACAACGCTGAGGTTCCATTCATCGGGCATACTTTCGTCCGACCAGATTTTACAGATGAGCTGGTGCATGCTCCTTACCAACTCATCTCCTCCTGCCTTGAAAAGTCCGGTGGCAAGGCCGTCGGCTCCAGCAGCTATGTTGGATTTAAGTTTAGATATCGCTATCCCCACTATCATCGTCACTATTGAATGGATCGTTCTGCCTGACAGCGGTATGATGGTCATCGCCGCCGTTTAACAGTCTGCAGAAATGTTCCTTCCATATCCTCAGCACCGACTGCTGAGGAGACCGGGAGAAACTCAGCACATCAGAGGCGGCATCTCTGATGGCTTGTTGGCAATACTGCCATTGGTCTTCCGCATTTGCTACTGGTGGCATGGGACTTAGATTAAGGTTAAAGGAGACCCTATCGGCAAAGGCTCTGGCGGTCTATTGCGATTGTAGCCGTCCGACGCCAAACTTCATCACAGTATTTCGTTGATTTCGCTCTGTTGTGGATAACCGCATCCGTACCTTGGCTACTACTAGGTAGTGATCGGAGTCCACACTGGCTCCCCGGAAAGACCGAACACCCGGAATACTGGAAGAGTTTCTGGCGTCAATCGCGATGTGATCGATTTGGTTAACGGTTTTTTGATCAAAAGATAGCCATGTCCCCTTATGGATATCAAGACGTGGGAACTGCGTACTAGCTACGACAACATTTCGTCCTGCCGCAAAGTCGACTAGCCTAAATGCGTTGTCGGATGTGATGTCGTGTAGGCTGTGCTTTCCGACCACGCTACTAAAGACGTCCTCCCTTCCTAGCTTTGCGTTAAAATCACCCAGGACAATTTCAACGTCGTGGTTAGGGCATTATTCATATGTGTTTTTCAAGAGCTTGGTAGAAGTCATCCTTCGTCGCGTCGTCCATTTTTTCATGAGGGGCGTGAGCGCATATTAGGCTAATGTTGATGAATTCAACCTTGACACGGATGGTCATGAGGCGCTCGTTTACATGCCGGAAACTCAAGACTTCTTGCCTAAGTCTGCCTCTAATGACAAATCCACACCCGAATAGAAGCTGTCCTTGTTGCCTGTAGCAATCACCGTAGTATATGTCGCAGTCTTTCATCCTCCTTTTACACTGGTGCCAGTAGTCCACTACGGGAGTATGAGCGCTGCCGTTGACCCATTGAGGGCTCCTCCGCCACCACCTCTGTTCCATGGTCCTGACTAGCCTTGGAAATTCCTTACCGACCTGTGATCCGAATATGTCGAAGCAGTTCAAGTAAGGTATGCGCTGGCCAGTAGACGGCACCGTTGATTCCATCTAGAAAATTCATCCGCCACACGTCCTCCTTCTGAGGAACTCTTGCTAGACTTCTGAGACGCATATTTCAGTCGATCAGGTCAACAAGAGATGCCTCGTCCAGTTAAACATATGTGTGCTGAAGTTCACCCAGATGTGCTTGTGCAGGTCCGAGTGTTCAGCTACACATATATCATCAGACTCAGCATGCGCTCATCGTTAGTTCACTATTAGGTAATTATCCAGCGGGCACCACGAGGAGGTGACGATGCGATTTACCCACCGCCGATATATCTATGTACAAATAAAAAAAGGACTAACGGGAATCTATTCTGAAGTGTCTGACACAGATTATCACAAAATGCAGTTAATCTTAATATCTACGTTTTCATAAGATTCAAAAATCAAGCTTTTACGAAGTTCAAAAAGAGCAAGTGAGATATCAACGGAGGTGAAATTGCATAAGCAATTGTCCTTGGTTCATACATAGGAGTCGATGGATAGGCGAATAAGTGAGTGCTATTATAGTTTGAAAGAAAAAATATGTTTCCCGAAACTCAGAGACCATATGCAGCTTATAATAAACAATTGCGACAAATACCGACAAATTAAGTACGATCCGAAATTTCAAATTACACAAACCCCAACAGAAAAGAACAAAATTATTCAATTAGACATATTTCACTTTAAAAAATAAGCTTTTGTCACAACAACAGCTAAGTTAATAAAATTCGCAGCAGTATATTGCATAACAGATATAAATTGGAGAGTAAAGAAGGCACTTATCGTAGGATATTTTGCAAAACTCGGAAAACCAAAGACAATAATAATGAATAATGAATTCAGAGCAGAAGAGGTATTAAATTATTTGCAGAATGGAAATGTCGAGGTGCATTTAATAAAACCACATAAGCATACGGGCAATGCCGATATAGAGAGATTACTCCACTTTGTTGGAAAAAATAACAGGAATCGAGGATAATAAGCTCTCAAATGAAATAAAGATACAGATGGTTATATTACGATCAAAAAGAAAGATAAGCAGTTCTGGGTTGCAAGAAAGAATCAATAACGCTAAACATTATACGTATAATAAGCAAAAAAAATTGACGAGAACAATACAACAAAAACAGATCTATTGGACGTATACGAAACTACAAAAGACGAACCATATTATAGACTAACTTCTTTGAGAAATGTACATATGTCATAGTCAAAAAAGAGGACTGATAAATTTAGTAGGTACTCTGGATAAGTGCTTGTTCGGAACAATGGACGAAGGCAAGAGATATTAGAGAAATTAGATGTTAATGAAAAAAATAACGCTATTACAATTTAATGACTCATTCAATATACTAAGAGAAACCATATAAAAGCACAGAAATAAGATATTACATGTACTCCAATTAATTAAGCAAGAAAATGAAAAAAAACAAAACTACATTCAATGTATTTAGATCAAATATTAAAACTATTGTACAATATTTAGAAAACAAAGTAGGCTAATTTCAAGATAATATTGCCTCCGCCGAAAATAATGTTATTTATCCGAGTATTTTCTACGGCAGAATAAATTAAATTGTATGAAATTGACTTCTATAAGTTGAAATTAGTTAAAGTAGGAATATTAAAATATAAAAGTCAATCTTTAATTATTGCTGTTAAAATACCTAAGAATTATACAAAGAAGACTATCGAGAGGTAAATGAAGATAATGAATGTTCTTAGAATAGGAAATAAAACTCTTAGTTGTAAGGAAAACTTGATGTTAAAAGATTTAAAATTTAGTAAGAAATATATTTTAATAAAATGAATGTAAATGTAGATATAACAACAACTAAAATTGAATCTTTAGATGTTGAAACATTGTTAATTAAAAGTGTAGTACAAGAAAAATTAAAACAAAGCTACGATGTCAGAAGCATTACTTTAAATAAAAACTACTTAATTAATTTTCGCAATTCTGAAATATATTAAGAAATATTTTATAAACAAAAACAAGTAATCAATGACAGCTTCTTTTACCTTAATAGTATGTACAATCACACCAAAATAGAAATGATCACTTTTGACAAAATTGCAAATAAATAGTTTGAAAACATTAACGAAATTAAGGAACTAAAATGGCATAAAAATATTTCATATGGAATAAATGCAACATTATATGTATATTATTTTAGTTATAGTTATTTTAATATTTTGGTTAAGAAAAGGAAAAATGAATGTAGCGATTGTAAATAATGAAAATAGTATTATAATAGTATTCAAGAATTCAAGAGAATACCAAATCTAACCGAAGAGGAGTTACGTGTAATGCAAACTCAACAACACCTAACCATTAGTTCAACATAATTCATTGTATAACATCGAATAAAAGTGCACTGTCAGCAATACCTCACGATGAGTTGAACAGCGTTCATTCTCCAACATCGAACGAGATTGTACTATCAACAGGAAATATGAGTAAGGAGAACTCGTCGTTGAAAAATCGAGGTATTCGAATATTCTAATAGTTACAGCGACTCTTGGACGGCGAACTCAAAGAAAATATAGATTATCGAATGTCAAAAGAGTGTTTTTTTTGCGAAACATTTAACACACGTGATGTGGTTGTACGGAACCGACGTTGGAAACTCAGGAACGGAGTATTTTTTTGTTGTTGTTGGATAACGCGCCTCTACACAACGCGGGTTTCGAGACAGGCGTTAAAAGACAGAGGTTTTTCAGCGATAGACCATCCACCCTATACCCCAGAATTAGCCCCGAGCGACTTTTTCTTTTTTTCCAATTTGAAAAGGAGTTACGAGGCCAGAGATCTGCAGGTGAGAACGAGATCAAGGAGGTTATTTTGAAGGCAAAGAAAAAGAATATTTTTTTCTATTCACTGTATACCCGATGTGAGAAATGCATTTCACCCGTGAGAGGTATTGAGAACATTTTTTTTTAATCGGACCTCTTCTTTCACTGAATGCCTTAGGCCGCGAACTTATCAGCCGCCCCTCGTATGGAGAAAATTCTTGGTTCTCGAATGAAATTCGAAACTGTTTCAATCAACGAAATGGAAACGTTACACACTAGCTGAAGATCGTAGAGAATATTAGCCAGTCCGAAATAAGACCGTATGCCTTACATGTACAGCGAAAGTTTAGTGCTACCCTAGACATCCAAAGCTATCCTTAGGTCGTGGTAAACTATGGAAAACCTTCTGGGTATTAGTATCGGTAAGAAACAAAAGACTGATATTATAAATGTAAACTGCAATGAAATAAACAATCAGTTCATATCTCCCGTACCACAGTCCTATCTTCTTGAGAAGACGATTTTGCTTTAACTATATCTAATCCTTTTCTGGCGTAGATTCTGCAGATGTCGTTGAAGGTTTTCTATCTAATAAATCAAATGCTGTTGGTTTTGGCAGCATTCATCCTGCCTTTGTGAAAGCTGTTCTTTTTATTTATTTCATTTCGTCACAAAGTACAAGATTTTCATACACATAAGTATAATATATAAATTTTTTGGCTTTTTTTGTTTAAATAGAAAAAACAATATTATTAACAAATAAAATACATAAAGCAATAAAAGTATACAGAGCCAACAATAATGACTGAGCAACGCTTTCTTTACGAGTATGGAGGAGTTTGACTTGTTAAAATCAATTAAATTGACATGAGCATTATAGGCTATCATAAAACCGTTAATAGAGGAGGAACGAAAGTAGTTAGTACGCGAGTGGCCTATGCGAAAGAATTTATTGTTTCGTAGATTGAGAGAGGGAATGTTTATATTGAGAAGGCTTAGGATTTCCGGGGAGTCAATCTCACCAGTGAGTATCCTATGTACGAGTAGAAGAAGAACTATTGCAACCGTTTCTAATGATTCTAAATTAATCAATTTTAACCTAGATTAGTAGGATGGTAAATTATTTTGATCGACTCAAGGAAATCCTCTACTTGTGAACCTAAGAAATCTTTTTTGGATAGATTCAATTCTGGAGATATAAATATTGTAGTATGGATACCAAACAATAGATGCGTATTCTAAAATAGATCTAGCAAGAGATAGATATAATGTCCTAATCACATATGGGTCAGAAAACTCACAAACGTAACGCTTTAGCATTCCCCATGACCTATTAGCACAGATAATAAACTACCCAGATGTCTCATTCATATGGGAAGAAGTTATATACAATATGAAAACGAAATTCATTAAAAAAAATGCTTTTTAAAAAGCTTAAACTTCTTACAAAAGGGAAAAAAATCAGAACACAGAACATTTGTTTTTTCTGCTCACTTTTTAGTCTATCGTGTCACTCACACATACCGTTGTTTACCTTCACTGCAAAAAAGAAACAAAAAAATATATTCTGCGACTGCGGTCACGGAGTTCTGATGCCGACACGTTGGTGGGATGGATATGGAGTATGTGTATAGATGGTTGGGCTTATGTTGTATTCTTGTTATTTTGTTTGTGGGTGTGTACCTTATTTTCAGCTCTTGATTAAGTAAATAAAAACTCTGTAAACTTTGTGAACACAAATTTGGTCTGAAAATGAGTATGAAAATGATTTTTGCATACTGCATTTCATATTTATGCCCTTATAATAACTGATCACTGCTTTTAGTCTACTTAAGTGAAGGTGACTGATGTTCGAAATTATTATAAAAAAAACTAACCAACTTAACAAAATAATCATTAACTTAAATTAGGTTAGTATTAAATTGCAGTTAAATCACCTTAACTGAAGTAGTTTCCAGGGACACAAACGAGGACGTGGCAGGATATCGACCCCCACCCTGCCAACCTCGGCCGTAAGAGAACCGTATTTTTAATACTTCCTTTAGATCGAAATTCTGTTTGTCCTTTGACATTTCTTCAGCACAATTTTCACAGATTTTGTATATTTTTTTGTTGTTTTAAAGATGTAGTATCCGGCAAAGTATCTTGTAGCAAGGTCGTTGACCTGCAGTACCTTGACTGATATTGCGTCTTCATCTGGTGGATTAACTATATTGTTCGTATTCATGTTATTTTCAAAACATTCCTCATTCTTAAGAATGTCGTGATTTTGTGATAGGTCTTGGGTAAGTATTATAGAAATATCACTCTACAAAATAGCATTCCAATCTACCTGTAGATATTTCGAATCTTCTTCGCAGTTGGAACATTTCGATTTGAATAAAAATTTTATCGATATAACTTTGGCTAGCAGGGAGTTAAATTCAGAAACACTTGGATTACTTTTACGAGTATTAATATTCCGCGCTCTTATTTTACCAAATAAGTTCTCTAACGGATCTTGATTAAATTTATTTACATAATGTACATATAAATCATTATGATCCATGAATAATGTGTCTCTTATTCTTAAAACGCTTTCTATAGTTAAGGCCAAGCCTTTGAAACAAAATGATCTATTTCTTGCGTTTCTGGTTCGATGTTTAATATATTTTTTTTCATTTAATAGGTCGAAAAGTCGATCTATTTTTTTTATAAATTCAGCTGCCGATTTTGCAAACTGGGCTACATGACTTGGAAATTTGTTGAGTTTTATTAAAGCTTCAATGCCGCAGGCTACAGATCTGCTTAGAACTTGTGCAGCCAACTTCACTTTAATTTTCTGAAACTCAGTAGGATCAGTGTGTGCCGATGTAAGTTTTGGATATATTTTGGTAGTATTACTTTTTTCTGTGTTATAAAGGTATTCAATTACCTCCAATTAACAAGTCCATCAAAAGTGGTCAAATTATATTTCAGTAAGTTGTTCCGAAAACTCTTTATAAGATGAGGAATATCATACATTCCACATATGGATTTATTTTTGTAAGTGAAGTTAAAGTTTTTTCCATTTAGATTAAGTTTACTATATAAACTACGATTTGTGGGTCCTTGATCACAGCAATTAGCTCTAACGTTTAGTTTCAGCTCCGCGCATATATCAAGACAATTATATACATCAATCTCAAGTTGTTTCATAGGTATATTGCTTGGACAAACGACATGATATAAAACTTGCTTAAAATTTCCGCATACACTCCGAATCATAAAAACCCACACAGCTTTAGCGCTTGTATTAGATCTTTGATTCCTTCCGTAATCAACAAAACCTTCAATTTCATCTTTGAGTTTATTGTAGGTTAGATTCGTCTGAAGGCTCATCTCATCAAATATAATCACGACTTCTTTTTCTTTTGGTGATAGTGTCGAAGTTATTTCGAAAATGTCTTAGTATTTTGATCAATACCAAACAATAAATCAATTTTCTCTTGGATACTCTGCTTTTCACGCACTTGCAGCCTTTTTTTGTCCTCTTTTTCTTTATTTTCGATTTGCGATTTCCTTTTATTGTTATCCTTAAGCTATTGTTCAATTTCTTAAGCCTCTCAATTATTTTAATATAAATAGATTGTCTTTTTATATGAGTCTCTCAGTTGGCGGAAGTAAATGCAACATTATCATTGAATCTTTTTCTTGATAACCTTTTTGAAGACAAGTTTAGTTCTTGTACTGTAACATCATTCGAATCTAGTACTAATTTATTGCAGTTTCCATATGTAACCTGAGCTCTCGTTGGATCAAAACAAATGAACTCGTCATCAGATATAGCAACACTTCGTTTTAACAAGAGAGAAGGGTAAGCATTTTTTTAAAAAATATTTCTTTCCAATAAAGTTTTTGATTTATCTCGCGACGAGATCATTTCGCAATACTTTTCCCGCACTTTTACATTTCGCTTATGATTAAGCAGCAATTTGTTGTTTTGATGGAATTTATTTCGCTAACTGTTAATTCCCATTTTGGTACATTGTCGTTTATGTAATTGGAAAAATGACACTTGACATTTATTGGTTTTGCAAACGCCGGCTGTGGTCAAAGTGTAGTTTCGAAATGAAAAACTTGGTGTTAGATTACACGCCGCGTTGTGGTGCCCTGAGCACCTCCATGTGAGGTCGAAGGCCGTCCGGTGTATGAGTCGAAGAGATGTCCCATAGTGTGAAATCGTTATATCCCGCGAAGCGGGTCACCCAAGTACTGTTAAGATACAGGCGCCTGCCAGACAACAAAATTTTTGGAGATTTCGAAATAAGTAAAGCTTATCAAGAAAACGCTAACTTATCAAAAAGCGAAATTATAATTGCGAAATAGTGAATGCAGAATATCTTAAGGTCGAATAATTACAAGCCTAAATAAGAATTTGCCAAATAAAATCTGGGAAAAAACAAAATGCGAGTTGTTGAAATGCAAGACAGCAAATTCCGAAATGATTATGGCGAAATGATAAATTGCCAAAAAAAATTAGCGAGTAGACCCCTTAGTTAGTAATTAACCTGAAAATCTAAATGATTGATATTCAAGCAAAATTTCTCAAACCGTTATTGAAATATTAAAGTAACTTTATATAAGATAACCTAAAATATTTATAAATACATATGTATGTATATAAATCGATAAAATATACTATTTGTATTAATTAATATATGAATATAATATATATGTATGAAATGCCTCTAAAGGGCCAACACCTGGCCACCTGTTTTACTGCAGAAGTCGAGTTGAAAATCTGGAGAGCACAAATCACGGACTTTTATATTTTGTAACTTTTGTCTACTTTTCATCATAAAGTGCAACGAAATGATTAACTTTTCCCACCCTTCAGTTACACCTTTTCATATACAACGCATACGCGTTTGCAAAACTTCCATTCATGAAAATTTATTCTTTTGCTGCGGTGGTATGGAAATCAAACCGTGATGCATCTTCATGCCCCTTCCCGCATACCCCTTTACACTTCCTCACCTCGTTCGTTTGCATGTCACAACACACGATAAGAAAAATAACTTTTCCCACACGAGCGAACGGAGTGCGGAAAAAGAAAAAGCTTTATTTGTTGTACTTATTCTGAAAGCTCTTTGTCTGCCACGACAAAAATATGCTTCATTTTTTTCCCGACAAATATAACTTAAAGTCATCAGCAAACATTAGTATATTACATTCAGTTAAGAAATTAACAAAATTATTAACAAATAAGGTGAATAAAAGTGGACCAATTTGACTTCCTTGTGGGACTCCCGAGGTCACACAGATTTTATTTATATAGAAAGGATGAGAGCCAACGTAAAAAGAATTATGGAAAACCTAATCTTTCAAGTTTAAAAAGTAAAATTTTGTGGTCAACACGGTCGAAATCTTTACTGAAATCTATATTCCATCCACTTGGTTTCCTTTACTAATTCCAGAAATGACGAAATTCGTAAAGAGTAGAAGATTAGTAATAGTCGATCGTTTCTTTACAAAACCATTCTGATTATTTCAAATTAGAGATTTGCAGAAATAAATAAATTTTTAAATAACCAAAACATCAAACAATTTTGGAATAGCTGACTGTTTGCATATGCCTCCATAGTTCTCAATTTTGTTTCTCCTACCAGATTTGAATATAGGGACATTAAAGGAATATTTCCAGACAGACGGGAAGTTATTAGTTTTTAATGATGGGTTAAATATATGGCAAACAATTGTGTGCAATTGAGGGGCACATTACTAACGAAGCCGGAAGGTAGGCCATCGGGGCCAGGATTAAAGCTTGAGTCCATTCCAGTAAAACCGTCCAAGCAATGATTTTTCGAAATTTCAATATTATTACTAATTTGAGTAGGAAAAGAAATGTTCATCAATAATAGAGTCTTCTTTTGAATAGAAAGACTGAAAAAAAAACTCCATAATTATTACAAATGGAAGAGGAAGAATCAGCTGACTCTCCGTAAAAAGACAGAGAGGCTGGATAACCATCATTTTTGTTTTTAGAGTTGATGAATTGCCCAAATATATTCGGCATATATTTGATACCAGTATGGATATCGTTAATATAAACCAAGTACGCATGATAAAGGGAGGATTTCAATTCTGACTTTAGACTTCTATAAAGCATGTAGTCTTTATTTGGCAAACTACAACACAGCAAAGACCGTTAACTTCTAATGAGAGATAAGGCCCCCAGTCATAATTGTTTAGCTCAACAGAGATATCATTATAGTTAGTTAGCTTTTTTAGAAGCAAATCTAAAAAAATTATAACAGTAAAACTCATTTGCATTAAGGGTACAAAATAAGTATAAAAAAGGTTTCAACATATCTTCTGGAACAAGGGGTGTGTAGGTCCTGGAGACAAAACTTTCATCACAAATCTTGGAGAAGATGAGGTCCAAGGTGCGGTCTTGGCCATTTTTTGCACTATTAATCTGAAGTAAACCCAGAGACTGGAATGTATCAACAATTTCAGCAGCTGTTGTGGATAAAGTGTTGACAGGGTTCAGAAATGTACAGTCAGCATCTCCTGAAGCCGATTTAATTATTTTGGGTTGGTTGAAGTCGCCCAAGATGTATATTTATCAGATCCCGATAAGAGACCATCAACGTAGCGAATGGAGTCTAAGTACAGATCTACAGATAACTGGGATGAAATAGGAATATATACACAAACTATAATACAGCTGACGATGTTATTTAAATTTTGCTAAAGCAAATTTCGATGTCCGAATAACCACCGAGATAAACATCCGCCGTCTTAAAGTAATTTTTTTATAGCAATAAGAACACCAACCAGGCGCTTTAAAACTCTATTATCCGGTGATCTATCACGACGATTAACGGAGAATTTGGGTGCAAAAATGACGGTATTATTAAAGCTATCATCTAATCCAGTCTCAGTGAGGGTAATGATATCGGAAGAACAGCTGTACATGCTTATCAAAAATTGTGTGTATTTTGTCCTTAGCCCTCTTACGTTTTCTTACAAGAGGGCAACTTTCTTAAGTTTTTTGATGAAGAGGTTTTTGGGGTACGTCTATTTGCGAATTCTTTGACTATCATATCACGTGGCCAAAAATACGGATTCACAAGTATTTCCCCAGTTGATAAAGGACTTACTCCTTTATCAACCAATTTAAAAGATGCAGACATACGTCATGAAAGATTATCAGCTGTTAAGCATTGGCATCTAATGCTATCAGTTTCGGTGCCCTTATTTGCAATATAGTTAATAATATCAGATGGCTTAGTGCAATATTCCAGGCATGATAAAAACACTGCAAAGGGTGGAGGTACAACCCTAAGAGTATTATTGTCAGCTGGATCATTAATTGGGGGCAGGTTGGGACCATTCATTTTATTCATTTTTAATGCATTTTTATTATGCAATTCAATTAAACTTATAGCTAGATAAAAAACGCTTAAAACTAGCTTAACTAACTTAACTATTCTTATTCTAACTTACTGGCCCTATGCGGGCGCTCTAAGTTAAACCTAATACTTAAAACTATGTCTTTCGACGTAACAAACTTGAAAATTGTGTTTAATTATTTAATTTTTTTTAATTTTAATTGTTACTAAGAAAATTATTATAGAAGAAACTTAGTACATGAACTTTTTCTTTTTTTTATTCTTATATATATAACTTAACATCTACCTTAAAATAAATCTTAAAACTATCTTATTCTAAATTAGCCTATCTTATTCTAAATACCTTACGTGTTTTCTACGTAAATTTTTTTTTTTTTAATTTTGTTTTGTTTTTTTTGTGTTTTTTGTGTTTTTTTTTTTTTATTTTTTTCATCCAAGTGCTGTGGATATTTTTTATTTATTATTATTTATTTTTTTTTTTTTTCAATTATTACCTACACCTACCTAAACTTAAAAAAGTACCTAAAACTAAACTATGTAAGTCGGCCATGGGCAAGAACAGCCAACTTTTAACATCAAACAGGCTACCCTGGATTAGGAGGAAACGACGAAGGGGTTTCCTCTCTTTCGGCTAGCCACCAGAAATGACCGTACTGACGTTGTACGTCCTCAACATCGCGATCCGATACCGCCCTACTAAACCGGAGACGCTCCACACTGTCGTGTGCAACGTCTCTGTCGTAGTTGAGTCGCCTATCCACATCTGTCCGAGCAACGTGGAAGATTAGCGGCACCGCCAATCTGTCCTGGATCAGACCTTTCTTATCAAAATAGAGGAACGCCTCTGGGGGAACAAAGCCGTTAAGGCGCACTCTCTCGTGATACTGGTAATTGGGGTAATAAGCCCCGGAGATCAGGTTGTTCGTCGAGCTCATTGCTCTTGCAATGTGCCTTCGAATCAACTTGATATCGAAATTATCCACTCTTATAAGGTTAGCCCTGTTGTATAGGACCTCATTGGGATAGAATTTTATGTACTGGGTCTCTGGTGTTCTGTATAAATAAAGGCAAGCCCGGAGGCAAGTCCTCTCAAACACCCGAATCTTTTCCAACAAGCTTGCTCCCACGTTAAACCACACGGGGCATCCATATATGAGCATGGGCTTAATGAGGGCCATGTAGCAGATTACCTTTACCCTTGCATCGAGTTGCTTGCTATAAAGAAGTCCAAAAGCACCTTTGGCTCTGGCAAGGGCAGCATCTATATGTTTGTTAAAATACAGATATTGGTCTAACCAGAGCCCCAGGTATCTGACTACACTTCAACTCGCAAGTGGCTGTCCGTGCGGTCCCACGATTGAGAAGTTTCGCCAATTCTTTCTGGTATCCCTAGAGGCACCAGACAACGGCGTCCTAAAAAGAATGGTTTCCGATTTCTCGAAGTTGATCTTCAAAGATTCAGATAGGAGCCGCTTCTAGGAAATGACGGACTATCTGTAGCTTTCAAATCGAGTTTATACTCGACATTGTGCTGACCCCACCAATTGAATAGTAGGTTCCCTCTAGGATTAGGTGTGTTATTTCCCCAATCTCTATGTTAAGATCTCTGGCCATGATGAAATAATTCTCCTCCGACTCCAGCCTTAAGCATCGAAAAAGTATCTCGAGCTCTGAATTAAATAAAGTAGATTGAGTAGCTTCAGGTGCATAGAGTGCGACCAAGTATATCCTCTTTCCACCACGATGAGGGATACACGCTTCCAGCTCCTGGAACCTTCGCACTTCACCGCTGTACATAAGTTTAGATTGCAGTTATTTGCGTATGAAGATCGCAACACCTCCTCCTTGTGTGGAGTTGGGTCGTTCTCTTCTGACAATATTGAATTTATTGTGCCCCAATTTGTGGTTCTGGGATAGCTTTGTTTCGCTAACCATAAGTACATCAGGGGTTTGGTCTTATAGCAACTTAAACAATACGGCTCTTCGCTCGATCCTAATAGGTGAATTCACGTTCACCGCAAGGATCTGCAAGGATTGCACCGGAGGTGCGTTAGGCCCGGCAGAAGTGCGTAGATCTGGTCCACCCGCTTCGCCTGCTCCTGTACCTGACGCTGAAGCTGCTCCATCTGCCCTTGAATAGAGAGCAAGATGGCCAGCAAGTCAGTTTGAGCCTCCGGTGCTCTAGGCGCTGGGGCCTGAGAAGCAACCTTCGGTCTTTTCTGTTCCGACCTGCCGCTATTTGGGCGTAGGTCACTTGGGGAGTCACAGATTGTGTTTGAATTGGAGCAGGTGGACGTTTCACTACGACCTTCTCTTGACGAACCAGATTTACTTTCTTAATATACTGGAACTTAGGACAACCCCGATAGTTTGCGGTGTGTCCCGAGTTCCGGAGCAGGTTGGGACCCTCAATAGCATTATTAACATCTCTGCCATTAGGAGGGCTTAAAGCAGGGTAAGCAAAAGATGGTGAAGAAGAAGGAGAGACAGCGATCGGAGATTTATCCGATGTTATGTCGATAAAAGGAAGGTCACGAAGTGCAGTAGAAGTGGAACGTAATACTGTTTGTTCAGTTTGTTGGGGCAATGGTTGTTGATTATGTTGTTGTTTCTTTTAGCTTGGCAGTTACGGTTTTCTACTCATCCTACCATACGTTACGTATTTGTTTAATACAATATTCCCTAAAGGCATTTTTTCTTCCCAATGGAAATTCCCGAAAGTCATTCCAATATCTAAAAACCAGATGTAACGTTCTTCGTCCTCCTTCGAAGGCCTTCGACACAATTAGTCACTCCATCATGTGTATGAAACTATCATCAATGTACTCGTATATTTACTTTTTCACTCGAGGCCGGTAACTTTGCATTCTCCTACCTAACCGGCAGATAGCAGGCAGTAGTGGTTGAAAATCGAGTTTCTGGTAGGTTACTATTGCAATGAATGTATCGTGCTACCGAAGCAAATCTTAAAACAATTTGAAGCATTAATGGGAGTAAATCAATCAAAATACGAACTTTTGGTTGAACTTTTAAATAAAAATACGAATTTAATAACCGAAATTCAAAATAATGTTAAGAGTGAACTGTTAAAACTGAGTGATAAAGACAATAAACAAATTAAAGAGAGTGTTCAAAGTGTTACGGAAACAATAACGGAAATCAAAAATCAAATCTCGAAAAATATTACTGGAAGTGAAAGAGACATGCAACTAAAACAAAGTGTTGATCATATTTCAAAGTCTGTGAGTGCACAAGAAATAAAAAAGAAGAACAACGGTTCGGAAAATCCGGTAAAAAATAAGCATCATACACTGTATTCGGATATAGTGAAGAAAAATGAATCGTCTGTCCTTGTCTATCCCAAAAAGAAACAAGAGTCTAACGAAACGAGAAAACAAATAAAATTAAACATAGATCCTACTAGCGTAAATGTAAATAATGTGGTGAACAAAAATAGTGGCGGCGTTGCCATAAAAATATTACTGGAAGTGAAAGAGACATGCAACTAAAACAAAGTGTTGATCATATTTCAAAGTCTGTGAGTGCACTAACACAAGAAATAAAAAAGAAGAACAACGGTTCGGAAAATCCGGTAAAAAATAAACATCATACCCTGTATTCGGATATAGTGAAGAAAAATGAATCGTCTGTCCTTGTCTATCCCAAAAAGAAACAAGAGTCTAACGAAACGAGAAAACAAATAAAATTAAACATAGATCCTACTAGCGTAAATGTAAATAATGTGGTGAACAAAAATAGTGGCGGCGTTGCCATCAAGTGTGAAATAGAGAGTAAATTAAAGGGTGATTATAATGTTATAGTGCCAACAATGTTTAAACCAAAAGTGTGTGTGATGAACCTGGAAAACGATGAACTTGTAAACGAAGTGGTGAACAAAATTAAAAAAACAAAATCCTGAATTAAACAACTGTGATATTAAATTAATGAGCTCGTTTACCAATAATAAAAAATGGAGAAATTTGAATGTAATTCTTGAAGTTGATAGCAATGGTTTTAAAAAATTAATTGACTTAGAGTACTTAAAAGTAGGGTGGGTAAAATGTCCAGTTAGTGAATACTTGAATTTGCGAAGATGTTATAAATGCCACGGCTTCAACCATAAAGCAAGTGTTTGTAAAAATAAAATATCGTGTAGGAAATGTGGTGGTGAACATTCTATTAAAGATTGTACCAGCCATGAAATTAAGTGTCCAAATTGTGTAAGAATGAATGATTCTTTAGGGATGAATGCTAGTTGTGACCATGAAGCGAATGATAAATGTTGTCCTGTATTTCTACGTAAATTGAAGGTGTTGAAAGAACGGATTCAGTACTAGCAACCAAAGCAACTGTCTTATTTGTGTGCTAATGTACAAGGACTTACAAACAACTTCAACGAAATTGAAGTATTAGTGAAGGTCAACAGTTTTAAAATCCTTGCTTTTTGTGAAACCCATTTAACAGAAAATATAAGTGACGAAGAAATAAGTCTATTAGAGTACTCGGTGTTGCGGTGTGACAGTACTAGTCGTCATACAGGTGGTGTGGTTATATATATCAAAAAAGGATTACAGTATAGATTAATAAATCAAGTAGATATTGAGATGAAAATTTGGAGTTTGTGTGTTGAAATCTATTCAAATTCCTTTCGAAAAATGGTGGCAGTGTTCTACAGATCACCTAGTAGCTCTGAACGCGAATTCTGTACTCTTTTTTCTGAATGGATTGATATGGCTCTGCACACAAATCTTAATATAATAGTGTTTGGAGATTTTAATATTAATTAGCTATCTACTAATAATACGTATACAAAGGCTATCAACGCAATTCTAATAAAAAACAATTGTAAACAAATAATTAACAAACCAACCAGGATTTTAGAATCGACAAGATCTTTAGTTGATTTTGTAATAACACCTATTGAGAGAAATATTTGGGCAGATACAATCCCTGAACTAAAAATTAGTGATCACGAATCAATTGTAATAAAAGTAAATGTGGCTGACAAACAAATTAGAAAAGTTAACAAATATATCGATATATTTAAGTATAAGAAAGCTGAATTCCGGAGTCTAATTAGTGATAAGTGCGCCCAAATGACTGATCAGACTGACTTTAATGTGTTATCCGAAGTATTACAAAATAGTTTAATGTATTGTGTAAAAAAACAGACTATTCGTAAGAAAATCGCGCTTTGTGAGGACAAATGGTTCACCAATGAACTTAGAACTCTAAAACACAAAAAAATTCAATATTTTCAAAAGGCGACTATATTTAATTTTGCATCAGACTGGGAAAGTTATAGAAGTATACGAAACATGTACAAAAATAAATTACATTTTGCTAAAAAGAACTATATATGTAACAAAATCGGATCATGTGAAACCCAAAAGTCTATGTGGAAAGCTATAAAGGCCTTGGTGTTAAAGCAGAAAAAAGTAGAAATCAGTGAAGTTCGGTTCGGTGATAGATTGGAAAATGATAGCTCTATAATTGCCAACAAGTTTAATTCTTACTTTATAGAAAGTGTAAACGCTATCAGTAATTCCATAGCGACAAATAATACCTCTTCGATTTTTAATTTAACGGAACATCAAACGATATTTAAGTTTAGACAAATATATTTGAGTGAACTACGGTTAATATGCAAAAAGATTAACAATGAAAATGCGTTACATCTAAATATAAAAATTATTTTGAATTGTTTTGATATTATTGGTCCAATAATACTTCAAATCGTAAACGAGTCGTTTAATCGTGGTGAATTTCCTAGAAACTTAAAAGAATCGATAGTTGTTCCAATACCCAAGGAGTCCGGTACAAAAATGTGTGACAAATTTAGGCCCATTAACATGATGCCTATTCTAAAGAAAATAGTGGAAAAGTGTGTTCATCAACAATTTTATAAATATGTGTGTGATAATAAATTATTGATCGACAACCAATCGGGCTTTCGTCATGATCACTCCTGTGAAACATCCCTAAATTGGTTACTGATGACCTTTAAAGAACAAAGACACAGTGGTAACAAAATTATAGCATTATTTTTAGATTTTCAGAGAGTATTTGAAACAATTGATAGAGATATATTAATACAAAACCTGTCAAAATATGGTATCAAAGGTAACGAGCTTATGTGGTTTAAGTCTTATTTGTTTGATCGTACTCAAAAAACTAGTGTAAACTGTGCAATGTCAGTGCCAAAAATACATGTTTCGGTGTACCGCAAGGAACTATACTCGGTCCCTTATTATTTTTAATTTACATAAATGATATCTGTAAAGTGTTAAGAAACAGTCAAATGTCCCTGCTCGCTGATGATGCCTTAATGTTTGTAAGTGGTAAAGCTTTAAATGACCTTAAAGAGCATATTGAGAATGACTTAAAAAACCTTTGTGTATGGCTGCAACAAAACAAACTAAAAATTAATGTAAACAAAACTAAATGTATGGTTATAAATAGTGACGAATGTATTAATTTAAAAATATATGGTGAAGAGATTGAACAAGTTCCTGAAATAAAGTACCTCGGTGTAATATTAGACAGTAAAATGAATTTTAATAGCCATATGATGTACATAACTAAAAAAATTTCCAAAAAAGTGTCCAAAAAAGTGTCCTTTCTTGCAAGAATAAGAAAAAATATAACAACCATTTGTGCAATTAACATATATAATACTATAATTAAACCACACTTTGAGTTCTGCTCTACTATTTTGTTTATGGGGAATAATGAACACGTAGATCAACTGCAGGTGCTGCAGAACAAAGCGATGAGAACAATTCTTCAATGTAGCTATTATACCTCGAGTAGATGGATGCTATCTTGTTTGAAATGGCTAAACATCAAGCAGCGTATCATCTTCAATGTACTAACATTTGTATTTAAGATGAAATTCAACATGGTGCCACAATACTTGACCACAAATTTAATATATACAAGGGACGCTCAACCATATAACTTAAGATCCAACTACGATTTCAGACTACAGTTGTATAGGGATTCTAGAACACAGAATTTGCTCTTATATTGTGGATTAAAATTATTTAACGAACTACCTAATGAAATAAAAAATGAAACTGTTTTAAGAAGATTTAAAAATTTGTTAATATCACATATACGAAATACAGCAACTTAAAAGTAAAACTAAATATTGTTATATAAATTAAGATATACCAAATGAATTGTAATAGTAACTGATACTAAATAAATAAAATACATACATACATACACCTGGGGTGACGACTGACACTGATTCATCCGGTTTACGCAGAGAATATTCAAACCCAGAAACTTCGAATCTTTTCCAGAATGATGAACTCTGCTATAAATACAGCAACCTGACAGACAACGGGCGCAGTTGGTTTTTATTAGATTGAGATTTAAACTGGTGTTGTAAATAAACGTTATTTGAAAATAAAGTGAAATTATAATGACCGAAAAGTTGCAAAGTGAAAAATAATAAATAGATTGATGATTTTAAACTGCATAGACTGTTAATTTGTTCGAATATTCGTAATTAAAAAGGTTTAACCACACACGGGACGGTTTTATCATACACAACCTAACAAACATATTACATTGGCATCAGAAGTGGGATAAAACTTATTAAGTGTGTCCCGAAATTTCTAAACTAGAAAAAAAAAATGGGTCGCGATTTGCTGGAAAATTTTACATTACCAGAACTGAAGGAGCTGCTTGCCAACCGGAATCTTCCCATAACAGGAACCAAAAGGGAATTGATGGTTAAATTACAAAAAGATGTCTGAGATACCGGCGGAGATCCTGATACGCCTTATTCGATGTCGAGGAAGAGCAAGTAAGTATAGCAGTCGACATGTCCACATTAATGAAATAGCTCTCCGAAATGTTCGAGAAACTGGAGAATTCTCTGGAACAACAGTTAACCGAACAAAAGAGTGTTCTATCATAAAATGTAAATTTGATGAGCGAAATAAGACCTTGCAAATGAAATTCGGAGCAATTGATGAGAAATTTGAAAACGTGCATTACAAACAACGCAGCTATGACAATCTGGTAAAAGCTATTGAGATCCAGTTTGGGCCGACCATATGGAAGTATACAGTGTCCAGATGCGCAGAAGAGTCCAGATGAAAGGGGAAACACTGAAGTAGTTGCAAGCAGTCATCGATCGATTGACACATTCATCCTATCCCAAGGCCTGCGAGAAGATCATCAACGAAATGGCCACATTTTTTTTTTTACTCTTGCCATAGCAGATGGAAAACTATAATTAGCAATCAGAACTGCCGGTAAGAAAACAATCGCAAAGTCTCTCAAACTAAATGATGTAATAAGAGTCAAACAGTGGAAGCATTTATTGACAATAACAAGTACGTAGGTACCATCGATATCAGCGCCACGGCTTCCATCATAAGAAGAGATTTCGTCCGAAAGTTATGGCTACACAATAGAAGGAAGATAATGATAACTAGTGACATGAAGAGCAGGTACAACACCAGGGCGACAACATCGGGTTATAAAGTACAAACTTAGCTAATAGTGCATTTAATTATGGTTGCTACTTGTGATCAAAAATCGCCTTCCAAAATACGCGCTCTGTAGCGGATTGCAGCTGTAGCGTAGTTGTATAAAACTAACCACCCATGACTACCGTTCAATACGTTAGTAAGTATCTCACGCGAAATTCTCTTAAAATGGGACATCTTCTGATGAAATGGTGTACATCCTCCCTTTCTTTAAGGTTGTGCAGGTCAAATAAAATTGGAAGATTGGGTCGATGTGGAATGAAATAGAGACTTGTTAGTTCTCCTCTAAGTTTAAATATTGTGCTTATCATATGCAGAGAATAGCGATTGAGGCAGTACTTACTCAATCAAGTTAAAATTCAGTCTACTATAAATGAGCCTATGCTGCGATGAATGTGCTTCAGCTATAAATCTGTCATACATTGCACTGCCTATTTTTTTTTAGTTTTTTTTTTTTTTTTTTTTTTTTTTTTTCAAAATATGAGTAAATATAGTTTTCAACATTGAAAGTTCCATATACGCTGCAATATTTAAGTTCATGCTATAATTTGCCGCCAACTCCTCCTACTTTTGAACCAAGTGGCCTCTTGTCGCTATTATATGTTTCAGCACAATCCTCGGCAGTCTTCCTTCTTCCATCTCCACAACTTTTATATTGTAATCCGCGTGCAGCTTTAGGGTATATAATAAAGTGGTGGGACTCCAGTTTCCAAATGCAGCATATAGTTTGGTGTACATGTTGAAAGTCGCAAAATTCGCTTCAGAAAGTATATAAGGAATTTTTTAACTTCCTCAAAGCTCCATACAGCAGTATAGAAGGAGCCGTTGCACAAACTAATTTATTTTTCGATGTATGTTCGATATACTTATTGTAGATGCCTCGTCCCCAAACTGATGAAATAGCTCTTTTAGCTGCTTTTTCATATTGAGGTTAGGTGTAATTAACACCCCTAAATATTTATACTCCTTCACTTTTTCAGCGCTTTCACCCAGATAGGACCACTTTTCACTACGAGAGTATCTTCCACTGCCATTTCTAAAAACCATCATCTTTGATTTCGATAAATTCACCGTCAAATTTCATTGCCTGCATTAGTTTTTAAGTCGGTTCATAATAAGTTGCATTCCTTCAACTGTGTCCGACAAAAACACTATATCATCCGCAAACTTTAGCGCCGGTATCCGCACACCACCAAGCTCAATCCCTCCTCCTACTTCTCCTACTATATCGTTGATAAATAAGATGAAAAGTAACGTGCTAAAGATGCAAACTTGCTTAACTCCCATTTGCGATCCAAATTCTTCCGATACAAACTCTCCATTCATACATACGCCACGTTGTTTTCATACATCGCTTTCTGCACGAGCTATGAAATCAAAAGCTGTGCGAAAGTCAACAAAGAAGACATACAGCTTTCTGCGACTTTGTTTAAAAAACTCTGCAATGTTGGTAAGAGTAAAAATGTGGTCCAGCGTTGAATAATGTTTCCTGAACCCCGCCTGGTATTCATTTAAAATGCTGTTGTTTGTTATCCATTGTGTAACCCTATTAAAGATCATAGCACTATATAGTTTTGCCGCAGTATCCAAAAAGAAATCCCTCTGTAGTTAGCTGGATTATACAGCTCACCTTTTTTGTGCAATGGGAAGATTATCGGTCTTTTAAATCTTCCTGGGACACTGGCTGTTTCGAAAATTCTATTAAATTCACTTGTAAGAGCAGTGAGAAATTCTGTAGAACTGTTCCTGTAAAATTCAAAAGGGATCCGATCGTCACCTGGAGCTTTCCTTGTTTTAGAAGAATCAACTGCATATTTCACCTCGACAAGAGAAAATGGGATATCTAAGAGCTCGTCTGCGAAGAATGGGGATGCATATTACGTTAACGGAGAAAACTGTGGAGAAATAGTATACTAAATTTCCAATCATTGATAGCTGCCATTCAAGATCACCGAGATGCATTTGTAATTGATGACTCAAAAATTATTAAGGAAAATTATTTTGCGCTAATCCTATCCTTGTGTTGAAGTCACCAGTAAGGAGAAGATTCGACGATCCTAAGCTCTGGAGCATATCGGAGAGATCACTGTAATCTCGCATCCACCGACTACAGTTCAAATAATTAAAGACTATGTAAAGAGTTCCACCATTCTTTACTTCGAGAACGCAGTTTGCTTCCACCATCTTAAAATTAATATCCACCACAGTAAGAAATTTGCGATAACCTTTCCCCTCCGTTTCCTCTTCCAAATGTATTATTTTTAACTGCTGGAATCTATTTCGTTTCGTAGTCCATAAAAATATTCATAAGCCTACCTTCTTTGCTGACTAAGACATGAGTTCCATAAAGCATAAGAACATCAAAATTCTTAATATAATTAAGAAAATTTGAAAAAAGTAATTTGTTTTTTAGGTCTGCAGCATTATAGCTTAATATTTTAAATGTTATATTTTTCTATTTTTAATTTTACTTTACTGCTGTAAGCACTTTCGTAATCACCAGCTCTGGTGTAATAATAATAAAAATTAATTGACCTTGACAAAATGTCTTACCTTTCACTAGCTCTTCGATTATGTAGTGAAGATGGAATGTATGTAAAAATTAAAAGACGAGGTGACTTTTCATTTCACTACTCTAAACGTTACTTTATTTTCAAAAAAAATTTAACAGTAAGCACGTTACGGTTAAGTCGACTAAATTTTTAAGATACTTCGTGCAGACTGGCGTTCAGCAGTTCTTGTGGGACGTATCGAAGTCGGATGAGTTGTGGAACAACATATGTGGATTGCACTTCAGTGGGTTCGTAAGTGCTTAATGCCAAGCAATTTCGCAGCTCATGTAAAAGGTTCGAATTGCCATCCTCTGCTGTTATGACCTCTTTCGGAATAATTTCCGGCCACTTTGACAATCGGTCGATGATGATGAGGCAGTAGAGAAATCCTCGAGACGGTGGTAGAGGGCCAACTATATTGACGTTTATATGTTGGAACCTGCGGTCAGCTGCGGTATAAATTCATAGGAGCGCAGAATTGTGTTTACGCGTCTTACATCGTTGACACGCTATGATTTTGACCAGCAAAAGCAATAACAAAAGGTCATATGCTATTGGTTGATACGTTACAGAATACCTTATATTATCGTTCCCACGCACATCGAACTATTTCATCTGCAAAGATATTGACTTCACGCGTATTAATATCTGCAACTCTTCATCTTATCTCAGCTTCGGCAAGCTGGTTGTAGTCGATCTCATTAGCCGCAGTGAAGGCGTTAATGTGCGAAAGCGAATCCGCGACGACGTTGGTTGGCCCTGGAGTATACCTCACGTCCGTGGAAAACTGGCTAATTTAGCTGTGTGCGTTGTCGTGGGGAAGACTTCTCCAGTTTTTGCTGAAATGCAATGTCAATAGCTTTGTAAAGATAACAAAACTACGACCTTCCAGTAAGTGTTGGAAGTATCTTACACCATAATAAGCACTAAGCAGCTCCCTGTCGTAGGTGCTGTATTTCGTCTGAGTTAGATCCAGCTGTCTTGAAAAAAAAAAAAAAAATAAATAAAAACAGTGGCTGATACATTTTATCGACGAGCTGTTGTAATGAAGAACCTACGGTGGTATCTGATGCATCAACCATCAGGGCGAGTTGACAATTCGTCTTCGGATGAGCTAGTATAATGGCGTCTGCAACGGCTTGCTTACACTTGTCGAAAACTACAACGGCCTCTTCAGTCTACTGAATTTTTCTGCGGTCATTCTTCTTGTTTCCTTTAATAAGACACTGAAGGCTGCTTTGAGTTTCTACAGCTTACGGCATGAATCTCCGATAAAAGTTCATCGTTGCAAGAAACCGATGAAGTTCACAAACCTTCTCAAGATGTTTAAAATTCCTTATGAGATCAACTTTCTCGGGAAGCGTTTTGATGCTCTCAGAGCTGACCATATGGCTACTTATTTTTTTCCGAGTTGACATTTGTTCATATTGATAACTATTACCACTTCTCGAAAACACTCGAACACCTGCCGAAGATACCGTATATGCTCCTCTTCGTCATGAAAGACGATTAGAATATCACCAATGTATGCGTGCGCAAATTCCAGATCTCAAAGAATGTTATCGACAAATCGCCGTCTACCATTCAAAGCGAGCACATCGATTAAGACCTATATCGAATTGTTGACACGTGCTTTTCCTGACAACAGAGTTGTCCTTTTCTCACTCATTTTTAATTTTGCCTTTTCTTCAACCATTGTTATAGTGTGTTAATTAAAACTTCTTATTCAATCTTGATTAAAGCATGGGCTCGGGGACGGGCTCAAAAAAGAAGCTCGGAGGTTGCTATGACAATTTGTATGAAAACGCGTCGCTGGAATCCAGGGCAAAAAAGAACAAAAATAGTCTCGAGGAATTCCCCGAACTTCCGACACATCAAAGTACAAAAAACCCTAAGTTCATCGTTATTTCTGCGAAAAACACAGAAACTCCATTTACATCCGTGAGTATCTTTATGCTTAGAAAATCTATTGTTTCAATAAGTACCTATTACGAAAACATCTCGCTACTGAGAGATGGAAGTATACTTATTTTAGTAAAAAATCAACAAATAGCTGATAGATTTATTAATAACGAATATCTCAAACCAAATTCCCGTTAAGGTAAATCTTCACAAGCAACTCAATTCTTCCAAGAGCATTGTTTATGCACCATGGTTGATCTGTACCAAGCTCCGCAAACTGTCGAAATCGGCAGGTACAAGACCAAGGTAAAGGTGTATATTCCATCTCCTATGAGATATCGTAATTGCCAACTATTAGGCCATACGACCAAACGATGCACAAAAACGCAAAAAACTTGCGAAAGCTGCAATAATCCATCTTATGATCCATCTGAGTGCACCCGTTTAATGTGTGCAAATTGCCTAGACAATCACTAGTCATCATCAAAAACATGTCCCAAATATATTCAAAACTACAATATTTTGTTAATCAAAACCAAAAATAAATGTAATGTAATAAAAAACTTCAGAAGCTAGGCGAACATTCATCCAGCAAAACCAGGAACAACATAAGTCCATTAATATGGCTTACGCAGAAAGAGCGAGACAGATGATCATAGAAACCCAAACTCCCCCCACAAACACTCTTACATCAAGCCAAAATGTAACGATTAACAGAAATTCAAATCAAACAATAAACACAGTTTTTCCTCCACTTCAGCCTCCACAACTACCTCTCACTCAATTACGACATCCTGCTCTAGCACTCAATCTCTTTCTCAAATAATAGCTCTTTGTCTGATTTTCCACTCTGTTCTGCAACATCTCTTTCTATCACCCCATCTCCCTCTAATATACCAAATCTTTCAAATCTAAACACTTCCACTCAAAAGCACAATCAACAAATCAATACAACACAATCGCACAACCACAAACAAGTCCCTCCAACGACTCTAAATAACACAACTCAATCAAACACTTATTCGAACCAAAATACCACATCTTTCCCAATGCTCATCGATTCTGCAAACCAGGATGCAGTTAATACAACTGCCCCTCTTAATCAAGATGAACAAATATAATCATAAACCATCAACATCTAAAGTTCAGCGAGGCTTTCGTCTGTTACGGGGCGATCAAACCCAATCATTCAAGGTTGGTATTGCGCTCCCCCCGCGGATGCAAGCATCGGCTAATACACCATAACACCTCCAACAAAAACAACAATGAAACACAACTAACCTCCTATCTTAAAATAATGCAATGGAATATTCAAGATTTCATTAATAACTACGACAAACTGAACTTACTCATAAAAGAATATAACTCTGATGTCATCTCTCTACAAGAGACACATTGCGCCTATCAAATGACTCCAATTATACCAAGGGCTTATGTTGGATACTTCAACAATTTCTCTCACAACAACACATCTAAACAAGGAGTTGGTACGAGTATTCTCATAAAAAGAAGAATATCCCCCATAAGCTACTAAATATCAATTCAAATATACTCTCAACAGCAATTGAAATTGTTACAAATATTAAAATAACAATCATTTGTATTTACATTTTACCTTACCAAGTTTTCACATATAGAGACCTAGTGAATATAATCGAACCAGTAAATACCCATCAGAACTCTCTTTATTAAATGACGGATCTCCTACTAATTTCTCAACCCATAACACACTAACACACGTCGATATCACATGTTGTACTACAGATCTATTATCAAAAACATTTTGGCATGCACTTTAAGAACTGTAAAATAGTGATCATTTCCCCATCCTAACGTCGGTAGAACTCTACTACCACCAAAAACCACAGCCACATATTCCAAGATATGTAATCGAACGTGCTAACTGGAACAAATTTAAAGCAAACTTAGAACACATATCACCGGAACAGGACTCAATATGTATTATATAAACAAAGAAGCAGTAGAAATGCTTAGAAGCATTCGAAATGCTGCCAATAGTTCTATTCCTCAAACATTACCAACAGGTCTTAAGAAATCCATACCACAGTGGAATGAAGAGCTAATAGGTGTAACGCTTGAAATCTGGAAATGTTCTCCCTAATAAAAATAATATTTTGGCGAGAATTCAAGAAAAAAATTAGTGCCATATTTCACTATATATTGCAATAGTGAACGAATATTCCATTGTATAAAATTGCAAAGAAATTAAAAGTGGCTGTTTCAACGGTATATTCGGTTATAAATAATTACAAGGAAACCCTGTCAGTCCAGAGAAAGGCAGGTTCGGGTCGAAAACTTGGACCTCTGGACCCCAGGCTTCAAGCTAAGATTGAGTGCACTTTTAAGAGAAACCCCAGCCTTTCTGTTCGAGGCGCAGCGAAAAAGCTTTCCACATCAACTGGTACTATCCAGCGCGCTAAAGTTAGAGCTGGATTATCATCGTATAAAGTAAAAAAAGGTACCAGATCGCGACGAATCAAAGCAAAAGGAAGCAATACGTCGATCTCGAAAGCTTTACGAAAATTTTTTGACAAAATACGATTGCTGTGTAATGGATGACGAGACTTACTGCGTTGCCGACTTTGCTCAAATTCCAGGCAATGAATATTACGTCGCAAATTTTGTTGATGGTGTTAATGTAAAATTTAGGACCCGTCGAGCTTCGAAATTCCCCAAAAAATTCCTCATTTGGCAGGCTATCTGCTCCTGTGGCAAAAAAAGTGAGGAATTTATCACTCATGGCACAATTAATGCGGACATCTACATCAAGGAATGTTTACAAAAGCGTCTGCTTAAGTTTATTAGAGAGCATAAGAAATCGGTTCTGTTTTGGCCGGATTTGTCGACATCACACTATGCGAAAAGGACGCTTGAGTTTTTCATTCAAAATAAGATAAATGTTGTGCCAAAGGATGCTAATCCTCCTAATTGTCCAGAACTTCGCCCCATAGAAACGTTTTGGGCTCTAATGGAAGCTAAGTTAAAGACAAATGGTGGAGTATATGAAACGGAACAAATTTTTCGAAAAAAGTGGAGACAAGTGGCCAAAACCTTAACCGAAGATGATGTTCAAGCCTTAATGAGAGGTGTAAAAAGCAAAGTCCGCGCGTTTTGGCACGATCTAAAATAATTCTTATTTTTAAGTATATATTATAAAACCAAACATGTATCTAATAAATGAGTGAAAAAAAACATATTTTAATGAATTTTTACTTAAAGAAAAAACATATTTTCTTTTCCAGATGTCAAGCGTCACACACTATAGTTTGGCTAAGAACCGAAAAGGTCAGAACTTGGCGGTCCTTTAAGAAAGTCCTAACCAAGTCAATTTATTAGCCTATAAAAAAGCTAATGCTGGGTTTAGAAGACTAATGAAATTAAGTAAAACAAAATGCTTTTTTTTTTTTTTTTAATTTGCGCGCGCCAAAGAGGATATTGATAGTCTTATACTATTACAGGATACGGGCGTTTGTGAAGGAGAGAGAGAGAAAGAAAGATTTAGTGTAGTGGTTTGAAACTTAGATGGTATTAAGTTTCTGTAAACTTCAAGGGTAGCGTCCAGATAACTGGGGAGCTTGTTTGTTCCGCTTTTGTCGTCGCTCATGATTCATAGTATTTTTTCCCGTCCTCCTGATGTCATCATCACGATCAAGTTGCATTTTCAGCCATGTGACCGCTCTACTGCCAGTGCTATGCTTTCGCAGTAGAGTTGACTTAGCTTTCGCAATTGATCGACTTTTTTATTTATTTCAGACGAAATAAATAGATGATTGTTGACATCAGGATTTGAACCGTGAACCAAGAGCGTGACAAGCGTTGATGTTACCACCACACCACGGCCACTCTTCGAAGAGTTTACTGTTAGCATAAACCCCAACTCCCCAATAAGCAATATATGGTAAAATATTAGAACGTTGACTGGTAACTCCAAAACCACTTTCACAAAAACAATAAGAACCTCTTACGGCTTAGCAACTACTCCCGAAGGAAAAGTTAACGTTTTTGCTGAGACATGGTCTTTAAACTCTAAAAGCTCAAACTTTCCATATGAATTTAATATTAACAAAAATGAATACCTAATTGCACCCTCAAAACCTGCACAAAATGCTGCCGCCAAACGCATAGAAACCAACATAACCTTGATATAGCTAGAAGACTGCTTAAGCAAACTCAATGGTAAAACTCCTGGTCGTGATAGGGTCTCCTACCCCATGCTCAAAAACCTTTCGGACAATGTCAAACTGAAACTTCTCAACCTTTACAACAAAATCTTTAACAGTGCTGTAATACCCCAAACCTGGAAAATAGCGGTGATCTTTCCTATCGTCAAACCTAAAAAGACGTCGACATCATCGACTGCTACCGCCCTATTTCGCTGCTACCATGCCCATCAAAGGTGCTAGAGAAAATAATAACCAATCGAATCCTGTGGTTCACTGAATTTAAAAAAGGTCTGAGTACAAAACAAGTTGCTTTGAAGCCAAAAAGATGCCCTTTTCCATCTCGACTATGTTATATCCAACGCTTTGTCTGCTCGTAAACATGTCTCCATCTTGCCACTCGATTTCGTGAAGGCATTTGACAGAATCGGTATCCACCTCGTATTAAAAATATTAAAAAATGGGGAATCGGGCCCAAAATTTTTGTATATATAAAGTCGTTCTTAACAAACAGAAAATTTTCTGTAAGAATTGGAACTACATATTTCAAAACTGTTCCTCTCGACAATGGTATCCCCCAAGGGTCGCCACTATCCGTGATATTTTTTGCTATTGCTTTCGTTGAGCTAAGTACAATCATATCTAAATGCAAAGATCTATATCATTATGTCTATGCAGATGATGCATACATTCTTTATAAACACAATGATCTAGAAAAGACTAAAATCTTATTTTTAAATCTTCTCAAAGAAATTGTCGAATGGTCCAGTATTTCTGGCTCTAAGATCTCAATAAATAAATGTAAAACTCTTCACGTTTGTAGGAAAAAAGACTGCCATAATATTGAGCTAGAACTTAATAATGCAAAAATAGAAAATGTAAATACCCTTAGGATCCTTGGATTAATCTTTAACTGCAAATATAATTGGAAAGATCATTGTAATTCTTTGAAAAAATCACCAGCTGCTAGCCTTAATATTATCAAGCACCTTTCTTCAAATAAGAGTAAAGTTCATATTAACTCCCTGTGCCGTGTTACAAAATTGTTAAAATTGAGTACGATTGTGTATGCTCTAGATACGTACGGATCCGCCCCAAAAACTACAAAAAAACATCTTCAAAGCAACATACCACCAAGCGGCAAGAAGAAGTATAAACCCTTTCCCAACAAGCCCAATCATGAACATCCTCGTCTAAGCCGGACTACCGACAGTAGAAGAACGTTATATAAGCGCCAACACCAGGCTCCTACCTAAAGTAACATTCTTAACCGGATTAATTATTGATAAAGATATAAAGCAAGCTATATCACTTAAGCGAACCAACGCATCCCTTCCACAATCCACACCATTCTGGATCTTGAGAAGAAACTTGATACACCCTACCAATGCCTACAAATGACAACACATATACACCATCTCATCTACCCAGTTTCTTAAGGTACGATCAGACGGTCATCCAAACTTGTCATCCGGATGACATGCTGACGTCAGAGAACTTGTGCTATTCGGTTGTCATCTGCATGTCATCTGCGAGCGTGTCATCCGGTAGATGACATCCGATCACACAGTGTCATCCGTTCGGTCATGCGAGTGTCATTTTGTCCCAAAATGGATGACACGCTTTCTTAGTCATCCGGTTGACATCCCTGGATGACATAGCCGGATGACAGGCGATCACGCAAGATGACACTAATGTCACGGATGACACTAATGTCACTATTGACACGGATGACACCGATGATAATTATTTGTTATTTTAATTTTAAAAAATGACGAAAAGAGACGTGCACAGTGCAATTTTATCGGCGTATTTGTTGGAGAGCAGCACCGACGACGAACTAGAAAACAGTTCAGTCCCACCACAAAAGCCCCGTGCTGTGTGGACAAAAAAGTGGTTGATGCGTCGTGAAAAGGAAGGCTTTTGTACAAAGTTGCTGCCCGAGCTCCGTTCAGAGGAGCCGCATCTACATAAAAATTTCCTGCGCATGACAGCTGCTCAATTTGACTATTTATTGGCTTTAGTGAAGGCGATCCTTCAAAAACAGGACACGAATATGCGGACGAGCATTTCGGCAAACAACCGTTTGGTGCTCACGCACCAACGTTCACTGCAATATCTCTTCCGAATTTCTCAGCCAACCATATCAGCAATTGTTCCAGAAGTTCTCGAAGCAATTTACATGGTTCTGGTGAAGGACTTTATTAAGGTAAGTGTGTGTACGTGTGTAGTGGAAGTGGAAAACTTGAAATCATTTTTGTACATAGATTCCGAAGGATGAAGCCGAATGGGAGGCAGTATCGAAGCGATTCGACGAGGCGTGGCAATTTCCCAATTGTATTGGTGCTGTGGACGGAAAACACGTTGTAATGGTCGCACCACCTAATGCCGGTAGCATTCATTGCAATTACAAAGGTATGAAATAATTAAATAAAATAGACTACAACTGAAACACTAAACGCGAAATATTTAATTCCCGTTTTTTCGATAGGTACGCACAGCATCGTTTTGATGGCAGTCGCAGATGCCGATTACAAATTATCATACGTTGACGTCGGCCGTAATGGGAGAATGTCAGACGGTGGGGTATTTAACAGTTGCACTTTCGGCCAGGCATTAGACAACAATCAGCTGCACTTGCCTGCTCCGAAACCATTGCCTGGCAGGGATGTAGCCGTTCCGTACGTCCTCGTCGCGGACGACGCATTCGCGATGAGGCCAAATATAATGAAACCGTACACACAAAGAGGTCTAACGTTGCCGGAGCGGGTATTCAATTATCGACTCAGCCGTGCGCGTCGCATTATTGAAAATGTGTTTGGCATCATGTCTGCGCGTTTTCGAGTTCTTCGCCAGCCTATTCATTTGACTGCAGCTAAAACGAAGAAAGTGGTGCTCGCTTGTTGTGTGCTGCACAATTACCTGATGACTACAAATAAGGTACATTACGCACCCCCTAATTTGTTCAACCAAGTGGATGATGAGGGCAATTTGTCTACCTGGGCTGAGTGGCGTTCCGAACCAATAACCTCGACGTTGCATCCTCTTGAACCAGCGCGAGATAACTCGAAAGACGCAAAACAAATACAAAAAGAATTTATGTATTATTTCACCGGCGAAGGCGAACTGTCTTGGCAGTATAATTACGTTTAAATTTAATAAAGTAGTCGTCATTAACTAAAATACAATTTGTTCCTTTAATTCATATTTATTTTATTTCATAATAGACAGAAGGTAGATACGAGGTTGAAAAAATACGCCGACGATATTAAATAACTTGCATGGCGTTGCAAAAAAAAAAAACGACGAGGAATACACCTACAGGTTATTTACATTTACATTGATGTTCTCGTGACCACTGTCGTAATCGCCATCTTCTAATACATCATCCAATCCCTGTAACAATAGAACAATAATCAACGACTTCAAAGGGAATGAATAGAAGAAAAAGAAAAACAATAAATCACCCTTATCTGTATTTCATTATGTGGTAGTGGAGGACGGAATCCCAATCGACGGGATATTGGTCGATGGACGGTCCGCTGATGATTCGGTGTAGTATCAATCTCCGGTGGCGTAGTAAAAGTCAACTCGGTGACGTTCACATCGGTAACATTTGTGCGTGAAGGCGCCTGCTGAGAGTAAATCATTTGCATAATTCGACCCTCCAAATTGAAAGCGGCGTCTTCTGGAAGTCGCCGCAAATGTGATGCGACCAGTTCACCGACCACACTATATCGATCATCTTGCCTACGTGCTATATTTCCCAACACTTCAGCAGCCAAATTCCGCATGCTGCTGGAATTTGAATTCGAGGACAACGATGATGATGGCGTTGGTGTTGATGACGGCGTTTTCGCTGTTGTTTTTTTTTTTTGACACTGGTGTTGGTTGGGCAACTTCGAGGGAAGATTCAGGTTGTGACGACTGCGTCAACTCATTCAATATTGAGATGTCATCGTACGCGCCCTCCTGAAATACAACAAACCAATATAGTAATGTGTACGAGTACCTACCAATTCCAATGTGGACGTCGATAGACACGATTTTGTCACTTCCGCAGACTCTAGGAACATCATCTCACTTAGATGATGCCATGATGCCTTCGCAATTTCGCCTGTCCCTTGGCCTGATTTTCTGGCTTGAAATTTGCCCAAATGCGCCTTAAAATAGCTGCGAAGGGATTGCCATTTAAGACGCACCCCGACATCGTCAACATCCTCAATATTTAAATTGACCGCCACCTGTTTCCAAGAATCAATCTTGCTGTTTAGATTTCTATAATCCGTCCTTCCACTATCCCAAAGGATAGGATTTTGTTGTACAGCTGCAATTAAAGCAGATTCTGTCTGATGATCCCACGGAAAAACAATTTTCCTGCTCGTTTGCTGGTTTCCTCACTGTGGCTTCCTCAAAATCGGCTCCATTTTCATTTTCACTCATTTTATTTATTTAAACACAAAAACTTTTACAACTATTTAAACAAATTTGAATATTGAAATTGATTTCAGATGACACTGTGGAAAATCATGCAATGTCATCCGTAGAACCTTGTCATTCGGGTGACATGCTGTCAAAAAATTTGGTCATCCAGTCCCAATAGCGATGACAGGCGATTACACGGTCATCCAAATCAGTCATCTGGATGTCATAAAATTCGTGTCATCTGGTAGTCATCCGGTTGACATGTTCAATGACATAGCCGGACAGGCGATCACACGAGATGACCACTTTAGGACAAATTCTACGTCATAGTGACGTCAGCATGTCATCCGGATGACAAGTTTGGATGACCGTCTGATCATACCATTAGACAGCAGCTCGATACTACTCACTCTATGTGACCTTAAAAAACAAAACACAAACTCAGAAGTTTATAAAAAGATCTTTGCCGAAACGGTATCAAGCTTTTCCAACAAAGCCTGGAGGTTTTTGTTTACAGGCGGATCAAAAAATCAGCATAATGCCACCTTTACTGTCATATTGAAAACAGGCAACATATCTGTACAAGGACTTTTGCCGAACATAACATTAATCTTTACTGCTGAAGTCGTTGCTATATTTGAAGCCGTTAAAAAATACTCCAAGGCAACAGGCAAATGGGGTATCTGTTCTGATAGCCTTTCACTCCTGAAAGGCCATTCAAAATCCGACGTATAGTTCTATGATCTATCCAAAATCAGAGACATTCTCATTACAAAAACATCTAAGCTAAAACTAATCTGGACACCTGGACATGTTGGAATACAGGGTAACGAGTTAGCCGACTAGGCTGCCAACAACGCCCGCAAGGCTTCAGTCTATAAATTTGCCTTGTATTCCCAAAGAGATCTACAGCATTGGGTTCATACCAAGATCAATGAAAAACACATCGGCGAATGTGTTGTGAGCTAGGGTTGGCCACGGAGGCATCTTCGATGCGAGTAAGGAGGACGGCGGCACGCTCGCGGTTGTTCGGCTCAGCTCGTGCTTCTTGTCCGGGGTGCTTCTTGTCCACCGTACTTCACAACACCTGCTCAGCACACAAAATCTCGTGCCATTTCGGTCAAAATCAAAACAGAGAAGAAAGCTACTCTACTTATACTTCGGACGGACTTCAAAAGATAGAAAAGAAAGCAAAAGGAAAATCCAAGGACTTGTGCCCCATGGCCGGGAGAAAGATTGGGAAGGACTCCGCGAAATTTACCCTACCTATCCTAAATTAAGCCTCAACTATCCTTAACTTAATCTTAAACTAAACATTAATCTAAACCTATCTATCTTAAACTAACCTATAGCTACTCCCTATAGCGCAGATTGTTCTTTCCCTTTTCTCTCTTCGCTAAACGGGTTCATCAAGTACCCGAGGTATGCCTGGTGGAGGTGGCAAAAGCTGGCCTGCCCACCCTTTGTGTCTGGTGACACAACCGATTGCTATCTCTCTGGCCAATGATTGTGAGAGATAGCCCCTAAACGCGCTCCCCAGTCACGACTTAAGTCCGTCGTAGAGGAAGTCTGTTAGTCGTCACGTCACGTCGTCATTGTTCGTAGTCGTCCTGTCTTGTCGGCCGGCCATCCACACACCAAATAAAAAATTCCTATTCACACATTATGAAATCACTACCACTGGATATATAAATTTTCGTAGGCCATTCCTCCTACTTCTTTTAATACGAAAAAATTACTACTATAACTTAAAAAAAACTTGTCCTTATTCTGCTATGAGTAATTTTTTGTTTTCAAAAATAAATTCCAGGTCCCCCGTTGTCCTGCCGGCAGCACAAGAAAGGATGATGTTTCTCTCCTGTTAGCGGAGTTAGACGCGACAGAAGCACTGAGCCTTACTCCTAGCAGAATTCACAAATTTTTTTATCTATCCTAACCTTAAGTCTTCCGTTTAACCACAAAACTCATTCAAATTCAGTACGAATAATTAAAAAGGAAATTAAAGAAAAATTTAAAACTATAATGGACTTCAAAAATATTTATGAGGAAATTCAAAAAAAACTTTAAAGTTAAACTATTGGGGAAAGGAGATCCATAGCACTCAATAAAACTTATTTTTTTTTTTCTCTTGTTGGAAACTGGAAATCCACTAAACACTGTTGGGTCCCGCGGAGCACCTCCTAGAGGCTTTGAATTTTGTTGGGGAGCACTTCTCCTCGCCGTTCTTCATTGCGGACCACCGCTACCGCAAACACTGCCTGCCCCGGTATGGTCCTTGCAACGGTCCTGGCAGGGAAATGGCAATTTGGCAAATTTCTGAGCTGCTCTTCTGTTTTGGCTCACTGCCTATTAATAGAAAAAACTGTATGTGGTTCACCTGAGACCCTGGGCATTTTTCTACCCACCTCTGCGAATTTCTTTTTCTCTTTATGCTCCTGCATACCTTTTCTTCTGTGCCTGCTTCACAGCTAATTCTTGCACGGTACGTCTCCGGGTTTATCTGGCTAGGGAAATTGTTCTCCTTTGTTATCTATTGTTACATATTATCCTGTGCCAAACTTATCTCAAAAGATCGACAGAAAAAAAAAAAATCTCTTTACAGTGTGTCTTCGCCTCACTGTGTAATAGACTAAACAAAAAATCTTCTATAAGCTGTGACGACCAGCTGGTCGCACTTGACTTTGTAAAATGATCTACTTGGGGTCGATGCTCTAACCCGTTGTTATCTATCTGGGTTATTTGTTTTCCATTGTCCTACTTTTTGTCTCTTTCTTTTCATTTGTTTGACGTTGTCCTCTCTTTGTTATTTCTCTTGTCCTTTTTCTTTATCATATGTTGTCTTTTTCAGCTGTGAATAGTGGTTTCCTCTTTTTTTTGTAACATTGAAATGAGGAATTTCCCTTTCCAATGCCTTACGTCTCGTCATTCTCGGTTACAAAAATGTTTGTTTAAAACAAAAAATCCTGAACGACAATATACATAAATACACTAACGCTGTCATACAATATTTTTAACTCACTTGCCTAATATTACTAGCATCACCTATGAACCCTACTCACGTAACCTAACCTTGATGCAGCTAGAAGGCTGCTTAACCTCTTCAGTCCCTAGGTATCATATATGATACCTTCGTTTCTAATTTTTTTTCTCGACACCATTGCAAGCAATGTCCAAATAGCTGAAGGTATCACATAATATATTGAAAATGGTAGTGAAAAAAAAATCTTTGCGGCAACACTGAGATGACAGTCTACTGACAGAAGCTTGTCCAAATCATCGCATTTCGAGCTACGCGATGGAGCAAACACGTGTTGGTAAGTTTTTGTGATAATTTTAGTATATCATTTAGATTTTCGCTGCTTTATGATAGTTACTTCGCATATAAACTATTGTATATAAAGGACGAGATTAATGCTATATGAAGGGCCAGTTTTTGTCTGGTATCATATGTGATACCTTTGGACTTAACCCCGCCGTTTGAATTACTCCAAATAAGTTTTTGAATGCTGTTTTCATTTGTTTCCAGGACTTTCAAATCGTGAAATTGAGGAATGTTTGGCAGTGTTTGACTCTAATGATTCCGATTTGGACATAAACACTGATGACGATGAGGAAGAGATTGTGCAGCAACCTTTAACTCCTCAAGTGTTCGATGATGACCAGTTATCACCGTCAGAAGACGAAGAAAGTAATATTCCTCTTAGCCAGTTGCGAGGCAGGTATCCAAAGTGGCTGCACAAAGACGATTTTCATGCACAACAAATAAAAGACATACGTGAAGACACCAGCGCATCTTTGCCAATTGTACGGAAGCCATTCGATTATTTTTCGGACTACTTTGATTTCACCTTTTTTGAAGACTTAGCTGAGAAGTCTAACATTGCTTACATGGCCCGCTATGGCACACAACTGAAGGCAACTCCGAAGGAAGTCAAACAGTTTTGGGGAGTCAGCATTACACTATCATTGCTGGGATTTCCACGTCTTAGAATGGCATGGGAGGCCCGTACAGGATATCCAATTGTAGCTGATACTATTACAAGAGACAGGTTTTACCATCTTTGGAACAATTTGCGGATAGTGGATGAAAACTCTGTATCAGACAAAACAAAAGCAAATGACCGTTTTTGGAAACTAAGGCCTTTGTGTGATAGAGTTCGTGCCAAATGTCTTCAACATGAAAGACCTACAAATGTCAGCATTGATGAGCAAATTATCCCATTTGAAGGCCATGTAGCAATGCGACAGTATATAAAGGGGAAACCTAATCCTGTTGGCCTAAAGAATTTTGTCATGACATCTACGAGTGGCTTGGTTGGTTGGTTGGTTGGTTTGAGAGGGTGAGCTTATGCTCTTCACTTAGGCCTCCATTGGGCCCGTTGTGTTCCCCTCATCTGCGTAACTGTAAGGAATAGTGATGTGTTTTGGGAATTATGTATTGAGAGGATTTAGGTCTAGGGATCATGGGTAGTATCAACTATATCGTATAGTGATCGGGGAATCGTAGTGTTCGTCTGGCGAACTCCAGTATATCCCCGATTCCTTTCTTATTGAGGTGTGTAATATCCGGAATCCTTGGAGATCCCAGAATTTTCAGCCTTAGCCTCGCTGTAGCGGGGCAGTGACAGAGAAAGTGTTCTATATCTTCCTCCTCCTCTTCACAGTTGGCACAGATTGCTGTATCAGCTATCCCGAGTCTGAACGAATGTTTGTTGAGATTGATGTGCCCTGTTAAAAGTCCCACCATCAATCTCAATTGTGTTCTGCTTGAGTTAAGAGCTCTTTTTGCTGTGTTGTTACTCGGTTTGGTTATTACAGATCTAGCCACTTTGCACGTGTCTAGATTCGTCCAGTAGTTATTGAACTCCTGTCGTATCTTATCATTGATTATTGTTTTAATAGTTGTCAGAGGGACCCCTATTGTACTATCCGGGTTCAGTTCTGTATTGCCTGCTCCTTTCCTTGCTAGTTCGTCTGCCTTTTCGTTGCCCGGTACACCCTCGTGCCCCGGTACCCATGTGAGACGGACTCTATTGCGTCTGGCAAGTAAGTTCAATTTAGTTTTGCACTCCCTTACTAGTAGTGATTTCGACATGGGGTTTGTGATCGCGCTAATTGCTGCTTTGCTGTCCGAGCAGATGTCAATTTGCCTTTCTTCGCTGGTGTCTTCTGCGAGTATTTCGGTTGCCTTCACAATTGCACAGACTTCTGCTTGGAACAGCGATACAAATGGTTCTAGGTGAATAGCAAGTTCAATCGGTGGGTTAGCACTAAAGATGCCAGCCCCTGATTCCCCTGATATGTTAGAGCCATCTGTATAAACCGATATCCCATTGGAGTTTCTTGTCGTTCTTTCATACGTCCAATATTCTCTTGCGGGAAAAATTGTTTCGAAGTTGTTGGAGAATGTGTACGATTTCCCAACAACATCACTGGGGCAATCGACGAGTGGTGTACGAGTGGCTTGCCATTAGACTTCTTACTCTATGAAGGGAAAGGGAGACAAATAACGTCTAACAAGGTTCCTGTACCCGAGAAGCTAGATATTGGAGGTAAAGTAGTTTTGACTTTAGCTGATTCCTTAGCAGAGATCGATATTTTACCTCTGTAAACTTGTTTGAATTATTACTAAAGCAACGGAGAATACTAGCCTCTGGGACTATTATGGCCAACCGAATTCCGAATATCGTACGGTTAAAAAAAGATGCAGATCTAAGAAAGGAAAGAGGATCCCATGATCAGGTAGTAAGAAATGATGGAGCTCTGGCTGTTATCAAATGGTTTGACAATAGACCAATTCATTTCTTGTCTTCTGCTCACGGTGTTCAGCCTATTGAAAATTGCCGTCGTTGGTCAAAAAAGGACAAGAGGTACATTGATATACCACGACCACATGCTATAAAAAAATACAATGAGTGTATGGGTGGTGTTGATATGTTGGACCGGGTGATTGCAAAGTACGCCATGAGGGGAAGGACCAAGAAATGGACAATTAGACTTCTGCATCATTTTTTCGATTTTGTGATGGCTTCCTGTTGGATTCAGTACAGAGAACATGCAAAAACCAACGTATGGCAGAAAAAGGATATACTGTCGTATTATTTCTTTCGTTTGGACGTAGCCGAACATTTGATACACTGTGGTACCAACGATAACGCAACTCAATCTGATGAACCAGATATAAGCGACGAACCGCATGCTATACAACGAAGAATGGTGCCTTTACCACCTGAAATTGCAAGAAAAGCCAACCACTTACCTGAGATGGCTAACGGTGAGCAAGCAAATCGATCTAAGTGTCGCGCTGGGGGATGCAATAAACTTACATTTGTAAAATGCAGCACCTGCAATGTATTTTTGTGTTTTACAAGTACAAGAAATTGCTTTAAGAAATTTCATTCATGCTAAGTGCAAAAATAAATTTTCATAATTTGATAGATCGGTATTGATTTTTACTTGCTTAAGACCCAAGGTATCATTGGTGATACCTACCGTTATTTTCAAACCAACAAATTAAAAAAAAAAATTTAATTTCCTTATGTTATTTTGGTCTCAAATTAACACAAACTGACCAAACTTCTTAAATTAAAAGCTTTTCCTTAGCTCGGGACTGAAGAGGTTAAGCAGACTCAATGGTAAAACTCCTGGTCGTGATAGGGTCTCCTACCCCATGCTCAAAAACCTTCCGGACAATGCCAAACTAAAACTTATCAACCTTTACAACAAAATCTTTAACAGTGGTGTAATACTCCAAACCTGGAAAACAGCTGTGATCTTTCCTATCGTCAAACCGAAAAAAGACATCGACATCATCGACTGCTACCGCCCTATTTCGCTGCGACCATGCCCATCAAAGGTGCTAGAGAAAATAATAACCAATCGAATCCTGTGGTTCACTGAATTTAAAAAAGATCTAAGTACGAAACAAGTTGCTTTCAAGCCGAAAAGAGGATGTATGGATGCCCTTCTCCATCTCGACTATGTTATCTCCAACGCTCTGTGTGCTCGTAACCGTGTCTCCATCTTGGCACTCGATTTCGAGAGATATCCACCTCGTATTAAAAATATTAAAAAAACGGGGAATCGCGCCCAAAATTTTTGAATATATAAAGTCGTTCTTTACAAACAGAAAATTTTCTGTAAAAATTGGAACTTCATATTCCAAAACTGTTCCTTTCGACAATGGTATCCCCCAAGGTCGCCACTATCCGTGATATTGTTTGCTATTGCTTTCGGTGAGCTAAGTACAATAATATCTAAATGCAAAGATCTAGATCATTGTGTCTTTGCAGACGATGTTTTTGTAAACACAATGATCTAGGAAAGACTAAAACCTTATTTTATTCTTCTCAAAGAAATTAACGAATGGTCCAGTATTTCTGGCTCTAAGATCTCAATAAACAAATGTAAAATTCCTCACGTTTGTGGGAAAGAAAACTGCCATAATATTGAGCTAGAACTTAGTAATGCAAAAATAGAAAATGTAAATACCCTTAGTATCGTTGGTTTAATCTTTAACTGTAAATATAATTAGAAAGACCATTGTAATTATTTGAAAAAATCACTAGAAGCTAGACTTAATATTATCAAGTACCTTTCTTCAAATAGAGTAAAGTTCATATTAACTCCCTGTGTCATGTTTCAAAAATGTTAATATTGAGTAAGATTGATTATGCTCTAGCTATATACGGATCCGCCCCAAAAACATCTTCAAACCAACATAGCGGCAAGAAAAAGTATAAACCCTTTCCCAACAAGCCCAATCAAGAACATCCTCGCCGAAGCCGGACTACCGACAGTAGAAGAACGTTATATAAGCACCAACACCAAGCTCCTACCTAAAGTAACATTCTTAACCGGATCAATTATTGATAAAGATATAAAGCAAACTCCTTTACTGTCATATTGAAAGAAGGCAACATATCTGTACAAAGAGTTTTGCCGAACATAACATTAATCTTTACTGCTGAAGTCGTTGCTATATTTGAAGCCGTTAAAAAATACTTCAAGATAACAGGCAAATGGGCTATCTGTTCTGATAGCCTTTCAGTTGTGAAAGTCCATTCAAAATCCGACGTATAGTTCTATGATCATATCCAAAATCAGAGAGATTCTCATTACAAAAAACATCTAAGCTAAAACTGATCTGGACACCTGGACATGTTGGAATACAGGGTAATGAGTTAGCCGATAGGCTGCCAACAACGCCCGCAAGGCCCCAGTCTACAAATTTGACTTCTATTGCCAAAGTTATCTACAGCATTGGGTTCATACCAAGATCAATAAAAAACACCTCGAAGAATGGAAAGAGTATCAAAAAATAAAAATAAATAAAATACATCCAACATACCCATCTCATACAAGTCAATGATAGCAAAATTTGTTCGACTCCGACTTGGCCACACCACACTCACACATCAACATCTTCTCAAAAAAGAACCACCACCGATCTGCATCTGCCAAAGTATAATCACCATTAATCACCTGCTGGGTCCTTGCCTCCTCTCTTCAAATGCAGTTAAAAACAAAATCAATCATTACTCAAACATTCTTGAAATATTAAATGAACCTACTCAAGTCAATATACAAATTATCGATAAAATGTTAAATATTCTCAAAATTAAACTATGATTTTATGTTGAACCAAAGAGCCGATAGCCTAATTTGTTGCTAGTGCTCTTATGTATTCCTATTAGTAATATATTTTAATTATGTTATTGATAAAAATAAATAAATCTCTGAAAGGTTTGTCTAGCGTCCAAATGTCATTTTACAGAACTTGAAGATACCGAATGGGGTTATAATGGCGGTTTTCAAGATTTCGTTATCCTCGACGGGAATTTATTGGTATGCGCGCTAGATCGAGTGTCGAAAAAAATATTTTGACCATCCAGGAAATATGCAAAATCTTGAATGTGGGGGACAGGATATCTGTCGGGTACAGTGGTGGCATTCAAATGACGAAAATCCCCAGAAGGTCTATATTCCCCGTTCCCCATAGGGATCATATGCAGCCGGCTTGACCATGGGCTGTTCGAAGGGCGGCAGATGCCCTGCTCAAGTATGGTCTGGAGCTCGGCTCTTGCTATTTGAATCATTTTGAGTGACAGACGATTTGCCCGAGAAAAAAAGTTGGTGGTCCTTGTGTCACGATGTGATGAGTTGTAGAATGTGCTGTTGTTTTTGAATGTGGCAGCGACCTTGTGAAGTTTTTAAATTCTGAAAGTAAGGAATTGGCAGCTGATATTTCTAAGTTGAAGAGAATGTATGCGAGCTAAAATACCACAGGATGACACTTTGGCTTTGGTGTCGACTAGTCGCTTGTTTCGTAGATCTACCATCATTACATTGCACATTACCAATTGTAAGCGTCTATCTGAAGCTACGTCGCAGTCCCAATTTCAATAAAATTGGTAATATTGTTATTTTTGTGTCCGCCGCGAAAAGAAATTCGGGTTGCAAATTTGACGTTTCGACCTGGATCTCGAATGTCTTCCACCGCCATCACTAATTGCTGACACACAACATTTTAACTGTTCGACTTGTTTTGTGAGTTGAGCGATTCGAGTCTCTAGGTCTGACACTCGTGCGAACGAAACAGATGGTGGTTTCTTTTGAATAGCGGATACATGCGAAGTCTCTGTCATTTCTGCAACTTTATCAGCTAAAACCGCTAAACGGAGAAGTTCTTCGTTGCTTATGCTGATGATGCCGCACATGTCTTGTGGTAAACGCTGGAGCCAAAGGGATTTTAGAAGGCCACCATTTACAGTTTTTCCCGCTAATTCTGTCATTTCCCTCAGCAAATGGGACGGTTCTTTATCACCTGTCTGTCTTTGAGAGAGGATGAGGATGATACCACTGACTTGTGACAAGGTGCTGCTTCCCACAGCGATCACCTCCGTGTCATATTTGTTGCGTCGTTCTTTATACCAGCCGTAAAAAATTGGATTTCCACTCGCGAAAACCACAATTGAGGCGGTAATTTCTAGAAATGTGGAATCTTTACAGATACCGTGGTGTGGGTTTGTTCAGATTCTAGCTTCAGTGGGGCGGTCGTGGGTATTCGAGATATCCCTGATATGTTTGAGTCGCTGCCAGAACGTTGTATCTGAATTCGTGGAAAAGTTAGTTCATCGTCTGAAGGCTTTTTTCGGGCGAGTCAGTTTTGTCTACTATGCAAAAAATAATTTGCCTAAGTTCTAAACTCGGGGTCACCAATTATAGCGAATTGTGTGTAAAAATGTGAAGACACCTCTTCACCACTCTAAACGTTACTTTATTCTCAAACTAAATCTAATAATAATTTTTAGGAAGTTCGTTACGATTAAATCGACTGAATTTGTAAGAGACTTCGTGCAGACTGGCGTTCAGTAGTCCTTGTGGGAGATATCGAACTCGGCTGAGTTGTGGAACAACATATGTGGATTGCACTTCAGTGGGTGCATTGAGACTCCAACCCTATATAATAACAGACATTCAACCCCGTACAATAATTTTCGACATAAAAATGTTAAAATCATGAAATCCAGATTCCTAAAGTAACATCTGTTGCTTGTTTGTGTAGTCCCCGATCACCATTCGATATCTACACTAATCCCACCAATGTACGGAGAATGGGAAAACAAGAAAACTTTTCCACTTAAAAATTCCAAGGGAAAATATTTTTACCTAGTCATGCTTTGCACTTTAGCTTGTCACACCCCTTCGGGTAATAGATAGAATATACCCGAGGTAGGCATGCCTGTCGTAAGAGGCGACTAAAATCCAATCTCCGTATACCGAGCGTATAGTGTATACAAAATATGCAATGAACAAAACGAAAAGATATATTAGCCCAGGTGGCAGTCCAGCTTTACTGGAAAATCCACCCTCTTCGGAGGTCGGCTCTAAGGATTCTGGGGAGAGCCGCTTATTGCAATCCAATGACCCTTTTTCAAAAAATTCAAGAAGAGGAAGAAGAGCACAAGGAACAGCAAGAAAAGCAACCTAGAGCGCAATCTCGTCCAGCCCCACCAATTAACATCGTCGGGTTAACGGAATTTAATAAGTTGCAAGGCCTTCTTAAAGGAACTTTAACTTCGAAATATAAGGTCACGTCTTTGAGGGACAATGCGTGGAAAATTAACGTCGATGAATACGACGACTACCAAGCAGTGTCCCAAAAGTTAAATACCGAAAAAATTGAGGGTATACTTTCGAAATCAAGTGAGAAAGGCCACATCGTGTTGTTGCAAGGGGACTCCACCCCTCATGCACCAAAGAAGAGATTATGACTGACCTTCAAGACAAACGCTTTAAAATTCTTGATGCCGTTAATATCATCAAAAAGGAAAAGCAACAAACGGAAATAGATAAAGACATCTTGGTAAGGCGTGGACTTCCGCTCTTTATGCTTACCTTCGATAAGTCCGACAATATCGACGATATCTACCGAATTAGGACCATACTAAATATCGTTGTCAAAATCGAGCCAATGCGTAGAAATTTAAGAATGAATGAAAATTGAAATTTAGAAGGACCCAGTTTCTCATGTTTTTTTCAGTTATTCTAGAGAAACTTGAAGAACAAAGCAAAATAAATAAAATTATTCTTGATAGGCTGGTTAAGCTCGAAAGCAATTCAGGGAAAACGCGTACTCCAACTAGAATATGAATGGAAAACGATTGTTAAAAATATGTACATGGAATGCAAACGGACTTTTGCAAAAACTTGACGAATTGGAAATATTCTTGCTTGAAAAAGATATCGATATTTGCTTGATTTCTGAAACCCACGTAAAAAACGAATCGCATTTGAAAATAAAAGGCTATAATCATTACCACGCTTGTCACCCTTCGGGAAAAGCGAGAGGCGGATCATCATTGTTTATTAAAGACTGCATCGAACAATCCGAAGACCTAAAGATCGAGCTTGAAACTTTGCATCTGTTCACGATTCGATTGAAAAGTAGTCAGCGTACTCTTAAAATCTCATCTATCTACTACCCACCGCGTTCCGCGCTTGAAAAAATTGATTTTACTAACTTGTTTAAATTACTGAAACCTAATTTCATTATTAGCGGCGATCTTAATGCGAAACATACATTCTGGAGCTCAAGACACAGCTCGCAAAAAGGCAGAATGCTCTATGAGGCAGGTATGGAGTACAGTTGTGATTTCCATTCGACGAGTAAACCGACCTACTGGTCAACTGATACTTCGAAAATACATGACCTAATCGACTTTTTCGTCGTGAAAGGAATTTCTACCAACTACATTAAAGTTGAAGAGAGCTTTGATCTGTCGTCCGACCATTCCCCAATTGTTTTGACATTGAGCGAAAAACTAATCTATACCCTAGAGCCAGCGAGATTAACCGGTAGAGCAATTAACTGGGAAGGCTTTAGGAACGAAATTGAAGATAATGTTGAACTGAGCGTTCCACTTACGACACCCTATGAACTTGAGGTTGAAGTTGATCACTTCGTTGAGATCGTACAGCTCGCCTCTTGGAATAATACTCCCAATCCAAGGAAAACTCCGGACAAATATGGTCTACGATATCCTACGGAAATAAAAGAATTGATCAAGGAAAAAAGAAAAGCGCGTAAGAAATGGCAACAGGGTCGTGCTCCGCAACATAAAGCTCACTTGAATCACCTGTGCAATTCGTTGAAGAAGAATATAAAGAATTTTAAAAATCGTGCGATAGGCTCTTATCTCGGCAGTTTAACAGCGAAAAAAGATTCAAATTATTCACTTTGGAAAGCTGTAAAAGGCACCAAAAGGCCCAAGGTCCCCGCGCAGCCTATTAAATTGAATCACAATGAATGGGCAAGGGAAGATAAAGAAAGAGCGGACGTTTTTGCGGCACACCTAGAAGACACCTTTAAACCGTACATGGTCAAGTGTCTTACGACAATATCAATAGGCCGGATTTACCATCTGACGATTTAACACTTACAAGTGCAACGCTAAAGGAACTCAAACATGAGATCGGGAATCTAAAACCTAAGAAAGCTCCTGGTTATGACTTGATCACCGGAGAAATTCTCAAAGCTTTACCTAGAAAAGCATTGATTAAGCTCTCATATTGTAAATGCTGCGCTCAGATTAAAACACGCGCCTAACCAATGGAAAGTTGCGGAAGTTATAATGGTTTTAAAACCAGGAAAGCCGCCAAATGAGGTAAAATCTTATAGACCAATTTCGCTACTTCCGGTTATATCCAAAATTTTCGAGAGGATATTACTAAGGCGTCTCCAACCAGTTATAGAAGGAAACAATCTTATCCCTGACCACCAGTTTGAGTTCAGAAGTAAGCATTCGACGATTGACCAGGTGCATAGAATTACTGACGTAAACGAAAAGCACTTGAAGAGAAAGAGATATGCTCTAGCGTATTTCTTGACGTCTCGCAAGTCTTTGATAAGATGTGGCATGATGGCTTGAATTGCAAATTTCGACAAGTTCTCCCTGTATGCCTGTACGACATTCTAGAATCATATCTCGGGAATAGACTCTTCCGTGTTAGACATGGAAATGAATACTAGGAGCTCAAAGAAATTTTCTGCCGGTGTACCGCAAGGAAGCGTTCTTGGGCCACTTCTTTATCTATTATATACTCGAGATATAACGAAAGAAGATGGCACTATCCTGGCTACGTTTGCCGATGACACCGCTATCCTAGCCGTAGTTAAAACAATCGAAGAAACGACTGCAAAACTGCAAAACGCACTGAATAAAGTAAATGAATGGACGAGGGACTGGCGGATCGCCCTCAACGAATCTAAATCTGTTCACGTGAATTTCGCTTATAAGAAAGCTAATGGCTTGCCACTTTTCCTAAACTAGAGAAATGAACTGGTTGCTCGGAAAACACTCCCGGCTCAGTACTGAGAACAAACTGCTTTTATACAAAGAAGTGATAAAGCCGGTGTGGACTTACGGTATACAACTTTGGGGCTGTACCAAGAAAACAAACGCCAATATTTTACAAACTTTTCAAAACAAAGTGCTAAGAGAAATTGTCCACGCACCGTGGATCTCGGAATTCCGACAATCGAAGCTGAAATTAGAAGCTTCGCGAGAAAACATAGAAACCGACTAATCGAACATGTCAACAATATAATCCTACAAATTCTGGATGAAAGCAATTTATTGCGCCGACTACAAAGGACGAAACCTTTCGACTTGGCGAGATAGGAATCAACCGCGCCTAAATTGCGAAACATACAGGATCTTTCAGTGGAAAGTAACCTGCCAAACCATTTTTTTTCATGACAGCAAAATTGCTTGATAAGGTCCTTCTTTGTTGCAATATATAACAAATTAAATCGCAGGGTAGTCAGTAAGAATCTGACACTACTATGAGCACGCGCTTGCTATCCTCATAGTGTCTATGGAAAATTTGTTCACCAACCCTCGGCGGAAAAAAAAAAGCTTGTCAAACGTTTGCATAAACAGATATGTGAATTCGTCGAGTTAATACAAACATTACTAACTGATTGCATGAGGGTGGGAAACGCATTCTAGGTGGACGTTGATTTTTTACGTATGTATTTCAGTACATGTGGAAAGCTAGAAAAATACTTAAAAAAAGCCATGCGGACATATCTGCATCCTTTTTGAAAAATTAATTAATTAACCCACCATTTACTGAAAATTGTAATTCTGCCCCCTTCCACCGACTTTCCGTAAATTTGAAATCTGAATAGTTAAGAAAAATAGTTTTTCTTTTTAAAAAAATCCGTTAAAAAGAAAAATATTTTCACAATTTTGAAAACTTGGTACGCCATGACATGATGTGTCAAATATTGTCTAGGTAAAGAATTTAGGCAAAATCACCCGAGTCATATCGGAATAGGAGCTCATTTAAAAAAAAAAGGTTATTGAGTAAAGTGCCGTTATGAGTATTATTAAACCTACGCAACCGCAAAGACACGTTAAACCCAATGTTATCATATGCAACATTGAAATCGAAAAATTGGTCAACACGATAATCAAGAGAACAAGTTAATTCATTCTATAGCTAGCTACAGTCATTATACAAGTACATACTTATGTATATGCATGTCAGTCAATCGTAGTTAAAGTAAAGTGAACGACTGGGTCGAACGTGCCTGCATCTACATATTTGCATTTAATTTGGAAAACACGTATTTGAAATTTAGCCGAATTGTTAAAATATAAATAACTATATATGTAAATACACACATGTATGCAAGTATATATATTTTTTTTAAATCCACCAAAAAGCAAAAACAAAATTATTTTACTAATTTCGACTCGAATTGTGATCGCGCATACCCAAGGTATGACGTTTGGCTGCAGTTGTTCATACACACAGGCAGACAGACGTACCGTCAGTCGTTCACAGACTTTCATAGAGTACGCACGTGTTTCGGCTTCTCATTTAAAATCGTGGTGTTTTGAAGTGGAAAGTTAGACAGTGAGTTTTCAAGTGGCGAGTTAGCCTAGTAGGAGTGTAGTGAACCATCAACCCAGGGGACTGGGTTCAATTCCCAACCAGGGAAAATATTATTTTGGACTTTTTTTTTTTATTTAAAAAAAATTGTGAATAAAAAGTTAACAAGAACCGAGAATCAGGCGATGGAAGGTGAGCGGTCCGCGCTCCCATTAGCGGGACCAGCTGATAAGAGAGTGTCAGCCGATGAGGCAGTTACATCTGGTCAACAGTGGCAACTGAAAGTGTGGGAAAAAGGAGAAGAAAATTAAAACCTTCTCCCAACCTGGTAAAGCGTCCCTCCAAATCAACTCCAGCTGAACAGCTGCCAAGTGGAGCGAGGGTAGGGGCGCTGAGTACAGCAACAGCAGCAGTAGCAGATAAGAAGTGGCAGAGGTCGGATGACTCTGTCACGTTAGCGTACATCTCCGACGGTGGGGAAGGCCGCAACATTAGAGATGACAATAACTGCTTTGCGGTTCTGGCATCCTCTGAATCGGATGACGAAGAGGAAGAAGTCCAAAGTCTAGCCAGCAGCATCAGGCAGTTAGAACAAAGGGTGCTTGCCATTAAAGCCAAACAAATGGCAAGAAGAGAAAGGGAGCGGCAGCTAGATCGACGCGCGCTCAACAACAAGAAAAGCAGCCAGAAGGAGAGTTCAAACAACAAAAAAAGCAGCCGCAAATGCAGCAGCAGAAGCAGCAGCATGAACAACAGCAGCAGAATAAGCTGCAACAACAACAGCAGCCGAAAACGCTGCAACAACCACAGCAGCAGAAAAAGCAGCAACGACCGCAGCTGCAGCAGCAGAAACAACAGCAACAGAAACAGCAGCAACCGCAGCAGAAACAACAGCAACAACAACCGCAACAGAAGACGACTACAAAGGCGAGGGTGCCGCCAATAAATACCTACAAGGTGGAGTTGAAGGATACAATCGAACTATGTTAGTCGGCCATAGGAAATATTTTTTCTATTAAAAGATTAAATGAAAATAGACATACTATCCACTGTAATACAGTGGAAGAATATAAAAAAATTAAAGAATTGCTAAGGGACACGACGACGGAGTTCTTCTCCTTCAACCCGAAGGGGGAAAAGCGGCAAACAATGCTGCTGAGGGGGATAGACCCGTGATTCCCCAAGTGACCTACCCCCAAATGGCGGCAGGTCGGGGAAACGCGGAACAGAAAAGACCGAACAGGCCCCAGCGCCTAGAGCACCGGAGGCTCAAACTGACTTGCTGGCCATCTTGCTCTCTATTCAAGAGCAGATGGAGCAGCTTCAACGTCAGGTACAGGAGCAGGCGAAGCGGGTGGACCAGATCTACGCACTTCTGCCAGGCCTAACGCATCTCCAGTCGTAATGGGTACGAACATGGAGGAGCAACCCTTGAAGATCCTTGCGGTGAATGTGAATTCACTGATTAGGATCGAGCGAAGAGCCGTATTGTTTAAGTTGTTAGAAGACCAAACCCCTGATGTGCTTATGGTTAGCGAAACAAAGCTATCCCAGAAGCACAAATTGGGGCACAATAAATACAATATTGTCAGAAGAGACCGACCCTGCTCCACACAAGGAGGAGGTGTTGCGATCTTCATACGCAAACAACTGCAATTTAAAGTTATGTACAGCGGTGAAGTGCGAAGGTTCAAGGAGCTGGAAGCGTGTATCGTGTGCATCCCTCTCCGTAGTGGAAAGAGGATGTACTTGGTCGCACTCTATGCACCTGAAGCTACTCAATCTACTTTATTTATTTCAGAGCTTGAGACACTTCTTCGATACCTAAGGCTGGAGTCGGAGGAGAATTATTTCATCATGGCCGGAGACCTAAACGCCAAACATAGAGATTGGGGAAATAACACACCTAATCCTAAGGGAACCTACTATTCAATTGGTGGGGTCGGCACAGTGTCGAGTATAAACTCGATTTGAAAGCTACAGATAGTCCGTCGTTTCCTAGAAGCGGCTCTTATCTGAATCTTATGCTGTTCGACGTACGGTTACAACTGACCAACATGGACCGACAAACTATAAACTACCTGCACACATTTGTGTATGACAGTGACCATTGCGGACTTAGTGCCGTAATAACGGTTCCCAACGAAATTGCGGAGTTGGAGGAGTTTGTCCAAACGTACTCCTACAATTATAGTAGGACGCGTTGGACTCGCTTCTCAAGAACTTTGACAAGAGCACTCTCCTAGAATTCGCTCTACCCACCGTCCAATAGGAATCTGTCAAACGAGGAGATTGACTGGTACCTAAAACAAATGGACGAAATAATTAAACGAACTATGGACAATGCGATACCTCGGTACCAATATACTGACAACGCAGACATATTCCGCAATGCAACAATTGACGCACTACACCAACACAAAAGTAGACTGCTGTCGATACTAAAAACCTTGTACAGACAGTTTACTGACAGACAAAACTTGGAGGTTAGGACGCTGAAGTCGTTGATTAAAAACCTCCAAAAATTAGTTATAGAAAATTACAGACTTTCTGTAAATTTGCATTGGAACAACAAAATTCGGGCTGTAAAATCCAACAACCCGAGTATGTTCCCGCAAATAAATAAAATATTTCGGAGGAATAATCAAAATTACCTTCCGTCTCTTAAGATCCCCCGAACGACGAACAATGGACGAATACTTATAACAGCAGGTATAGATCCAGATAACACAGTAGATTATGACAACTTCTTTGTGATCGAAGATCCGCAGGAGAAGGTAGAAGCTATTGGAGCGACTTTCCAGGAAGTGTACAAGGTGAATGATACCATGTGCCCGAACCACGACCTGGGAAATCGCGTCCTTGTGCACAACTTTTATCTTCGAAATGATATAGAGCACTGGCGATCCGAGAACATAGGTTTTACCGAGTTAAATGACGATAACATGGCAAACAATGTCATCGCCGATGAAAGGGTACATCCCCCGTATATATCGAAGGTAGAGCTCCGAGCAGTCTTCGACTCATTAAGGAGGAAGAAATCTGCAGGAATCGATGGAGTATCGAACATTGTGCTTCGACATCTCCCTCTAGAAGCGGTGGACATTTACACCACTCTGTTTAACAATGCACTGAATAATGCACATTATCCAGCGCATTGGAAAACAGCGGTAATACAACCCATCCCCAAAAGGGGTAAGGACACTTCCAATCCGGCAAATCTCCGGTCGTTAAGTCACCTTCCGAACATCAGCAAAGTATTCGAGGAAGTGATCAGTAGAGCCCTGCTTAAGTGGACTGAGAACAGTAATATAATTCCGGATAACCAATTCGGTTTTAAGGCGGGGCATGATACAATACATGCCGCGTCTAAACTGGTATCGGATATCCAATGGAACAAACGCAAGAAACAATGCACGGGTGCTTGCCTGATTGACTTGGAGAAGGCCTTCGACACCGTATGGTTAGAGGGACTCTTCTACAAGCTGAACAGGCTGGGCATAAGCAAACCACTGCTGTACATACTTTATAACATGCTCACCAGTAGACAGTTCATCGTCAAAAATGGCAATGTGACTTCTGCTGGAACATTTCTAATTAAAAACGGTCTGCAACAAGGTGCGGTTAATTCACCGATCCTTTTCAATATTTACACGAGCGATCTGATATCATCTCTTCACCATGCCATAGCGTACGCAGACGACTTGATCGCGTACAGATCAGGACCAAAAATCGAGGTCATTGTAATTCTCTTGCAACGTGACTTCTATAAGATTCAGCGATATTGCGATGACTGGAAGTTGAAGATCAACTTCCAGAAATCGAAAACCATTCTTTTTAGGACGCCGTTGTCTGGTTCTCAATCGTGGGACCGCACGGACAGCCACTTGCGAGTCGAAGTGTAGTCAGATACCTGGGGCTCTGGTTAGACCAATATCTATATTTTAACAAACATATAGATGCTGCTCTGGCCAGAGCCAAAGGTGCTTTTGCCTTTACAAAGAGACTTTTTTATAGCAAGCAACTGGATGCAAGGGTAAAGGTTATCTGCCACATGGCCCTCATTAGGCCCATGCTCGTATATGGATGCCCCGTGTGGTTCAACGTGGGAGCAAGCTTGTTGGAAAAGATTCGGGTGTTTGAGAGGGCCTGCCTTCGGGCTTTCCTTCATTTATACAGAACACCATAGTCCCAGTACATAAAACTCTATCCCAATGAGATCCTATACAACAGGGCTAACCTAATAAGAGTGGATAATTTCGTTATCAAGCTGATTCGCAAGAGCAATGAGCTCGACGAACAACCTGATCTCCGGGGCTTATTAGCCCAATTATGAGTATCACGAAAGAGTGCGCCTTAACGGCTTTATTCCCCCAGAGGCGTTCCTCTATCTGGATGAGAAAGGTCTGATCCAGGACAGATTGGCGGTGCCGCTAATCTTCCACGTTGCTCGGACAGTTGCGGATAGGCAACTCAACTACGACAGAGATATTGCACACGGCAGTGTGGAGCATTTCCGGTTTAGTAGGGCGGTATCGGGTCGCGGTATTTATGACGTATAACGTCAGCATGGTCATTTCTGGTGGCTAGCCGAAAGGGGGGAAACGACGAAGGAGGGTAGCCTGTTTGAGGTTTAAAGTTGGCTGTTCTTGCCCATGGCCGACTTACATAGTTTAGGTTTAAGTAGTTTAGCTTGTAGGTAGTAATTTAATAAAAAAAAAAAATTAAAACTTATATCCAAAGCACTTGGATGAAAAAAATACAAAAAAAGCACAAAAAATACAAAAAACAAAAAAAAAAAAAATTATAAAAAAACAGCACTCGATAAAAAAAAAAAAAAAAAATTAAAAAAAAAAACAAAAAAAATTTACGTTAGAATACGTAAGGTAGAATAAGATAGGCCAATTTAGAATAAGACAGTTTTAAGATTTATTTTAAGGTAGTTTATAAGTATTATATATAAGAATACAAAAAAAAGTTCAGTCACTAAGTTTTTGACTAATGTTCTTAGTAACACTTAAATTTAAAAGAAATAAATAAATAAATATTTTTCACGTACGTTACGTCGAAAGACATAGTTTTAAGTATTAGGATTAGCTTAGAGCGCCCGCAATAGGGCCAGTAAGTTAGAATAAGAATAGTTAAGTTAGTTAAGTTAGTTTTAAGCATTTTGTCTAGCAATTAAGTTACAATGAATTTAAAAAAAAATAAAAAATTCATTAAAAATTAAAAAAAAAACAGACGTACGGTCAGGCATTCAGGCAGGCAGACACACTGACAGACAGAATTGGCGGACCCACTTTTTCGAGTTCTTCTGTACCAGAATTAATCAAAATCTCGAAGTCAAACATTTTCACGAAACCAATATTTGACCTATATGAGGAGGTGCAAGTAAAAATTATAACCAAAGCAAAGAAATAAAATAGACTTCAATATATATTTAGCTCGTTCAACGGATAAAAATCAGTACAAGAGATAAAATAAAAATGCGTCAAAATGACGCGTCCCGTAAACCTAGTGTTAATAGTATTGACCATTATATTAATTGGCCGGGTAAATTACATATAATTCCACATTTATCCTCAAAACCATCTTTCTAAACCCAAAAAATCCAAATCAGCATTAGGATAGTGCTTATATATAACATATTTCTGTATCTACATTCGTATATGTGGGATTAAATCGCTGTCTGCGTTCTCGTCACCAATAAACCGAGTTTCACTCAATTTCTTTTATTTTTCTCTCTCTCATCGCAATTTTCACAGTCACAAGGAGTTCAGTTCGTTTTCACCCTCCGACGAGTAAAGTAATAATAAAACTAAACCCATATACACACACAGAACGGTACAAGCTTTATATCTTTTTTTGTATTCAAAACAGTTTATTTGCACTATTGTGCTTTTCATCTACAGTATGTCAAATTAATGAAAACACATTGCTTTTTTAATTTTTTTTTCATAATTTTATTGACAAGTTTATTCTTAATAGCTGCAGCAAAAAAATTAACACAAAGAAAAAAAAAAAAAATGCAGAAAAAAACAAAAATAACAAACATATTCATATTTTGAGCTATCAATTAATTGTTTGCAAAATGCAAACATAGCATAAAAAAGAAAGGAAAAAAGGTTCACTTAAAATCAGCCCATACTTAACCTCTTATAACTTCTTAACAGAAACTCGGATAAATACAAATAATATCCTAAATGAAAGTTTATTTGCTTAGCTTAAAAATAGTTGTAATAAAAATCTTAAATATCCTTGTTGTGGATGAAATTTCGAGTATTTCTTTTGATGGAACTCATTAGTCTTTGAACAGCCTTTCTATTAATTTTTGCTGCATTTTGGTTCCATTTGATCAGCATTGAATTGGTATTTTTAAGTGTTTTGCCCACTATTTTTCAATTGGTCGAAGCTGGGGGTAATTTGTTGGATTCATGTCTTTTTGTATTACGTTAACTTTGTTTTTTAGGTACCATTCCATAACAGTCTTAGAGTAGTGGCAGCTGTCTAAATCAAGCCATAACTTTACCTGAAATCGGTGGTTTCGAATAATAGGCAGAAATCGTTTCGAAAGGCATTCTTTGACATAAACTGCAGATGTCATGGTGGAAGTTGTGACAAATGCTCTGCTTTTAAGACCACAACTGCAAATTGCCTGCTAGACCATCGCCTTCTTGGCAAATTTATCAACTTTATTGTACTTATATTTTTCAGCAACATTACCACGCTTTGTCGAAACATAAAACTTTTGACCTGGTAATTGTTTTAAGTAAAATTTTACATAGGTTTCATCGTCGATTACAATGCACCCTTTAAACTTGGTCAGCACTTTGTCATACAGAAGTCGAGCCCGTCTTTTTGCCACTACATTTTGTTTGTCTGACCTGTTTGAATATTTTATGGCTCGATACGTTTTTATGCCTGCATTTAAGCGTATTCGTCATGCTGTACTTTTGGTGGTGTTAAACTTTTTCGCGCGATCACTATCGGATAGCCCGGGATTTTGTTTAATCGACCTCAATACTTTCAGCTTTAATTTTGAGTCTCTGACACCCGTTTTTTTACAGTTTTTTTTTTTTCCTTTCGACACTTAATGTTTCCTTGTAACGTTTTATAATACTACTCACAGTTCGCTTAGGTAAATTTAATTCTTTTGCAATCTTTGCAGCCGACAGTAATGGAAATTGAACAAATTTGTTCACAATTAATTTTCGGTTTTCAAGTTCCATTGCGCGCAGAATCACTAATCCGTCATCAATCCCAACCAAAAACAACACAGATAACGGTGGAACTATACTTAAGCTATGCATGTCAAAAAAGTTCGCAGATTGCCACCAGAGGCGCTGTAATAACTAGAAGTGCATGGGCAGATTTTGAGTGAATCGTTCTTTAATCGCCTTAATATTTAGTATGGCTACCATTGGCATCAATAACGGCTCGTAGCGGTCTTGGCATTGATCCAACTAGGTGTTCCATATCGTAGTAATTCGGTATCTTTTTCCACTCTTCTTGGATTGCTCTAACTAGCACGCTTTTTGATGTAGGAGCCCGTTTTGCCACCTTCTTTTTTAAAAAAACCCACAAATTTTCGATAGGGTTCATATCGAGGCTTTGCGCAGGAGTGTCGAGCACTTTGCTACAATTGTAAAGCAAACAACTTGTATTGCAGCTTTTGATGGTTTTGGGGATTAATAAACCTGAAACTTGCTGCGCTTCTGGTCAGCTCATTTTGGAGTATGTCCAAGTAATATTCCTTGGTCATTAAATCAGTGAAAATCCTCACCTCTCCGACGCCCTTGGATGAAGTGCATCCCCATACCATGACTGACAGTTTGCCAAACTTTACTGTGGGGTAGTATTTTTAGCTTGCAAAGCTGCGTTTAGTTTTCGCCACACCGTTTAAGGCCCATAGTGGTAATGCATCATAATTTTTGTCTCATCACAACAAATTACGTCATTCCAGAACTCTGCCGGCTGTGCGATGTGATGCAGTGCAAAAGTCAGCCTTTTATGTAAATTTATCTCGGAGAGTAACGGCTTTTTGCGAGCTATTCTTGACGAGTATTTATTTTTGTGCAATTCTTGCAAAATAGTCTCACGGGAGACCTGCTATTGCAATTGTTTTTTTTTATATCAGTGGCTGATTGCCTTAAGCAAATATGGGGCTTTTCAATCACAGCTCTGATGATTTTTGACTCTTCTCTTCGGAACAGCTTTCTTGGTCGGCCTCCAGAACTTCTCAACTCCAATCGATTTTCTTTTTCTGCCCGATTTATAATGTTATACACAGTCCTCAATTTAACTGATAACATTTGGGCCATTTCTTTAGGAGATTTTCCGTTACAATAGTTGAAATAAAACAACTCTATTACTTTATTATCAGTTCGATTTCCAGACATTTTTTAAATTGCCTACATTGCCCACAACGAAAGTGGATTTCGTTATTGTCCTGAGAATTAGTACCGTAACATCGCAAAACTTTTCATTTTATTTTCCTTTTTATGCTATGTTTGCATTTTGCATTGCATTGAATTTTTTCTTTTTGAATTGCGTTAATTTTTTTTTTGTTGTAGCTATTAATAATAAACTTGTTAATAAAATTATGAAAAAAAAAAATTTTTAAAAAGCCATGTGTTTTCATTAATTTTCACATTTCAGCTGAAATTGCAAACAATTTTTCCTTATGCAAACAATTATTTGACATACTGTATGTAAGTAATAAAATCATTTAAATGCAATTTGATCCCATAAATTGGGGGCTTAACCGGGAACTACTAAGATCCACAGGATCAAATAGAGTAAACAGTGGAAGTATGGCGCAAAACGCAAAAAGAAGAAAGTAGGAAAAACGGCAACAACATAACAGACTAACATCAGTAAAAGCAAAAGAACACAGAACTTAAAAAAAAAACTACAATACCACGTGATCGTCAAATTCCGTTGGTAGTGATGAAAGAGAGAGTGAAGTCAACCGTGTCATCGTTGTTTGCCACAACGAAAAATTCATTGCGGAGTATATCAGTGGTACCAGAAAAGACGAAAAACAAAAAAAAAGGAGAAAAAGACGGCGACAATACGACGACGACGAGCAAGCTGGGGAGGGAAAAAACACCGTAGTTTGTGTAAGTATCGATCTGTGTGTGAATTTTTTTTTTATTATTGTAGCATTCGTATTTGCAATATTTCTGGGAAGGAAATTGCGACTATAGGGAGGGATGAATTGAGAGATTGTTTGAGGAGATTAGGGCTTTCGACGTTGGGTGATAAGGATGAATTGGTAAAGAGACTGGACAATCATGTCAACTCGCTACGCTACTCGCCGAGGAGACGCCAATTTCGAGAAATCTAATGAAGACGAAAAAGGATCACCAACTCCAAGAGATGCTCCACCAAGAGCTTATCGAACAGTTGGACGCCGAATAAGATGATATCCGCCAAGTGGCCAGAGAAAACATCATGCAAATACAGATCGAAAACCTAGCCGAGTTTAATAGGAAGAGGAAGGCGCCACGAGGCCAGAAAGTCGGAAAAATAGTAGCAGTAAGGAGAACACAATTCGGTCTGGGCCTCAAACTTAAACCGAAGTTCCTTGGACCATACAAAATAGACGGGCTCTGTAAGCATGACTGCTACGAAGTCGAGAAATAGGGAGACCAGGACGTACCGAAGAAGCCAACAGCAGCAGCTGATGGCATGGAGCCCTGGAAGCGGACATCCAAGGCGGATGTCGTGTCAGGACGGTCGAATGTGGGATTTAGTCGCTGTCTGCGTTCTCGATGCCAATAGACCGAGTTTCCCTCAATATCACTTATTTCTTTCTCTCTCTCTCCTCATCATCGTAATTTTCCTACTCCTTTGCCACAAGGACTTCAGTTCGTTTTCTAAAGTCCTAGAACAAAACGCATACGCGGTGCCCGTTTTTTTTTATCTTTTTTTGTATTCAAAACAGTTTATTTCCATTATTGTACTTTTCATATAAGTAATAAAGTAAATTAAATGTAATTTAATCCCACATATATGCATATTTAGTTTTTTTAATTTTTATTATTTTTTTTCTTTTTTTATAAGGGGAAATTTTATGAAAGGTACTGACGAAATGCTCGGTTGGTCAGTATGCCAGATTTCTACCGACTAACCGCACCTCGCTTTTACACCTTTTTTTTCTATACCCTGCGGTACTACCTCCAGGTATTCCTTCGCGGGGTAGGATTTAGCAATTCTTGTTTTCTTCAGATGTCTACGTAGCCAGTCTCTTGGACTATACTTCTCTCCAGCTCCAGTCGTCTAAGTTCATTCGCGATGTATTTTATGTAGTTGTCGACTGCATCCCATTTTGCTTGCGACTGTAGCATGTGCCCTATTATGTTTTTAGGGTTATGTAAATACCTAGTTCCCAGTTCCCTTTGAAGGAATTCTCTCTGAAGCTGGAATCGTGGGCATTGAAAATACACATGCTCAACGTCCTTTTGTCTTCCCTCGCAGGACGGACAATTGGGTGTGTCGTCGAGTTTAAACTTACGTAAGTACGCACGAAAGCATCCATTCCCACTAAGCATTTTAGGCATTCGAAAGTTTATCTCAGTTATCTCTATAAGTCGGTATATCCATCGACCTTTATTTGATGCATTCCAGAGCTGCTGCCATTTTCGTAGACTGGCAGTTCGTTCAGCTTCTCTTCATAGCTCCTGCCCAGATTGGATACCTTGGTTTTCCCACGTTTGGCATTATCCGCATGATTACATTATTCACTCCTGAGGCTTTCTCACTTACATGGTCCAGATGTTGTATAAATATTAGCTTAGTATAGACCACCACACCCAAATACTTGATTGCTGGTTTCTATTTAATCTCGTGTCCACCTATAGTGATGGTAATTGTTTCGCAGTTTTTCCTGCTGCTGATCAGCACTGCTTCTGTTTTATTTTCGGCAGGCTTTAGGCTATCCTAATAGTGTCGTTGCTGATTTGTGTAATTACCTTCAAAAATGGGGCCACTACAATGATGGCGATGTCATCAGCAAATCCTACGATTTTTGCTTCTTCTGGTATTGATAATCGAAGAATGTCAGCATACATGCTATTCCACAATAGCGGCCCTAAGACCGAGCCTTGTTGCACTCCACACGTGACTATGTATTCCTTAATACCTTTATCTATATTATACAGTAGGATCCGCTGCCTAAAGTAATCCATTATTATATTTATTAAATACTACGGAACTCTCTTGTTCCTTAGAGCAGCCAAAATATGTTCCCAATTTGCGGAATTGAACGCATTTTTGATGTCTAATGTTATGACAGAGCAATACTTTTTTGAGCCTCCTCTCCACCTTCGGCCATCTATAGTTTTCTGTGCAGTGTTAACTACCACCTTGATTGTATCTATCGTGAACCGTTCCTTACGGAAGGCATACTGTTGTTCGGCTAGACCTCCCGCATTTCAATGGCTGCTTCTAGCCTGGTACCAATAATCTCCAGTCCAGTACTTTTCCAGCTGTATCCAGAATACAGAGTGGTCGTTGGATCTCCCGGTGGTTTGTTTCCTTTAGGTAGGAGGACCAGTTTTTACATTTTCCAGTGACTCGGAGACTCTCCTTCTCGCGGGTTTGAATTTTATAGTTCTTTAATTGTGTTTTGTTTTATAGTTCTTTAATTGTGGTCTTCAGTGCATCTGGGCCAGGTGCTTTTCTATCTCCAAATCTTCTGCAGATAGTGATTAGTTCTTCTTTTGTTACTATAGGTATCAGCTGGGTTGCTGCTAGCTGTTCGTTACTTAATTGCATTTCCCGTTAGCTTGAGAAGAGCCCATTAACTATCTCGAGAAGGAGATTCGGCTATTTTGGTGATGGTTCCTGGAATATTTTAAGTTTTTTCAAAACTACTAGGCACGCCTACCCCCATGCGTTTTGGTCCGCTTTATCACATAATCCGAAGAAGCGTCTACATAATCCAAAGAAGCATCTACGTTTGCTATTTTGGATGGCTTGTATTGCTCTTCTGTATCGATTTTGCAAATCTTAGAACATGTCTCTTCCTCTAGATCGTTGATACAGACTTCTCATGTGGTGGCATTCGGAGCATAGTTGCGCTATATTCTCATTCCAGCAGTGGACTAAAGTTTATTTACGTTTTCCCTTTTTTCGCAGAGACATCGCAAGCATCTGTAAGTTGTATTTGTTTCGCATTGTCTGCTGAGCCTGTCAGTGTTATGTCCTCTAGCATAATCAAAAACGCATCTTTATCGAGGGTGTTGGCTTTCCATCCTAGGTTTTGACTCGTATTTGGAACTGCAGTATTTCTGTTCATTTTGATCTCAAACAGTATTGGTCACTGTGACTGTAGAGGGAACAGCTAACAAACGTGAGATCTATAATCGAACCCACTCCGTTTTGATTAAATGTTTTTTCCTGGCCATTGTTAGCAAGAGTTATGTAGAGTGCGGCAATAGCCCCTAGCAAATTCCTCGTCTATTTGTTCTCCCACTTTGTAGCCCAGGCATTAAAATCACCAGCTTTGGCAATAAGACTCCGGTTACTGACATCCAAAGTAATTCTGTTAAGGAAGTTTTCAAATTCCTCAGGAGCATAGCAGCTGTATATGTGTATCCTATTGGTTTTAGTTCGTGCGAAGTTAGTGTTAGGTACCGCGTCTGTTTCCTGGAAGGACATTGCTGAAGGTGCAGCTTTGCATGTACTATCAGTCACCAATTATTTCTGTCATACTGTCTGTATGGTTCACTTAAAATAGCCACATCCATATTCAATTCCCGTACTGATTGCAACAGTAGATTTTGAGCAGCCTCGCAATAGTTTAGATTTAGCTGCAGTATTTTCATGAATGGTGCAGTTCCTTCATAGCCTTTTGATAAGACGGACATCTTCTACTTCCTGTAATGTGATTGCTTGTTATTTTTTCGTTGTCACGACAGAGGAGACATTTAGTTTCACGCTCGCAGGTTTTCGCTATATGCCCACTTTCCCCGCATCTTACGCAATAGTTGGATAAATCCCTGGTGGACTTGCATTGCCTTGCTTTATGTCCAAAATCCAGCCACTTATAGCATTTCGTTGGGACTATTTTTTCGTGAATACGGCACACCACCCATCCTACTCGAATTTTACCCATAGAGATAATCGTGTTAGTAGTTTCTGCTGGGAGACTTACTGTTGCCGTCTGGGCCCCATATGGTGACCGCTGTCGGTTGGATCTTAAAAACACTTTCTAGCCGCTGTGTTATAGTTTCGTAGATTTCCTCCTCGGTGGTACCTTCACCGAGATCTTTGATTTCAACCGGTACTTCGTATGTTAGCGTCTTAACCTTAGCGTGTTCCACTAGCGACTTCTCTATTTCGTTTTGGAACTGTGAAGTTTGCAAGTCCGCAGATTTCTTAAGCTCTATAAGCAAGTGCCCCTTCGCTGTCTTTCTTATGCGGTTAACTTTTTGTCCAATTTCATTCTTAACTTTTCTAAGCATATCCGCGTACGACAATACACTTGTCGGCTTTATAAAGACTGGGTCTGGTCGTGCTGGCTTCCCTCGCTTTTTCGTGCTCACTGTTGTTTTTGGTTGGGTCAGGTGTTACTGCAGCTGCTGTGATATGCTCCATTGGTGGATGCACATTATTTGCCTCTTTACTCATTGGTCCCATCTATGCCTTCTCTTTTTTTCTTTTAGGAACCGGAAGAACGTTGCCTCGTAGATCTTGTTGTGTGTCACCATTTGGGGTTACATCTCTTTGTGTCTTGGGTGTCGCAGTTTCTTCTTCCTTGGCCAATGTTTCTACTGCTTTTATTTGTTCGGCGCATGATTTAAGGACATTTAACTGTTGCGTCTGTGTTGCCTTTTCAACTCCGTCTTTCCTATTACTGTTCACGCTGTCCACTACTGTACAGTAGGCTTGACGAATGGAGCTGGAGAGCCTTTGAATTTCGGTGTGGGCATTGCTTTTATCCTTAATAAAGTCCATCAGCTTATCAATTTATTCCCCCAGGGCTGTAAGAGCATCACAATTTTTCCCTTGTATGGATGGACTGTTCTCCGCGACTGCTGCGTTCTCCATCTCCATGACGTGGCAGATATTTGCTTCTTTTATAACCAGTTCCGTACTGACTAGTGTGCTAACGACCTCTTTTGCTGTACTTTTCGGCGATGATCGCATCAATATAGAACTTCTCCTAAAAGGTTCCTCAATCTGTTGAACTCGATTCGTGTTCCTGCTTCTCCTTTTTCATTTAAGTTTTTTGTTTTTTTGACATTTTTGTTTTATGTTTTAATTTTTATTTGTATTTGGATTTTTATTCGTCAGCTACATCAGAGCCCCCACTGATGTAGTAAGGCTTCATTACAACCAGAGGGCACCAGTTATCTGGAGGGCTCCGTTAGCGGTGTTGTATTGATTTTATGTCCTCAGCATCATTCAGGCCTCAGCACGGGTCGCTTGATACTTTGCCTTCGGGACGGGATGATTAGTTAAGGGCGGCATCTGTTCGCCCTGTCACAAAATTGGGTTAATGTGGTCTTCCGTCACACCCTCCGTTTTTGCCGCTCTTGGTCGGGGACTGCTTATTAGGTATTCACAGCTAACCTCTCATACATACCTATAGGCTGCTCAGCTATACGTCAACATGCTGACCCCCCTTATAGCCCGAACCTGGCCCCAGGATATATAAATACGAGTACATCAGGGGCGTGGTGTCCATACAAGCCGATTCCTTCCGGCTTCCCTTTTCAAATATCAAACATTTTTATTTTGCCACTTGCCAGCCATCACATTCAATTATTTGTTCATCAAACCATTTTTCATAACTTTATACACACTCGAAGATGAAATGGTGCGACCACTTCGGTTGTTTATTCATTTTTACTCATACACAAACTCGCACACATAGGCGAGACAAGTATGAACTCCTCTAGCGAGAAAGCGTGCAATGAATTTTTTTGAGAAGCCGTTCATTTTCCGGCTTATGCATTCATTTCTTTACAGTACGAACTTTCAACTCTATTCTTTTCTGGTATATAGTAGAAGTTTATTTGCGATTTCTTTGTCTAACATACATTCGATTATGAGGAAAATAACCCCAGATTTCTCGGCTTTTGTGGATGAACATTGGTGGAGGACAAAGGTTTTAGTTCGAGGGAGTTTTTTTTTTTTTATTGTAGGCAACAAAATAAACCAACGAAAATCGAGTTATTGGGTGATGTAGTGGTTCGAACGGCGTTTGAGATTTTTCTTCCTTGTTGGGTATTTTTTTTTTTTTTCAAATTTGAAATGACGGTTGCATATCGGTTGTGTAATTGTGCGTGATTTATTGAAAATTTGGATGTAAATTTTTGTGATTTTTATGACTGCTAATTATTAGAAAATTTTAAAAATTTAGCAAAAGTTAGTGTTTTAAATTATTATAAAATAGTGAGTGAGCTAAGTGACTAGTTATTAGCTATATACCAAGTAAGTAACTATAAATCTACTCAAGAGGTGCACCATTGAACATTCTTATTGTTCTTAGACAAGACAATTTTGAGTGTTGTTTAACTGTAAAAGAAACCCACGAGTGCAGTAACCTTCTTTTTAAAAAAAAAAAAAAAAATAGAAATAGGTCGCTCGACACCATCAATGAAAATTGATTATTTTGCATGAATTTGGCGAATATCGCATAGAGACTTCTTTAGGGAATTCTTACGAGGCTCATAATAGAAAAGTTGATCGCAATCGCGATTTAATGAAGCGTTTCATAGACACCGTAGACACTAGGAAAACAAGAGCTGGCATTCCGGGGTATCAGAGACTCGATGGCAATATCATTCGCGTATAGTGAACGTCTTATTCAATTGCCGAGAAGACATAGAGCTTGCGAAGCAAGAGATCGAGGGTTTTGAGTCATTGATTCATTCTGAATTTTTAAACTCATTTGACTCAATCTATGAGAGCGTAAGTAACTGCTCAGAACCTCCACGCAAACGCCGACTATTTAATATTGATTCAAATACAAATTATAGCCGAATTTTTGTAGCAATTATAGATAATGTTACAAGTCAGATTAAGAATAGGTACAGTTCATTTAGTTTACTAAACAAATCAAAATATGAATATTTTTCTAATTCAATGCCGGATTACAAAATATCTTCTTTAATTACCCTATTTCATGGAATTTTTAATTTTACTACTTTAAAAAAAGGAATTCAAAGTTTTATACACTACCCCTTCACTTAAAAAGCTTGAGGTTTTTCAACTTTATAGGCATTTTAATACGGAAATGCTTAGAGATACTTTTTCTCAAGCTCTAACATTGTGTGAAATCTTTTTAACCCTGCCTTTGACTGTGGCCTCTGTCGAAATATCTTTTTCGACTTTAAAAATAGTCCACACTTAAGAAATTCCCACAAAGAAGAAAGACTCTCAGACCTGGCACTTTTATCTATAGAAAAGCACCTTCTTTTAGAAATTAAAAATAACTCAAATTTTTACGAAAGAGTTTTAGCAGAATTCGTAAAAAAGAATCGTAGAATCCCGCCGACAAAGGACATATTTAAAAGCGTAACTTACGAGTACACACGATACGCTTTTTAGTTAGCTGTCAGTGAAAAATTAAAAAAAATGGAAAATAAAATTGCAATAAATAAAATAATGGGTCATTCGAAGCAAATATCCATTAAATTACGTAAATTGTTAGCCTTAATAAAATAGTAAATCCAAAACAGATATCCCCAAGAATTTAATGTTTCTAAATCTGGAGTCTATTACCATCAAGCAATTTCGTTAAACTGGAAGCAATGGACGTCCAAGAAAAACCACCACAGGTTGAGGTGGCTATCAGCAAAAAAGCCACACACTTAAACCAGTAAGAGGTCCATTGTGATACCACATGGGTTTGGGAGGCCTCTATCCTGCTCGTTGAACCATTTGGAGCTTCCGATGAAGCGTTGAAACAGAAGGCTCCTAAGTGGAGTTTCTTTCTTAAGGAGAGAGCTGGGCAGGTGCAAAGAAGGTGAAGAATAGTCTCTTCCTCTTCCTCGTCCACGCAGCTTCTGCAGAAATCGTTTGAGAAGACGCCAAGCCTTGTTAGATACTTGCTTATTAGACAGTGTCCAGTTATTGCACCAATAACAGCGTTGATATGTTTTCTATTGAAAGAAATCAAATTCTTAGAGCGTTTCAGTTCTAGCTTAGGCCAAATCTGTTTTGTCGCTAGACAAGTTGTACCCCTTGTCCACCTAGAATTTGTCTTTTCGATAGCACCCAGCTTTTATTTAAGTTTGCATGTAGCGATAGGCATGTCCAGTGAACTTTTGCCTGGAAGGATGGGTATTGTTGTTCCATGTCTGGCAAGTTCGTCAGCCTTATAATTCCCTGCAATATCCCCCGGCACCCAAATTATTTGAATAGTAAACTGCTCCGCCATCTCTATAAGAGACGATCGGTAGTCTAGAGCTGTTAAAGAAATTATTGAGGATGATTCCAAGGATTTGATTGCTGCTTGGCTGTCTGAAAAGATGCGGATAACAATGGACGATATTACGTTTTTCTTTAGCCAAGACAAGACTCCCTTATTGCCATTATCCCCGACTGGAACACGCTACAATGGTTTGGGAGACGAAAAGAGAGGTTTAAATTAAGCCTATTAGAGAAGACACCACCACCCACCCCGTCGTTAGTTTTTGAACCGTCGGTGTTGAAATATATCGACTTATCTTCCGTAAAACCACATTCTTCCGAGAATGCTCTGGAAGGGATGTTAACTTGGAAGTTTTTGTCAAAATTTAATTTGGGTATGGTGTAGTCAATGTCTTCAGGGAAGATATTAACCTTGTTTGGGATGGAGGCGTGACCATATACTTTTTTGGATCACTATAAAGTAGCTTTAAGGCGAATAGCTGAGTTAGCTGTCATTTGCTTGCCATAAATGCCAAGGGGTGTTAAATGAAAAAGAGTGTTCATAGCTGTGGAAGGTGTCGTTCGCAGTGCTCCGCTAATGCACAGACAAGCTGAACGTTGGACTTTGTTTAATAACTTCGGGTTTATCGCCTTGTCCAAGGCAATCCACCTGACAACTACCCCGTACATAAGGATCGGTCTAATGACCGAGATATACAGCCAGTGAGTTAGAGTCCGGGTTGTAAGCCCCATTTGCTCTCAATGGCTTTTTTGCAAGAGAAGAGTGCGACAATAGCTTTCTTAACTCTTTCATGTATATTAGGTTTCCAGCTTAGTTTCCTGTCCAAAATAAGACCCAGATATTTTGCTTCGTTGGAGAAAGTTAAGCTTGTCCCATTAAGGAATGGAGGGTCAATATGTGGGATTTTATATTTCCTTGAGAAGAGGACTAGTTCCGTGTTGTGGGGGTTCACTCCTAGACCACACTGAGCTGTCCATCTAGATAGCTTATTAAAAGCATTTTGTAGGAGCTCTTCTAAGGCAATGAGATGTTAACCCTTAGCTTCTAGGATTAACAGTGGTTCATAACCCACCAGATTCCAAAGAAGTGGGGATAGGACGCTCCCTTGAGGGGTACCCCGACTATTAAGCAGTAAATTAATCAGCTCGCCAAGTGAGCTATCTATCTTCAGATTTGACAGTGTTTTGATTATCGCAGATGAGTAGGTGTTGTTAAAAGTGCCTTCAATATCTAGAAAAGCTACCATAGTGTACTCCTTATGATACATGGAATATTCGATCTTATTGACTAACGTATGCAATGCTGTTTCTACTGATTTGCCCTTACAGTATGCATGTTGAGCCGTGGACAGTAGTTGCGTGTCAAAAATTATAAGGAAAGCTGATAGACTAATATGTCTGAGGTCTTTTGGACTGGCATGTGAACATTTACCAGCTTTGGGTATGAAGACCACGTTGACTTCTCTCCATATATGCGGAATATAGACCAAATCCAGGCAGCTCTGAAAAATATTTTTTAGAACTCTCAGGATAATGTCAGATGATATTTGTAGTTCAGCAGGTGTTATGCCATCTGGTCCAGCGGATTTGTATGGTTTGAAGCTATGTTGAGGATTGCTAGGGGACTTTAGATTGTCGGAGTTAACCAATTTCCTTAAAGTTTCCGTATATTTGAGCCAGTTAGTTTTACGGATATTTCTGTAAACCAATGGGCCTGGAGGATCGTCGTCAAGACTAAATTGAAGGTAAAAGAGTGTTCACCAGATACCTTCCAGTTCTTGATCATTTACTGTTGTCAGAGACAAGGACACTCGCTATGGACACTCTCGACTTGGACGTGACGTTGGACGGCCTGGAGGAGGTGCTGGTGTTGTTCACCTTAGGTCTTTTTGAATCCGACCCGGATTCTTCTAACGATCTCTGTCTTTTAGACGTGAAGTCTTTGTTAGTCTTACCAGGTTGAGTACTAACAATCTTTTTGGCCCAATCGACTAGGGTTTTCACCCTATCATTCATTTTGTTCTCCGGAATGTTGCCGAATTTCGAATGGAGAATACGGCCAGCTGACAACCCGATCCCGAAGAGTCCTTATTGGACTGTAAAGTACTTTTACTAGATTCTGTGCGGCTTTTGGGAGCAGATGGACTATGAGAATCCACAATCTTTTTGCTATCCAATACCTTTAATTTTATATATAACTAATTAAAAAATCAAACAATTCAAAAAGGATAAGGAGGGGATATGAAGAATGGATAAATGGAAGTTTATTGTTGCACTGAAAAATATTTCAATAATTCTTTTTTGTAATTTCTAACCTTAAAAGATGTCCTGATGTGAAGGGGTATAGAATTCTATAACCTGACAGCGTGAATATAGAACAATCTAGACGAGTTAAGATAGTTAAATGGCGGGATATTTACGCTAAGGCTCCTTTGAGATCGTGACAGAGATAATTTGTTGAAAAAATACGCAGATATTTTATTTGTAATGATGTTGAATAAAAAAATGCAGTTACGTGCTTTTATATATTGCTGCAAAGAGAAACCTAAAACACTATTTGAGTATAGGGATATATGGTCGTACCTTCGCAAACCATAGGCATATCTGAATTCATTTATAACAATTAGTTTGTTTCACAGGATTTTTATAATTGCCCCCATAAATAAGTCGATTGTAGCTAACTGGGTAGCCATTGCAGTTTCATATTCTGCAAAAGTATTCTTCACACATTCTATACACCGACTCTGACTCTAATATTAGGTTTCCTTTTCCTGTATTTTCCACGTAGGATTGAATATGTGATAGGTATCTTAAGCACGTCCTTTTTAGCTTTTAGTAGAACTTCTATATATCATTCCTACAAAAACGCTATCTCTATCGCGCGTTTCTATTGATATTGCTTGCATTAATTCCGGCAACCTTAACTGGGGATCCAGATTGACAACAACGAGAGGAAAAGCACTTTATGCTGCTATTCAAAAACATCAATGCGAAATTCTCTGGACAGGAAGGCCCACGTTCTGGCCTACAGACAAAAATAAGACACCAGATCTAATTGATTTTTTCATAATCAAAAATTTGTCAAGCACATAGATGAGTTCGAGTATCTAAGCTCTGACCATTCACCTATAATTCTCCAAATGAGTGAACATATAATTAAAAATACAAATATTAAAACCTTAACAAATAACAGAATAGATTGGCATGCCTTCAAGCTGAACTTAACAAGTAAAATAGATTTAATGATACCCCTTATAACCAAAAATTATGTTGAAATAGAACTGCATAAGTTGGTCAGCGATTATAAGGAATCGGCCTGGGAAAGCACCCCCGCCCTAAATAGAAAGAACACAAAAAGAAACTACACGAAAGAAATAAAAGATTTAGTAGCAGATAAAAGCCGAGCAAGAAGAACGTGGCAGAAAACAAGAGCTCCACAACATAAAGCCAAGCTAAACAATCTCTGTCAACAACTAAGAAGAGAAATCAAAATATTTAAGGAAAAGGTACCTCAGAGGGTTAACAGCTGAATACGTAACTAATTACTCTCTATGGAAAGCAACAAAAGGATTAAAACAGCCTACTGTTCAAATACCTCCAATCAAAGCAACTGATGGAAACTGGGCAAGAAGCGATGAGGACAAAACCATTCTCTTCGCAGACTACCTAGAAAACATATTTAAACCACCAGTTGAAAATGGAAATATACAACCTACGTTAATAGGTCACAACTCCTAATGAAATTTGCAACTTAATTAAGCATGAAATAAATGCAAAGAAAAGTCCTGGATATGACCTTATATCTGGTGTCGTACTAAAGAACTTACCAAGGAAGGCAATAATAAAAATAACAAATTTAATAAATGCCACATTTAAGCTTAAAGATGCGCCTAGTTTGTGGAAGGTTGCCGACGGCTTAATGATTTCCAAACCTGGTAAACCGTCAAATAAAGTGTCATCTTACAGACCTATCTCGTTATTGCCAATGATATCAAAAGTGTTTAAGAAAGTACTCGCAAAGCGTTTAAATAAAATAATTGAAAGGAAAAAGCTGATTCCGAACCATCAATTTGGTTTTCGAAGGCAGCACTCTACGATACAACAGGTACACAAAATTACGAATAAAATCGAAGAAGCACTAGAAAAAAAGAAAGTTAGCTGGGCTGTGTTCTTGGATGTGGCGCAGGCCTTTGATAAAGTATGGTACGAAGGACTTATCTATAAACTGAGATGTATGTTGCCAAATCAATATGTTTCTATTCTGAAATCGTATCTAGATGGAAGACATTTCAGAATAAAACAACAGAGTACTTACATATTCAAATCTAAGAGAAATAAAGGCCGGCGTACCGCAAGGTAGTGTATTGGGCCCAATATTATACTTATTACATACTAGTGATATTCCTAAATTAGAAAACCACACTATGGCAACATTCGCAGATGATACTGCAATACTAGCAGAAGGAAGAACCAATGAAGAATCCACAGAAAAACTACAAATTGGCATAAACAAAATCTGTGAATGGACTAACAAGTGGAGAATCAAATTGAACGAGTCTAAGTCAGTCCATGTTGACTTTACTAATAAAAAAATTTAATATATACCAATTATTACCCAAAAATAGTTCCATGCGCTAATACAGCGAAATATTTAGGTATGAATCTAGATGCAAAGTTGAGATGGAAAGAGCACTTAAAAAAGAAAAAAAGAAGAGTTAGAAATCAAATATAGAAAACTGGACTGGCTGATAGGAAAAAACTCATCCGTATCAATTGGAAATAAAGTGCTTTTATATTTATAATCAAATTCTGAAACCAACATGGACATATGGAATCCAACTATGGGGTTGTGCCAAAGAGACAAACATAGACAAAATACAACGTTTCCAAAATAAGGTGCTTAGAAATATAGTAAATGCACCTTGGTACATAAGAAATACTGACCTTCATCGAGACCTGAAGGTAGAAAGTGTATCTGCGAAAATTCTAAAACATGCAAAAAAACACAAAAAAAAGCTAGAAGAGCATATAAACATAGATGCACAAAAACTACTGAATAATGAAAATCAATTACGAAGGCTTAAAAGAACAAAACCTCTCGATTTAACATAATATAAGAAAAATAAAAATGCATATACTTGCTTATAAAGACTGTAACAGTAAGAGACGGATTATGTCTAAGACGACGTCGCGGAATTAAGGGAGAATTATAACCACAAGAGATTATTGGCTGCAGCTGTCATCTTGGAATTATTACATCAGAATTTTCTTGTTCCAGTGGTCGAAGAATTTGCTAGAAGTTTCTGGCTATCAGAAATGCGACTATATAAGGACAGATGGCGATCGAGGCAAGGCAGTTGGGTTTCGAACCGCACGAAGAGATGGGAAAAGTGGTAATGGGCGAAGTTGTAATTTTGTGATAAATTGAAAGTTGAGAGTTAACAAGAAGAAGTAATTAGTTTGGATTTGTGAATTAAGTAATTGAAATGAGATAAAGTGATTTGAGAAGAAAGAGACCTTGTAAGGAAAGAATTTGCGAAGATCAGTATAGTGTGAACTTGAATTGTTCTATAGACTCGAAAATAAAGAAATAACCTCACGGAATAACGTTTTACCTACTCGAGCCGTAGCTCGCATATTACATTGGTGTCAGAAGTGGGATAAAACTTATTCTGTGAATAACTCTTTCCATGGTCAAATTGCACAATAAAAAAAAAAAAAAAAAACACCATTTCTGTGTTGAGTTAATTAGTTGCGCAAAATGGGTCGCAAATTGCGAAAACTAACTATAATTCAACTAAAGGCAGAACTCAGTAAGCGGAATCTCGACACAACTGGGGGAAAAGATGCCCTACTGATTGGTCTGGAAGAAGCAATAAAGCAGGAAGGTGAAAATCCGCATGACGTAGAGTTTGACGTGGGAGAGGAACCAGCAAGTACAGTAGCCGACCCGGGTATAACAAGTCTGCTCCTGCAACTTAAGTCAGTCATGGACGAACAATTGAAGACCGAAGGAATTCTCTAGAACTTAAGCTGGACGAACAAAAGAAAGCAACGGACGAACAAAAGAATTCTCTAGAATTTAAGCTGGACGAACAAAAGAATTCTCTAGATATTCTGGAAAGCAAACTTGATGAGCCAAACAAGAACTTGGAATCCAAATTCGAAGCGATCGAAGAGAAAATCGAGAAGGTCGAGACGCAACTCGAAAAAGTCGAAACTAGATTCGATGAAAACTTTGAGAAACATGAAACTCAGTTCGGGAAGATAGAGACTCAGTTTGAAAAAGTGGATACGCAATTCGAAAGAGTAGGAAATCAAGTCGAAAATCTTGCTAAGGAACTCAGCAACGTGAAGAGACAGAAAGCACGGGAATATTCCACTGGCGCTCTGAGAAGAAAGGAGATGCAGCCTCCTATCGTCGATGGTCAAATATCATGGCCAATTTATAAGAGGCAATTCGAAGCGGCCGCAATGATCAATAGCTGGGATGATGAAGAGAAGTCTGTTGCACTCACGCTTGCACTGAGGGGTCCAGCTGCGGAGCTCTTGCAGACCATCCCGGAAGATAAACAGCAGAACTACGACTCTCTGGTTCAGGCTATCGAGATGCGGTTTCGGGATAAACACTTGCAGCAGGTGTACAGGGTTCAGCTGCGTAGTCGAGTCCAGAAAAGGGGGGAAACGCTCCAACAGTTGTAAGCGGATATAGAGCGACTAGCACATCTTTCAAACCCTAAAGCCAGTGAGGAGCTTATCAACGAAATGGCGGTGGAAGCTTTTATTCAGGCCATAGAAGGCAAACAACTGCAAATGGCTGTAAGGATGGCTGAATAGCGAACACTCCCCGAGGCATTGGCATTCGCTTTGTCAATGAAGGCTGCGGACCAAGCGTACCAGGGAATACACCGTGTCAGGGGAATGTCCGTCGTGGAATGCTCATGCCAGAGAACAGCCGTCATGGATGAAGACAAAGCTCGCGGAAGTCAAATCCGTTGCTGGAATTGCAACCAAACCGGACACCTACAACGGCAGTGCAGAAGTTCACCTAGACGAGGAAATTGTCCACATTGCGGAAGTAGGAGAAGCAGAGAGGAAGCATCCGGCGGTGATAACGTCCATCCTGTCGGTCAGACTTCCCAAAAACCAGCAGTAGGGAAATGCGTAAGGACCAACTTCGCGGGGCAGAAGTTGGTTACTGGAATCGAGGCCCCCAGGACCACCATTCAAGTTTCGCAAACCAAACGGGGTAAAAAGAGCCTGGCAGTGGAGGCACTAATCAACAAGAAGAAGTGCGTAGCCACCATCGACACAGGCGCCAATGCCTCCATTGTAAGAAGAGATATCGTCAGAAGCGCCTGGCTGCACAACACCAACAGCTACTGCCTGAAGACTGCAACAGGGGAAATGGCGAAAGTGTTTGGAGAAGTTCGTCTTACGATTACTCTGGCGGGACTGACGTTCTCCCATGCGTTTCTGGTGGCAGATATATGCGACGAGTGCATCATCGGAATAGACTTCATGAAAGCAAATGAAGTAATCTTGGACATCGGGATGCAAGTACTGAGGTATAGAAATGTGGAGATTCCGATGGTGTACGGAAACGAGAATGCCGTAACTCTCAGGACAGTCATCAGCAAAGACGAAGTTTTGCCGCCGTCTTCAGAGACAATCATTTGGACGAAGCTGGAAGGTGATCTTGGGAGCCACCGATTGTACATAGTAGAACCAGACCCAGAGAAGAATTCTCAAGACTACATCATGGGAAAGACGTTAGTCGAACCAAAGAACACCATGGTTAAAGTGAGGGTTTTGAACGCAAGACCACACACTGTCAAACTAAGGCGAGGGGAGGTGACTGGAAAATACACGCCGACTACCGCCGTCGCAACAATATCTGAACGTGATGCTCCAAAACCTCTCCCATCACCTTGGACAGCGGAAACGAGACAGACGATTCTTCAGTCCAGTGAGCTGAATCAGGAGCAGCGAACTATGGCAGAGAATCTTATCAATGAGTACGTTGAGGTATTTGCCTCACAGGGCGGAGAATACGGCCGAAAACACCTGGTACAACATCGAATAGACACTGGTGATACTAGACCAATTCGTGAGCCTGCTAGGCGCCTTCCTTTGGCAAAGCAGACAGAAGTTGCAGAAATGGTGTCGGCAATGGAGAAAGAAGGTCTGATTGAAAGTTCCAAAAGTCCGTGGGCATCACCGGTTGTACTGGTTAAGAAGAAAGATGGCAAAACTCGGTTCTGCGTGGACTATCGGCTGCTCAATTACGTCACCAAGAAAGACAGCTATCCTCTGCCACGGATTGACGATACGCTGGACACACTATCAGGAGCCCAATGGTTTTCCACCCTCGACCTGAAGAGTGGCTACTGGCAGGTACATATCCATCCAGAAGACCGGGAGAAAACTACCTTCACCGCAGGAAATGGGCTATGGCAATTCACGGTAATGCCATTCGGGCTGTGCAATGCTCCGGCGACTTTCGAGCGCTTGATGGAATGTGTCCTGCAAGGGTTAACATGGAAAACCTGTTTGGTGTACTTGGATGATGACATCGTCATAGGAAAAACGTTTGCGCAACACCGAGACAATCTAAGAGATGTATTTCTAAGGCTTCGAAGTGCCCACCTGAAGCTCAACCCCAAGAAGAGCGCACTGTTTAGAGCGGAAGTCAAGTACTTGGGGCACATAATTTCAACAAAGGGAGTGAGAACCGATCCAGAGAAGGTCGAAGCGGTGAAAACTGGCCAGTCCCCAAAGATAAACACCAACTAAGGAGCTTCCTGGGCCTAGCCACCTACTACAGACGGTTCGTGGAGGATTTTGCCGGGATCGCAATTGCTAGAAATGTCGGGGTAGGAGCCGTACTCTACCAGGTGCATGATGGCCAAGAGAAAGTGGTGGCGTACTTCAGCAAGGTGCTCTCTAAGCCGGAAAGGAACTACTGCGTGACAAGGCGGGAACTTCTAGCTTTGATCTTGGCTAGGAAGCATTTTCACAAATACCTCTATGGGAGGAAGTTCGTTCTTCGCACAGACCATGCAGCCTTAAAATGGCTATTACAGTTCAAGAGTCCTGTGGGTCAGGTCGCAAGACGGATCGAAAGGCTGCAAATCTACGACTACGAAATACAGCATCGTAAAGGAAAACTCCACTCTAATGCGGATGCACTGTCCCGGAGACCATGCAGAACGGATTGTAAACATTGTGCGCGTCAGTAAAAACGGGAGCTGGATTTCATCCAAAGAATGAGAGCCGAACCTATCGCCGGCTGGAGCGTAGATGAGATCCGGAACGCTCAGAAGGAAGACCCGGATATCGGGCCGATTCTGGCCTGGAAGGAGAACATGGAGAAACCGGATCATCAGAACATCTCTCACAGAAGCCCGACCTTAAAGGCATATTTTGCGCAGTGGGACTCCCTCCATGTCCAAGAAGGTGTTCTGAGAAGAAAATGGGAATCCTCCGACGGAAAGTCGTTTGTAATGCAGCTTGTCGTACCGCGGACGAGGGTCAAGGAGGTGTTACAGGAAATGCATATCGGGGCGTCCGGAGGCCACTTGGGAGTGAATAAGATGCTAGAAAAGGTACGAGAACGTTTTTATTGGTTAAAAGCGAAGGAAGTTGTCGAAGACTGGTGCAGAAAATCCGACGTGTGTGCAACTAGCAAAAGCTCCCACCAATACAACGTGGGAGCACCTTTCGAACGAATCGCCATTGACATAGCAGGGCCCTTTCCGGAAACCGACAATGGTAATCGGTATATACTCGTAGTAATGGACTACTTCAGTAAGTGGCCGGAAGGGTTTCCGATCCCTAACCAGGAAGCCAGAACCGTGGCGGAGCAGATCGTCTACAATTGGGTTAGCAGATTCGGTGTGCCCTTGGAATTGCATTCTGACTAAGGGCGGAACTTCGAGTCAAGAATCTTCCAAGAGATGTGTCAACTACTCGGAATCAAAAAGACAAGGACAACCCCGCTTCATCCACAGTCGGACGGTAGGTGGAGTGTTTCAATAAGACTTTGGACGAACATCTCTCGAAGGTCGTAGGTGACTACCAACGGGATTGGGACCGGCAGATTCCCTTGTTTTTGATGGCCTATAGAAGTGCCGTGCATAGCACTACTCGACATACGCCGTTCGAAATCTTGTTTGGTGGAATAGCTCTCTTACCCAGTGAGATGAAATTTGGATCTCCTACCAATGGGTCCAGTGGCGGACCTTAGGGAAAGGCTTGGGGACATACACCAAAGGACCAGAAGCCAGATTAAAATAACGAGCGACCGCATGAAGACAAGGTATGATGCCAAGGCAACAACGTCAGGATTCCAGGTAGGAGATCTAGTGTGGCTGTATAATCCCCATCGCCAAAAGGGGAAATCACCTAAATTGCAGCAGAACTGGGTGGGTCCCTACAGGATAGTAACCCGCATCAACGATGTTGTCTACCGCATCCAGCGAGGACCAAGGGCCAAAATGAAAGTGGTTCATGTGGACCGACTGAGTCGATACAATGGCCGAAGTGAGGACGCACTTGTTCGGGACGAACAAGTCTAAGAGGGGGGCAGTGTAACATAATGTAGCATAATAACTATCCCTCAAAGAGGCAACATATTCCGCATTACATTGGTGTAATATGCGAGCTACGGCTCGAGTAGATAAAGCGTTATTCTGTGAGGTTATTTCTTTATCTTCTAGTCTATAGAACAATTCAAGTTCACACTATACTGTTCTTCGCAAATTCTTTCCTTGCAAGGTCTCTTTCTTCTCAAATCACTTTATCTCGTTTCAATTACTTAATTCACAAATCCAAACTAATTACTTCTTCTTGTTAACTCTCAACTTTCAATTTATCACAAAATTACAACTCCGCCCATTACCACTTTTCCAATCTCTTCGTGCGGTTCGAAACCCAACTGCCCTGCCTCGATCGCCATCTGTCGTTATATAGTCGCATTTCTGATAGCCAGAAACTTCTAGCAAATTCTTCGATCACTGTAACAAGAAAATTCTGATGTAATAATTCCAAGATGTCAGCTGCAGCCAATAATCTCTTGTGGTTATAATTCTCTCTTAATTCCGCGACGTCGTCTTTTACATAATCCGTCTCTTACCGTGGACACGAACCTCGAATGAAAAGACACTTCAGAATGTGTTGCCTCTTTGAGGCAGTTATTATGCTACATTATGTTACAATACGTACACACTCGAAATAAAGAGTCGCCAGGGGGTGAAACTCATACAAAGTCTAAGATGTCAGAAAAAAATTGCTTATTAGTCCAAATGACTAGATCGCAATTATGTGGGAGATGGTTTTAGTCGGTAAAATTCCGGCATGCTGATTACTCGGATCATAAGTATCTTTTGAAGATCTCCCCTTCCTCTAAAAAAAAAAAAAAAAATCTATGTGCCTCTGTGAGTTTAGTCTCATTTTTCGTGTGAATACCTATGTTTGGAGCATGTGGTACTCGCAAACAATTACTTTCTCTAATGAAAAACAACAAAACTGCAGAAAGTATACATTAAAGTATTATTCAACCAAATTCCGATGATATGATAATTTTTTTTGGAAAAGCATACTTATTATGGATTACAGTTTTTTGGTAGTTTTCTAGAAATGAATCCTATAAAATGTTCTGAATTTGAAATACAACGTCTTTTTTCGTTATCTGAGTAAAATAACCTAAAAATTGTATTCTGATTATTTTTTAATTAATAATGAACATCAAGATAATAAGAAATAGCTGATTTATGCGGCGTGAGGTATTACACGGGTTTGACATGTCTAGTGTTGATACAGTTGGTGATCGGGTGATCGGGATCTACGAAAGCAATCAACAGATGTCAACACTTTAGGAGTTTGGACTTTCCGATCTTAGAAATTTTCTGGCGAAAATTATTGTACGGGGTTGAATGTCTGTTATTATAAGTTTTTGTTCAGGCAAGGATCGTAAAGTGATTAATTTATATTTAAAAAATTAATCAATTTGTTATGCGACATGTTACATATTTTCATTAAATCCAAATCTGTACATATATTCCACCTATATATAAGTCACACGAAATATCTAAAATAACTTATATTTTATGTCTTTATTTTTAGAAATCAGTCAGCACATGAAATCTCTAAATTCGCTGAGTCGGCTATGAACGTAAAACGTATTATACTTCAACACTTTTCAATGCACGAGGATTTTTTGATTAAAGAGAGGTCAAATATATATATGCCTAAACATAGTTTTTATAATTGTGCTACAGCAGAATCTGCTGAGACATGTGACCATAGGCTAAATGAAAAGAATATTTGCATTCCTAACGAAAAGCATAAAGTAGTTGATTGCAATTCAGTCAACCTTGATAACAAAGTGGAAATTAATGACTTGGTTAATATAACTGACGGCAATGTGTTAAAATATGTTATCGGTGGTAACTCCATTAATGATAAAACACAGTGTTTTAAAAATGTGATGAAACAAAACACAGTAAAAGATTACTTTAATGAACTTAAACAGAATTGCGCCCTAACGAGTGTATGTGAGAACGTACCAGTTTTAAATAAAACTAATTCGTCAGAGCAGAAAGCCGATACTATATCAATTGTGAGCAATTTTGTAAATCTGGAGTCTTCAGCTGCAACTTTTGGAGAACATAATCGTTGTGACGTACGTGAGCCGCATATTGATGAAAATATAAGACATTCTCCTAAACGTCTTTTAAATAATTTCAATAAACTAACAAAGGCGACCAGCGATCTTGTTTTTAAAGTTGAATCAAATACATTATTGAAAACCATAGAGGAATCAAAGGCAGATACAAAAAGAGGGGATTTAATATATGTAAATGAAAACTTTGCTGAGAAAACTTTGCTAACAAATGAGCGAACATGCTTTCCTTGTTTTGTGCACGAAAACAGAAATTATTCTGCATTCTCTGACAAAATCCAAAGAGATCATTTAAATAACGTTGCTGAAAAGCAATCATTTTCAAACAAAATAAGTTGGCGAAATAATTGTGTTTGTTCTTTTGTTGGTATATGTTGTTTACTGAAGTCGGAGAAAAACAATAAAATAATTAGTCCCGTCGCAGATTGCAGGATCTATGAAATAAATGAACATAAGTTGAAATTCGAAAACAAAGTATGTAACCTTTCAGCGCCCAGCGAGAGTTTCTTAATGCAGCGCCGTATGCGCAGCTTTTATCATAATATATACTAATGTATGACTAAATAAGCAGTAATAGTTGTGTTGGATTATTACGAATAATATTAAAATAAGTGCCTATATAGTGCCTTCAAAGTAATTGTTCTTAACTGTTGACTTCTTTCCATTGACATAATAATAAAAATATCAAGAGTTTGAATAATCTTGGTGTATTTTTTTACAACATTACTATTTAAAATTTTTTGTACGGGTAAGTGTTGCCATAAAATTGTTTGTGTTCAGATAATTCGCCGCCTACAATTTCACATTGTACAACTGCTGCCTTCGAACACGGCTCCTTACAATTTGGATCCGCACAATTTAGCTCCAACATGAAATATTGATTGGTATTATTCACTGTTAATACAAGTTGGGACACGATAACGGTACCTTTGGTGCAACATTTTAAAATTTTTCCTGGAGGTATATCGCACGGGGAACACAACAAAATTAACAAATAGCAAGTTTGATCTCTTTTTGGCGGCGCCATATTATGTTACGCCAAATTGTGTGGCCTCAAATTGTGGGCGGTAAATTGTCGGCAATCAAACTTTTTTTTCGAACGTTAACAATTTTCTCAATTTCTGTACAATATAGTGGATCATTAGTTTGTTGGTGAGTACTTGTTAAATAAATTAAGTCAAATTCCTCTTTTTTGCATTCGCAATATTTTTTAATTGTTAGGTTAATTTTGTTTGAGATTCGGCTTTTTATTGCTAAATCTTTTGAGCTTTGACTTTTTTTCATGCAGATCTTAGCTTTACGTTAACAGGATCGCAAAAGATTTGTTTGTGTCTCCTACTCGGGCGTGGCATTCATTATCTTCTGGCTTTCGTAAAAGATGTCAGCGTTCATCGTACAATCGTACTTAAAAACTTTGCACCTGAACTAGCATCGATCCTTTCTAAACTTTTTTCTATGTCATATGTACACAAAAAGTTTCCTTTTAACCCATGTAACGGGCCACCCAAATACTGTTTGAAGTAAAGAAATTCTTATATTTGATTATTGGGATAGTTTAATAATTTAAAATTCGGGGCGAATCAAACACTTCTTGGCTACGCGGATTAAAAAGATTTTCCCCTTTCCTATACATATTATACAATTTTTGATCAATGACAAAGGTAGTGAAAAATTCGAAAACCGAGAAATTCGGGAAAATTTTGCTAAAAATAAGATATTTCAATTTTAGGTTTATTCTTTTATTTATACTCGTATATGTAGTTATCAGTTACAAGTCGGAGCCCGCTTACCTTCATATATTTCAATGCGATGAAGCAAATTTGTTTAAATTTGCACCGAATTCGTATGTAACGGATTACGAGAAATCTTTGAGAAACAGCTCACGAAAGTGAGAAAACATATACGCAGGTTATTTCAAATCAAGTCGAAGACCTGAAATCTAGCAATGTGGTGGAAAATATTGTGCAAAAAATTTTAACCAAAATGGAAGATATGGAAAAGAGCAATAAGAAAATTCTGGAAAGAATATCTTTCCTTGAAAAACAAAACAGCAACAAAAGAGCTGTGCCCAAAAGATCCTAATGGTTAAAATCATACAAATCTTATTATGGAATGCCAATGGTCTCGAGAATCGTAAGGAAGAATTGCAAGTGACTCTCGACATCAAAAATATTGACATATGTCTTGTTACCAAGACGACAAATATCAGTCGTATGAAATACGAGCCACATCAGTCAAAATAAAAACATGCGGCGGCCAGGTAACGGTAGCAGCAGTATATTGTTCTCCTAGCTTTAGGCTGACACAAAATGATTTCAAAAGCCTCTTTCGTATACTCGGAAATAAATTCATAATAGACGGAGACTTCAAAGCTAAAAACAAATTTTAGGTCAAGGCTAGCAAAAACAAGACTTTTCCTCTTGTGTGACTTCTTGAATCCATAAAAACAAATTAACGCCAAATATCACTCAACGGGAAAATCTACTTACTGGCCCACAGATAGGAACAAAATCCCAGATGTTGTTGACTTCTTTATAACCAGGAATATGTCCTTAAATACTACCAAAGTAGAAGAAGGACCTGATCTTGACTCAGATCGCTCATCTTTACTTCTTACACTTGGTAGTAAAGTTATATTGAAGTACAGAGTTCCACCTTAATTATACAAAAGGCTGCTTGGGCTGCAACACCTGAATCAAACAGTAAAGTAAAAGGAAATATATATCTCAAACAAATATGTGACTTAATATCTGAAAAGAGAAAAGCTCGTATACGCTGGCATAGCGTAACTATTAAGCTAAGAAAAGAGATAAGAGAATTGAAAAATGCGTCGGTGGAACCTTACCAATTTCACAAACGATGCTAGTACAGAATATTCACTCTGGAAGGCTACAAAAAAAATTAAAAGACCAATGGCATACATTCCGCCAATTAAAAACAGCAGTGGAAACTGGGCAAAAACAAACAATCAAAAGGCAGACGTATAGTTAAAAGTTCGATCGCGAGAATTTTAATAAAAAAAACCGTTTTATTTCATGTCACACTTAATTCTAGTCTATAATATATTTGATACTCTTATTTATACAATTCAAACCCAACAAACGAATCATGTTCACAAAGAAAATGCAGGAGTTGCGTTAATGTGCAACTTTGAAATGGAATTAAATACGCGGCGAATATACTGCTGACGATGCAGCGCGTGTTGTTCTTTGTTGTAGTTCACTGAAGTTCAAGTTCATGGATTTTCATAGGTTCAATTTGATGGGTTTCAGGTCGTAGAACTGGGGACCTCCTTCTTGTAGTGTTGGTATGGCTGGGCTTGTTGGAACGAATGACATCTTTCTAGCTCTGGATTTTTTCTGGACTATACTAATGATTATAATGATAATTAATACAATGGAAAGATCTGTAAATATGGAAACATCGTTATTAATATTTAATTTTTTCAGTACTTGTAAGTTTTTTAAATGCAAGGAATGAAGATACTCTAAGTCAATCTTAATATTTCTTAGTGTTAGGTTGGCTTGTAAAATTGGTGGAATAATCTGACTGGTTTTCACTTCTCTGCTAGAGTAGACCGTGTCATTAAGTTTTATGGTTTCGTTTATGTAGTTGATAAGAAAACTGCCTTCAAGTTTCCTAGTGGAGTTTCCATTAATAAGATTTCCTTTAAAATTCGTTAAGAAGATTGTGTTCTCGTTGATTTCTTCAAAAATTTGTTCTTCCGTATGCTCGTAGTCGCATGTGACGTTGGTTGCAATTAAAAGCTGGGAAATACAATGTTCAGATGATAGGGCTTGAAGTGTCATCGTTTTACTTATTTCCTCATATTATATTGATCATGTGAATGAGTTTGAAGTTTCCCTCGACGATTTTCCCAGTTCATTGTTTGAAAATTATTAAAGGTGTTTTCTATTCGAAGATGTCGATTGCTGTGCTGCCTGATGCAATTGCTGCACATATCGTCAGTCTGAAAGAAATTGTATAACTTGTTAAGGGCTATTTTTTATATTCTGTATAAGGGATGCTTGAAAGGTGTCCGTCATAAAATTTATTTCATTTGCTTCTCGTTCGCCTTCTAATTGTAAATCCCCGAATGGAAATTCTGAATCATCTTCATTTTCGAAAATATCCTCATATTTTTCCATATAGTCTTCGTATGACTGTTCATTTGGCTGCTTGGCCTCAATATTAAAAAGCAAAATGTTGCTTATTTGAGGAGTCTTTAGGTTTTTGTATTTTTTGCACGTTTGCTCTATTCATGTAATCAACTTGGCGACTTTGGATGGATTTAGTCACATCCATGAGAACGGATTGTTTCGGTTGACTTGGCCTTGGTGGCGGATTGTCAGTTCGATTTGGTTGATAGTAGGTTTGTCGGTGTTGGATATTATAAGTTTGATTTCTTCGTGGGACTGTTAAGGTCCTTGGTAATGGTTTAGGCGGGATAGATTTTTGAAGGAACCTTTGACATTTTATTTTGCGCAATTGTGTCGAATTGTCGAAATTCCTTTTTTTGTATAACAAAATTTCTCATGTTTAGGTGCTGGTATTCCAAGCAGAGTGTATACGCTTCTGGCAAACTCTTAGGGGTTTGTATTAGAAGAATTTTTCTTAATTCGCCAGAAATACCTCTGATGAACACGTCAAGTGCTCTATTCCTATAAGTTTCGATAAGAATTCTGTTAGTTTTGTCGTTATACCGTTGAGTTTTTAATTTATTAATGATCAGGGAGAATTGATGATTTATTATCGCGTAAAATTCATCTACAGTTGAATTGCCTTGAGAAAACATACTTAGCTGATGTTCAAGAGTACGAATATCCCTCTTGTCAGCATAATGTAAGGGTAAGCACTGCTTTGTGTCTTACCGGTCCTCGCCAAATATACTATAGGAGATTAAAGCGGTGTCCGCTGCTCCTCTTATTTTTTGCCTAATGCTACGCAAAAATGGAACTGTACATTGACTTGTCGCGGATTATTTCATAGTCCTTGAGAATACTCTCAACACTATGGATCCAGGAAAGATATTGAACTGTATTACCGTCAAATATTTGGATTTCTTTGATACGGTCAGGAAGTTTACTTACATCCTGAAGATCTTTTTCCGTTCTGGGAGTAACAAGTGAACTTGGTGTAGTGTCCAAGACTCTATTTGTTGCTAGGGAGTTAATCCTTTGCTCTAGTGTTTTAATTTGGGTGCTTGTCAGTCCAAGGATTTTACCGAAGTCTTTAGAGGTTCTTATGGGTGTTCTTATTAGACTTGTCTGCTCGGGCGCCAGTTAAAAGTTCGAACGCGAGAATTTTAATAAAAAAACCGTTTTATTTCATGTGACACTTAATTCTAGTCTACAATATTTTTGATACTTTCATTTATACAATTCAAATCAAACAAACGAATCATGTTCACAAAGAAAATGCAGGAGTTGCGTTATTGTGCAACTTTGAAATGGAATTAAATATGTGCGAATATACTGCTGAAGATGCAGCGCGTGTTGTACTTTTTTGAAGTTCACTGAAGTTCAAGTTCGTGGGAATGGATTGTTAACTGTATATGCTGAACATCTTGAAAACGTTTTTAAGCCATACGTAGATAATGACTGCCTCAAAGAAACAGAAGAAATGAGTGAAGAGGATAAATTAATTCCACCAGTAAGCTCTAACGAAATAGCTAAAGAAATAAAAGAAAAGATTAACCCGAAAAAAGCTTCGGGATTTGATCTTATTATAGGAGAAATTCTGAAAAATTTACCTGTGATAGAATAGGTATGAAAAAACTAGCACACAAAATAAATGCAACATTCAGACTTAGGTATGTTCCATGAATGTGGAAAGTCGCAGAAGTAATTATGATACCATAACTGGCAAACTACCTAGCGAAGTTACCTCATATCGTCCGATTTCCTTGCTACCAATACTGTCAAAGCTATTCCAAAAATTTCTTCTAAGACGATTGCATCCGATAATAGAAGAAAAGACATTGATACCAAACCATCAATTTGGCTTTAGAAATAGGTATTCAACTATAGATCAAGTTCACCGAATAACTGATAAAATAGAAAAAGCCCTAGAAGAGAAAAAGTATGCTCTGCCATCTTCCTTGATATAACACAGGCTTTTGATAAGGTGTGGCATAAAGGACTAGTCCACAAGCTGCAAAAATATCTACCAAAGCAAAACTCTGAAATCTTAGAGTCATATATAATGCAGAGATTATTTAGAATAAAGCAAGAAGATGAGTGCTCCACATTAAAACATATAAAAGCTGGTGTACCCTAAGGTAGTGTATTAGGGCCAGTCTTGTTCCTGTTATACACCAATGACTTGCCACAAAATGAGGAAACTTCTGTTGCCACATTTGCAGACGATTCTGCTGTATAAATAATAATGCTGTTCTTTTTACGAACTCAGCTAAGTACTTAGGCATGACTCTTGACGCGAAATTTCGCTGGAAAGCTCATGTAAAGAAAAAGCATGACGAATTAAACATACGATATAAAAAAATGTATTGGCTCTTAGGGAGGTATTCCTATCTCTCGATATACAATAAATTACTGCTCTACAAGCAAGTTATAAAGCCGATATGGAAATATGCTCTCCAGCTTTGGGGGTGCACAATTAAGACAAACCTACAAATCGTATAAGGGTCTAGAATTAAGTGCTACGCAATATAGTTAATGCGCCATGGTACATACGTAACGTTGACCTACATAGAGATCTGAAAATTGAAATAGTAGAGGACGAGGTCACTAAGGTCGCAAGAAGATACGAAGTTAGACTTCGCAATCACATTAATTCAGAAGTAGTTGAACTACTTAATAATAACAATTTAGTCCGAAGATTATTAAGAGTAAAACCCTTCGAACTAGTTCACCAGGACGAAACAAAAAATAAAAAATATATAAAATCAAATAAAAATTTTGAACATGATCACACTAAAGAGTGATTGAAACTACCTACTAGCACAGATAATAAACTACCCAGATGTCTCATTCATATGGGAAGAAGTGATATATGAAAACGAAATTCACTAAAAAAAAGCTTTTTAAAAAGCTTAAGCTTCTCACAAAAGGGAAAAAATCAGAACACAGAACATTTGTTTTTTCTGCTCACTTTTTAGTCCATCGTGTCACTCACACATACCGTTGTTTACCTTCACTGCAAAAAAGAAACAAAAAAATATTTTGTGCGGCTGCGGTAACGGAGTTCTGATGCCGACACGTTGGTAGGATGGATATGGAGTATGGATCGTATATATACGAGTATATGTATAGCTCTAACGTTTAGTTTCAGCTCCGCGCATATATCAAGACAATTATGTACATCCTTCTCAGGTTGTTTCATAGGTATATTGCTTAAAATTTCCGCATACACTCTGAATCATAAAAACGCACACAGCTTTAGCGCTTCTTCTTTTTCTTTTGGTGATAATGTCGAAGTTATTTTCTTTATTTCCTCTAGAACATTTCTATTTATTCCAAGTGACAGACTTTTAATATTAATCCACCTATGTAAGGAAGACGGATGCGGCGAGTGTAGTCCAAGCTGATCCCATAAAAAGTTGTATCCGGTAGACGAGCGGAAAAAAAATGCACTGCGAAATCCACTTCTCCTCTTCGGTGTATTTTTTTGTACTCTCAGATAGAATGGGCTTCGAAAATGTCTTAAGATTTTGATCAATACCAAGCAATAAATCAATCTTCTCTTGGATACTCTGCTTTTCACGCACTTGCATTCTTTTTTTGTCCTCTTTTAAACGATGAATTCTCTGCAGCGAATTTATTTTCGATTTGCGATTACTTTTTATTGTTATCCTTAAGCTATTGTTCAATTTCTTAAGCCTCTCAATTCTTTTAATATAAATAGATTGCATTTTTATATGAGTCTCACAGTTGGCGCAAGTAAATTCAACGTTATCATTGAATCTTTTTCTTGATAACATTTTTGAAGACAAGTTTAGTTCTTCTACTGTAATATCATTCGAATCCAGTACTAATTTATTGCAGTTTTGTTTAATGGAGTCGTCATCAGATATAGCAACACTTCGTTTTAAGAAGAGAGAAGGGTAAGCATTTTTTTTGAAAATATTTCTTTCCAATAAAGGCATTCTTAAAATGTTTGCTGCATATACATACATAGATATACGAGACTCCTCTGCAAAAGCCAGCCATTCATCGTATTTAACTCTTCCTTTTTTTAGGAAATTTAAATAATTTTCCATCAGGCAATTCATTTTTGGTTATAGAACAGTGTGCAATTGCGCACTTCGTTCTTTTAACGAACATTTTTTCCTTGGAGACAATTTTCTTATGCCTTTTAATTTTTTAGTATATGTACGTAATATATATGTATTGTAATATGCGCGCTACTGCTCCAGTAGATAAAACAATATTCTGTGAAATTATTTCTTTATTTTCTAGTCTATAGAACAATTCAGGTTTACACTATACTATTCTTCGCAATTCTTTTCTTACAAGGTCTCTGTCCTCTCAAATCACTTTATCTCCTTTCAATTACTTAATTCACAAATCCAAACTAATTACTTCTTCTTGTTAAATCTCAACTTTCAATTTATCACAAAATTACAACTTCCCCCACTATCACTTTTCTAATCTCTTCGTCACAGTTTAGAAACTACTGCACCCTTTTGATCGCCATCTGTCCTTATGTAGCAGAAGTTTTTGATAGCCAGAAACTTCTGGCAAATTCTTCGACCACTGGAACAAGAGAAATTCCAAGATGACAATCATTCTTGCAGTTATAATTCCCTCTCATCCGTGATATTATCCGTTTCTTTCGTAGACATGAACTGTGGAAACCGCAGACACGAACCTCGAATGAAAGGACACTTCGAACCAAAATTCTGCCAGAATGAAAAGACACTTCGGAATTTGTTGCATCATACTTTTAGGGAGCGTAGTTATTATTATGCTACACTGCCCCCATCTTAGACGTGTTCGTCCCGAACAAGTGCATCCTCATTTCGGCCATTGTATCGACTCAGTCGGTCCACATGAACCACTTTCATTTTGGCCCTTGGTCCTCGCTGGATGCGGTTGACAACATCGTTGATGCGGGTTACTATTCTGTAGGGACCTTCCCAGTTCCGCTGTAATTTAGGTGATTTCCCCTTTTGGCGATGGGGATTATACAGCCACACCAGATCTCCTTCCTGGAATCCTGACGTTGTTGCCTTGGCATCACACCTGGTCTTCATGTGGTCGCTCGTCATCTTAATCTGGCTTCTGGTCCTTTGGTGTATGTCCCTAAGCCTTTCCCTAAGGTCCGCCACGTACTCTTCTTCATTTCTGGGCTCATTGGTAGGAGATCCAAATTTCACCTCACTGGGTAAACGAGCTATTCCACCAAATAAGATTTCGAACGGCGTATGTCGAGTAGTGCTATGCACGGCACTTCTATAGGCCATCAAAAACAAGGGAATCTGCCGGTCCCAATCCCGTTGGTAGTCACCTACGACCTTCGAAAGATGTTCGTCCAAAGTCCTACTGAAACGCTCCACCATACCGTCCGACTGTGTATGAAGCGGGGTTGTCCTTGTCTTTTTGATTCCGAGTAGTTGACACATCTCTTGGAAGATTCTTGACTCGAAGTTCCGCCCTTGGTCAGAATGCAATTCCAAGGGCACACCGAATCTGCTAACCCAATTGTAGACGATCTGCTCCGCCACGGTTCTGGCTTCCTGGTTAGGTATCGGAAACGCTTCCGGCCACTTACTGAAGTAGTCCATCACTACGAGTATATACCGATTACCATTGTCGGTTTCCGGAAAGGGCCCTGCGATGTCAATGGCGATTCGTTCGAAAGGTATTCCCACGTTGCATTGGTGCATCTTACCTCGAGTTTTGATTCTCGGACCCTTGGTAGCTGCACACACGTCGCATTTTCTGCACCAGTCTTCGATATCTTCCTTCGCTTTTAACCAATAAAAACGTTCTCGTACCTTTTCTAGCGTCTTATTCACTCCCAAGTGGCCTCCGGTCGCCCCGCCATGCATTTCCTGTAACACCTCCTTGACCCTCGTCCGCGGTACGACAAGCTGCATTACAAACGACTTTCTGTCGGAGGATTCCCATTTTCTTCTCAGAACACCTTCTTGGACATGGAGGGAGTCCCACTGCGCAAAATATGTCTTTAAGGTCGGGCTTCTGTGAGAGATGTCCTGATGATCCGGTTTCTCCATGTTCTCCTTCCAGGCCAGAATCGGCTCGATATCCGGGTCTTCCTCCTGAGCGTTCCGGATCTCATCTACGCTCCAGCCGGCGATAGATTCGGCTCTCATTCTTTGGATGGAAACCAGCTCCCGTTCTTCCTGACGCGCACAATGTTTACAATCCGTTCTGCATGGTCTCCGGGACAGTGCATCCGCATTAGAGTGGAGTTTTCCTTTACGATGCTGTATTTCGTAGTCGTAGATTTGCAGAATTTCGATCCATCTTGCGACCTGACCCTCAGGACTCTTGAACTGTAATAGCCATTTTAAGGCTGCATGGTCTGTGCGAAGAACGAACTTCCTCCCATAGAGGTATTTGTGAAAATGCTTCGTAGCCAAGATCAAAGCTAGAAGTTCCCGCCTTGTCACGCAGTAGTTCCTTTCTGGCTTAGAGAGCACCTTGCTGAAGTACGCAACCACCTTCTCTTGGCCATCATGCACCTGGGAGAGTACGGCTCCTATCCCGACATTACTAGCATCTGCATCCACAATGAACGTTTCCCCGGGAGTGGGGTAAGCTAGTATCGGGGCATCGCATAGCCGTTGTTTAAGTGCCTTGAAGCTCTTCTCGCACTCAATTGACCATTTGAATTGTTTTCCCTTTTCCGTCAACTGGTGCAGGCTCTTTGCGATCCCGGCAAAATCCTTCACGAACCGTCTGTAGTAGGTGGCTAGGCCCAGGAAGCTCCTTAGTTGGCGTTTGTCTTTGAGGACTGGCCAGTTTTTCACCGCTTCGACCTTCTCTAGATCGGTTCTCACTCCTTTCGCTGAAATTATGTGTCCCAGGTACTTGACTTCCGCTCTAAACAGGGCGCACTTCTTGGGGTTGAGCTTCAGGTGGGCACTTCGAAGCCTTTGAAACACATCCCTTAGATTGTCTCGGTGTTGCGCAAACGTTTTTCCAACGACGGTGACATCATCCAAGTATACCAAACAAGTTTTCCATGTTAACCCTTGCAGGACACATTCCATCAATCGCTCGAAAGTCGCCGGAGCATTGCACAGCCCGAATGGCATTACCGTGAATTGCCATAGCCCATTTCCTGCGGTGAGGGCGGTTTTCTCCCGGTCTTCTGGATGGATCTGTACCTGCCAGTAGCCACTCTTCAAGTCGAGAGTGGAAAACCATCGGGCTCCTGATAGTGTGTCTAGCGTGTCATCAATCCGTGGGAGAGGATAGCTGTCTTTCTTGGTGACGTAATTGAGCTGCCGATAGTCCACGCTGAACCGCGTGCTGCCATCTTTCTTCTTAACCAGTACAACCGGTGATGCCCACGGACTTTTGGAACTTTCAATCAGACCTTCTTTCTCCATTGCCGACACCATCTCTGCAACTTCTGTCTGCTTTGCCAATGGAAGGCGCCTAGCAGGCTGACGAATTGGTCTAGTATCACCAGTGTCTATTCGATGTTGTACCGTGTGTGTTCGGCCGTATTCTCCGTCCTGTGAGGCAAATACATCAGCGTACTCATTGATAAGATTCTCTGCCATAGTTCGCTGCTCCTGATTCAGCTCACTGGACTGGAGAATCGTCTCTCTCGTTTCCGCTGTCCAAGGTGATGGGAGAGGTTTTGGGGCATCACGTTCAGATATTGTTGCGACGGCGGTAATTGGCGTGCATTTTCCAGTCACCTCCCCTCGCCTTAGTTTGACAGTGTGTGGTCTTGCGTTCAAAACCCTCACTTTAACCATGGTGTTCTTTGGTTCGACTAACGTCTTTCCCACGATGTAGTCTTGAGAATTCTTCTCTGGGTCTGGTTCTACTATGTAGAATCGGTGGCTCCCAAGATCACCTTCCAGCTTCGTCCAAATGATTGTCTCTGAAGACGGCGGCAAAACTTCGTCTTTGCTGATGACTGTCCTGAGAGTTACGGCATTCTCGTTTCCGTACACCATCGGAATCTCCACATTTCGATACCTCAGTACTTGCATCCCGATGTCGAAGATTACTTCATTTGCTTTCATGAAGTCTATTCCGATGATGCACTCGTCGCATATATCTGCCACCAGAAACGCATGGGAGAACGTCAGTCCCGCCAGAGTAATCGTAAGACGAACTTCTCCAAACACCTTCGCCATTTCCCTGTTGCAGTCTTCAGGCAGTAGCTGTTGGTGTTGTGCAGCCAGGCGCTTCTGACGATATCTCTTCTTACAATGGAGGCATTGGCGCCTGTGTCGATGGTGGCTACGCACTTCTTCTTGTTGATTAGTGCCTCCACTGTCAGGCTCTTTTTACCCCGTTTGGTTTGCGAAACTTGAATGGTGGTCCTGGGGGCCTCGATTCCAGTAACCAACTTCTGCCCCGCGAAGTTGGTCCTTACGGATTTCCCGACTGCTGGTTTTGGGAAGTCTGACTGACAGGATGGATGTTATCACTGCCAGATGCTTCCTCTCTGCTTCTTCTACTGGTGCAATGTGGACAATTTCCTCGTCTAGGTGCACTTCTGCACCGCCGTTGTAGGTGTCCGGTTTGGTTGCAATTCCAGCAATGGATTTGACTTCCGCGAGCTCTGTCTTCATCCATGACGGCTGTTCTCTGGCATGAGCATTCCACGACGGACATTTCCCTGACACGGTGTATTCCCTGGCATGCTTGGTCCGCAGCCTTCATTGACAAAGCGAATGCCAATGCCTCGGGGAGTGTTCGCTTTTCAGCCATCCTTACGGCCATTTGCAGTTGTCTGTCCTCTATGGCCTGAATAAAAGCTTCCACCGCCATTTCGTTGATAAGTTCCTCACCGGCTTTAGGATATGAAAGATGGGCTAGTCGCTCTATATCCGCTTGCAACTGTTGGAGCGTTTCCCCCCTTTTCTGGACTCGACTACGCAGCGGAACCCTGTACACCTGCTGCATGTGTTCATCCCCAAACCGCATTTCGATAGCCTGAACCAGAGAGTCGTAGTTCTGCTGTTTATCTTCTGGGATGGTCTGCAAGAGCTCCGCAGCTGGACCCATCAGTGCAAGCGTGAGTGCAATAGACTTCTCTTCATTGTCCCAGCTATTGTTCATTGCGGCCGCTTCGAATTGCCTCTTATAGATTGGATATGATGTTTGACCATCGAAGATAGGAGGCTGCATCTCCTTTCTTCTCAGACCGTCAGTGGAATATTCCCGTGCTTTCTGTCTCTTCACGTTGCTGAGCTCCTTAGCAAGATTTTCGACTTGCTTTCCTACTATCTCGAATTGCGTATCCACTTTTTCAAACTGAGTCTCTATCTTCCCGAACTGAGTTTCATGTTTCTCAAAATTTTCATCGGATCTAGTTTCGACTTTTTCGAGTTGCGTCTCGATTTTCTCTTCGATCACTTCGAATTTGGATTCCAAGTTCTTGTTTTGCTCATCAAGTTTACTTTCCAGAGCATCTAGAGAATTCTTTTGTTCGTCCATTGCTTTCTTTTGTTCATCCAGCTTAAGTTCTAGAGAATTCTTCTGTTCGTCCATTGCTTTCTTTTGTTCATCCAGCTTAAGTTCTAGAGAATTCTTTTGTTCGTCCAGCTTAAGTTCTAGAGAATTCCTTTGGTCGCCCATTGCTTTCTTTTGTTCGTCCATCGCTTTCTTTTGTCCGTCCAGCTTAAGTTCTAGAGAATTCCTTTGATCTTCTATTGCTTTATTTTGTTCGTCCATGACTAACTTAAGTTGCAGGAGCAGACTTGTTATATCCGGGTCGGCTGCTGTACTTGCTGGTTCCTGTTCCACGTCAAACTCTACGTCGTGCGGATTTTCACCTTCCTGCGTTACTGCTTCTTCCAGACGAATCAGTAGGGCATCTTTTCCCCCAGTTGTGTCGAAGTTCCACTTACTGAGTTCTGCCTTTAGTTGAGTTATAGTTAGTTTTCCCAATTTGCGACCCATTTTGCGCAACTAATTAACTCAACACAGAAATGTTTTTTTTTTTTTTTTTCTTGTGCAATTTCACACCACGGAAATAGTTATTCACAGAATAAGTTTTATCCCGCTTCTGACACCAATGTAATATGCGCGCTACGGCTCGAGTAGATAAAACAATATTCTGTGAAATTATTTCTTTATTTTCTAGTCTATAGAACAATTCAGGTTCACATTATACTATTCTTCGCAATTCTTTTCTTACAAGGTCTCTGTCCTCTCAAATCACTTTATCTCCTTCCAATTACTTAATTCACAAATCCAAACTAATTACTTCTTCTTGTTAAATCTCAACTTTCAATTTATCACAAAATTACAACTTCGCCCACTATCACTTTTCTAATCTCTTCGTCACAGTTTAGAAACTACTGCACCCTTTTGATCGCCATCTGTCCTTATATAGCAGAAGTTTCTGATAGCCAGAAACTTCTAGCAAATTCTTCGACCACTGGAACAAGAGAAATTCCAAGATGACAATCATTCTTGCAGTTATCATTCCCTCTCATCCGTGATATTATCCGTCTCTTTCGTAGACATGAACTGTGGAAACCGCAGACACGAACCTCGAATGAAAGGACACTTCGAACCAAAATTCTGCCAGAATGAAAAGACACTTCAGAATTTGTTACTACAGTATGTTAGTATTTAACCTGAAAGTCTAAATGATTGATATTCGAGCAAAATCTCTCAAACCTTCTCTTCATATACAACGCATACGCGTTTACAAAACTTCCATTCATGAAAATTTATTCTTTTGCTGCGGTGGTATGGAAATCACACCGTCATGCATCTTCATGCCCCTTTCCGCATACCCCTTTACACTTCATCACCTCGTTCGTTTCCATGTCACAACACACAATGAGAAATATAACTTTTCCCACACGAGCGAACGGAGTGAGGAAAAAGAAAAAGCTTTATTTGTGGTACTTATTCTGAAAGCTCTCTGTCTGCCAGGACAAAAATATGCTTAATTTTTTTATATGTGCGTGCGACATCTGGATAGTTGTAGTGATGGGGAAATACAGAGCCTGGTAGATCATTTCACATTCGTGTCGTTCGGCTTACAAACAACACCAAATTAAATATCAACCCAATAATTCACCTTTCATAAACTCAACTCTCTTTGAACATTACTAAAAACCAACTGTGCACGTTGTCTGTCAAGTTGCTGTATTTATAGCAGAGTTCATCACCAATCAGAGTTCAAAGATTCGATGTTTCTAGGTTTGGAATATTCTAATCGTGAAGCGGACTCGATGATTGGCTAGCGGGACATTTGGCAGCCTAAACATAAGTAAAATCACTTGTCCAAGTAAATTGATACTTTCTAACCTGTTAAGTAATAAATCTTCTCAAAAAGTGGTACAAAGTGTAGAAGCAACATACTCCCACAAAAGTTGTAAACATTTCTTGGTGAGTAAACTTCATTATTACATACTACTTAAAGTTTTGCAATCGCCTTGGAGAACAATTGTTGGTGGAATACGGAGAATACCGCCGAAGAATTCCAACACCAGTTCACAAACGAACAGCGGTAAACGGCGTATCTTCGAAACGTCACCAGAGGAGATCGTTGCTCCGGTGCTGCAAACCAAAATGAAGTGGGCAATATGTAAATTTTTGATCTAAAGTCCCTTACAGAGGGCTCCATGGCAAATCTGCTCGACGACAAACTCAGGAACGTTGCAACTAAAACGTAGAAGCAGTGTCTGTAGAAATTCAAGCACTGCAAAATTACAACGCAGGCTTGTTATTCTGAGATGTTGGAGAGAAGGGCAATAGAAAGCAATGTTGTGGTTCATATGCCTGTGGAGACCGGTGTTAACTCAGAGGAAAAGGCTAAGAGTCTGTGTCTGCAACTCTTGGGGAGCGCCGATTCATCGCTAATATCCGACGTTCGGGCCATGAGGTCAAACAACAACATTGCTAACATTGTTGTAAAATTGCACAAGAAGGATGACGTTGGACGAGTGTTAAACAATTCATCAACACTTAGAGGCACCAAGGTAACTATTCACAGAGACTACACTGAAGCTTCAAGCAATCGCAGGAAGCGTATGCTAAAATTAAAAACAGATATTGGGATCAAAAATAAAAGCACGAAATTTATAGTAAATGGACATAGACTGAGATAAAACATTTTATTTCGATAATAACAATATCCTCCGATGTGAGGGTTTTGACAACAAATTTAGGATGACACTTCCCCGGCAGCTGGTCGATGTCAGTTCTATAGCGACAGCTGCAACTATCAGAAATGAAAATGGCGAAGGTGGAAATGCAATGGGTGGAAACACGCGAGGTGGAAACGCAAGTAGCAGTTCTTCGTTTTTGGCGTTGCAGCCTAGTATTTAATAGTAATGCCGTCTGCCGAAGTAAAATAAAAAATTGAAAAATATTACCAAAAGAAATTGAAATCCATGAAGTACTGATTGTTGAATAAAAGAACGAATTATATTATTGATTTGTTAAGGAACAAGTTGCAGCGAAAAAATGTGACGACGACGATAAGAAATTCCTTGTTACCACGTTATAAAAAAAATTTTTTTGTTAAGCATACAACCTGTTTGTCTAATGGTCAGCAGCTAAGGAGAGTGATTGTTGATTACAAATTGAGCTTAATGCATAACGAAAGAAAGTAACAAAGAAGAAATCAGAACTGTTATAGAATAATAAATGCTAAATGGATTGGTGGATGATGAATTGAGTGAGTTCTAAACATTCAGCCCACTCTGGAAGACTCCGGTCTTTCAGAAAATGATAGAGAAACTAGCTTTACAATTGGCCGCACATACTTCCCTGTCGGTGTAGTTAGAGTAGCAACTCGGGTCCGGTGATCCTTCCCAGGATGAAGGCAAGTTATCCGAGCGAGGATTCACTTGGATGGGGCAGATTTGGTTCCTTCAGCAGGACAACATCGCAAATTTTAGGGGTCGACTTCTCACCACGCCATTTAGGTCGCTGCTGTAAAGATGTCAAGTATTCAGTATGCCAACGCTTCCAAAAACCTTGTTTCAATGTCTGTAAAAGAGACCAATTAATGTATGGGTTTAAAACTTTGTTGCACATATCAGGACGTGGAACGCTAAACAAAGGTTCACCAATTAAGAAGTGAGCCGGACTAAGGGCGATTGGATCCATATCCGATGTAGGCCACATAGCTCGTGAGTTGAGTAAGGCCTCCACCTTCGTGAGCAAGGTGTACATTTCCTCGTACGTCAGTTTATGGTCCTGAATGACTCGCTTTAGGTGGAATTTTACGGACTTACACCCGCCTCCCATAATCCTCCAAAATGAGGTGAGGCAGGAGGAATAAATCGCCAAGCTATTTCATCCTTTGAGAGGTGGTTAATGACTGCATCAGTGTGTCGTTGGTCCATGAGAAGCTGAAACATTTCCTTGAGACAACGCCTAGCCCCATGAAAATTTGTAGCGTTATCGCTCCAAATCTCAGTTGGTTTACTCCGACGAGCTGCGAAGCGATCAAGTGCGGCAAAAAAAGCGGCTGTAGAAAGGTCACCAACCAATTCTACATGGATCGCCTTTGTGGTGAAGCATACGAACAGTGCGATATAGGCCTTGATAAACTTGGGGTTCCATCCCCTGGCCAATCGTAGAGTTATCGGCCCAGCGTAATCTACTCCAACCTTACTAAAGGGTTGCGCGAAACGGACACGTTCTGCTGGTAAATTATCCATGAGTTGCTTAACGACAAGTTTTCTATGACGGAAGCACGACACGCATTCGTGGACGACCTTACGGAAGAGATTGCGAACACCGATAATATAATATTCTTGTCGAAGAATTGCAAACATTTGAGAGACAGACGCATGCAAGTGTCTTTTATGTATGCATTCTACTACGAGTTTCGCGAACCGTGTGTCTTTATCGAGAATCAAAGGATGCCTTGTTGCAAAGTTGGCATTCGACTCTTGAATGCGACCTCCGACGCGCAGCATTCCTTTATTGTCTATAAACGGAGTGAGAGATGCCAGTTTATTTCCCCTTTTCAACACTTCACAAGCCTTTATAGTTTTAATTTCAGAAGCAAATCTAATCGATTGGTAATATTTAACAAGTCTTAATTTCGCGTCTAACAACTCTTTGCATGACAGCGATTGTCTTTGCCTAAAGTCACTTTGACGGCGCGAGTTTGAGATAAATCGACAAACATAGGCAAGTACACGAATAGAGTTCAGATAACGAGAAGAGTTGTTCACTATGGTTTCGATAATGTTCGAGGATTCCAAATTAGACACCAATACCTGAGTGGGTTTCTTTTTCCGTTCTTCAAAATCAATGGCAGGAATATCATTAAGTGCATAAGTTGAACAGGGCCATTTAGAGCGTTCGTCCTTAATCCATGATGGTCCAGACCACCACAATTCATTATTTATTAAATGAGGATGTAGAATACCACGGGAAGCACAGTCCTGATGTTAAATTCAGCTTCCTTTAGCATGAAAATCAGTTGAGATTGTGCTTTCCTACAATCGGTTAACATCACATCGTCGGCAATGAAATCGTTTTTATAATTTCTAATGCAATGGCAGTTCGTGCCCATCGATGGCTAATTGTTGAAGCGTTTTGACAGATAAGTATGATGTTGCTGCTGTGCCATACGTGAATGCAGTAAAACTTGATGGTTGGTGGAGATTTTTATCTGACGGTACTTTTTTCGATATTCGCCGTAAGACGTATATGTTGTCGCCATCGTAGTATAATTGTTGTTAGATCTTCTTGGGCGTTGAGCCTCACCAGCATCATTTTATTTAGATTTACGATGGTTGAGGTCTTTGCAGATCCATCAAATGCAACGAGTAATTTAGTGGTTGTATACTATCTGGTTTGTGCACAGTGTGGTGTGGCGTATAATAAACTTTGTTTTGCCGTTCGTCACTTTTACCTAGTTTAACCAGGTGTCCAAGATCAATAAACTCCTTCATGAAACTGATGGTTTCTCTTCTCAGTTCTTCATCGACATTAAATCTTTTTTCAAGTTGAAGCACTCTAGCTACTGCTCTATGCCTCGATTCTCCTAATTGACCCCTTATCAATTCTTCTTTGAATGTGTCCATTTTCGTAAATATCATCTGCATCAAATTGCTTTTGCATAATGTTCTTAAACGCAAGCTGCAAAAGTCGTTTGTTCGAAAACAACATTATAAATCACACTGCATTTGCAGCATGTTCGATAATGCAGTGTTTGCAGGGCAGTTGTTCATAAACGTCATCTGCGCTACAAAAAAGCAGCCAAAGTTACTGCGCTGCGTAAAATGATTGAATCGGACTACTCGGAGGAATTTCGATCTCGTGAACAGTAAGTACATACATAAAATCGATTATTTTATTTCTTTTACCTAAATATTATGTTTATAGAACTCCATCACCTACTCCTACCCAAGTGTGGGTCGAGTCATTGGAACATTGCACGCGTGGGAACATAAAACTCCTTATAAAAACAAGATTGGGATGTGAATCCTCTTTTGAAAGTGGAAAAAATTGAAGAGGACGTTATGGATTAGTGTCCACCGAGAAATCCTTATGCAAGATCAAGGATTCCCTCACAATTGTGAAAACATTACAAAGAAGTTCACAAATTTATTTACGACCTATAAACGGATAAAAAAAAAGGAATTCGCAATCAGGAAGAGGGGTCACAAACTGGGAGCACTTCGAAAAATTTGACTCCGTATATGGATGCAAACATTTCGTTAGTGCACCTAGTTCAACCCTTAATTAAGTAATTCCTTTGTGGACATTGAAGATATTACACCTATCAGCCCAGCACAGACACCGGGAAAAGGGCGTAAGAGGAGAGTAAATGAAGTATTGGGTTATTTAAACAGACAAGAAGAAATTGAAGCTAAGCACCATGAAGATTATATGAAACTTGAGAGGGATAAATTGAAAAAGAAAAAGTTACTGTTCTTAAAGTGTTGCAACTGCTTTTATACAAAAATGGATAATTTAAGATAATTGTTAGATTTTACGTGAAATGTACAGAATTCAAAATTTTTTTTGTTAGTAAAACGTGCAATGAATGTACTTTTAGGTTTGTTTTTATTACAATAAATATTATATAATTAATTCATTACAAATTTTATACGTATAATAAATCTGCGATTAAATCTTAAGTTCGGGATGAATGATGAGGCAGTATTCTGGCAAATATTTTGTAAGGTTATTTCACAACACATGACAAAACGATAAATTTAATATTTCCTATTTTTTTGAAATTCAGGTTGTCGAGTATTCTGAATTTAGCTTTGAGAATACCAAAAGCTTGCTCAATTATAACCCTTGATGAGCTTAAAAGATAGTTGAATCGTTTTTGGGTTTCAGAGAGATTGCCATTGTCTCTGTAAGGCATTATCAAAAATGTGGATAATGAGTGCGCGGAGTCGCCGATTAAGTGGATATTTGGTGGTAGTTTCAATGTCCCGTTTTCCAGTCTTTTCCCTAGCTCACTTTCCTTAAACACGTTTGCATCGTGTGATCTACCGGGCCATCCAAAAAACATATTTGTGAAAACCCCATCACTATCACATTTCGCCTAAATTATAAAGATAGCAATTACTACTGATTAAAAATGCGTGTGCTACTTGTGGGATCATGTAATTATATCCCTTTCGATTGTAGTAGCTTGATCTATCTTCCTTTAGGTTCAAGATTTTTAAATGCGTGCAGTCAATGGACTCTACCACGTTCGGAAAACTATTAGCCGCACGCAAATAGTTGAACTTGGCGACTAAAGAATTAATTTCTTCATTGGAGGCAGGCCATTTAACAACTTTTGTCAATAATTTTACAATAGTCCTACAAGTTTTCATGACTATTTTAAAAACGCTGCTGAGAGATTTATTAAATCGGTCTCCAATTTCTCTGTATGAATTTTTATTTCCTAGCATTTATCCACAAGGGCTGTAATTCTTCTTTAAATTTCTGCAATTATGTATTTATATACTTTTCATTACATTGTAAGTTAGAGGAACACAGATAACTTACAGAAAAAATGCTTTTGGACATCCTGAAGTGGCTGTAGAAATTATCTTCGGAAAATTGTTTCAGATAATTCCGAACTTTTGGAATTGTTCGTTGTTTATTTAGGAGTTTTAGTAATACCTTATTTTTCTTTAGTCCATTTCGTCCACGTAAATTATAATTATTGTTATTACTTGTACTCTCACTAAGACTTTCCATCACAATTTTCTCAATAAATTTTGTTAAAGGCTCCATTTTGCTTTGTTTGAAAACGTCAAATGCGATTGCGAAAAAAAATCATGCAGACGACACAGATCACTGGTAGCAAAAAACTTTTGCTGTTTGACGTTTGCAACCCTTAAGTGCTGCAATGATGATCAAATTGCCGATCAAAATGACGATCAAATGACGTTTTCGAAAATGGCCTGTTATATGGACAACATATCGCCCATTTTGGTTTCGGTAATATGAGTCTTCATGGATCGCCTCACACCTTTGATTGTCTGGTGTATGTAGTTCTTGATTACCATTTTCTCCCAACTCCTAAAATCGTTTAACTTGATTTTCTATTGTCGTCTGCAGAATCATCCCTGTGATTTTGCTTTCATCAAAGCTGTTAATTGTAGATGTACGACCTGTTATGAGCCAACTCAATCTCGATTTCTGTGCTATTGGAGAGTTTTTAGTACCCTTCCGAACTCCATTCAACATAATGTCACCATATATGTCGGCTCCAATAACCATGTCGGTTCGAGTTCTTGAATTGATGCGTTACTATTTTTCTAGGTTCCTCAGCTAGTAATATCTTTTTTTAAATTTTGGTAGCACTAGCGACTGCATTTGAATATTGAAAATTATATTCAAATCATGGGGTACTATGAACTTCACTCTGCTGTGCCCCACACCGGCATCTGTTGCTCCTAGTCTGCTTACTTCATTTATTTATATGTGCGTGCGACATCTGGGTAGTTTATTATCTGTGCTACTAGGTACTCCGAAATAACTATGTAGGTATTGCGAATTAAAAAATAACTGACAGCATACAGTTACTGAATATACAAACCTTCAAGTATTGAAAAGAAGTTGGTAATTAGTTTGACAACTAGATGCGATAATTGGAAGGATGACATTATTAAATCATGCCTTCTCGGGGTATTTTTAGTGGACTAAAGTTCCACACTATCGCAAAGCTCGCATGCGATGTCTTTTGATGATTTTTCACCCAGCTACACACAAAAAAAAAACCTACAAAAGATTTTCCAAGCGTAATATGTACAACATTTTGGTTTTACCATTGTCAAGTAGTTAGGAGAAAATCGTCAAAGATACTAACATTTGTGGCTTTTGTGCATAAGATCAGAAAGCAGATTGACATTCTCGAGGGTTTTTAACATTTTTGTTTCTTAATATAGAAGCAAATTTTTTTTTTTTTTTTTTCGAGGGTAGGTAAAAAATCTTCATGAGGACACTATGAGGATCGATAGCGCGTGCTCATAATAGTGTGAGATTTTTACTCACTAAAAAAAGCTCCCTTCGTGATAAATTTCTTTGATTACTACAACTAAGTTTTGACTTATCCAGCAGTATTGTATTGATATCGTTTGGCAGGTCACTTTCCATTGAAAATTCCTGCTTGTTCCGCAAATTAGACGCGTTTTCTTGCTATCGCGTTAAGTCGGAAGGTTTAGTCCTTTGTAGACGACGCAGTAAATTCTTCTCATCTAGATTTCGAAGGACTTCATTGTGAACGTGTCCTTGTAATCTGTCTTTATGCTTACGCGCGAAGTTTTTGATTTCATGCTGGACTGTTGCAATTCCTAAATCTCTATATATATCGCTATTTCTAATAAATCACGGTGCATTAACTATTGATCTTAGCACTTTATTTTTAAAATTATTATTTTATTTGTAAAATACAGACATTACTTATTTTGGTACAACCCCAGAATTGTATTCCATATGTCCATACCGGCTTTAGCACTTGCTTGTATAAAAGCAGTTTGTTCTCTATATTAAGCTTGGAATGTTTTCCATGTAGCCAGTACATTTCTCTGTATTTGGTTTCGAGTTCTTTGCGTTTTTTCTTCACGTGCGATTTCCACTTCAGCTCAGCATCAAGTGTCATTCCAAGATACTTAGCCTCGTTTGCAAACGGAATTTGAACCGAGCTTGAAAAGATCGGCAAATTATTTATTTTCTTATAAGTAAAATTGACATGAACAGATTTGTTTTCGTTTAAAGCTAGTCGCCAAATCTTTGTCCATTCATTTACTTTATTCAATGCTTCTTGCAATTTTTCAGTCGTTTCTTTGATCGTTTTACCCGTTGCCAGGATGGCAGTGTCGTCGGCAAATGTAGCTAATACGGTGCCTTCTTCTTGCGGTATATCGCGAGTATATAAAGGTACCAAAGCGGTCCAAGGACACTCCCCTTCGGCATCCCATCCCTAAATTCTGAATATTCATTTCCGTGTTAAACTCGGAAAAGTCGATTCCTCAAGTATTTTTCCAGAATATTATATAAGTGTTCCGGCAGAACTTGCCGTAATTTATATATATATAATGTCAAAAGCTTGAGAAACATCAATCAATACGCTCTAGCAAATCTTTTTTTCTTCGCAAGCTTTCTCAATTAAATCAGTTATTCTATGCACTTGGTTATTGTTGAGTGCTTGGTTCTAAACCCAAACTGGTGATTGGGAATAAGAGATCTTTCTTCTATAACTGGCTGTAATCGCTTAAGTACTATTCTTTCGAAAACTTTAGACACAATCGGCAGTAGCGAAATAGGTCTATACGATTTTTTTTCATTCGGCGGTTTCCTGGCTTCAAAATCATTATTACTTCCGCGACTTTCCACAGACTCGGAACATATTCTAGTCCGCGTTTATAATGTAGAGGAACTTAACTAACGCTTTTCTAGGTAACGATTTAGAGCGAATAATTCGAATCTTTTTCCGCTGTTAAGCTTTCAATGCTGATTTGTGTTGTCCGATTTTTAAAATCAATAATGGCCTTTTTTAGCAAGTTCCACAAGACATTTAAATGCGATTTATGTTGCGAAGCACGAGTTTGTTGCCATTTTTTACGCGCTTTTTTTCTTCTCCCTTACCATTTCTTTTATTTCCGGTGGATGTTTTTGGGCCTGATTGATCGGCGATTTCCTTTGATAGGGAGTATTTTTCCACGCGACGCGCTGCAGAACTTCAACAAAACGATCAACTTCGATTTCGAGTTCAGAAAACGTCCTAAGTGATACTCTCAGTTCGATATGTTCTTCAACGTCTTTTTTAAAGCCTTCCCAATCAGTTTTTACATCTTTTTTAATTAGGCGTTCGCTTATCGTTAGAATGATAGGGGAATGATCGGAAGAGAGATCAAAACTTTCATCAATTTTAATACAGTTGTCTGGTATTCCTTTTACAACAAAGAAATCGATCAGATCGGGTATTTTGTTGCTACCAGTCGGCCAATATGTTGGTTTACCAGTCGAGTGAAAGTCGCATGCAAGCGTTGTAAAGTGCTCTGCCTTTTTGTGAGACACCCATTGAACCCCAGAAGGTGTGTTTTGCATTAAAATCACCGCTAATAATAAAATTCGGTCCAAGAGAGCTGAAAATATTTGTAAAATTATTTTTTTCAAGCCTGCAACGCAGTGGACAATAAATAGACGAAACATTGAATGAGTAATGTCCATTTTTCACGTGTACATTGCTCACTTGCATTGTTTCAAGCTCTATCATAATCTCTTCAGAGTGTTCGATGCAATTTTTTATGATTAAAGACGATCCGTCTTTGGCCCTTTCCGACGGGTGATAAGCGTGATAGGCACTGTATCTAGTAATGTTTACAGGCGATAATTTCGTCAGGTGAATTTCACAGATCAAACATATGTCAATGTCATTTTCTCGTAGAAATGTTTCTAGCTCTTCTAGTCTTTGAATGAGACCGTTGGCGTTCCATGCACCAATTTTAAGAAGTTTCGTCATGTTCGTTTTGAAATGCTCCTGTTGTTAAGCTTATATTCAAGCATCTCCAACCTTTCGACAATTAGCATGTTTGTTTTTGTTTGCTCCTCAAGCCTCGCAAGGATAATGGAAAAGACGTGAGATACAGGGTTTTCCGAATTATCAGTGTAGAAGTAAATGGCACGCCATTTAAACAAAATGAGGAAAGTATTTTTCAGGTCTTACTGATGTATTTCAGAAGATAAAGAATGGAGAAATTACACATAATTAGTATGTTCTAATACACACACACACATATATATGAGGAAAATCCTTCAGTCTCTGTCTGTCTAGCATTCATAGCAATTTTTTTAAGTTTCTGCATATCTTGCTGGAGAGGATTGAGTTAAATCGAGAATATACTTAGATGGTATTTTCGACATCTTTCAACCTCAAAAGAAATTAAGGACAAACAAGTTCAAATTGAGATAGCCCTAAGGAAACTGGACACAAATATCATTTCCATCAACGATTTTCTCAACCAAAGACGGTGTTCACACTGGACTGACGGACTGGATTTTTTTTTTTGACATTTCGTGTTCAGACTGGTAGTCCTGTCTGAAAACTTCCGCAGACTCTTTTTGACATATTAATTGTCAGTGTCCATCAAATTGGTTTGTCTTCGTTTCTGTTTTTTCGCTTACTTCGCAAATTTGAAGAAATTTAAATAAACAATGAGTGATAACAGTGATATGGAATAATTTTTTGATTATCACAATTTTTGTTAATACTTTTGTTGAGTGACAATAGATTGGCATTTTCAAACGTCTGAAAATATCCTAAAATTTTCAAGAATCTAAAAATTCGGATGGATGTAACATGTCACAGGAAAATGAAGAAGGAAAAAGGCCAAGATACTTCTGAACAACCAAATTTAAATGCAGATGAAGCGCCAGTTGTTTGCGTTATTTAAATACTCGCACCATTCTCCTGCAGCCATGTAACCATTTTAAATTATGTTTACATTATGTTACTCAGCTATCAGAGAAGTATATAAAGAATTTGTAGACAAATTGTTAAAAATAGCACTACAATTTTTTGCTAAAAGTACTCTATTAACAAAAATGTATAAACTACCTATGTAAGCCGGCTAAGGCAAAAATATGGCGGCCAACTTTGCCGTACTGGATCACTTTTTCGAACACCTTGCTGATATTCGGAAGGAGACTTATCGACCGGAGATTTGCCGGATTGAAGCAGTCCTTTCCCCTTTTGGGGATTGGCTGTACCACTGCTGTTTTCCAATGTTCTGGAACTATTCAGTGTATTATTGAACAGGGTGACGTAAATTTCCACCGCTCCTAGAGGAAGATGTCGAAGCACAATGTTCGATATTCCATCAGTTCTCACTGATTTCGTCTTTCTCAATGATTCGAAGATCGTTTGGAGTTCTACCATCGATACGTACGGGGGATGAACCCTCTCATTGGCGATGACATTGTTTGCCAAATTTTCGTAATTGAACCTGGTAAAGCCAGTATTCAGTGCTGTATATCATTTCGAAGGTAGAAGTTGTGCCCAAGGACTTTATTCCCCAGGTCATGGTTCGGCCGAATGCTAGCACTTACCTTGTACACATCCTCAAAAATATATCCTATAGCGTCCACCTTCTCCTGCAGATCTTCGATCACAAAAAAGTCGTTATCATCGACAGCGTCCCTTGGATCTATTCCTGCTGCTGCAAGTAAGCGTTCATTGACATCATTCCTCCGAAATAATTTATTAGTCTGAGCGAACGTAATCGGGTTATCAGACTTGATAGCCAGAATCTTGTTGCTCCAGTGCAAATTAGTCGACCGCCTACAATTTGCTCTAATTAGTATTTGGAGGTACTTTTCAACGATTTCAGCGTCCTAACCTCCGAGTGTTGTCTGTCAGTAAACTGCCTATAGAATTTGTTTAGTCTTGTAAGCAGTCTACTTTTTTGTACGTGCAGTGCGTCGATTGTTGCATTGCGGAACACGTTGTCAGTTGGTCGATACCGAGGTATCGTACTGTCCATCGTTCATTTGATTGTCTCGTCCATTTGTTTTAGGTACCTGCCAATCTCCTCGTTTGACAGACTATTGACCGGTGGGTAGAGCGAGTTCGAGGACAGTGTTCTTGTCAAGTCTCGGGAGAAGCGAGTCCAACGAGTCCTCCTGTAGTTGTAGGAGTACTTTTGAACAAACTCTTCCAGTTCCGCAATTTCGTTGGGAATCGTTATTTCGGCACTAAGTCCGCCATGATCACTGCCATACACAAACGTGCGCAAATAGTTTATTGTTTGTCGGTCAACGTCGGCCAGTTGTAACCGTTCGTCGAACAGCAGTAGATCCAGATAGGAGCCGCTTCTTGAAAACGACGGACTATCTGTAGCCCTCAAATCGAGCCGAAACTCGAGATTGTGTTGACCCCACCAATTGAACAGTGAGTTCCCTCTAGGATTTGGTGTGTGATTTCTCCAATCTCTACGTTTGGCGTTTAAATCTCCGGCCATGAGGAAATAATTCCCTCCCGACTCCAGTCGTAGACATCGAAACAATTTCTCGAACTCTGACATAAATAACGTAGATTCAGCAGCTTCAGCATCATAAAGCGCGACAACGCGCTTCTTCCTTCCACTACGGAGAGGAATGCACACAATACACGTTTCCAGCCTCTGGAACCTTCGCACTTCACCACTGTACACGGCCTTATACCTAAGTTCCCTACGAATGAAGATCGCAACACCTCCTCCTTGAATGGAGTTGGGTCGGTCCCTTCTTTCTTATTATAGTTCTTACTATAGTTTTTGCTCTTGTAACTGGCGCTGTAGCTGCCCCATCTGCCCCTGGATAGAGAGTAAGATGGTCAGCAAGTCGCCTCGTGCCTCAGGTGCCTTAGGAACTGGGGCTTGTAAAGCTACCTTCGGTTGTTGCTGTACCGTGGTTCCCCCACCAGACGCCATTTGGGCGTTCGTGATTGGAGGAGTCACAGTTGCTTTTTGAACTAGACCTGGTGGGACTTTCACTACACTTTTCTGCTTACGAGCCAGATTTGCTGTTTTAATGAATTGAAACTCGGGACACCCCCGATAGTTTGCGGTGTGTCCCGAGTACTTGCATACCACACATGTGAGCTGACCCTTATCTGCCACTCCCTCCTTACCTAGAGCACATTCCTTCATCTTGTGATTCCTTCCACACTTCACGCATCGAGGCTGCATATCGCTGTTCGACGAGGCGTGCCCGAACCTTTGACAGCGAACGCATTGAATAATGCTGTCGCTGCGCTTTAATTTATCCCATGAGACAACCTGGTAGTCTAGGACTCTGATACTCTTTAGACTATCCAGTTTGCTATCGGGCGGCAGCTGAACCAGGAAGAACGGTAGTTACGGCTTCTCCCTTTTGGCCCTTGCTGTGGTGAAAGGCTTAACCCCTACAAAAGTGAGGCCGTCGCACTTAATTTTTGGAGCATCTTAAGGAGCTCCTCCGGCTCGGTGGACGGTTCCATCCCTTTCAAGAGCATCGTTTGCAACTTTTCCCCCTTCGGGGTGAAAGAGAAGAACGCCGTCGTGGAGTCCATTAACAGATTCTTTATTCTATTGTACTGAACCTTTCAATTGAAAAATTGTTGCCTATGGCCGACTTACACAATTCTATGGTGTCCTTGAGTTCAGTCTTGTGTGTATTGATATGTGGAACTCGCAAATTCCCTGGCTTGTTGCACTGCTGTAGTTGTTGCTGTTGTGTCTGCTGTTGTTGCTTCTGCTGATCCGGCTGCTGTTTTTGCTGTTGTTGTTGCTGCTGTTGTTGTTGCTGCTGCTGTTGCTGCTGCTTTTGCTGCTGTTGCTGCTGCTTTAGCTGCTGCTGTTGCTGCTGCTGTTGCTGCTGCTTTGGCTGTTGCTTCTTCTGTCGCTGTGGCTGTTGCTGCAGCTTCTTTTGCTGCTGCGGCTGCTTTGGTTTTTGTATTTGTTGCTGGTTTGGCTGTTCTTGCTGTGTCTGTTGTTATTGCTGTTGCTCTTGGGAGCTCTGGAGCACAGCCTGTCTCTCCCTCTCCTGCTTTGCTATTTGCTCGGCTTTTATGGCCAGCACTTTCTGCTGGAGCTCCAGCAGATGAGCTGGAGTGCCTGGTGTTAAGGCACTCCAGCTCATCGTCTTCGTCCTCTGACTCTGACGTACCCAGAGCGGCGAAGTTGTTGTTGTCCCTCATGTAATGGCCTTCACCACTATCGGAGACGTAGGGTATAGGTCATCGTCATCTGACGACCTTTGCCTCTTCTTTTCTGCTGCTGCTGCAGGCGCCCCTTCCATCACTCCACCAGGCAGATTTTCGGATGCAGCTGTTATGGAGGGGCACTTTACCAAGTTGGGAGATATTTTTAATTTTCTCCTTTTTCCAGTACTTTCTTTAGCCACAGTTGCTTGGTGGCCTCACTTGGCTGTCTCATCGGCGGATGTTTGTTTGTCCGCTACTTGAAGTGCGGACTTTTGATAGTCTCCCATCATGTATTTGTTTTTCTTTTCTTGTTAATTAAAGAAAACAAAAAAACTTATATTTGCGGGAATTGAACCCGTGACCACCGCCTGACGGTCCACTAACACGACCACTAGGCCAAGCTGGCACTTATTAATAAAGTCTTTTTCACCACTTGAAAAATTACTCTGCACTTACTGCAAGTCGAAATGCACGCATGTACTCCACGAAGGTCTGTGAACGACTTATGTAGTGAGCAGTGCAGCGCTTACGGTGGCAGGCTGCAAACATATAATGTGTATATTATTAAATTACCATGTTGTTCTCCTGTCTTTTCAACTTCTTAATTCCGTTAGAGTTTAAGCCTATAAATGTTAAATTAGATTTTAAGCATATTATTAAGGTTTTGGACTTCGAAAAGAAAAGAGCGAAAGAATAAAACAAAAAAAGGAAAATACAGAATTTAAATTATTTTTTTTTTTTTTTTGGTCATGACACACAATTTATTGAGACTGAAGTGTTCTTCTGTAATTCAAGGAGTCATACAATTTCGCAATTTCTGTTGCCCTTGGTTTTTCATATCTTGTCAACATCACTTATTGTTACTTTGAATTCTCCAAACTCCAGTGGATGCCCAATGTCTTGATAGTTTATTTCTTATCTATCTTAATGCTATGTTGATGCTCTGTGTCTGGTGATATATCAGTATACAACTTGCTGTCGCTGTTGGACCATTTCCTGATGTTAAATTCAGCTTCCTTTAGCATGAAAATCAGTTGAGATTGTGCTTTCCTACAATCGGTTAACATCACATCTTCGGCAATGAAATCATTTTTATAATTTCTAATGCAATGGCAGTTCGTGCCCATCGATGGCTAATTGTTGAAGCGTTTTGACAGATAAGTATGATGTTGCTGCTGTGCCATACGTGAATGCAGTAAAACTTGATGGTTGGTGGAGATTTTTATCTGACGGTACTTTTTTCGATATTCGCCGTAAGACGTATATGTTGTCGCCATTGTAGTATAATTGTTGTTAGATCTTCTTGGGCGTTGAGCCTCACCAGCATCATTTTATTTAGATTTACGATGGTTGAGGTCTTTGCAGATCCATCAAATGCAACGAGTAATTTAGTGGTTGTATACTATCTGGTTTGTGCACAGTGTGGTGTGGCGTATAATAAACTTTGTTTTGCCGTTCGTCACTTTTACCTAGTTTAACCAGGTGTCCAAGATCAATAAACTCCTTCATGAAACTGATGGTTTCTCTTCTCAGTTCTTCATCGACATTAAATCTTTTTTCAAGTTGAAGCACTCTAGCTACTGCTCTATGCCTCGATTCTCCTAATTGACCCCTTATCAATTCTTCTTTGAATGTGTCCATTTTCGTAAATATCATCTGCATCAAATTGCTTTTGCATAATGTTCTTAAACGCAAGCTGCAAAAGTCGTTTGATCGAAAACAACATTATAAATCACACTGCATTTGCAGCATGTTCGATAATGCAGTGTTTGCAGGGCAGATGTTCATAAACGTCATCTGCGCTACAAAAAAGCAGCCAAAGTTACTGCGCTGCGTAAAATGATTGAATCGGACTACTCGGAGGAATTTCGATCTCGTGAACAGTAAGTACATACATAAAATCGATTATTTTATTTCTTTTAACTAAATATTATGTTTATAGAACTCCATCACCTACTCCTACCCAAGTGTGGGTCGAGTCATTGGAACATTGCACGCGTGGGAACATAAAACTCCTTATAAAAACAAGATTGGGATGTGAATCCTCTTTTGAAAGTGGAAAAAATTGAAGAGGACGTTATGGATTAGTGTCCACCGAGAAATCCTTATGCAAGATCAAGGATTCCCTCACAATTGTGAAAACATTATAAAGAAGTTCACAAATTTATTTACGACCTATAAACGGATAAAAAAAAAGGAATTCGCAATCAGGAAGAGGGGTCACAAACTGGGAGCACTTCGAAAAATTTGACTCCGTATATGGATGCAAACATTTCGTTAGTGCACCTAGTTCAACCCTTAATTAAGTAATTCCTTTGTGGACATTGAAGATATTACACCTATCAGCCCAGCACAGACACCGGGAAAAGGGCGTAAGAGGAGAGTAAATGAAGTATTGGGTTATTTAAACAGACAAGAAGAAATTGAAGCTAAGCACCATGAAGATTATATGAAACTTGAGAGGGATAAATTGAAAAAGAAAAAGTTACTGTTCTTAAAGTGTTGCAACTGCTTTTATACAAAAATGTATAATTTAAGATAATTGTTAGATTTTACGTGAAATGTACAGAATTCAAAATTTTTTTTGTTAGTTAAACGTGCAATGAATGTACTTTTAGGTTTGTTTTTATTACAATAAATATTATATAATTAATTCATTACAAATTTTATACGTATAATAAATCTGCGATTAAATCTTAAGTTCGGGATGAATGATGAGGCAGTATTCTGGCAAATATTTTGTAAGGTTATTTCACCTTGCAGTATAATGAAATTATGCAGCACAACACATGACAAAACGATAAATTTAATATTTCCTATTTTTTTGAAATTCAGGTTGTCGAGTATTCTGAATTTAGCTTTGAGAATACCAAAAGCTTGCTCAATTATAACCCTTGATGAGCTTAAAAGATAGTTGAATCGTTTTTGGGTTTCAGAGAGATTGCCATTGTCTCTGTAAGGCATTATCAAAAATGTGGATAATGAGTGCGCGGAGTCGCCGATTAAGTGGATATTTGGTGGTAGTTTCAATGTCCCGTTTTCCAGTCTTTTCCCTAGCTCACTTTCCTTAAACACGTTTGCATCGTGTGATCTACCGGGCCATCCAAAAAACATATTTGTGAAAACCCCATCACTATCACATTTCGCCTAAATTATAAAGATAGCAATTACTACTGATTAAAAATGCGTGTGCTACTTGTGAGATCATGTAATTATATCCCTTTCGATTGTAGTAGCTTGATCTATCTTCCTTTAGGTTCAAGATTTTTAAATGCGTGCAGTCAATGGACCCTACCACGTTCGGAAAACTATTAGCCGCACGCAAATAGTTGAACTTGGCGACTAAAGAATTAATTTCTTCATTGGAGGCAGGCCATTTAACAACTTTTGTCAATAATTTTACAATAGTCCTACAAGTTTTCATGACTATTTTAAAAACGCTGCTGAGAGATTTATTAAATCGGTCTCCAATTTCTCTGTATGAATTTTTATTTCCTAGCATTTATCTACAAGGGCTGTAATTCTTCTTTAAATTTCTGCAATTATGTATTTATATACTTTTCATTACATTGTAAGTTAGAGGAACACAGATAACTTACAGAAAAATGCTTTTGGACATCCTGAAGTGGCTGTAGAAATTATCTTCGGAAAATTGTTTCAGATAATTCCGAACTTTTGGAATTATTCGTTGTTTATTTAGGAGTTTTAGTAATACCTTATTTTTCTTTAGTCCATTTCGTCCACGTAAATTATAATTATTGTTGTTACTTGTACTCTCACTAAGACTTTCCATCACAATTTTCTCAATAAATTTTGTTAAGGGCTCCATTTTGCTTTGTTTGAAAACGTCAAATGCGATTGCAAAAAAAAAATCATGCAGACGACACAGATCAATGGTAGCAAAACACTTTTGCTGTTTGACGTTTGCAACCCTTAAGTGCTGCAATGATGATCAAATTGCCGATCAAAATGACGATCAAATGACGTTTTCGAAAATGGCCTGTTATATGGACAACATATCGCCCATTTGGGTTTCGGTAATATGAGTCTTCATGGATCGCCTCACACCTTTGATTGTCTGGTGTCTGTAGATCTTGATTACCATCTTCTCCCAACTGCTAAAATCGTTTAACTTGATTTTCTATTGTCGTCTGCAGAATCATCCCTGTGATTTTGCTTTCATCAAAGCTGTTAATTGTAGATGTACGACCTGTTATGAGCCAACTCAATCTCAATTTCTGTGCTATTGGAGAGTTTTTAGTACCCTTCCGAACTCCATTCAACATAATGTCACCATAAATGTCGGCTCCAATAACCATGTCGGTTCGAGTTCTTGAATTGATGCGTTACTATTTTTCCAGGTTCCTCAGCTAGTAATATCTTTTTTTTTTAATTTTGGTAGCACTAGCGACTGCATTTGAATATTGAAAATTATATTCAAATCATGGGGTACTATGAACTTCACTCTGCTGTGCCCCACACCGGCATCTGTTGCTCCTAGTCTGCTTATTTCTACAGAAACTCTTTTCTTTTTTAATTGTAGCGATTGTGCCTCTTTTTCAGTGACCAGTGTTGCCTGAGAACCGGGATCAATGAGCGCTCTTAATAACCTGCTGTGTCCGTTACTATTTGCTTTTATAATTATTGTAGCAAGCAACACATTTTGATTGTGGTTTGATATAGCTTCTTTGAATTTGTGGATTTGGAAATGATGTTCCTTATTACAATGCTTGCACGTATTTGTGTTCATGCAAGAAGTACTTAATTAGTCATAGCAGACCTTTCGTGTCCAAGAATAAATGTTGTATTCCCCTTAAAAAAAAAAATTATTTAATTTTGTGAAGATATATGTAGATGCTTCGTGTTGCTTGTTTGATGTCATTTCCGCCCTTGAAATGCCTCTGCCTAGAACATCCAGTGCCTAATACCTTATCGCCCGGAAGTCGTGTAGCGTTTGAAGTGACGACATCTTGCCCTTGTTCAAAGAGGCTTTTTTCTTTCTTGATTCGATGCCTCTGTAACACTGACGAGGTGTTGAAACCCATGTTCTTAATAGCTGACAATCCTTCTTTTATTGCATCTAAGATTGCCTTATTCGAATTAGCTGATGACTCGCTTCCTTGATGACCATCTTTAAGTATTTTGCCGTTATGCATCGAGGCAATTTTTCTCTCATTGCCATGTGTCTGTCTCTCAACCACAGATACAATTATCGGTCGAGTTTGTCAGATGCTAAATAAATTGCATTGGTTCTCCTTCTAGATGATTTTTTAAATATACCATATTTTTTTGTTGTGCTTAAGGAGAATCTACCGTAAATCATGGTGGAGAAAATATCATGGAATGACCTCGACTCAAGCTAGTTCCCTTTGAATGTGGATATTTGACAATTTCGCACCTGACTGATTCGTGTCCTTTGCCTTACTAGATACTCCTAATACAGAGGCCATTCTGTGAAAATACTGATTTATATACCTTTTTATATCATTATACTCTTTTTGTTATACTTTGGAAGTTTTCATGTCTTTTTCCGATTTATTTGCCATATCATGCAGTTCGATTATGTTTCGCAACTGTTACAACAGTATTTTTAACTGGTATTACTTTTCATAAATTTCTTTGGAATAGTTTATGAATGTCTTCTTGAATTCCCCCATATTTCCGATTAGCGCATCAATTTTAATACAGAGTTTCTTTAATCGTTTCGTTTGGATAGTATTTGTAGCCAGGTTTGAAGGTTGTACAACCATTGGACTTTCCGCTGGAGGATCTATTTGTTCGAGGAGCGTCTTAACCATCTTAAGCGTCTCATACATTTCTTCTACTTTCCTAAATGTATTTCTGTGTATATATGGCGTGTCACGTTCTACTTTTGGCTTAATTTGTTACTGGATTTGTTGCAACTCCACCCAAATAATTTTGATTATCTGCAGACGCCCTTCTTTGTATCGCTGTGTCTTCCGGGTAGCACTGTCTTTTTTAGGGTTGATTATTGCCCTCTCTAGTTCTTTTTCTAGAGTATATAGATATAATGAAGACGGCTGTCTCATCGGTCATGCTTTCTTGTTTTTTTTTTTTTTTTTGTTCAATTATTTAAATACCGATGTCAGTAGCCTTGGTAGCGCTATAAAAAATATGTACCAATGTTAGCAGCCTTGGTAACACATTAATGTAAGTCAATAGGTCCTTTTGAAGATCGAAGGACCAAGTTATGATAGTTCAAAATATTTGTACTAAAGACCCCTTACTGCTGGTGATGGGACGTCTACTCGTATAAGAATGAAAAGAGTATTTTCTTTGCTGCCTGGTTAAAGTGAACAGAGACGTTTATTATATTTTCCATGTCTTAAATACTAAAATAATGCTAATTGTATAAAATATATACATACAACAGATTTCACATGCTCAGTCTGAAAATGACACTTTTGTTATAATGCTAAATAATAATGCTGACTAGCTGGGAATATAAGGTAAAAATAAAAATATGTTGACTGGCTTGAAACGTAATGTGATAATACTTATGAAAGAAAGAACTGCCTGATATTGTCATCCTGACATTTTAATTGTAAATAAGAGAACCTTCCCGCGGTAGAATCACTATTATAAAAAAATAATGCAGGGTATCGCAAAGCAATGAGCCGCAAATTTAGCTTGGACGATGTAGGAATTTATTTATGTGAATACCTCACAACAAAAAATCTACATGTTCTACGTACATACTGCATTAAATCTTAATAAGCAGAAGAGAATTGGAATAGTGTTTAGTATACGTGGCCGACAATACACCAAACATCATGTAAGCGCAAAAGCTATCGAAATTAATATCGAAAGTACTCGTATCGTAAATGCTACATAGTTGTTAATAAGCAGAAGTTATTCGATAAATTAGTTAAGACGGAATTTTTAAAGTCGTTATGACTATTAAAGAATTGTTTTTAACTGTTAATTCAATTCAGGATTTAAATCGAGTAAAATTTTAGCTTGATAGTTGATTTAATCTGTTATTTCTACAACTGTTATCTTTATTTATTATTATAATTTATATACATATATTTATTTATTTATTGTATAAAAATTAATCTACATGTAGCCAAAGAACCTGATACTCATTTAACTAAAATTCAATCGTCTCTATTAATTGCTCTTCTTTATATGCTGCGTACCTTTTTCATCAAGATTTAGTTTTTTTTTTCAATGCCTGTTGAACATAGTTCAAATAATATTATAGTTTTTCCAGTTTAATAATGCGGTTAATAGTCCGAGCATTGATTATTCACCTTTCAGTTGTGCCAAATAAATGCGCAGAGCTCAGTTTCCAAACTGGATAAGTTCCGGGACCATCTGTACAAGACAAGATCAACATGTCAAATTTCCTCAAAATCTTATTTCATGGTCATGTTACCTTGGAACCTAAAACTGTTGTATACGAGGGGCGGCTGATAAGTTCGCGGCCTGAGATACTCAACAATGAGTCATCTTCTCATTAGTGATAGCGCTAACTATGGCGCTATTTAGAAGTATAAATATCACCTCGTTTCAGTTATGATCTCATCATCTGTGGTAGGATAAACATGACCATGTCAGCCGAAATCGGAAATTCGTAGATAAAGTACCTCGAAAAAAAAGAAAAATTGCTTAAAGGAATTTTCGAAGACATGTCATCGACCTTTTCAGGATTCTAGGCTTTCGTATTCTATGCGTACCGAAAATGCTCACACCGTTCGACAAGCAACGATGACTGGAGTGCTGCATATATTTTTTGGAGTTAATCGGGAACAATCTCGACGAAATTTGTAACCGAATCGTAACTGTAGATGAGACTTGGGTTCGCCAATATGATCCTTACTTCAAACAAGAGTCTATGCAGTGGACTGAAAAAGGGGAGAGCCCACCGAAGAAATTCAAGGTGGCTTCGAAGCTTATAGCGACTGTTTTTTGGGACAGCGAAGGTGTTTGGCTGATTGATTACCTGCCAAAGGGTACTACGATGAATGGTCATATTCAATATTACCCAAATTTACTGACTCAGACACGAGTTATGTACATATAATGCAAACTCAACACCACCTAACTGTAACATCGAACAAAGTTGCACTATTAGCAATACCTCATGATGAGTTGAACAGAGTTCATTCTCCAACATCGAACGAAATGCACTATCAACAGGAAATATGAATAATTAATAAATATTCTTTTTTTTTTATAATATGCACGCGCCGAAGGGGATATGAATACCCTTAAACTATTACATGGCACGGGCGTTTAGGAGAAGGGGGAAGAGGAGCAGAGGAGGAGCCTGGGCACGGACTTTAAATGTTTGAAGGTTGTAGTAATGGAGAAATACAGAGCCCGGAAGATCACTCCACATTCGTGTCGTTCGGCTTATAAACGAATTCTTATATTTGACAGTACGACCGAAGTTGAGCTTAAAGGTGAACTGATGTGCATTCGAAGCATGACGCGTATTGCGGGTGAAATTTTGAAGGAGAGGACTTCAACTGGCTATTTCGCTGGAGCATTTTTTTTTTTATGAAAAAGCGATAAAAGACGGAAAGTCACGAGACATTTCTCCGATGTTCAATTGAATGTGTGGAATTCATAATGTCTCTATCACCTATAAGTTTTATCGCGCCTTTCTCTACCCTACGCGTCATGCTTCGAATGCACATCAGTTCACCTTTAAGCTCAACTTCGGTCGTACTGCCAAATATAAGAATTCGTTTATAAGCCGAACGACACGAATGTGGAGTGATCTTCCGGGCTCTGTATTTCTCCATTACTACAACCTTCAAACATTTAAAGTCCGTGCCCAGGCTCCTCCTCTGCTCCTCTTCCCCCTTTTCCTAAACGCCCGTGCCATGTAATAGTTTAAGGGTATTCATATCCCCTTCGGCGCGTGCATATTATAAAAAAAAAGAATATTTATTAATTATTCATATTTCCTGTTGATAGTGCATTTCGTTCGATGTTGGAGAATGAACTCTGTTCAACTCATCGTGAGGTATTGCTGATAGTGCAACTTTGTTCGATGTTACAGTTAGGTGGTGTTGAGTTTGCATTATATGTACATAACTCGTGTCTGAGTCAGTAAATTTGGGTAATATTGAATATGACCATTCATCGTAGTACCCTTTGGCAGGTAATCAATCAGCCAAACACCTTCGCTGTCCCAAAAAACAGTCGCTATAAGCTTCGAAGCCACCTTGAATTTCTTCGGTGGGCTCTCCCCTTTTTCAGTCCACTGCATAGACTCTTGTTTGAAGTAAGGATCATATTGGCGAACCCAAGTCTCATCTACAGTTACGATTCGGTTACAAATTTCGTCGAGATTGTTCCCGATTAACTCCAAAAAATATATGCAGCACTCCAGTCATCGTTGCTTGTCGAACGGTGTGAGCATTTTCGGTACGCATAGAATACGAAAGCCTAGAATCCTGAAAAGGTCGATGACATGTCTTCGAAAATTCCTTTAAGCAATTTTTCTTTTTTTTCGAGGTACTTTATCTACGAATTTCCGATTTCGGCTGACATGGTCATGTTTATCCTACCACAGATGATGAGATTATAACTGAAACGAGGTGATATTTATACTTCTAAATAGCGCCATAGTTAGCGCTATCACTAATGAGAAGATGACTCATTGTCTCTCAAGCGAAATCAATACCCTCAACCATTATCCATGGATGGTACTTGCATTATTGAAACCGAAAGACTTGCTATTCTCGGTATGTGTGTTAATAACCATCTTTGATGGAACGATCACATATTCAAGGTTGCCAAAAATGCTGCAAAATATCTAAGATTCCTTAAACGGTGCAAGAAATATTTTACCCCGTCTGATCTGGCCTCAATTTATAAGGCATTCATCCGCCCTAAGCTGGAATATAACGCCCATATCTGGTCTGGTGCACCCAAAACCGTTCTGCACATTCTTGATAGGGTAGAGAAAGGCGCGATAAAACTTATAGGTGATAGAGACATTATGAATTCCACACATTCAATTGAACATCGGAGAAATGTCTCGTGTCTTTCCGTTTTTTATCGCTTTTTCATAAAAAAAATGCTCCAGCGAAATAGCCAGTTGAAGTCTTCTCGTTCAAAATTTCACCCGCATTGTGTTTTGGAAACATTAAATTCTACTCTGTTGTTTATAATAAAGTGGAAAACGAATTAAACCAAAGTGCAATTTAGTGGTTTACACAGATACAACACAGTGATATTAAAAAAAAAAAATATTATATTGTGAAGTGAAGTGAAACTATTTAAAAAGTGCAAAATTAATCGTAAAATTGATCGCCAAAAAGTTTTCGACCAACATCGTGATATAATGACAAATCCGGATCCCATAGAATAATGTGTAGTAGCCCTGACACATCTACTTATGCAAAATAATCAACCATCTAGTGCCTGAGTCAGACTTGAAAGGGACGTAAGGTTCTTGCTAACAATCTCTGCAGAATCTGGGACATTACCGTCATTCATCGATGCCGAAAGCAGGATGCTATAAGACTTGACTGACACAGCTGAAAAGGCTAGATTGTATCAAGCCATATACGAGATCATCAGGCCGGCAGAGAGTTGGACATCTTGCAAGGCGAAACTGAAACAGCCCTACAGGTCACCAGAAAATCGGATGACTATTACAAGGGATATAGGAGCTTTAAGAGTGAGTAGTATATGTGACTTAGATAATAAGCTAAAATCATTAGTAGAAGACATAACGCAGTATGCCGCTTTTAGTGAGAATGGTGTGGTAGTGCAAAAAGGTAAAAGAAAGTGCTGTAGCTCAGAGAAGTAGTGAATAATTTTATTGAACAGGATCACTGCAATTTACGCTTTAAACATTTTAGTAACAGGTATAATAAAAACTTAAGTAATCAGATAGATCATAGTAGACATAACAACATGCCACAAAGCTTTAGTTATAATAAAATCGGCAGACCAATGGAAATAATACCTTCCAGCCTAATCAAAACCAAACGAATATGTTAGGCCAGATATTAACCGGCATCCAAGACCGAACGATTAGTTTACTCAGCGGACTAACACATCACAACCATTTAGGCGAAATTACAATGAAAATGATAGTCGACAAATTAGAGAGCGACCTCAATCAATGGAAGTAGGTACCTTAAGTAGATCTGAAACAAGTAATTGGCTCCAGTAGATACGGGATCAATAATTAGTGTCTGAAATCAAAACAATTTATCAAAGGGAAGTCATCCAATAAAATTGTAGCAACATAATGCCCCATAGAATTTAAATATCCTGCAAATGCAAAAATGAAGTGGAATGGTATGAAATTAGAAAAATCTTATAATCTATTAACAGGAATGGATTGGATCAGTAAAAATGTGAGGGATATTAATGTAGAAAAAGAAGAAATTAACATGAGTAATGGAGCGAGCTTCCATTCTTAACCAAAACTATGCAAGAACAGGTTAATATACTTGAAGTAATCGAAATGCAAAATCTCCAATTAAATCATTTACATGAGAAAGAGAGGCATGTAATAGAAAAATTCGAAAATTTAATAAACATCTATATAAAGAAAGTGATATACTAGCTAAGAGAAATACGGTTATTCACGAAATAAGGACAACGACAGAAGAACAAATAAATCCAGAACTGTATCGGTACCCACCCGAGCACGAAGCTGAGGTAAGAAGACAAATGGAGGAAATGGAACGATACTACAAACAGTAGTGCCGAAGAAAAAAAGATAATTCGGGAATAAAAATGTTTAGATGTGTAGTAGACTACGGACGGTTAAACCAGGTGACAGTCTATGATAAGTACCCTAATTGCCTAATATTGACAGTATCCTTGACAAACTCGGCAAGACACAGCATTTCAGTACTGTATATTTAACCAAAGGTTATCATCAAATATTGGTATCCGAGAAAGATATTGAAACAAGCGGTCTTTGTTTCTCCGGTAGGGTTATATGAATATGTCCGCATGCTGTTAGGGTTGAAAAATGCCCCGGAGTTCATGGTGAAGGTAAAGACACTTGAGGAGAAATCCAAGATAAGAGTGCCTGCACGAGAAAGCCTACAGCAGTTGCGACAGAAATAAACAATGGTTTACTGAAATTTAAAATGATAAATATTAGTTTACAGAAGGTATTAAACGAGAAAAGTATACAAAAAAATTTTAAGATTAACGATAATAAAAATAAAAATAAAAATAAATAAGTTAAAAAGGAATTACTCTTAAGAAGCTCTGTCTGATGATAGATGACTTTCAACTTGAGAAGCTCTGGAGTCCGATGACAGGTGGTGTTCATTTTGGGAATGTCTGGTATCTGGTGACAGATGCAACGAATTTGTATGTTGATCGACAAGGGCTACTTCGTCAAGCTTTGCGAGGCTGTCAATTAACACGGCGTTTAATGTAAACAAATCCGCGTTTAGTATGGGCAGAGAAAATATATCGCTCTCGTTTCTGTTTAAGTGCTTTCCTTAATAAGTCTCTGTTGCTTGGTGTTAGACACTCGTGGAAGTGTATGCTTTCGTCCGAGTTAAAAGCTACGTCGCGAAGGCAAATTTGTCGGTAGCGATTTCGTCGGAAATTGAAAATCCCTTCGAGTACGAAGCCTTGTCGTGTGTTGAGAAAAATTTCACAATAATAACTGAGTGTGTTCGGTTTTATGCGGAAAAATCTGCTGATAGCTGGTGGTTGTATATCAATCGAGTGACACAATAAGTTGAAGGTGAAACGATGAGGGACTCGTTTGCAAAGAATGGTATTCCAATCAGAACAGCATTCTTTCGCGATGCTTTTCATTTGCAGTAATTCGAGTTGTGTTTTTATTTGCGCAACTTCGGATACGGTGCAGTGCTTGGGATGTTTCAGCTGTTCGTGGTTTTGCTGAAGTTGTTGTTTCAAATTCAACTGCAAATGGCTGATGATGTTTCCTGAATAATCATCGAATACAGAAACGCGACGTTTTAGTGCATCAACGTCCTGGTTCAGTTGTGTGAATTTTTCGTTGTGGTTTCTTTCTATTGTTGAAATCCTCGACGAAAGGTTTTCCTCCATTGTGTCAAGCCGGCTAAGAATCAGTTCAATTTTTCCTGACAGTTTGGAAAAGTTTTCTCTGCCTGATGTCACTGATTTGGTTAATGAAGGGTGCGTTTTTGATTTAATTTGTGATGGTGAAGGTGATGAGTGTGTCGGAAACTGACTTTGTAGCTGACTATGTAGGTGTGTGACTTTTTTCTCAGACATTTTGGTGCTCTTAGATTGCGGCTTGCGGACTTAAGAGAGAACAATAACAATTGCGCGAATTCACAAAGAAAAATTTAATGTATAAAGATATATATTGTAGCATAATAATAACTACGCTCTCTAAAAGTATGATGCAACAAATTCCGAAGTGTCTTTTCATTCTGGCAGAATTTTGGTCCGAACTGTCCTTTCATTCGAGGTTCGTGTCTGCGATGAAGTCTCCACAGCTCATGTCAACGAAAGAGACGGATAATATGACGGATAAGAGGGAATTATAACTGCAAGAATTATTACATCAGAATTTCTCTTGTTCCAGTGGTCGAAGAATTTGCTAGAAGTTTCTCGCTATAAGAAGCTTCTGCTATATAAGGACAGATGGCGATTGAGAAGGTGCAGTAGTTTTTAAACTGTGGCGAAGAGATTAGAAAAGTGATAATGGGCGAAGTTGTAATTTTGTGATAAATTGAAAGTTGAGAGTTAACAAGAAGAAGTAATTAGTTTTGATTTGTGAATTAAGTAATTGAAAGGAGATAAAGTGATTTAAAAGGAAAGAGACCTTGTAAGAAAAGAATTGCGAAGAATAGTATAGTGTGAACCTGAATTGTTCTATAGACTATAAAAAATAAAGAAATAAATTTCACAGAATATCGTTTTATCTACTCGAGCCGTAGCTCGCATATTACAATATAATATAAAAAAATTTTCACGAACTATGCACGAAAATCTCCCGATTAATTCATGTTTAACAAAGAAAACACGTTGGCGGGACAGTTTTTAATTATTGCGCAGTGGTTAGATGTTATGCGGTTATTCTGAAAGAGTTTATTATTGTAGAAGTGGGCCGCTTCAGGAAACACGTCCATTCCATTCAAAAGAAACTTTCATTTATCTTTTTTTTTATAACTTAGTATACCTTGATGACACTAGTCTTTTTCACGACCTTAGAAGAACATGCAAATTCTTTAGCAAACATTTTTGCCAGACTTCAAGAACATAATTTAAAAATTCAAGTTGACGAATGTAGCTATTCTGAATTTTTGGGGCACATTTTAACAGTAGACGGTATTAAGCAATTCTCTTGCAACGTGACTTCGATAAGGTTCAGCGATATTGCGATGACTGGAAGTTGAAGATCAACTTCCAGAAATCGGAAACCATTCTTTTTAGGACGCCGTTGTCTGGTGCCTCTAGGGATACCAGAAAGAATTGGCGAAAGTTCTCAATAGTTGGATCGCACGGACAGCCACTTGCGAGTCGAAGTGTAGTCAGATACCTGGGGCTCTGGTTAGACCAATATCTATATTTTAACAAATATATAGATGCTGCTCTTTGCAGAGCCAAAGGTGCTTTTGCCCTTACAAAGAGACTTTTTTATAGCAAGCAACTCGATGCAAGGGTAAAGGTAATCTGCTACATGGCCCTCATTAGGCCCATGCTCGTATATGGTTGTCCCGTGTGGTTCAACGTGGGAGCAAGCTTGTTGGAAAAGATTCGGGTATTTGAGAGGTCTTGCCTTCATTTATACATAACGCTAGAGTCCCAGTACATAAAATTCTATCCCAATGCGGTCCTATACAACAGGGCTAACCTTATAAGAGTGGATAATTTCGTTATCAAGCTGATTCGAAGGCACATTGCAAGAGCAATGAGCTCGACGAACAACCTGATCTCCGGGGCTTATTACCCCAATTACGAGTATCATGAGAGAGTGCGCCTTAACGGCTTTGTTCCCTCAGAGGCGTTCCTCTATTTTGATGAGAAAGGTCTGATCCAGGACAGATTGGCGGTTCCGCTAATCTTCCACGTTGCTCGGACAGTTGTGGATAGGCGACTCAACTACGACAGAGACGTTGCACACGGCAGTGTGGAGCGTCTCCGGTTTAGTAGGGCGGTATCGGGTCACGATATGAAGGACGCTGAACGTCAGTTCTCACAATTTTGGTGGCTAACTGAAAGAGAGGGAACTCCTTCGTCGTTCACTCACAATGCAGGGTAGCCTGTTTAAAGTTGGCTGTTTGGTCTTGGCCGACTTACATAGTTTAAGGTATTTTTAGGTATTTTTAGGTAGAAAAAAAAAAAAAAATATATATGTATGTATAAACAGCACTTAAAAAAATTAAAAAAAAAAAAACAGTGAACAGCACTTTGAAAAAAAAAAAAAGTATGTATTTAATTACATAATTAGAGTAAGATAGGATAAGATAGTTTAAGATTTATTTTAAGGTAGTTTTTAAGTTTTATTATAAGAACAAAATAAAAAAAAGTACATACACTAAGTTTTTTGTAATTTTATATAAAATTTTTCTTAGTATTATATATCTATAATTAAACAAAAAGACAAATGAAACAATTAAGTACGGTACGTCGAAAGACATAGTTTTAAGTATTAGGTTTAACTTAGAGCGCCCGCATAGGGCCAGTAAGTTAGAATAAGAATAGTTAAGTTAGTTAAGCTAGTTTTAAGCGTTTTTTGTCTAGCATGTAAATTATAATGAATTAATTAATAAAAAATGAATTAAAAATGAAAAAAAAAAAATGAAGGTATTAAGCCGAATCCAGACAAAATCAAAGCGATTCAGGATTTAGACATCCCAAGAACAGAAAGGCAATTAAAGGAATTCTTATGAGCTACAGGATTTTATAGAAAATTTATAAAAGGGTATTCGAAAGTAGTTTATCCTATGATAAAATATCTGAAAAAAAGATAACAGAATTAGCATAAATGATCCCCAATATATAACAGCATTTGAAAACCTAAAAAATTTCATTACGTCTCATCCTATCTTGAAATACCAGGTTTATCGTTTGTTATAACGACATATAATAGTACCTACGCCTTTTGAACAGTGCTGTCGCAGCAAGGTCATTCTGTTTGTTTTGTCTCTAGAACACTTAATAATCACGAAAAGAACTGCAGCACTACATACAAAGAATTTTTATCAATTATATATGCAGTAAATTATTTTAGACCGTACTTGTATGGTAATAAATTTAAAATTGTAACGGGCCATGTATCAATGAAATACCTTAATAGCAAATATAAAGGAAAACAGTTTTTGCAGCGACACCAAAGGTGGTTGTTAACACTTGAGGAGTCAAATTATGAAATAGAGTATTTGCAGGGTAAGGAAAATAAGTTAGCTGATTATTAATTATATTAGAAAATACAGACAAAGTTAACACAAATAATGAAGAAGAATCGAATCTATAAATATTTGATACCAACCATTCAGTGGATGAGCAAATTCTAGATCACATAAGAATAAAATCACAATTCATATTAACTCATTGTCCTAGAGAAGCTCAGATATTACATAAAAGACAAATCATAGAAATAAACCCATTGGAAGGCGAAAATTTAACAAAAGATCTACTTAGGCGGTATATCCACTTTCTTACTTAGATGGCCTTACAGTCCGGGGTGGACCTGGGCCTCAACCAACAAACCCCTCCAGCGAGCCGGTTATGAGCCAGCTGCCTCCAGTTGCGAACGCCAAGTTGGTTGAGGTCCCCCTTCACTTCTTTGTGCCACCTACCACGAGGTCGTGCTCTACTGCGCCGTCCGTCCGGGGTGGATTCAAAGACTTTCTTGGCTGGAACGTTGGACTCCATCCGCTCTACATGACCCAGCCCTCTTAGTCGTTGTATGTGAACTCATCTGGCTAAGTTGATGTCATTATAAAGGCCGTATAATTCGGTATTGTATCTTCTCCTCCACTCGACGGGACCAAAATCACTCGAAGAACTTTTCTCTCGAAGTAACCAAGGGCATCTTCATCTTATTTTGATAAAGCCCATGCCTCTGCGCCATACAGCAGAACTGGGATGATTAGTGTCTTATAAAGAGTTACCTTGGTCGTTCGGGATAGGGCTTTGCTACTCAATTGCCTTCTTAGCCTGTAGAAACACCGATTGGCAAGAGTAATTCTTCATTTGATCTCTCCACTGGTGTCATTTGCGGAGTTCACCATAGAGCCTAGGTAGACAAAGTCTTTTACTACCTCAAAATTATATCTGTCTATCGTGGCGTTCTGTCCAAGACGCCGATGTTGGGTGTCCTTTTTTGTAGACAGCATATATTTTGTTTTGCTTTCATTGACCGCTAAAGCCATCTTTGCTGCCTCGATCTCATTACTCGAAAACGTCCCACTGACGGCCCCCTGAGTTCTTCCAACTATGTCAATGTCATCGGCGTAGGCGAATAGTTGTACAGACTTGTAATTCGGTGTTGATTTGTGAATTTCGTACAATTCTTTCAAGTACTATGTTAAAGAGATCGCGTGATAGTGCGTCACCTTGTCTAAGACCTTTCCTGACATCGAATGGATCGGTGGTGCTGTTTCCGACTTTGATGGAGCAGCGACAGTTCTCCATCGTCATTCTGCACAAACGGACGAGCTTGGCAGGGATGCCACGACTAGACATGGCTCTGTATGACTCGTCTCTATACACGCTATCATAGGCAACTCTAAAATCGATGAAAAGGTGCTGCGTATTGATGTTATATTCGTGGATTTTTTCTGCCATAGTATGAATATTTGGTCAATGGTGGAATTACCGGGCCTGAAACCGCACTGATAAGGACCTAGCAGGTTGCTGAGGATTGGTTTTATTCGTTCACATAATACGGCAGACGGGATCTTATATGCCATGTTGAGAAGACTTATACCTCTGTAGTTGACGCAGTTCAGGATCGGGGAAACAACGCTGAGGTTCCATTCATCGGGCATACTTTCGTCCGACCAGATTTTACAGATGAGCTGGTGCATGCTCCTTACCAACTCATCTCCTCCTGCCTTGAAAAGTTCGGTGGCAAGGCCGTCGGCTCCAGCAGCTATGTTGGATTTAAGTTTAGATATCGCTATCCTCACTATCATCGTCACTATTGAATGGATCGTTCTGCCTGACAGCTGTATGTTGGTCATCGCCGCCGTTTAACAGTCTGCAGAAATGTTCCTTCCATATCCTCAGCACCGAGTGCGATTCTACTACTATGTTACCATTTTCGTCCCTGCAGGCTTCTGTTCTGGCTTTGAAATCCTGGCATGTCCTTTTAACCTTTTGGTAAAATTTTCGAACATCATTCCTGCAATAAAGTCTCTCAATCTCCTCGATCGAGCGCTTCTCATGCTCCTTTTTCTTTTTTTCTGAAAAGATGATGTTCCTCTCTTCTCCTCCGCTCGTATAACTTACGAGCAGCTCTAGTCCTTCTATGCAGCGCCGCCTTGTACGCCTCTTGTTTTGCTGCATGTGCTTGTCGGCATTCCTCATCAAACCAGGGGTTTCGCTGTGTTGGCCGGGAGAAACCCAGCACATCAGAGGCAGCATCTCTGATGGCTTGTTGGCAATACTGCCACTGGTCTTCCGCATTTGCTGCTGGTGGCATATTACTTAGATCAAAATTAAAGGAGACTCTATCGGCAAAGGCTCTATTGCGATTGTAGCCGTCCGACGTCAAACTTCCTCACAGTATTTCGTTGATTTCGCTCTGTTATGGATATCCACATCCGTACCTTGGCTACTAATAGGTAGTGATCGGAGTCCACATTGGCTCCCCGGAAAGTGGTGCCCAGAATATTGGAAGAGTATTTGGCGTCAATCGCGATGTGATCGATTTGGTTAACGGTTTTTTTGACCAAAAGATAGCCATGTCCCCTTATGGATATCAAGACGTGGGACCCGCGTACTAACTACAACAACATTTCGTCCCGCCGCAAAGTCGACTAGCCTGAATCCGTTGTCGGATATGATGTCGTGTAGGCTGTTCTTTCCGACCACGCTACTAAAGACGTCCTCCCTTCCTGGCTTTGCGTTAAAATCACCCAGGACAATTTTAACGTCGTGGTTAGGGCATTGTTCATATGAGTTGTCCAAGAGTTGGTAGAAGTTATCCTTCGTCGCGTCGTCCATTTTTTCGTTAGGGGCGTGAGCGCATATTAAGCTAATGTTGGTGATTTTTACCTTGACACGGATTTTCATGAGGCGCTCGTTTACATGCCGGAAACTCAAGACTTCTTGCCTAAGTCTGCCTCTAATGACAAATCCGCACCCGAATAGACGCTGTATTTGTTGCCTGTAGCAATAGTCGTAGTATATGTCGCAGTCTTTCATCCTCCTTTTGCCCGGGCCATTCCATCGCACTTCTTGGATGGCGGTAATGTCTGCTTTACAGCATTCTAGGGAATTTGCAAGTTGTTCGGCTGCCCGTGGTCTGTAGAGGGACCTAACATTCCACGTGCAGGCACGAAGGTCATTGTCCTTTTTACGTTTGCTTGGGTCGTCAACAGTTAAATCATCCGTATCCGAGGCTGTTGGTTGCTTTGTTACCGAAGGTTTTTTACGTGGTAGGGAAGATAGCCCGACGGCACAACCTCCAACCTGGAGGGCCAATTCTTTTGTTATACCCCTAGGACGAGGAGCCGGGTACACCGGTGCCAGTAGTCCACTACGCTGCCGTTGGCCCATTGGGGGCTCCTCCGCCACCATCTCTGTTCCAAGGTCCTGACTAGACTTGGAAATTTCTTACCGCCCTGTGATCCGAATATGTCGAGCAGCTCAAGTAAGGTATGCGCTGGCCAGTAGACGGCACCGTTGATTCCATCTGGAGAATTCATCCGCCGTACGTCCTCCTTCTGACGAACTCTTGCTAGACTTCTGAGACGCATATTTCAGCCGATCAGGTTAACAAGTGATGCCTCATCCAGTTAAACATATGTGTGTTGAAGTTCACCGAGATGTGCTTGTGCAGGACCGAGTGTTCAGCTGCACATATATCATCAGACCCAGCATACGCTAATCGTTAGTTCACTATTAGATAGTTATCAATGGGCAACACGAGGAGATGATGATGCGATTTACCCACCGGCGATATATCTATGTACATATAAAAAAAGGAATAATGGGAATATATTGTAATATGCGAGCTACGGCTCGAGTAGATAAAACGATATACTGTTCACACTATACTATTCTTCGCAAATTCTTTTCTTACAAGGTCTCTTTCCTCTCAAATCACTTTATCTCCTTTCAATTACTTAATTCACAAATCCAAACTAATTACTTCTTCTTGTTAACTCTCAACTTTCAATTTATCACAAAATTACAACTTCGCCCATTATCACTTTTCCAATCTCTTCGCCACGGTTCTAAACCAACTGTCTGCTCTCGATCGCCATCTGTTCTTATATAGCAGAAGTTTCTGATAGCCAGAAACTTCTAGCAAATTCTTCGACAAAAAACCAAAAATACCTAAAAACAAAATACCTAAAAATTATGATGTAATAATTCCAAGATGACAATCATTTCGTGCAGTTATAATTCTCTCTTATCCGCGATATCATCCGTCTCTTATCATAGACATGAACTGTGGAGACTAACCGCAGACACGAACCCCGAATGCAAAGATACTTTGGAATGGGCTGGAGGAGCGTAGTTATTATTATGTTACACTGCCCCCATCTTAGACGTGTTCGTCCCGAACAAGTGCATCCTCATTTCGGCCATTGTAACGGCTCAGTCGGTCTACATGAACCACTTTCATTTTGGCCCTTGATCCTCGCTGGATGCGGTAGACAACATCGTTGATGCGGGTTACTATTCTGTAGGGACCCTCCCAGTTCTGCTGCAATTTAATTGATTTCCCCTTTTGGCGATGGGGATTATACAGCCACACTAGATCTCCTTCCTGGAATCTTGACGTTGTTGCTTTGGCATCATACCTGGTCTTCATGCGGTCGCTCGTTATCTTAATCTGGCTTCTGGTCCTTTGGTGTATGTCCCTAAGCCTTTCCCTAAGGTCCGCAACGTACTCTTCTTCATTTCTGGGCTCATTGGTAGGAGATCCAAATTTCACCTCACTGGGTAAACGAGCTATTCCACCAAATAAGATTTCGAACGGCGTATGTCGAGTAGTGCTATGCACGGCACTTCTATAGGCCATCAAAAACAAGGGAATCTGCTGGTCCCAATCCCGTTGGTAGTCACCTACGACCTTCGAGAGATGTTCGTCCAAAGTCATATTGAAACGCTCCACCATTCCGTCCGACTGTGGATGAAGCGGGGTTGTCCGTGTCTTTTGGATTCCGAGTAGTTGGCACATCTCTTGGAAGATTCTTGACTCGAAGTTCCGCCCTTGGTCAGAATGCGAGGGCACACCGAAGTAACACTGGTGATACTAGACCAATTCGTCAGCCTGCTAGGCGCCTTCCATTGGCAAAGCAGACAGAAGTTGCAGAGATGGTGTCGGCAATGGAGAAAGAAGGTCTGATTGAAAGTTCCAAAAGTCCGTGGGCATCACCGGTTGTACTGGTTAAGAAGAAAGATGGCAGCACGCGGTTCTGCGTGGACTATCGGCAGCTCAATCGCGTCACGAAGAAAGACAGCTATCCTCTGCCACGGATTGACGACCCGCTAGACACACTATCAGGAGCCCGATGGTTTTCCACTCTCGACTTGAAGAGTGGCTACTGGCAGGTAGAGATTCATCCAGAAGACCGGGAGAAAACCGCCTTCACCGCAGGAAATGGGCTATGGCAATTCACGGTAATGCCATTCGGGCTGTGCAATGCTCCGGCGACTTTCGAGCGATTGATGGAATGTGTCCTGCAAGGGTTAACATGGAAAACCTGTTTGGTATACGTGGATGATGTCATCGTCGTAGGAAAAACGTTTGCGCAACACCGAGACAATCTAAGGGATGTGTTTCAAAGGCTTCGAAGTGCCCATCTGAAGCTCAAGCCCAACAAGTGCGCCCTGTTTAGAGCGGAAGTCAAGTACCTGGGGCACATAATTTCAGCGAAAGGAGTGAGAACCGATCCAGAGAAGGTCGAAGCGGTGAAAAACTGGCCAGTCCTCAAAGACAAACACCAACTAAGGAGCTTCCTGGGCCTAGCCACTTACTACAGATGGTTCGTGAATTACTTTGCCGGGATCGCAAAGAGCCTGCACCAGTTGACGGAAAAGGGAAAACAATTCAAATGGTCAATTGAGTGCGAGAAGAGCTTCAAGGCACTTAAACAACGGCTATGCGATGCCCCGATATTAGCTTACCCCACTCCCGGGGAAACGTTCATTGTGGATGCAGATGCTAGTAATGTCGGGGTAGGAGCCGTACTCTACCAGGTGCATGATGGCCAAGAGAAATTGGTTGCGTACTTCAGCAAGATGCTCTCTAAGCCAGAAAGGAACTACTGTGTGACAAGGCGGGAACTTCTAGCTTTGATCTTGGCTACGAAGCATTTTCACAAATACCTCTATGGGAGGAAGTTCGTTCTTCGCACAGACCATGCAGCCTTAAAATGGCTATTACAGTTCAAGAGTCCTGAGGGTCAGGTCGCAAGATGGATCGAAATTCTGCAAATCTACGACTACGAAATACAGCATCGTAAAGGAAAACTCCACTCTAATGCGGATGCACTGTCCCGGAGACCATGCAATAATGTCGGGGTAGGAGCCTTACTCTCCCAGGTGCAAGAGAAATTGGTTGCGTACTTCAGCAAGGTGCTCTCTAAGCCAGAAAGGAACTACTGTGTGACAAGGCGGGAACTTCTAGCGTTGATCTTGGCTACGAAGCATTTTCACAAATACCTCTATGGGAGGAAGTTCGTTCTTCGCACAGACCATGCAGCCTTGAAATGGCTATTACCGTTCAAGAGTCCTGAGGGTCAGGTCGCAAGATGGATCGAAAGGCTGCAAATCTACGACTACGAAATACAGCATCGTAAAGGAAAACTCCACTCTAATGCGGATGCACTGTCCCGGAGACCATGCAGAACGGATTGTAAACATTGTGCGCGTCATGAAGAACGGGAGCTGGTTTCCATCCAAAGAATGAGAGCCGAATCTATCGCCGGCTGGAGCGTAGATGAGATCCGGAACGCTCAGAAGGAAGACCCGGATATCGAGCCGATTCTGGCCTGGAAGGAGAACATGGAGAAACCGGATCATCAGAACATCTCTCACAGAAGCCCGACCTTAAAGGCATATTTTGCGCAGTGGGACTCCCTCCATGTCCGAGAAGGTGTTCTGAGAAGAAAATGGGAATCCTCCGACGGAAAGTCGTTTGCAATGCAGCTTGTCGTGCCGCGGACGAGGGTCAAGGAGGTGTTACAAGAAATGCATGGCGAGGGGTCCGGAGGCCACTTGGGAGTGAATAAGACGCTAGAAAAGGTACGAGAACGTTTTTATTGGTTAAAAGCGAAGGAAGATGTCGAAGACTGGTGCAGAAAATGCGACGTGTGTGCAGCTAGCAAAGGCTCCCACCAATACAACGTGGGAGCACCTTTCGAACGAATCGCCATTGACATCGCAGGGCCCTTTCCGGAAACTGACAATGGTGATCGGTATATACTCGTAGTAATGAACTACTTCAGTAAGTGGCCGGAAGCGTTTCCGATCCCTAACCAGGAAGCCAGAACCGTGGCGGAGCAGATCGTCTACAATTGGGTTAGCAGATTCGGTGTGCCCTTGGAATTGCATTCTGACCAAGGGCGGAACTTCGAGTCAAGAATCTTCCAAGAGATGTGTCAACTAATCGGAATCAAAAAGACAAGGACAACCCCGCTTCATCCACAGTCGGACGGTAGGTGGAGCGTTTCAATAAGACTTTGGACGAACATCTCTCGAAGGTCGTAGGTGACTACCAACGGGATTGGGACCGGCAGATTCCCTTGTTTTTGATGGCCTATAGAAGTGCCGTGCATAGCACTACTCGACATACGCCGTTCGAAATCTTGTTTGGTGGAATTGCTCGATTACCCAGTGAGATGAAATTTGGATCTCCTACCAATGGGTCCACTGGCGGACCTTAGGGAAAGGCTTGGGGACATACACCAAAGGACCAGAAGCCAGATTAAGATAACGAGCGACCGCATGAAGACCAGGTATGATGCCAAGGCAACAACGTCAGGATTCCAGGAAGGAGATCTAGTGTGGCTGTATAATCCCCATCGCCAAAAGGGGAAATCACCTAAATTGCACCAGAACTGGGAGGGTCCCTACAGAATAGTAACCCGCATCAACGATGTTGTCTACCGCATCCAGCGAGGACCAAGGGCCAAAATGAAAGTGGTTCATGTGGACCGACTGAGTCGATACAATGGCCGAAATGAGGATGCACTTGTTCGGGACGAACACGTCTAAGAGGGGGGCAGTGTAACATAATAATAACTACGCTCCTCCAGCCCATTTCAAAGTGTTTTTTCATTCGGCGTTCGTGTCTGCGGTTAGACTCCACAGTTCATGTCTATGATAAGAGACGGATAATATCGCGGATAAGAGAGAATTATAACTGCACGAAATGATTGTCGTCTAATAATTATTACATCAGAATTTTTTAGTTATTTTGTTTTTAGGTATTTTTGTTTTTGGTCGAAGAATTTGCTAGAAGTTTCTGGCTATCAGAAACTTCTGCTATATAAGGACAGATGGCGATTGAGAGGGGCAGTTGGTTTAGAACCGTGGCGAAGAGATTGGAAAAGTGATAATGGGCGAAGTTGTAATTTTGTGATAAATTGAAAGTTGAGAGTTAACAAGAAGAAGTAATCTTGGATTTGTGAATTAAGTAATTGAAAGGAGATAAAGTGATTTGAGAGGAAAGAGACCTTGTAAGAAAAGAATTTGCGAAGAATAGTATATTGTGAACTTGAATTGTTTTATGGACTAGAAAATAAAGAAATAAATTTCACAGAATATCGTTTTACCTACTCGAGCCGTAGCTCGCATATTACAATATCAAAAGATTTCGAATTAGTAAGAAATATATTTTAATAAAATGAATGTGTATATAATAGCAACTAAAATTGAATCTTTAGATGATGAAACATTGTTAATTAAAAGTGTAGAACAAGAAAAATTAAAACAAACCTACGATGACAGAAGCATTACTTTAAATAAAAACTACTTAATTAATTTTCGCAATTGTGAAATATATTAAGAAATATTTTATAAACAAAAAAAAGTAATCAATGACAGCTTCTTTTACCTTAATAGTATGTACAATCACACCAAAATAGAAATGATCACTTTTGACAAAATTGCAAATAAATAGTTTGAAAACATTAACGAAATTAAGGAACTAAAATGGAATAAAAATATTTCATATGGAATAAATGCAACATTATATGTATATTATTTTAGTTATAGTTATTTTAATATTTTGGTTAAGAAAAGGAAAAATGAATGTAGCGATTATAAATAATGAAAATAGTATTATAATAGTATTCAAGAAATCAAGAGGATACCAAATCTAACCGAAGAGGAGTTACGTGTAATGCAAACTTAACAATACCTAACCATTAGTTCAACAGAATTCATTGTATAACATCGAACAAAAGTGCACTATCAGCAATACCTCACAATGAGTTGAACGGAGTTTATTCTCCAACATCGAACGAAATTGCACTATTAACAGGAAATATGAGTAAGGAGAACTCGTCGTTGAAAAATCGAGGTATTCGAATATTCTAACAGTTGCAGCGACTCTTGGACGGCGAACTCAAAGAAAATATAGATTATCGAATGTCAAAAGAGAGTTTTTTTTTCGTGAAACATTTAACACACGTGATGCGGTTGTACGGAAACTCAGGAACGGAGTATTTCTTTTTGTTGGTAACCCGCCTCTACACAATGCGGGTTTCGAGACAGGCTTTAAAAGACACAGGTTTTTCAGCGATAGACCATCCACCCTATACCCCAGACTTAGCCCCGAGCGACTTTTTCCTTTTTTCCAATTTGAAAAGGAGTTACGAGGCCAGAGATTTGCAGGTGAGAGCGAGATCAAGGAGGTTATTTTGAAGGCAAAGAAAAAGAATATTTTTTTCGATGATATTAAGTCACTGTATACCCGATGTGAGAAAGGCATTTCACTCGTGAGAGGTATTGAGAACATTTTTTTTTAATCGGATCTCTTTTCTCACTGAATGCCTAAGGCCGCGAACTTATCAGCTGCCCCTCGTATGGAGAAAATTCTTGGTTCTCGAATGAAATTCGAAACTGTTTAAATCAACGAAATGGAAACGTTACACACTAGCTGAAGATCGTAGATAATATTAGCCACTCCGAAATAAGACCGTATGCCTTACACGTACAGCGAAAGTTAATTGCTATCCTAGACATCCAAAGCTATCTTTAGGTTATGGTAAACTATGGAAAACCTTCTGGGTATTGGTATCGGTAAGAAACAAAAGACTGATATTATAAATGTAAACTGCAATGAAATAAACAATCAGTTCATATCTCCCGCACCACAGTTAATAGATGACTTCCTATCTTCTTGAGAAGACGACTTTGCTTTAATTATATCTAGTCCTGCGTTTGACTTCTCTGGCGTAGATTCCGCAGATGTCGTTGAAGGTTTTCTATCTAATAAATCAAATGCTGTTGGTTTTGGCAGCATACATCCTGCCTTTGTGAAAGCTGTTCTTTTTATTTATTTCATTTCGTTACAAAGTACAAGACTTTCATAGACATAAGTATAATATATAAATTTTTTATTTTTTTTGTTTAAATAGAAGAAACAATATTATTAACAAATAAAATACATAAAGCATTAAAAGTATACAGAGCCAACAATCATGACTGAGCAACGCTTTCTTTACGAGTATGGATGAGATTGACTTGTTAAAATCAATTAAATTGACATAAGCATTATAGGCTATCATAAAACCGTTAATAGAGGAGGAACGGCAGTAGTTAGTACGCGAGAGGCCTATGCTAAAGAATCTATTGTTTCGTAGATTGAGAGAGGAAATGTTTATGTTGAGAAGACTTAGGATTTCCGGGGAGTCAATCTCACCAGTGAGTATCCTATGTACGAGTAGAAGAAGAACTATTGCAACCGTTCTCCTAACTACTAATGATTCTAAATTAATCAATTTTAACCTAGATTAGTAGAATGGTAAATTATTTTGATCGACCCAAGGAAACCCTCTAAGTGTGGATCTAAGAAATCGTTTTTGGATAGATTCAATTCTGGAGATATAAACATTTTAGGATGGATACCAAACAAATGATGCGTATTCTGAAATAGATCTAACAAAAGATAGATATAATGTTCTAATCACATATGGGTCAGAAAACTCACAAACATAACGCCTTAGTATTCCCCATGACCTATTAGCTGTGTTAGCAATGTATTCAACATGATTATTGAAGGATAGTTAACTATCTAGCAATATACCCAAATCTTTTACTAAAGAAACTTAATGAGACACGAGAAACGACTTTACCTTCAATAGAATAGGTACATATGCATGAAAGGTGATTTACTACGTGAAAAGGTAATAACTGAGCATTTATTAACTTTTAGAGAGAGGTAATTTTTCGAACACCACGAATCTTTTCCCGACAAATATAACTTAAAGTCATCAGCAAACATTAGTATATTACATTTAGTTAAGAAATTAACAACATCATTAACAAATAAGGTGAATAAAAGAGGACCAATGTGACTTCCTTGTGGAACACTCGAGGTCACACGAATTTTATTGGAAATTTGATTACGAAAGTTCACATATTGATATCTGTAATATAGAAAGGATGAGAGCCGATGTAAAAAGGAAGATGGAAAACCTAATCTTTCAAGTTTATAAAGTAAAATTTTGTGGTCAACACGCTCAAAAGCTTTACTGAAATCCGTATTGCATCCACTTTGTTTCCTTTACTAATTCCAGAAATCACAAAATTTGTAAAGAGTAGAAGATTAGTAACAGTCGATCGTTTATTTGCCAATTAAGATTTGCAAAAATAATTAAATTTTTAAATAATCAAAACATCAAACAATTTTGGCATAGCTGAGTGTTTGCATATGCTTCCATAGTTATCAATTTTATTTCTCCTACCAGATTTGAAAATAGGGACAATAAAGGAATATTTCCAGACAGACGGGAAGATGTTAGTTTCTAATGATGGGTTAAATATATGGCAAACAATTGTGTGCAATTGAGGGGCACATTTATTAACGAATCCGGAAGGTAGGCCATCGGGGCCAGTATTAAAGCTTGAGTCCATTCCAGTAGAACCGTCCAAGCAATGATTTTTCGAAATTTCAATATTATTACGAATTTGAGTCGAAGAATCCCCTCATCAATAATAGAGTCTTCTTTTGAATAGAAAGACTGAAAAAATACTCTAAAATTATTACAAATGGAAGAGGAAGAATCCAGCTAACTCTCCGTAAAAAGACAGAGAGGCTGGATAACCATCATTTTTGTTCTTAGAGTTGATGAATTGCCAAAATATATTTGGCATATATTTGATACTACTCTGTATATCGTTAATATAAACCAAGTACGCATGATAAAGGGAGGATTTCAATTCTGACTTCAGACTTCTATAAAGCATGTAGTCTTTATTTGCCAAACAACACCATCTCCTATAAGCTCTGTTCTTTAGAATTTTCAAGCTGCAAGTTATTTCATTATCCCAAGGACAAGAATCTACCGGAGTGTTTTTCACGCAAATAACGGGGAAAAACCTAAAGATTAAGTTATTAATAACCCGATAAAACTTAGAGCAAAGGTAGTTAACTTCTAATGAGAGATAAGGCCCCCAGTCAAAATTGTTTAGCTCAACACAGATATCATTATAGTTAGTTAGCTTTTTTAAAAGCAAATTTAAAAAAATTATAACAGTAAAATTCATTTACATTAAGGGTACAAAGAAAGTGTAAAGAAGGATGAAACATATCTTCTGGAACAAGACAAGGGGTGTGTAGGTCCTGGAGACAAAACTTTCATCACAAATCTTGGAGAAGATTAGATTCAAGGTGCCGTCTTGGCCATTTTTTGCACTATTAATCTGAAGTTAACCCAGAGACTGGAATGTATCAGCAATTCCAGCAGCTGTTGTGGGTTTAGAAATGTACAGTCAGCATCTCCTGAAGCCCATTTAATTATTTTGGGTTGGTTGAAGTCGTCTAAGATATATATTTATCAGATGACGATAAGAGACCATCAACATAGCGAATGACGTCTTTTCACTACAGATTACTGGGATGAAATAGAAATATATACACAAACCGTGTGTAATACAGCTGAGGATGGTAGGTAAATTTTGCTAAAGCAAATTTCGATGTCCGAGTAACCACCGAAATAGACATCCGCCGTCTTATGGTAATTTTTTATAGCAATAAGAACACCACCCAGGCGCTGGAAAACACCGTTATTTGGTGATCTATAACGACGATTAACGGAGAAGTTGGGAGGAAAAATGACGGTATTATTGAATCTATCATCTAATCCAGTCTCAGTGAGAGTAATGATATCGGAAGAACAGCTGTACATGCTTATCAAAAATTGCGTGTATTTTGTCCTTAGCCCTCTTACGTTTTCTTACTAGTACAAGAGGGCAACTTTCTTATGTTTTCTTATGAAGAGGTTTTTGGGGTACGTCTATTTATGAATTCTTTGACTATCATATCACTTGGCCAAAAATACGGATTCACAAGTATTTCCCCAGTTGATAAAGGACTTACTCCTTTACCAACTTTAAAAGATGCAGACATACGTCCTGGAAGATTATCAGCTGTTAAGCACTGGCATCTAATGCTATCAGTTTCGATGCTCTTATTTGCAATATAGTTAATAATATCGGATGGCTTAGTGCAATATTCCAGGCATGATAAAAACACTGCAAACAGTGGAGGTACAACCTTAGGAGTACAATTGTCAGCTGAATCAGTTGGGACCCTCAATAGCATTATTAACATCTCTGTCATTAGGCGGGCTTAAAGCAGGGTAAGCAAAAGATGGTGAAGAAGAAGGAAAGACAGCGATCGGAGATTTATCCGATGTTATGTCGATAAAGGGAAGCTCACGAAGTGCAGTAGAAGTGGAACGTAATACTCTGTTCATTTTATTGGGGCAATGGTTGTTGATTATGTTGTTGTTTCTTTTGGCTTGGCAGTTGCAGTTTTCTACTCATCCTACTATACGTTACGCATTTGTTTAATACAATATTCACTAAAGGCATTTTTCTTCCCAATGGAAATTCCCGAAAGTCATTCCAATATCTAAAAACCCGATGTAACGTTCTTCGTCCTCCTTCAAAGGCCTTCGAAACAAGTAATCACTCCATCATGTGTATGAAACTATCATCAATGTACTCGTATAATTACTTTTTCACTCGAGGCCGGTAACTTTGTGTTCTCCTACCTAACCGGCAGATACCAGGCAGCAGTGGTTGAAAATCCAGTTTCTGACTTTATTCTATTATCTCGGGGCGTTCCGCAAGAGTCGATCTTGGGTTCGCTATCATTCTTATCGTATTGTGATATCCATTCCGAAAACAGAGCAGCGCCCAAAGTGTATGCAGTTAGAAAAAGTATTATCGCAACTTTTGAAAATCTATGGTTGACCGGTGGTTCACACCTGGGATGACGATTGGCACTGATTCACCCGCTTCACGATTAGATAGTTTTTTTTTTTAGATTATTACACACAGAGTACACATAATCGTTTATGGTATGGCTTAATAAGGCCGTCCAATTTAGATATCATAAAGTTCATACTTAACATAAAGTGTCTTTAATTATGGTTGCTACTTGTGATCAAAAATCGGCTTCCAAAATACGCGCTCTGTGCGGATTGCAGCTGTAGCGTAGTTGTATAAAGCTAACCACCCATGACTACCGTTCAATACGTTAATAACCTCATTTAGGTCCAGCGAAATTACTCCAAATTACTTACTTACTTACTTTAGGTGGCGCTACAGTCCGGGGTGGACCTGGGCCTCAACCAATACGCCTCTCCAGTTAGCGCGATCTTTGGCTAACTGCCTCCAGTTGCGTACTCCAAGTAGGTTGAGGTCCCATTCCACTTGTGCGCGCCACCTAAGGCGAGGTCTTCCTCTACTGCGTTGTCCCTCCGGGTTGGAATCGAAGACTCTTCGGACCGGAGCGTTGGTGTCCATTCGCTCTACATGTCCTAGCCATCTTGGACGACTGATGCGCACTTTTCTGACCAGGTCGATGTCGCTGTACAGCTCGTAGAGTTCGCTGTTAAATCTTCTCCTCCAAAGCCCGTCAACGCAAACGGGGCCAGAAATCACTCGAAGAATTTTGCGTTCGAAACGACCAAGAAGATCTTCATCCGCTTTTGCTAGGGTCCATGATTCTGCGCCATAGAGCAGGACAGGGATGATAAGGATCTTATATAGAGTCTTCTTAGTGTTTCTTGACAAGGCCTTACTAATCAAATGCCATCTTAGGCCAAAGAAACAGCGGTTGGCAAGTGTAATTCTTCGCTTGATTTCTGCTGAGGTGTCATAATCAGAGTTTACAGCGGAGCCGAGGTAGACAAAGTCCCTAACTACCTCAAAATTGTAGCCGTCGATCGTGACGTTCTGTCCGATTCGTTGATGTTGTATGTCCCTTCTTGTTGACAGCATATATTTTGTTTTACCCTCATTCACCACCAAACCCATTTTTGTCGCTTCTGCACTAATACTTGCAAACGCACCAGTGACAGCTCGCTGTGTTCTGCCAATAATGTCAATGTCATCAGCGTATGCAAGAAGTTGTACAGACTTTTGGAAAATTATGACCCTGGTGTTGGCTTGTGAGTTTCGCACAATTTTCTCGAGAATGATGTTGAAGAAGTCACATGACAGTGCGTCACCTTGTCTAAATCCTTTTTTGACATCAAAGGTCTCGGTGAGATTGTTTCCAACCTTTATGGAGCAGCGAGCGTTCTCCATCGTCATTCTGCACAATCTGACAAGTTTGGCAGGGATGCCAAAACTAAACATGGCTCTGTATAGCTCGTCTCTATAAATGCTGTCATATGCGGCCTTAAAATCGATAAAAAGATGATGACTATCGATCTGGACTTCTTGGGTTTTCTCCAGGATCTGCCGTAGTGTGAATATTAGATCGGTCGTGGACTTGCCTAAAACCGCACTGATAGGGACCTATCATATCGTTGACGAATGGTTTCAGGCGCTCACACAGTACAGCAGACATGATCTTATACGCAATGTTCAGGAGACTGATGCCTCTATAGTTGGCGCAGTTTAGAGGGTCTCCTTTCTTGTGGATCGGGCAAACGATGCTGAGGTTCCATTCATCAGGCATACTTTCTTCTGACCAAATATTGGAGACGAGTTGGTGTATGCTCTCCACCAGGTCATCTCCCGCCGCCTTGAACAGCTCGGCAGTTAAGCCGTCCGGTCCAGCAGCCTTGTTGGATTTAAGCTTAGATATTGCTATCCTCACTTCATTTTGGTCAGGTGGACGGAAATCTTGGCTTTCATCGTCCAGGTTGAATGGTTCATTCTGCCTGACAGCGGAATTTGTGTCCTCTTCGCCGTTTAGCAGCCTGCAGAAATGGTTTTTCCATGTCCTCAGCACCGACTGTGACTCTATTACAAGGTTTCCTTGTTCGTCTCTACAGGTCTCTGTTCGGGTCTTTTTGGCACGACACGTTCTTTTTACCTTTTGGTAAAACTTCCGAACATTATTTCTGGAGTAGCACCTCTCTATATCTCTATATCTCCAAAGTATCTCTCGCGAAATTCTCTTAAAATGGGACATCTTCCGATGAAATAGTATACGTCCCCCCTTTCTTTAAGGTTGGAAGATAGGGTTGATGTGGAATGAAATAGAGACTTGTTAGTTCTCCTCTAAGTTTAAATATTGTGCATATCATATGCAGAGAATAGCTATTGAAGCAGTACTTAGAAGCGTTTTCAATTAAGTTAAAATTCAGTCTACTATAAAGGAGCCTGTTGTATGTGTCATATATTTGCTTATCTGTTTAAATTCTGATTTTAAACAAATGTATTCAGCATTGATGTGTAGTTAAGTTGTACCTGTCTGTTGTCATTAAATGACAAACTCTCACATCTATCGTACCTGTAGTCGGCATATGAGTTGATAACATGATAGTTGTTCATCGCTGTGTAAATGGAAAAAATAATAGAGTTCGAGGGTGAAATCAATCAAGAAAAAGAAGCGTCAACGTCGGCAGTTCCCGCAATCGAAAGTAACATAGATACGGAATCCGGGAACCAATTAAAGAATCAATCATACGATACTACCCCACGAAGATTCTTTTTGTTATGTTATGTCGCAGACACTGCTCCATATTTCACACATTTTAAGTCTTCAAAATGTTAAATTTTATCGAATGGATGGTAGTGCTAATGGTGTATGTTGGGAATACACTATGGACACGTATCCAACGCTGATGGTATTTCCACAAGATAGGTCAATTGATACAAATGTGTTTCCATCCGCATTAAAGATAAGTAAAAGAAACGTCTTTGGTTTCATTTTATCAAAGTTGAAGCCAGAACAACAATTGACATCACTTATAAATGCGTGCATATTAACGAGGTTAAGTTGGCCTTTTCAAAGCTGCGTTCGACGTGTTCGCGAAATGATCAACAATGAAATATATCGAAATCTGCATGAATGGAATCGTGCCCCCAGTCATCGAAAACTAATTCTTAAGCGACTTATGTTTAAGGAAATTTACCTGGAACTGATCCGAGCAAGAAGGGGCTCTGACTTAGAATTTATTTAAAAAAATATTATAACTTACGAAAATGGAGACTATGCATATATTATTTGACTTATATCACATTATATAAAAATAAAAACGTAATGATTTCCTATGCTGCGATGAATATCCTTCAGCTATAAATCGGTCATACATTGCATTGCCTGTTTTTTTTTTTTTTTTTTTTCAAAATATTAGTAAATATATTGTAGTTTTTAACAAGTTCCATATACGCTGCAATATTTAAGTTCATACTGTAATTTGCCGCCAACTCCTCCTACTTTTGAACCAAGTGCCCTCTTGTCGCTATTATATGTTTCAGTACAATTCTCGGCAGTCTTCCTTCTTCCATCTCCACAATTTTTATAATGTAATCCGCATGCAGCTTTAGGGTACCAAAAAAAGTGGTGGGACTCCAGTTTCCAAATGCAGCATATAGTTTGGTGAACATGTTGGAAGCCGCAAAATTCGCTTCAGAAAGTTTCTAAGGAATTTTTTAACTTCCTCGTAGCTCCATACAGCAGTTTAGAAGCAGCTGTTGCACAAAATTATTTTTTTTTTCGATGTGTGTTCGATATTGTAAATGCCTCGTCCCCAAACTGATGAAATAGCTAGCTGCCGCTAGTTGATATTCGAAATGCTTTTTCATATTGAGGTTAGATGTAATTAACACCCCTAAATATTTATACTCCTTCACTATTTCAGCGCTTTCACCCAGATAGGACCACTTTTCGCTACGAGAGTATTTTCCACTGCCATTTCTAAAAACCATCATCTTTGATTTCGATAAATTCACCGTCATATTCCATTGCCTGCTTTAGTCTTTAAGTCGGTTCATAATAAGCTGCATTCCTTCAACTCTGTCCGACAAAAACACTATATCATCCGCAAACTTTAGCGCCGGTATCCGCACACCACCAAGCTCAGTCCCTCCTCCTACCTCTCCTACTATATCGTTGGTAAATAGGATGAAAAGTAACATGCTTAAGATGCAAACTTGCTTAACTCCCATTTGCGATCCATCATTGATAGCTGCCATTCAAGATCACCGAGATGCATTTGTAATTGATGACACAGGTCCACTTGTAAAATTATTTTGCACTAATCCTATCCTCGTGTTGAAGTCACCAGCAAGGAGAAGATTCGACGATCCTAAGTTCTGGAGCATATCGGAGAGATCACTGTAATCTCGCATCCACCGACTACAGTTCAAATAAATAAAGACTATGTGAAGAGTTCCGCCATTGATCTTTACTTCGAGAACGCAGTTTGCTTCTACCATCTTAAAATTAATATCCACCACTTAGATTTGCGTAACCTGTCAATTCCCCTCCGCTTCCTCTTCCAAATTATATATATATATATATTATATTATTGCATTATATATTATTTTTAACTGCTGGAATCCATTTCGTTTCGTAGTCCATAAAAATATTCATAAACCTAGCCTCTTTGCTGACTAAGACATGAGTTCCATAATGCATAAAAACATCAAAATTCTTAATACGATTAAGAAAATTCGAAAAAAAGTAATTTGTGTTTTAAGCCTGCAGCATTATAGCTTAACATTTTAAATATCAATGTTTAGAATTCACTCAATTCATCATCCACCAATCCATTTAGCATTTATTATTGTACAACAGTTCTGATTTTTTCTTTGTTACTTTCTTTCGTTATGCATTAAGCTCAATTTGTAATCAACAATCACTCTCTTTAGCTGCTGACCATCAGACAAACAGGTTGTATGCTTAACAAATAATTTTTTTTATAACGTGGTAACAAGGGATTTCTTATCGTCGTCGTCACATCTTTTCGCTGCAGCTTGTCCCTTAACAAATCAATAAGATAATTCGTTCTTTTATTCTATTGGTCCTTCTAGCCTGGATCTGTGATCAGAATTTCGGAGTACAATAAACAATAGTTTTTTTTTGTTTTTTTGGTTCTTCTTGGATGAGATATATATTATACATATACGTATTACATGCTTAACACACGTGTTCGAAAATCCGACTTTACTTTGCATGAATTAGCTTGTGTTTATTGCTGGTAGGAACTTTGTGGTGATATCTTGTCCATAAAAAATGGTGAAAGGTTGTTTGATTCGGGCAGAAACATTCGCGAAAACTCTAGATGAAAGTGTGTCTACTAAACTCCTTGAAATTCGTCTTGAAAGACTCGAAGAATCGTGGTTAGAGTTTGTCGCTTTGCAAAATCAATTGTTTGAGATTGTCTCCGATGGCAATTTAGATACCGAAAACGATTTTGCGGATTATGAATATTTTACGGCTCAATCGATCTTTACCAAGGTCATTCGCGAAAGACGAAAGGCTGAAAACCCTGTTAGTAGTGAATCGGTCATAGAAAAATTAACCAGCCAGCAAAATTCCTTACAAGAATTGCTCAATACGCCACAGCAATCGGGTTCCGTTTCATTACCAAAAATTAATATTCCTTCATTTTCAGGGGATTATAAACAGTGGCCAAGTTTTCGTGATCTGTTTATTGGTTCTATAGACGCTAAACCTAATTTAACCCCGACTCAAAAATTTGATTATTTGAAATCCTTTCTCCGTGATGAAGCAGCCGGCTTAATTCGTCATATAACTGTTTCTGACGCCAATTATACGAACGCTTGGGAGCGTTTGGAACAACGGTACGATCGGTGTAACTTAATCGTACAATCTCACATTAAATCATTTGTATCGATGCCCATTATGAATTCCGCAAACGTGCAGCTTTTACGCAAATTATCCGACGGTGCTGATGAATGGTTCATTCTGCTAAAGAATGAGAGGGCTAAATGCGCTAAAATCGACCAGTCGTGACCCATGGGTAATTTTTATTTTACTACAGAAACTGGACCATGAGGCAAGCATGGGCAGAGGAAAGCGGACTTACTGATAACTGTACGGTCGACGAATTGATAACATTCTAACGGGACCGTTGTGATGTGTTAGAAGCATGTCAATCGCTTTCCCGTCTTAATCAACCTTGTAGCAAATCAAAGGTTATTCACTCTCATTTCGTTGAAGCTAGTCAACATTGTCCAGTTTGCGATTTGGAGCACACATTAAGTAAATGTCCAAAGTTTTTATCGCTCGATACAAATTCGCGTAGTTCATTTGTAAAAGATAACTCGCTTTGCTTTAACTGCTTACTTTCCGGGCACTCTTCAAATAAATGTCGTTGTAATTTTCGCTGCAGGGTTTGTAGTTGTCGCCATCACACCCTCGTTCGTCTTCAATCTTCGTTGTCTGATTCACCAGTTAATGCTTCTTCTACAATTTCTTCTAATGTACCAGCATCTCCTAGATCATCGCCTGCAACAATCTCTCCACTTTCGCTATGCTCATCAATTAACGCTAAGGACAATTCGTTTAGTTCCGGTCGTTCTGTGCAAACGTTACTGCCTACTGCTATCGCGAATACTTATGATAAGCATGGAGTCCTGCAAAATATTCGTTTGTTGCTGGACTCAGGATCACAGGTTTCGTTCATCACTGAACAGACGGTTCAACGATTAGGTCTTGTTCGTAGACCTGCTCGCATCCCTGTCGTCGGTGTTGGTGCAACTTCAGCTGTTAATACAAACGGAATCGTCAGACTTAAATTGTTTTCTCGCCTTGCTGAAGATTTTGATGAGGTCTCTTGTCACATCGTTTCTAAGCTTACATCATTAGTACTTGCTTCTACATCCACGTTCATTCACTTAACTTCCCTCTCTTCGTACACATTAGCAGACCCCAAATTCAATGTTCCAGGGCATATTGGCATCCTCGTAGGTGCTGATAAAGCTTTCAGCATATTTAATGGGGCTCCTGTTCGAACTCAGCAAGGAGGACCTGATCTTATTCCGACTGTATTTGGTTTCGTTGTATGCGGTAAAATGAATAATCCTACCTCTGATGAATCTGTGAACTCGTTTAGCACTCATTTGGATACAGCATATTCGTTCGACTTGGAGCGTTTTTGGCGCCTTGAGGAAATTCAACATGTACCCAACTTATCCACTGATGATCAACGCGCAGAAAACCTGTTTTGCAAAACCCATTCTCGCTTACCTGATGGCAGGTATATTGTACAATTACCCTTCAAATCCGATGATGGAGTAGACTTCAGTGGTAAAATAAATATAGCTCTTAAGCGCTTTCTCTCAACGGAGTGCAACGGACTTGCATCTGATCCACATTTGAGACAGAAATATATAGATTCTATGGAGGAGTATTTGAAACTAGGACATATGGAGGAGGTACCTGAGGGCGAGCTGAATCTATCATCAACTAAGTGCTACTATTAGTGACAGTAGCACAACTAAGGTAACGGTCGTTTTTGATGGGTCAGCTAAGTCGGATGGCAACACTTCTCTTAACGAATCGCTCTTGATAGGTCACACATACCAGCGTGATCTTTTTTCAATTTGTATAGCATTTCGTCGACATCTCTACACGATATCTGGGGATATCGAAAAAATGTATCGCCAGATTAAGGTATCCTCAAATCACACGAATTTCCAACTCATACTTTGGAGAGAGTCAAGTGACCTACCCCTGAAACACTACCGTTTGTTAACCGTTACTTATGAAACGGCTTGTGCACCCTTTTTACTGTACGCACCCTATACCATTTGGCACAGAATTCCATCGATACCTACCCGTGCGCATTAAAGGTCTTGCTTAGCGACTTTTATATAGATGACGTAATGACTGGGGCAGATTCCATTGAAGAAATCACCTCACTTCGTTTAGAGCTTATAAGCCTGCTCCAGTCGGGTGGATTTAATCTCCGAAAGTGGACAACAAACTGCTGGCCTTTGTTCCTGAGTTTTCCAGAAGACCAACGTGAGCTAACTCCGAGAGAATTCGAGGAGTATGGTTCCGTCAAGTTGTTACGTCTACAGTGGTCGCCTGCAAGGGACTCGTTTTCATACAAGGTAAATTTGAATCATAGTTCGTCAATAACAAAGCGTCAAATTCTGTCGGAGTCATCAAGAATATTTGACCCCACCGGTTTTCTTACTCCAGTCGTCATATCTGTCAAAATCCTCTGGCGTAAAAAATATAGTTGGGATGATTCCATATCATTAGAACTCTCCAATAAGTGGCAGTCAATTCGCGAAGAACTTCCTATCCTTGAAACGTTAAACATCCCTCGAATCCTTTGGACGTCTAAGAATAACGTTGAGTTTATTGGATTTTGTGATCCATCTCTTGACGTGTATGCCGCAGTCATATATTGTCGCAGTGTTGACTCTACAGGAAACGTCACCAGCAACATCGTCGCCGCCAAGAGCAGGGTAGCCCCTATAGAGGTCGTTTCTCTTCCCCATCTCGAGCTTTGTGGAGCAGTTTTACTTTGCCGCTAAGTAAATAAACTTAAAACATGAAAGTTTACGCGTTCACTGACTCTGCCATTGTCCTCCATTGGTTGTCAGCATTGCCAAAAAGGTGGTCAATTTTCATCTCCAACCGCACATCCGAAATATTGTTTCTAGTTATAAGAGAATCCTGGTATCATATGCGATCCCCGTTGACTGTGCTTCCCGTGGTATTCTACATCCTCATTTAATAAATAGTGAATTGTGGTGGTCTGGACCATCATGGATTAAGGACGAACGCTCTAAATGGCCCTGTTCAACTTATGCACTTAATGTTATTCCTGCCATTGATTTTGAAGAACGGAAAAAGAAACCCACTCAGGTATTGGTGTCTAATTTGGAATCCTCGAACATTATCGAAACCATAGTGAACAACTCTTCTCGTTATCTGAACTCTATTCGTGTACTTGCCTATGTTTGTCGATTTATCTTCAACTCGCGCCGTCAAAGTGACTTTAGGCAAAGACAATCGCTGTCATGCAAAGAGTTGTTAGACGCGAAATTAAGACTTGTTAAATATTACCAATCGATTAGATTTGCTTCTGAAATTAAAACTATAAAGGCTTGTGAAGTGTTGAAAAGGGGAAATAAACTGGCATCTCTCACTCCGTTTATAGACAATAAAGGAATGCTGCGCGTCGGAGGTCGCATTCAAGAGTCGAATGCCAACTTTGCAACAAGGCATCCTTTGATTCTCGATAAAGACACACGGTTCGCGAAACTCGTAGTAGAATGCATACATAAAAGACACTTGCATGCGTCTGTCTCTCAAATGTTTGCAATTCTTCGACAAGAATATTATATTATCGGTGTTCGCAATCTCTTCCGTAAGGTCGTCCACGAATGCGTGTCGTGCTTCCGTCATAGAAAACTTGTCGTTAAGCAACTCATGGATAATTTACCAGCAGAACGTGTCCGTTTCGCGCAACCCTTTAGTAAGGTTGGAGTAGATTACGCTGGGCCGATAACTCTACGATTGGCCAGGGGATGGAACCCCAAGTTTATCAAGGCCTATATCGCACTGTTCGTATGCTTCACCACAAAGGCGATCCATGTAGAATTGGTTGGTGACCTTTCTACAGCCGCTTTTTTTGCCGCACTTGATCGCTTCGCAGCTCGTCGGAGTAAACCAACTGAGATTTGGAGCGATAACGCTACAAATTTTCATGGGGCTAGGCGTTGTCTCAAGGAAATGTTTCAGCTTCTCATGGACCAACGACACACTGATGCAGTCATTAACCACCTCTCAAAGGATGAAATAGCTTGGCGATTTATTCCTCCTGCCTCACCTCATTTTGGAGGATTGTGGGAGGCGGGTGTAAGTCCGTAAAATTCCACCTAAAGCGAGTCATTCAGGACCATAAACTGACGTACGAGGAAATGTACACCTTGCTCACGAAGGTGGAGGCCTTACTCAACTCACGAGCTATGTGGCCTACATCGGATATGGATCCAATCGCCCTTAGTCCGGCTCACTTCTTAATTGGTGAACCTTTGTTTAGCGTTCCACGTCCTGATATGTGCAACAAAGTTTTAAACCCATACATTAATTGGTCTCTTTTACAGACATTGAAACAAGGTTTTTGGAAGCGTTGGCATACTGAATACTTGACATCTTTACAGCAGCGACCTAAATGGCGTGGTGAGAAGTCGACCCCTAAAATTTGCGATGTTGTCCTGCTGAAGGAACCAAATCTGCCCCATCCAAGTGGATCCTCGCTCGGATAACTTGCCTTCATCCTGGGAAGGATCACCGGACCCGAGTTGCTACTCTAACTACACCGACAGGGAAGTATGTGCGGCCAATTGTAAAGCTAGTTTCTCTATCATTTTCTGAAAGACCGGAGTCTTCCAGGGTGGGCTGAATGTTTAGAACGCAGTCAATTCATCATCCACCAATCCATTTAGCATTTATTATTCTATAACAGTTCTGATTTCTTCTCTGTTACTTTCTTTCGTTATGCATTAAGCTCAATTTGTAATCAACAATCACTCTCCTTAGCTGCTGACCATCAGACAGACAGGTTGTATGCTTAACAAAAAAATTTTTTTTATAACGTGGTAACAAGGGATTTCTTATCGTCGTCGTCACATTTTTTCGCTGCAACTTGTCCCTTAACAAATCAATAATATAATTCGTTCTTTTATTCAACAATCAGTACTTCATGGATTTCAATTTCTTTTGGTAATATTTTTCAATTTTTTATTTTACTTCGGCAGACGGCATTACTATTAAATACTAGGCTGCAACGCCAAAAACGAAGAACTGCTACTTGCGTTTCCACCTCGCGTGTTTCCACCCATTGCATTTCCACCTTCGCCATTTTCATTTCTGATAGTTGCAGCTGTCGCTATAGAACTGACATCGACCAGCTGCCGGGGAAGTGTCATCCTAAATTTGTTGTCAAAACCCTCACATCGGAGGATATTGTTATTATCGAAATAAAATGTTTTATCTCAGTCTATGTCCATTTACTATAAATTTCGTGCTTTTATTTTTGATCCCAATATCTGTTTTTAATTTTAGCATACGCTTCCTACGATTGCTTGAAGTTTCAGTGTAGTCTCTGTGAATAGTTACCTTGGTGCCTCTAAGTGTTGATGAATTGTTGTTTTACCTCATGGCCCGAACGTCGGATATTAGCGATGAATCGGCGCTCCCCAAGAGTTGCAGACATAGACTCTTAGCCTTTTCCTCTGAGTTAACACCGGTCTCCACAGGCATATGAACCACAACATTGCTTTCTATTGCCCTTCTTTCCAACATCTCAGAATAACAAGCCTGCGTTGTAATTTTGCAGTGCTTGAATTTCTACAGACACTGCTTCTACGTTTTAGTTGCAACGTTCCTGAGTTTGTCGTCGAGCAGATTTGCCATGGAGCCCTCTGTAAGGGACTTTAGATCAAAAATTTACATATTGCCCACTTCATTTTGGTTTGCAGCACCGGAGCAACGATCTCCTCTGGTGACGTTTCGAAGATACGCCGTTTACCGCTGTTCGTTTGTGAACTGGTGTTGGAATTCTTCGGCGGTATTCTCCGTATTCCACCAACCATTGTTCTCCAAGGCGATTGCAAAACTTTAAGTAGTATGTAATAATGAAGTTTACTCACCAAGAAATGTTTACAACTTTTGTGGGAGTATGTTGCTTCTACACTTTGCACCATTTTTTGAGAAGATTTATTACTTAGCAGGTTAGAAAGTATCAATTTACTTGGACGAGTGATTTTACTTATGTTTAGGCTGCCAAATGTCCCGCTAGCCAATCATCGAGTCCGCTTCACGATTAGAATATTCCAAACCTAGAAACATCGAATCTTTGAACTCTGATTGGTGATGAACTCTGCTATAAATACAGCAACTTGACAGACAACGTGCACAGTTGGTTTTTAGTAATGTTCAAAGAGAGTTGAGTTTATGAAAGGTGAATTATTGGGTTGATATTTAATTTGGTGTTGTTTGTAAGCCGAACGACACGAATGTGAAATGATCTACCAGGCTCTGTATTTCCCCATCACTACAACTATCCAGATGTCGCACGCACATATAAAAAAATTAAGCATATTTTTGTCCTGGCAGACAGAGAGCTTTCAGAATAAGTACCACAAATAAAGCTTTTTCTTTTTCCTCACTCCGTTCGCTCGTGTGGGAAAAGTTATATTTCTCATTGTGTGTTGTGACATGGAAACGAACGAGGTGATGAAGTGTAAAGGGGTATGCGGGAAGGGGCATGAAGATGCATGAAGGTGTGATTTCAATACCACCGCAGCAAAAGAATAAATTTTCATGAATGGAAGTTTTGTAAACGCGTATGTGTTGTATATGAAGAGAAGGTTTGAGAGATTTTGCTCGAATATCAATCATTTAGATTTTCAGGTTAAATACTAACATGCATATATATTACGTACATATACTAAAAAATTAAAAGGCATAAGAAAATTGTTTCCAAGGAAAAAATGTTCGGGAAAAGAACGAAGTGCGAAATTGCACACTCTTCTATAACCAAAAATGAATTACCTGATGGAAAATTATTTAAATTTCCTAAAAAAGGAACAGTTAAATACGATGAATGGCTAGCTTTAGCAGAGGAGTCTCGGGAAAACATAAAAAGCCTTAAAAATGCCCTATATATGCAGCAAACATTTTAAGAATGCCTTTATTGGAAAGAAATATTTTCAAAAAAATGCTTACCCTTCTCTCTTGTTAAAACGAAGTGTTGCTATATCTGATGACGAGTTCATTTAACGTTGAATTTACTTGCGCCAACTGTGAGACTCATATAAAAAGGCAATCTATTTATATTAAAAGTATTGAGAAGCTTAAGAAATTGAACAATAGCTTAAGGATAACAGTAAAAGGAAATCGCAAATCGAAAATAAATTTGCTGAAGAGAATTCGTCGCTTAAAAGAAAAAAAAGCTGCAAGTGCGTGAAAAGCGGAGTATCCAAGAGAAAATTGACTTATTGCTTGGTATTGACAAAATGCTAAGGCATTTTCGAAGCTCATTCTATCTGAGAGTACAAACAAATACACCGAAGAGGAGAAGGGGATTTCGCAGTGCACTTTTTTCCTTTCATCTTCCGGATACAACTTTTTATGGGATCAGCTTGGACTATACTTGCCGCACCCGTCTTCATTACATAGGTGGATTAAGATTAAAAATCTGTCACAAGGAATAAATATAAATGTTCTAGAGGAAATAAAGAAAATAACTTCGACATTATCACCAAAAGAAAAAGAGGTCATGATTATCAAAGATCGAATATATGCGCTAAGTCTGTGTGTGTTTTTATGATTCGGAAATTTTAAGAAAGTTTTATATCATGTCGTTTGTCCAAGCAATATACCTATGAAACAACTTGAGATTGAGGTATATAATTGTCTTGATATATGCACGGAGCTGAAACTAACCGTTACAGCTATTTGCTGTGATCAAGGACCCACAAATCTTAGTTTATATAGTAAACTTAATCTAAATGAAGAAAAACTTTAACTTTAAGAAATGATGGATTACATATTAAACATCGAACCCACAAACGCAAGAAATAGATCATTTTGTTTGAAAATCTTGGCCTTAACTATAGAAAGCATTTTAAGAATAAGAGACACATTATTAATGGATCATGGTTATTTCGTTGGTTGGTTTAAGAGGGTGAGCTTATGCTCTTCACTTAGGCCTCCATTGGGCCCGTTGTGTTCCCCTCATCAGTGTAACTGTAGGGAATAGTGCTGTGCTTTGGGAATTATGTGTTGAGAATATTTAGGTCTAGGGATCATGGGTAGTATCAACGGGAAACTATATCGTATAGTGATCGGGGGGAATCGTTGTGTTCGTCTGGCGAACTCCAATATATCCCCGATTTCTTTCTTACTGAGGTGTGTAATATCCGGAATCCTTAGAGATCCCAGAATTCTCAGTCTTAGAGTTCAGTTCTGTGTTGCTTCTCCTTTCCTTGCTAGTTCGTCTGCCTTTTCGTTACCCGGTACACCTTCGTGCCCCGGTACCCATGTGAGACGAACTCTATTGCGTCTGGCAAGTAAGTTCAATTTAGTTTTGCACTCCCTTACTAGACGTGATTTCGACATGGGGTTTGTAATCGCGCTAATTGCAGCTTTGTTGTCCGAGTAAATGTCAATTTGCATCCCTTCGCTGGTGTCTTCTGCGAGTATTTCAGTTTCCTTCATAATTGCATAGACTTCTGCTTGGAACACCGATACAAATGGTTCTAGGTGAATAGCAAGTTCACTTGGTGGGATAGCACTGAAGATGCCAGCCCCTGATTCCCCTGATATGTTAGAGCCGTTTGTTTATACCGATATCCCATTGGAGTTTCTTGTCGTTCTTTCATACGTCCAATATTCTCTTGCGGGGAAAATTGTTTCGAAGTTGTTGGAGAACGTATACGATTTTCCAACAACATCATCAGTGGTGTCATTACTCTTATCATTTCGGTGATTTTTCGATGTCCGTATTTGCACCACCGATGAAATCGCCGATAGTTGTAAGCCGTGAGGCTGAAATGCCGGCAATCTTCTTCGCTTCGAGGTGCACTGGTAGAATGTTTAGTATCGCTTCCATGGCCGCGGTTGGTGTTGAGGATTATGCTCCTGTAATACCCAGGCAGACCATACGTTTCCACCTTAGTTAGCAAGTCTCTTGCATACTTTTTGCTCATCACTGGCCAACATACAACTACACCGTAAAGATGATAGGTTTTATTACGCATTTCTTATATTCAGTGGACCTGTTTCGGTTTCAAGACCGATGACTTCCCGATGGCCCTCCTGCATATCCAATATGCTCTCTTGACTTTGGTGACTCTTTCTTCCAGGTTCTTTCTCCAGGTCAGTTTTCTGTCCAATATAATGCCCAAATACTTGACGCCGTTGCGGAGTTCTAGTGATACTCCTCCGAGTTATGGAATGTGAAAGTCACTAGTGTTGGTTTTCTTTGTAAAGAGAACCATTTCCGTTTTATTTGGATTTATTTCTAATCCACTCTCATCCGCCCATTCTTTTATGATTCGAAGGGTGTTTTGCATAAGCTTTCCTATAATGATCAGGTACTTACCTCTTACCAGAACGGCTAGGTCATCCACGTACGCTACACATTTCGCACAGGTTCCATTAAGTGCTTTTAAAAGGTTGTCCATTGTGAGCACCCACAGAAAAGGAGATATTATCCCTCCCTGTGGTGTTCCCGTACGGACTGTTCCCCTTCTTGTTTCGTCTCCTAGTGAAGCTGGGATAATGCGGTTTATAAGCATGTGTTCTAGCCAATTGTTTATTATTTGGTTATTACAGTATACCGAGAGTGCCTCCACAATTTTTTGATTTTTCACATTGTTAAATGCCCCTTCGATATCTAGAAAAACGCCTCCGACTGATTCCTGGATCATAATGATTTATATTACATTTAGGTAAATAAATTTAATCAAGATCCGTTAGAGAACTTATTTGGTAAAATAAGAGCGCGGAATATTAATAACAGTAATCGAAATGTTTCCGAATTTAACTCCCTGCTAGCCAAAGTTATATCGATAAAATTTTTATTCAAATCGAAATGTTCCAACTGCGAAGAAGACGATTCGGAATATCTACAGGTGGATTGGAATGCTATTTTGCAAAGTGATATAGAAGAACAAATAATACTTATACAAGAGCTATCACAAAATCGTGACATTCTTAAGAAACACGACATTCAAGAAAGCACCTTAAGAAAGAAAAAATTAAAAGAATATGAAAATTCAAAAGAAAATACGGTTCTCTTATGGCCGTCAGAAAAATATTTTCAAGTATGCCGTTTTCATATACAAATATTTTCCGAATACTTTCGAAAACTACCTTTTGCATCTAACTTAAAAGAAAATGTAATCAAAGAATGTATACTCGTAAAGGCAACAAATATTCATTTTCCGAATTGGTTCAATGTATGTTATGATTAAGGTGATTTAACTGCAATTTAATACTAACCTAATTTAAGGTAATGATTATTTTGTTAAGTTAGTTAGTTTTTTTATAATAATTTGGAAGATTAGTCACCTTCACTTAAGTAGGCCAAGAGCAGTGATCAGTTATTATAAGTGCATAAATATAAAATGCAGTATGCAAAACTCATATTCATACCCATTTTTAGAGCAAATTTGTGTCCACAAAGTTTACAGAGTTTTTATTTATTTAATCAAGTGCTGAAAATAAATTACATACATACAGACAAAATAACAAGCTCACAACATAAGCCCAACCATTTGCACATATATATATGCGATCTATACAGATGCTCCATATCCATCCTACCAACGTGTCGGCATCAGAACTCCGTGACCGCAGTCGCACAAAATATTTTTTTTTTTGCCTCTTTTTTGCAGTGAAGGTAAACAAGGGTATGTGTGAGTGACACGATGGACTAAAAAGTGAGCGGAAAAAACAAATTTTCTGTGTTCTGATTTTTTCCCTTTTGTAAGAAGTTTAAGCTTTTTAAAAAAGCTTTTTTTTAGTGAATCTCGTCTTCATATATCACTTCTTCCCATATGAATGAGACATCTGGGTAGTTTATTATCTGTGCTACAGCCTTCAAACTTTTAAAACCAACGTGCACAGTTTCCTCCTCTTCCCCCTTTTCCTAAACGCCCGTGCCCTCTGAATTAGTTTAAGGGTATTCGTTTTTTTTTTTTTTAATGCATTTTTTTTTATTAATTAATTCATTATAACTTACATGCTAGACAAAAAACGCTTGAAACTAGCTTAACTAACTTAATTATTCTTATTATAACTTACTGGCCCTATGCGGGCGCTCTAAACTAAACCTAATACTTAAAACTATGTCTTTCGACGTAACGTACTTGAGCATTTTCTATTTACTTTATTCATATAATTTTATAATTTTAATTGTAACTAAGAAAATTTGATAAAAAAAAACTTAGTGAATGAACATTATTTTTTTTTTTTTTTTGTATTCTTATATATAAACTTATAAACTACCTTAAAATAAATCTTAAACTATCTTATTTTACCTTAATCTATCTTACTCTACCTTACGTAATTATATACGTACTTTTTTTGTTTTTTTTTTTATTTTTTTTTTTTATTTTATCAAGTTCTGTTTTTTTTTTTCTGTCGAAGTGCTGTGATGAAATCTAATTTTGAAATTTTTTTTTATTTATTTTTATTTTTACCTATACACTATATATAAAATACCTAAACCTAAAACTATGTAAGTCGGACATGGGCAAGAACAGCCAACTTAAATCTTAAACAGGCTACCCTGGATTAGGGGGAAACGACGAAGGAGTTTCCTCTCTTTCGGCTAGCCACCAGAAATGACCGTACTGACGTTGTACGTCATAAATATCGCGACCCGATAGCGCTCTACTAAACCGGAGACGCTCCACACTGTCGTGTGCAACGTCTCTGTCGTAGTTGAGTCGCCTATCCACAGCTGTCCGAGCAACGTGGAAGATTATCGGCACCGCCAATCTGTCCTGGATCAGACCCTTCTTATCAAAATAGAGGAACGCCTCTGGGGGAACAAAGCCGTTAAGGCGCACTCTCTCATGATACTCGTAATTGGGGTAATAAGCCCCGGAGATCAGGTTGTTCGTCGAGCTCATTGCTCTTGCAATGTGCCTTCGAATCAGCTTGATAACGAAATTATCCACTCTTATTAGGTTAGCCCTGTTGTATAGGACCTCATTGGGATAGAATTTTATGTACTGGGACTATGGTGTTCTGTATAAATGAAGGCAAGCCCGAATTCAAGCCCGCTCAAACACCCGAATCTTTTCGAACAAGCTTGCTCCCACGTTGAACCACACGGTACATCCATATATGAGCATGGGCCGGATGAGGGCCATGTAGCAGATTACCTTTACCCTTGCATCGAGTTGCTTGCTATAAAAAAGTCTCTTTGTGAGGGCAAAAGCACCTTTGGCTCTGGCCAAAGCAGCATCTATATGTTTGTTAAAGTGTAGATATTGGTCTAACCAGAGCCCCGGGTACCTGACTACACTTCGACTCGCAAGTGGCTGTCCGTGCGATCCAACTATTGAGAACTTTCGCCAATTCTTTCTGGTATCCCTAGAGGCACCAGACAACGGCGTCCTAAAAAGAATGGTTTCCGATTTCTGGAAGTTGATCTTCAACTTCCAGTCATCGCAATATCGCTGAATCTTATCGAAGTCACGTTGCAAGAGAATTGCAATGACCTCGATTTTTGGTCCTGATCTGTACGCGATCAAGTCGTCTGCATACGCTATGGCATGGTGAAGTGATCCTATGAGATCGCTCGTGTAAATGTTGAAAAGGATCGGTGAATTAACCGCACCTTGTTGCAGACCATTTTTAATTAGAAATGTTCCAGCAGAAGTCACATTGCCATTTTTGACGATGAACTGTCTACTGGTGAGCATGTTATGAAGTATGCACAGCAGTGGTTTGCTTATGCCCAGCCTGCTTAGCTTGTAGAAGAGTCCCTCTAACCATACGGTGTCGAAGGCCTTCTCCAAGTCAATCAGGCAGGCACCCGTGCACTGTTTCTTGCTTTTGTTCCATTGGATATCTGATACCAGTTTAGACGCGGCATGTATTGTATCATGCCCCGCCTTAAAACCGAATTGGTTATCCGGAATTATATTATTGTTCTCAGTCCACCTACGCAGGGCTCTATTGATCACTTTTTCGAATACCTTGCTGATGTTCGGAAGGAGACGTATCGACCGGAGATTTTCCGGATTGGAAGTGTCCTTACCCCTTTTGGGGATGGGTTGTATCACTGCTGTTTTCCAATGCGCTGGATAACGTGCATTATTCAGTGCATTGTTAAACAGAGTGGTGTAAATGTCCACCGCTTCTAGAGGGAGATGTCGAAGCACAATGTTCGACACCCCATCGATTCCTACAGATTTCTTCCTCCTCAATGAGTCGAAGATCGCTTGGAGCTCCACCTTCGATATGTTCGGGGGATGTACCCTTTCATCGGCGATGACATTATTTGCCATGTTATCGTCATTGAACTCGGTAAAACCTATGTTCTCGGATCGCCAGTGCTCTATATCATTTCGAAGGTAGAAGTTGTGCACAAGGACACGATTTTCCAGGTCGTGGTTCGGGCAAATGGTATCATTCACCTTGTACACTTCCTGGAAAGTCGCTCTTATAGCCTCTACCTTCTCCTGCGGTTCTTCGATCACAAAGAAGTTGTCATCCTCAACTGCGTTATCTGGATCTATACCTGCTGTTATAAGTATTCGTCCATTGTTCGTCGTTCGGGGGATCTTAAGACACGGAAGGTCATTTTGATTATTCCTCCGAAATATTTTATTTATTTGCGGGAACATACTCGGGTTGTTGGATTTTACAGCCCGGATTTTGTTGTTCCAATGCAAATTTACAGAAAGTCTGTAATTTTCTCTAATTAATATTTTGAGGTTTTTAATCAACGACTTCAGCGTCCTAACCTACGAGTTTTGTCTGTCAGTAAACTGTCTGTACAAGGTTTTTAGTCTCGACAGCAGTCTACTTTTGTGTTGGTGTAGTGCGTCAATTGCTGCATTGCGGAATATGTCTGCGTTGTCAGTATGTTGATACCGAGGTATTGTAATGTCCATAGTTCGTTTAATTGTCTCGTCCATTTGTTTTAGGTACCAGTCAATCTCATCGTTTGACAGATTCCTATTGGACGGTGGGTAGAGCGAATTCGAGGAGAGTGCTCTTGTCAAAGTTCTTGAGAAGCGAGTCCAACGCGTCCTACTATAATTGTAGGAGTACTTTTGGACAAACTCCTCTAACTCCGCAATTTCGTTGGGAATCGTTATTACGGCAGTAAGTCCGCAATGGTCACTGTCATACACAAATGTGTGCAGACAGTTTATAGTTTGTTGGTCCATGTCGGTCAGTTGTAACCGTACGTCGAACAGCATAAGATCCAAATAGGAGCCGGTCTAGGAAACGACGGACTATCTGTAGCTTTCAAATCGGGTTTATACTCGACACTGAGCTGACCCCACCAATTGAATAGTAGGTTCCCTCTAGGATTTGGTGTGTTTTTTCCCCAATCTCTATGTTTGGCGTTTAGATCTCCGGCCACGATGAAATAATTCTCCTCCGACTCCAGCCTTAGGCATCGCAAAAGTGTCTCGAGCTCTGAAATAAATAAAGTAGATTGAGTAGCTTCATGTGCAATAGAGTGCGACCTAGTACATCCTCTTTCTACTACGGAGATGGATGCACACGATACACGCTTCCAGCTCCTGGAACCTTCGCACTTCACCGCTGTACATAACTTTAAATTGCAGTTGTTTGCGTATGAAGATCGCAACACCTCCTCCTTGTGTGGAGTTGGGTCGGTCTCTTCTGACAATATTGTATTTATTGTGCCCCAATTTGTGCTTCTGGGATAGCTTTGTTTCGCTAACCATAAGCACATCAGGGCTTTGGTCTTCAAGCAACTTAAACAATACGGCTCTTCGCTCGATCCTAATCAGTGAATTCACATTCACCGCAAGGATCTTCAAGGGTTGCTCCTCCATGTTCGTACCCATTACGACTGGAGATGCGTTAGGCCTGGCAGAAGTGCGTAGATCTGGTCCACCCGCTTCGCCTGCTCCTGTACCTGACGTTGAAGCTGCTCTATCTGCCCTTGGATAGAGAGCAAGATGGCCAGCAAGTCAGTTTGAGCCTCCGGTGCTCTAGGCGCTGGGGCCTGAGAAGCAACCTTCGGTCTTTTCTGTTCCGCGTTTCCCCGACCTGCCGCCATTTGAGCGTAGGTCACTTGGGGAGTCACGGATTGTGTTTGAATTGGACCAGGTGGACGTTTCACTACGACCTTCTCCTGGCGAACTAGATTTACTTTCTTAATGTACTGGAACTTAGGACAACCCCGATACTTTGCGGTGTGTCCCGAGTTCCTGCATAAAGCACACGAGAGCTGGCTCTTATCTGCCACTCCATCCTTACCCAGAGTGCATTCCTCTGCTTTGTGGTTCTTTCCACACTTAACACATCGAGGCTGCACTTCGCAGTTCGACGCGGCGTGCCCGAACCTTTGGCAGCGAACACATTGTAAAATGTTTTCGCTCCTTCTTAATTTGTTCCATGCGACAACCTGGTAATCTAGGACTTTGATACTCCTTAGACCATCCAGCTTGCTATTGGGTGAAAGCTGAACTAGGAAGAACGGCAGTTTCCGCTTCTCCCTTTTTGCCTTAGCTGTGGTGAATGGGTTGACCCCTACAAATTCGAGCTCGTTGCACTCTTTCTCTTTAAGCAGCGCAAGGAGCGTCTCCGGATCAGTAGACGGGTCTATCCCCCTCAGCAGCATTGTTTGCCGCTTTTCCCCCTTCGGGGTGAAGAAGAAGAACTCCGTCGTCGTGTCCCTAAGTAATTCTTTAATTTTTTTATAATCTTCCACTGTATTACAGTGGATAGCATGTCTATTTTCGTTTAATCTTTTGATAGAAAAATTACTGCCTATGGCCGACTTACATAGTTCGATGGTATCCTTCAGCTCAATTTTGTAGGTATTTATTGGCGGTACCCTTGCTTTTGTAATCGCCTTCGGTTGCTGTTGCTTCTGCTGCGGTTGTTGTTGCTGTTGTTTCTGCAGCTGCTGCTGTTTCTGCTGCTGCTGCGGTTGTTGTTCCTTTGAGTGCACCGTTTTCTGCTGCTGTTGTTGCTGTTTATTCTGCTGTGGTTGTTGTTGCTACTTTTTCTTCAGCTGTTGTTGTTGCTGCTGCTTCTGCTGCTATTCTTGCCGCTGGCTTTCTGGCGGCAGCTGCTGTAGTTGTTGTTTTCGGATGTACTGGAGCTCGTGCTCCCTCTCTCTTCTTGCCATTTGTTTGGCCTTAATGGCAAGCACCCTCTGTTCTAGCTGTCTGATGCTGCTGGTTAGGGTTTGAACTTCCTCGTCTTCGTCCTCTGATTCTGAGGATGCCAGAACTGCGAAGTCATTATTATCGTCTCCGATGTAGCGGCCTTCCCCACCGTCGGAGATGTACGGGAACTCGACAGAGTCATCCGATCTTTGCCGCTTCTTTTCCCCTGCTGCTGCTGTTGTCGTGTTCTGCGCCCCTTCCCTCACTCCACCTGGCAGCTGTTCAGCTGGAGCTGATGTGGAGTATTTGCAAATTCGGCTGATTACCCGCTAAGGGCCATCGTAAGGGGCTGTAAAGTTAGTTTAACAGCATCATTACGCACAAAAATGTGAGAAGTTGTTTTTAAATCCTTCTGCATGAAAAATCGTTTTCTTGAATGAGAAGACGTCTGCGGAAAGCGGATGGTAGCCATTGAATCCCTCAATGACTAAATGAAATCTGCCTCTTTGCTATCGCCACTGAAAAAAGGTGTATCGAAGAAGTCCCCTGGTATGCTAAGAAACGTGGCGTAGAACATCCCAGCTACTGTTGCATTAAGATCTTCCATTTAATTGGCGCCTTAAGATTAAAAGATTAGACTTGTCATCCTTGGTCGGTGGTTATTCCTTGTGGTATTCGAAACCGGCACATCCAATTTTCCGTACATGGCACGAGCAATAGTCTCTGCTGTTATGTCCTCTTTCGAAATAGCTTCCGGCGGTTCGCTGCGGTATAAATTCATAGGAGCGCAGAATTGTGTTTACGCGTCTTACATCGTTGACACGCTATGTTTTTGACCAGCAAAAGCCATAACAAAAGGTCATATGTAGGTTGATACGTTACAGTATACGTTACTATTATCGTTCCCACGCACAACGAACTGTTTCATCTGCAAAGATATTGACTTCACGCGTATTAATATCTGCAACTCTTCATCTTATCTGAGCTTCGGCAAGGTAGTTGTAGTCGATCTCATTAGCCGCAGTGAAGACGTTAATGTGCGAAAGCGAATCCGCGACGACGGTGGTTGGCCCTGAAGTACACCTCACGTCCGTGGAAAACTGGCTAATTTAGCTGTGTGCGTTCGGAAGCCTTCTCCGGTTTTTGATGAAATGCAAAGTCAATGACTTTGTAAAGATAACGAAACTATGTCCTTCCATTAAGTGGCTGCCACATTTTATCGACGAGCTGTTGTAATGAAGAACCTACGGTGGTATCTGATGCATCAACCATCATTACGAGTTGACAATTCGATTTCGGAGTTGGTATAATGGCGTCTGCAACGGCTCGCTTACACTTGTCGAAAACTACAACGGCCTCTTCAGTCCACTGAATTTTTCTGCCGTCATTCTTCTTGTTGCCTTTAATAAGACACTGAAGGCTGCTTTGAGTTTCGAGAACTTTCGGCATGAATCTCCGATAAAAGTTCATTGTTGCAAGAAACCGATGAAGTTCACAAACCTTCCCAAGATGTTTAAAATTCCTTATGAGATCAACTTTCTCAGGAAGCGGTTTGATGCTCTCAGAGCTGACCATATGGCTACTTATTTTTTTCCGAGTTGATACTTGTTCATATTGATAACTACTCCCGCTTCTCGAAAACGCTCGAACACCTGCCTAAGATGCTATATATTCTCCTCTTCGTCACGAGAGATGATTAGAATATCATCAATGTATGCCTGCGCAAATTCCAGGTCTCAAGGAATGTTATCGACAAATCGTCGTCGCATTCAACGCGAGCACATCGATTAAGAGCTATATCGTATTGTTGACACGTGCTTTTCCTGACAACAGAGTTGTCTTTTTCTCACTCATTTTTAATTTTGCCTTTTCTTCAACCATTGTTATAGTGTAGAGGTAGGCATGCCTGTCGTAAAAGGCAACTAAAATCCACCCTCCGTATACCGAGTATGGGGTGTACAAAAATATGCAATGAACAGGTACACTGGAAAATCCACCCTCTTCGGAGGTTGGCTCTACGGATTCTGGGGAGAGCCATTTATTGCGTTCATCTGACCCTTTTAAAAAAGGTACTAGGGAAGTTAGATCTCCAACATCAAGATCTACCATAAAAACGTGCGGAACTAGAAGTCCGGCGACATCGATAGTGTCGGCGCACGAACAACGGACTTCAGTGAAAATTCAAAGCCTTACGGACGAAAATACGGAACTCCGGACCAGGCTAAGTAAAATGGAACTTTTCTGCGAAGAACTAAGAAAGGAATTAAATCTACTTAAAGCAGAAAATAAAGCGTTTAATGATACATCGAATCTTCGTTATGAGTCTGCTGCGAGTTCAAACGTCCCCGATAACACGGATTATAAAACGGATGATGAAGAACTAAGTCGGGAAACCAATTGGATTCTAAAAAAACGACCAATCAGGAAACGAAAAGCTGGCTCTTCGCCCGAAATGGTAACGAGGCAAGAAAATACGCAAAATAAACGAGAAGGTAAAGAACAGCGTGACAAAATAAACACGCGTGCCGAAGAAAATCCACGAAATAAGGTACGACCACCGCCACCAATATATGTGATCGGAATTGCAGACTATAATAAACTGCATTCTTTTCTCAAACCTTTGTTGCTATCCGATTTTGAAGTAACATCGCTCAGCAACAACAAATGGAAAGTAAACGTAAAGGACTCAGACAGTTAGCGCTCAGTATCTAATAAAGTGAATACTGAAAAAATCCAGTGGTATACGTATGAAAATAAAACTGAAAGACCGATACGAGTCGTAGCTAGAGGACTTCATGCCTCATGCCGAAAGGAAGATGTTGTTAACGATTTGAAGAATAACAATTTTAAGATCGTTGATGCGGTAAACTTAATTAAACGGGAAAAGCAAAAATTGGAAGGCGAGGAAACGATGGTTAAGCGCGAGCTTCCTCTTTTTATGCTAACCTTTGACAAGGCTGAGAGTTTAAATAAGATTTACGAAATAAGAACAATTCTGAATGTGGTAGTCAAAATCGAACCCATGCGCAAGAATACGAGGTTGATACCTCAGTACAAACATTGCCAAGGATTCAACCATACGCAAAAGTATTGCCGAAAAGAACCGCGATGTATCAAATGCGCCGGTAAACATCTTAGTCAAGAGTGTGGCGTAAACAAAAAAACCCCTGCAGCGTGTATTAACTGCAATGGTAAGCACCCGGCTAATTACGGAGCAGTAGCCAAAGAATTGCAAAAAAGAAGAGATCGACTTATGAAGCCGCAAAACCCACCTTCAAAACCGGTAGGTAAGGAAAAGTCGAAAACTGCTGCAAGAAAGGTGACTAGGGACAACAGAGCCGACTTTGGCGTGCTTACGTACGCCCAAGCTGAGACATCAAACACCGATCAAATTCCACACCGGGTTAAGGTAAAAACGCCTAAAGAAAAGCCATCAGATTCTTAATATGCAGACGCGTGCTCAGGCATCAACATCAACAAAGACGAACATTGATAATTCGGAAAACCCTGTATCTCACGTCTTTTCTATTATCCTTGCGAAGCTTGAGGAGCAAACAAAAACAAACATGCTAATTGTCGAAAGGTAGGAGAAGCTTGAATATAAGCTTAACAACAAGAGCATTTCAAAACGAACATGACGAAACTTCTTAAAATTGTTGCATGGAACGCCAACGGTCTCATACAAAGACTAGAGGAGCTAGATACATTTCTACGAGGAAATGACATTGACATATGTTTGATCTGTGAAACTCACCTGGCGAAACTATCGCATGTAAACATTACTGGATACAGTGCCTAGCACGCTTATATTATATTATATTATATTATTATATTATATTACCCGTCGGAAAGGGCCAGAGGCGGATCGTCTTTAATCATAAAAGATTGCATCGAACACTCTGAAGAGATTGTGATAGAGCTAGAAACAATGCAAGTGAGCACTGTACGTGAAAAATTTATATTACTCTTTCAATGGCTAATCTGTTTATTGTCCACTGCATTGCAGGCTTGAAAAAAATGATTTTATAAATATTTTCAGCTCTCTTGGACCGAATTTTATTACTGGCGGTGATTTTAATGCAAAATACACCTTCTGGGGTTCAAGATGTGTATCACAAAAAGGCGAAGCACTTTACAAAGCAGAAGTCTTTACTGCCCATTTAGAAGAAACATTTAAACCATTTGATGGACAAGCGCTTGTTGAAAATGATAATGCGTTTGATATAGCACTACACAATTACACAGTAAGAAATGCAAGGCTGACCGAAATTCAACAAGAAATAAAGAAACTGAAACCGAATAAAGCTCCTGGATTTGACTTAATCACAGGAGAGCTTTTTAAATCGTTACCTAGAAAAGCATTAGTTAAGTTCCTCTACATTATAAACTCAGCGATAATACTAGAATATGCCCCGAATCAATGGAAAGTCGCGGAAGTAATAATGATTCTGAAGACATGAAAACCACCGAATGACAAAAAATCGTATAGACCTATTTCGCTGCTGCCGATTATGTCTAAAATTTTCGAAAGAATAGTACTTAAGCGATTACAGCCGCTTATACAAGAAAGATCTCTTATTCCCAATCACCAGTTTGGGTTTAGAACCAAGCACTCAACAATAGACCAAATGCATAGAGTAACTGATTTAATTGAGAAAGCTTGCGAAGAAAAAAAGATTGCTAGAGCGTATTCCTTGATGTTTCTCAAGCTTTTGACAAGGTCTGGCATGAAGGATTGAAATATAAATTGCGACAAGTACTGCCGGAACACTTATATAATATTCTGGAAAAATACTTGAGGAATCGACTTTTCCGAGTCAAACACGGAAATGAATATTCAGAATTTAAAGAAATAAGGGCTGGGGTTCCGCAGGAAAGTATCCTTGGACCGCTTTTGTACCCATTATTTACTCGCGATATACCGCAAGAAGAAGGCACCGTACTAGCTACAATTGCCGACGTCACTGCCATCCTGGCAACGGGTAAAACGATCGAAGAAATGACTGAAAAATTGCAAGAAGTATTGAATAAAGTAAATGAGTGGACAAAGATTTGGCGACTAGCTTTAAACGAAAACAAATCTGTTCATGTCAATTTTACTTATAAGAAAATAAATAATTTGCCAATCTTTTCAAACTCGGTTCAAATTCCGTTTGCAAACGAGGCTAAGTATCTTGGAATGACACTTGATGCTGAGCTGAAGTGGAAATCGCACGTGAAGAAAAAACGTAAAGAACCCGAAACCAAATACAGAGAAATGTACTAGTTACTTGGAAAACATTCCAAGCTTAATATAGAGAATAAACTGCTTTTATACAAGCAAGTGCTACAGCCGGTGTGGATATAAGGAATACAATTCTGGGGTTGTACCAAAATAAAAAATTGTTATGGTGTGTTAACTAAGACTTCTTATTCAATCTTGATTAAGGAAGAAGCTCCCAGGTTACTATGGCAATTTGTATGAAAACGCGTCACTGTAAAGAACAAAAATAGTCTCGAGGAATTCCCCCGAACTTTCGACACATCAAAGTGCAAAAAACCCTAAGTTCGTCGATATTTCTGCAAAAAACACAGAAACTCCACTTACTTCCGTGAGTATCTTTATGCTTAGAAAATCTATTGTTTCTGTAAGTACCTATTACGAAAACATCTCCCTACTGAGAGATGGGAGTATATTTATTTTAGTAAAAAATCAACAAATAGCTGATAGATTTCTTAAGATAACGAATATCTCAAACCAAATTCCCGTTAAAGTAAACTTCACAAACAACTCAATTATTCCAAGGGCATTATTTATGCACCATGGTTGATCTGTACCCAGCTCCGCAAACTGTCGAGATCGGCTGGTACAAGGCCAAGGTAAAGGAGTATATTCCATCTCCTATGAGATGTCATAATTGCCATCTATTGAGCCACATGACTAAACGATGCACAAAAACACAAAAAACTTGCGAACACTGCAATTATCCATCTTATGATCCATCTGAGTATACATATGTCCCAAACATATCTAAAAAAAAATATTTTCTTAATCAAAACCAAAAATAAATGTAGTGTAATAAAAAATGACAGACGCTAGGCGAACATACAAACAGCAAAACACGGAACAAAATAAGTCCATTAATATGGCTTACGCAGAAAGATCAACACAGGTGATCATAGACACCCAAACTCCCGCCACAAACGCTCATACCTCAAGCCAAAATGTAACCGAATTCAAACAATAAACAAAGTTTCTCCTCCACTTCAGCCTCCCCAACTACCTCTTACTCAATTAAGACATCCTGCTGTAGCACTCCAACAAAAACAACAATGAAACACAACTAACATCCTATCTTAAAATCATGCAATGGAATATTAAAGTTTTCATTAATAACTACGACGAACTGAACTTACTCATAAAAGAATATAACTCTGATGTCATCTCTCTACAAGAGACACATTGCGCCTATCAAATGACTCCAATTATACCAAGGGCTTATGTTGGATACTTCAACAATTTCTCTCACAACAACACATCTAAACAAGGAGTTGGTACGAGTATTCTCATAAAAAAGAACATCCCTCATAAGCTGCTAAATATCAATACAAATATACTCTCAACAGCAATTGAAATTGTTACAAATTTTAAAATAACAATCATTTGTATTTACATTTTACCTTACCAAGTTTTCACACATAGAGAAATAGTGAATATAATCAAACAAGTAAATACCCCCTTCATACTGACCGGAGATGTAAACTCGTGGAGTGAGCTTTGGGGATCGCCCGAAACTAACAAAGGAGGCGCACTATTCGAAGATTTTGTTACTAAATCAGAACTCTCTTTATTAAATGACGGATCTCCTAGTCATTTCTCAACCCATAACACACTAATACACGTCGATATCACATGTTGTACCACAGATCAATTATCAAAAACATCTTGGCGTGCACCTAAAGAACTGTACAATAGTGATCATTTCCCCATCCTAACGTCGGTAGAACTCTACTACCACCAAAAACCACAGCCACATATTCCAAGATATGTAATTGAACGTGCTAACTGGGACAAATTTAAAGCAAACTTAAAACACATATCACCGGAACAGGACCCAATATGTATTATATAAACGAAGAAGCAGCAGATTTGCTGCCAATAGTTCTATTCCTTAAACATTACCAACAGGTCTTAAGAAATCCTTACCATAGTGGAATGAAGAGCTAGTTTGGCTAAGAGCCGAAAAGGTCAGAACTTGGCGGTCCTTTAAAAAAAGTCCTAACCAATTAAATTTATTAGCCTATAAAAAAGCTAATGCTAGGTTTAGAAGACTAATGAAATTAAGTAAAACAAAACGCTTCGAAGAGTTTACTGTTAGCATAAGCCCCAACTCCCCAATAAGCAACATTTGGCAAAATATTAGAACGTTGACTGGTAACTCCAAAACCACTTTCACAAAAACAATAAGAACCTCTTATGGCTTAGCAACTACTCCCGAAGGAAAAGCTAACGTTTTTGCTGAGACTTGGTCTTTAAACTCTAAAAGCTCAAACTTTTCATATGAATTTAATATTAACAAAAATGAATACCTAATTGCACCCTCAAAACCTGCACAAAATGCTGCCGCCAAACGCATAGAAACCAACATAACCTTGATATAGCTAGAAGACTGCTTAAGCAAACTCAATGGTAAAACTCCTGGTCGTGATAGGGTCTCCTACCCCATGCTCAAAAACCTTTCGGACAATGTCAAACTGAAACTTCTCAACCTTTACAACAAAATCTTTAACAGTGCTGTAATACCCCAAACCTGGAAAATAGCGGTGATCTTTCCTATCGTCAAACCTAAAAAGACATCGACATCATCGACTGCTACCGCCCTATTTCGCTGCTACCATGCCCATCAAAGGTGCTAGAGAAAATAATAACCAATCGAATCCTGTGGTTCACTGAATTTAAAAAAGGTCTGAGTACAAAACAAGTTGCTTTGAAGCCAAAAAGATGCCCTTTTCCATCTCGACTATGTTATATCCAACGCTTTGTCTGCTCGTAAACATGTCTCCATCTTGCCACTCGATTTCGTGAAGGCATTTGACAGAATCGGTATCCACCTCGTATTAAAAATATTAAAAAATGGGGAATCGGGCCCAAAATTTTTGTATATATAAAGTCGTTCTTAACAAACAGAAAATTTTCTGTAAGAATTGGAACTACATATTTCAAAACTGTTCCTCTCGACAATGGTATCCCCCAAGGGTCGCCACTATCCGTGATATTTTTTGCTATTGCTTTCGTTGAGCTAAGTACAATCATATCTAAATGCAAAGATCTATATCATTATGTCTATGCAGATGATGCATACATTCTTTATAAACACAATGATCTAGAAAAGACTAAAATCTTATTTTTAAATCTTCTCAAAGAAATTGTCGAATGGTCCAGTATTTCTGGCTCTAAGATCTCAATAAATAAATGTAAAACTCTTCACGTTTGTAGGAAAAAAGACTGCCATAATATTGAGCTAGAACTTAATAATGCAAAAATAGAGAATGTAAATACCCTTAGGATCCTTGGATTAATCTTTAACTGCAAATATAATTGGAAAGATCATTGTAATTCTTTGAAAAAATCACCAGCTGCTAGCCTTAATATTATCAAGCACCTTTCTTCAAATAAGAGTAAAGTTCATATTAACTCCCTGTGCCGTGTTACAAAATTGTTAAAATTGAGTACGATTGTGTATGCTCTAGATACGTACGGATCCGCCCCAAAAACTACAAAAAAACATCTTCAAAGCAACATACCACCAAGCGGCAAGAAGAAGTATAAACCCTTTCCCAACAAGCCCAATCATGAACATCCTCGTCTAAGCCGGACTACCGACAGTAGAAGAACGTTATATAAGCGCCAACACCAGGCTCCTACCTAAAGTAACATTCTTAACCGGATTAATTATTGATAAAGATATAAAGCAAGCTATATCACTTAAGCGAACCAACGCATCCCTTCCACAATCCACACCATTCTGGATCTTGAGAAGAAACTTGATACACCCTACCAATGCCTACAAATGACAACACATATACACCATCTCATCTACCCAGTTTCTTAAGGTACGATCAGACGGTCATCCAAACTTGTCATCCGGATGACATGCTGACGTCAGAGAACTTGTGCTATTCGGTTGTCATCTGCATGTCATCTGCGAGCGTGTCATCCGGTAGATGACATCCGATCACACAGTGTCATCCGTTCGGTCATGCGAGTGTCATTTTGTCCCAAAATGGATGACACGCTTTCATATGTCCCAAACATATCTAAAAAAAAATATTTTCTTAATCAAAACCAAAAATAAATGTAGTGTAATAAAAAATGACAGACGCTAGGCGAACATACAAACAGCAAAACACGGAACAAAATAAGTCCATTAATATGGCTTACGCAGAAAGATCAACACAGGTGATCATAGACACCCAAACTCCCGCCACAAACGCTCATACCTCAAGCCAAAATGTAACCGAATTCAAACAATAAACAAAGTTTCTCCTCCACTTCAGCCTCCCCAACTACCTCTTACTCAATTAAGACATCCTGCTGTAGCACTCCAACAAAAACAACAATGAAACACAACTAACATCCTATCTTAAAATCATGCAATGGAATATTAAAGTTTTCATTAATAACTACGACGAACTGAACTTACTCATAAAAGAATATAACTCTGATGTCATCTCTCTACAAGAGACACATTGCGCCTATCAAATGACTCCAATTATACCAAGGGCTTATGTTGGATACTTCAACAATTTCTCTCACAACAACACATCTAAACAAGGAGTTGGTACGAGTATTCTCATAAAAAAGAACATCCCTCATAAGCTGCTAAATATCAATACAAATATACTCTCAACAGCAATTGAAATTGTTACAAATTTTAAAATAACAATCATTTGTATTTACATTTTACCTTACCAAGTTTTCACACATAGAGAAATAGTGAATATAATCAAACAAGTAAATACCCCCTTCATACTGACCGGAGATGTAAACTCGTGGAGTGAGCTTTGGGGATCGCCCGAAACTAACAAAGGAGGCGCACTATTCGAAGATTTTGTTACTAAATCAGAACTCTCTTTATTAAATGACGGATCTCCTAGTCATTTCTCAACCCATAACACACTAATACACGTCGATATCACATGTTGTACCACAGATCAATTATCAAAAACATCTTGGCGTGCACCTAAAGAACTGTACAATAGTGATCATTTCCCCATCCTAACGTCGGTAGAACTCTACTACCACCAAAAACCACAGCCACATATTCCAAAATATGTAATTGAACGTGCTAACTGGGACAAATTTAAAGCAAACTTAAAACACATATCACCGGAACAGGACCCAATATGTATTATATAAACGAAGAAGCAGCAGATTTGCTGCCAATAGTTCTATTCCTTAAACATTACCAACAGGTCTTAAGAAATCCTTACCATAGTGGAATGAAGAGCTAGTTTGGCTAAGAGCCGAAAAGGTCAGAACTTGGCGGTCCTTTAAAAAAAGTCCTAACCAATTAAATTTATTAGCCTATAAAAAAGCTAATGCTAGGTTTAGAAGACTAATGAAATTAAGTAAAACAAAACGCTTCGAAGAGTTTACTGTTAGCATAAGCCCCAACTCCCCAATAAGCAACATTTGGCAAAATATTAGAACGTTGACTGGTAACTCCAAAACCACTTTCACAAAAACAATAAGAACCTCTTATTGCTTAGCAACTACTCCCGAAGGAAAAGCTAACGTTTTTGCTGAGACTTGGTCTTTAAACTCTAAAAGCTCAAACTTTTCATATGAATTTAATATTAACAAAAATGAATACCTAATTGCACCCTCAAAACCTGCACAAAATGCTGCCGCCAAACGCATAGAAACCAACATAACCTTGATATAGCTAGAAGACTGCTTAAGCAAACTCAATGGTAAAACTCCTGGTCGTGATAGGGTCTCCTACCCCATGCTCAAAAACCTTTCGGACAATGTCAAACTGAAACTTCTCAACCTTTACAACAAAATCTTTAACAGTGCTGTAATACCCCAAACCTGGAAAATAGCGGTGATCTTTCCTATCGTCAAACCTAAAAAGACATCGACATCATCGACTGCTACCGCCCTATTTCGCTGCTACCATGCCCATCAAAGGTGCTAGAGAAAATAATAACCAATCGAATCCTGTGGTTCACTGAATTTAAAAAAGGTCTGAGTACAAAACAAGTTGCTTTGAAGCCAAAAAGATGCCCTTTTCCATCTCGACTATGTTATATCCAACGCTTTGTCTGCTCGTAAACATGTCTCCATCTTGCCACTCGATTTCGTGAAGGCATTTGACAGAATCGGTATCCACCTCGTATTAAAAATATTAAAAAATGGGGAATCGGGCCCAAAATTTTTGTATATATAAAGTCGTTCTTAACAAACAGAAAATTTTCTGTAAGAATTGGAACTACATATTTCAAAACTGTTCCTCTCGACAATGGTATCCCCCAAGGGTCGCCACTATCCGTGATATTTTTTGCTATTGCTTTCGTTGAGCTAAGTACAATCATATCTAAATGCAATGATCTATATCATTATGTCTATGCAGATGATGCATACATTCTTTATAAACACAATGATCTAGAAAAGACTAAAATCTTATTTTTAAATCTTCTCAAAGAAATTGTCGAATGGTCCAGTATTTCTGGCTCTAAGATCTCAATAAATAAATGTAAAACTCTTCACGTTTGTAGGAAAAAAGACTGCCATAATATTGAGCTAGAACTTAATAATGCAAAAATAGAAAATGTAAATACCCTTAGGATCCTTGGATTAATCTTTAACTGCAAATATAATTGGAAAGATCATTGTAATTCTTTGAAAAAATCACCAGCTGCTAGCCTTAATATTATCAAGCACCTTTCTTCAAATAAGAGTAAAGTTCATATTAACTCCCTGTGCCGTGTTACAAAATTGTTAAAATTGAGTACGATTGTGTATGCTCTAGATACGTACGGATCCGCCCCAAAAACTACAAAAAAACATCTTCAAAGCAACATACCACCAAGCGGCAAGAAGAAGTATAAACCCTTTCCCAACAAGCCCAATCATGAACATCCTCGTCTAAGCCGGACTACCGACAGTAGAAGAACGTTATATAAGCGCCAACACCAGGCTCCTACCTAAAGTAACATTCTTAACCGGATTAATTATTGATAAAGATATAAAGCAAGCTATATCACTTAAGCGAACCAACGCATCCCTTCCACAATCCACACCATTCTGGATCTTGAGAAGAAACTTGATACACCCTACCAATGCCTACAAATGACAACACATATACACCATCTCATCTACCCAGTTTCTTAAGGTACGATCAGACGGTCATCCAAACTTGTCATCCGGATGACATGCTGACGTCAGAGAACTTGTGCTATTCGGTTGTCATCTGCATGTCATCTGCGAGCGTGTCATCCGGTAGATGACATCCGATCACACAGTGTCATCCGTTCGGTCATGCGAGTGTCATTTTGTCCCAAAATGGATGACACGCTTTCTTAGTCATCCGGTTGACATCCCTGGATGACATAGCCGGATGACAGGCGATCACGCAAGATGACACTAATGTCACGGATGACACTAATGTCACTATTGACATGGATGACACCGATGATAATTATTTGTTATTTTAATTTTAAAAAATGACGAAAAGAGACGTGCACAGTGCAATTTTATCGGCGTATTTGTTGGAGAGCAGCACCGACGACGAACTAGAAAACAGTTCAGTCCCACCACAAAAGCCCCGTGCTGTGTGGACAAAAAAGTGGTTGATGCGTCGTGAAAAGGAAGGCTTTTGTACAAAGTTGCTGCCCGAGCTCCGTTCAGAGGAGCCGCATCTACATAAAAATTTCCTGCGCATGACAGCTGCTCAATTTGACTATTTATTGGCTTTAGTGAAGGCGATCCTTCAAAAACAGGACACGAATATGCGGACGAGCATTTCGGCAAACAACCGTTTGGTGCTCACGCACCAACGTTCACTGCAATATCTCTTCCGAATTTCTCAGCCAACCATATCAGCAATTGTTCCAGAAGTTCTCGAAGCAATTTACATGGTTCTGGTGAAGGACTTTATTAAGGTAAGTGTGTGTACGTGTGTAGTGGAAGTGGAAAACTTGAAATCATTTTTGTACATAGATTCCGAAGGATGAAGCCGAATGGGAGGCAGTATCGAAGCGATTCGACGAGGCGTGGCAATTTCCCAATTGTATTGGTGCTGTGGACGGAAAACACGTTGTAATGGTCGCACCACCTAATGCCGGTAGCATTCATTGCAATTACAAAGGTATGAAATAATTAAATAAAATAGACTACAACTGAAACACTAAACGCAAAATATTTAATTCCCGTTTTTTCGATAGGTACGCACAGCATCGTTTTGATGGCAGTCGCAGATGCCGATTACAAATTATCGTACGTTGACGTCGGCCGTAATGGGAGAATGTCAGACGGTGGGGTATTTAACAGTTGCACTTTCGGCCAGGCATTAGACAACAATCAGCTGCACTTGCCTGCTCCGAAACCATTGCCTGGCAGGGATGTAGCCGTTCCGTACGTCCTCGTCGCGGACGACGCATTCGCGATGAGGCCAAATATAATGAAACCGTACACACAAAGAGGTCTAACGTTGCCGGAGCGGGTATTCAATTATCGACTCAGCCGTGCGCGTCGCATTATTGAAAATGTGTTTGGCATCATGTCTGCGCGTTTTCGAGTTCTTCGCCAGCCTATTCATTTGACTGCAGCTAAAACGAAGAAAGTGGTGCTCGCTTGTTGTGTGCTGCACAATTACCTGATGACTACAAATAAGGTACATTACGCACCCCCTAATTTGTTCAACCAAGTGGATGATGAGGGCAATTTGTCTACCTGGGCTGAGTGGCGTTCCGAACCAATAACCTCGACGTTGCATCCTCTTGAACCAGCGCGAGATAACTCGAAAGACGCAAAACAAATACAAAAAGAATTTATGTATTATTTCACCGGCGAAGGCGAACTGTCTTGGCAGTATAATTACGTTTAAATTTAATAAAGTAGTCGTCATTAACTAAAATACAATTTGTTCCTTTAATTCATATTTATTTTATTTCATAATAGACAGAAGGTAGATACGAGGTTGAAAAAATACGCCGACGATATTAAATAACTTGCATGGCGTTGCAAAAAAAAAACGACGAGGAATACACCTACAGGTTATTTACATTTACATTGATGTTCTCGTGACCACTGTCGTAATCGCCATCTTCTAATACATCATCCAATCCCTGTAACAATAGAACAATAATCAACGACTTCAAAGGGAATGAATAGAAGAAAAAGAAAAACAATAAATCACCCTTATCTGTATTTCATTATGTGGTAGTGGAGGACGGAATCCCAATCGACGGGATATTGGTCGATGGACGGTCCGCTGATGATTCGGTGTAGTATCAATCTCCGGTGGCGTAGTAAAAGTCAACTCGGTGACGTTCACATCGGTAACATTTGTGCGTGAAGGCGCCTGCTGAGAGTAAATCATTTGCATAATTCGACCCTCCAAATTGAAAGCGGCGTCTTCTGGAAGTCGCCGCAAATGTGATGCGACCAGTTCACCGACCACACTATATCGATCATCTTGCCTACGTGCTATATTTCCCAACACTTCAGCAGCCAAATTCCGCATGCTGCTGGAATTTGAATTCGAGGACAACGATGATGATGGCGTTGGTGTTGATGACGGCGTTTTCGCTGTTGTTTTTTTTTTTTGACACTGGTGTTGGTTGGGCAACTTCGAGGGAAGATTCAGGTTGTGACGACTGCGTCAACTCATTGAATATTGAGATGTCATCGTACGCGCCCTCCTGAAATACAACAAACCAATATAGTAATGTGTACGAGTACCTACCAATTCCAATGTGGACGTCGATAGACACGATTTTGTCACTTCCGCAGACTCTAGGAACATCATCTCACTTAGATGATGCCATGATGCCTTCGCAATTTCGCCTGTCCCTTGGCCTGATTTTCTGGCTTGAAATTTGCCCAAATGCGCCTTAAAATAGCTGCGAAGGGATTGCCATTTAAGACGCACCCCGACATCGTCAACATCCTCAATATTTAAATTGACCGCCACCTGTTTCCAAGAATCAATCTTGCTGTTTAGATTTCTATAATCCGTCCTTCCACTATCCCAAAGGATAGGATTTTGTTGTACAGCTGCAATTAAAGCAGATTCTGTCTGATGATCCAACGGAAAAACAATTTTCCTGCTCGTTTGCTGGTTTCCTCACTGTGGCTTCCTCAAAATCGGCTCCATTTTCATTTTCACTCATTTTATTTATTTAAACACAAAAACTTTTACAACTATTTAAACAAATTTGAATATTGAAATTGATTTCAGATGACACTGTGGAAAATCATGCAATGTCATCCGTAGAACCTTGTCATTCGGGTGACATGCTGTCAAAAAATTTGGTCATCCAGTCCCAACAGCGATGACAGGCGATTACACGGTCATCCAAATCAGTCATCTGGATGTCATAAAATTCGTGTCATCTGGTAGTCATCCGGTTGACATGTTCAATGACATAGCCGGATGACAGGCGATCACACGAGATGACCACTTTAGGACAAATTCTACGTCATAGTGACGTCAGCATGTCATCCGGATGACAAGTTTGGATGACCGTCTGATCATACCATTAGACAGCAGCTCGATACTACTCACTCTATGTGACCTTAAAAAACAAAACACAAACTCAGAAGTTTATAAAAAGATCTTTGCCGAAACGGTATCAAGCTTTTCCAACAAAGCCTGGAGGTTTTTGTTTACAGGCGGATCAAAAAATCAGCATAATGCCACCTTTACTGTCATATTGAAAACAGGCAACATATCTGTACAAGGACTTTTGCCGAACATAACATTAATCTTTACTGCTGAAGTCGTTGCTATATTTGAAGCCGTTAAAAAATACTCCAAGGCAACAGGCAAATGGGGTATCTGTTCTGATAGCCTTTCACTCCTGAAAGGCCATTCAAAATCCGACGTATAGTTCTATGATCTATCCAAAATCAGAGACATTCTCATTACAAAAACATCTAAGCTAAAACTAATCTGGACACCTGGACATGTTGGAATACAGGGTAACGAGTTAGCCGACTAGGCTGCCAACAACGCCCGCAAGGCTTCAGTCTATAAATTTGCCTTGTATTCCCAAAGAGATCTACAGCATTGGGTTCATACCAAGATCAATGAAAAACACATCGGCGAATGTGTTGTGAGCTAGGGTTGGCCACGGAGGCATCTTCGATGCGAGTAAGGAGGACGGCGGCACGCTCGCGGTTGTTCGGCTCAGCTCGTGCTTCTTGTCCGGGGTGCTTCTTGTCCACCGTACTTCACAACACCTGCTCAGCACACAAAATCTCGTGCCATTTCGGTCAAAATCAAAACAGAGAAGAAAGCTACTCTACTTATACTTCGGACGGACTTCAAAAGATAGAAAAGAAAGCAAAAGGAAAATCCAAGGACTTGTGCCCCATGGCCGGGAGAAAGATTGGGAAGGACTCCGCGAAATTTACCCTACCTATCCTAAATTAAGCCTCAACTATCCTTAACTTAATCTTAAACTAAACATTAATCTAAACCTATCTATCTTAAACTAACCTATAGCTACTCCCTATAGCGCAGATTGTTCTTTCCCTTTTCTCTCTTCGCTAAACGGGTTCATCAAGTACCCGAGGTATGCCTGGTGGAGGTGGCAAAAGCTGGCCTGCCCACCCTTTGTGTCTGGTGACACAACCGATTGCTATCTCTCTGGCCAATGATTGTGAGAGATAGCCCCTAAACGCGCTCCCCAGTCACGACTTAAGTCCGTCGTAGAGGAAGTCTGTTAGTCGTCACGTCACGTCGTCATTGTTCGTAGTCGTCCTGTCTTGTCGGCCGGCCATCCACACACCAAATAAAAAATTCCTATTCACACATTATGAAATCACTACCACTGGATATATAAATTTTCGTAGGCCATTCCTCCTACTTCTTTTAATACGAAAAAATTACTACTATAACTTAAAAAAAACTTGTCCTTATTCTGCTATGAGTAATTTTTTGTTTTCAAAAATAAATTCCAGGTCCCCCGTTGTCCTGCCGGCAGCACAAGAAAGGATGATGTTTCTCTCCTGTTAGCGGAGTTAGACGCGACAGAAGCACTGAGCCTTACTCCTAGCAGAATTCACAAATTTTTTTATCTATCCTAACCTTAAGTCTTCCGTTTAACCACAAAACTCATTCAAATTCAGTACGAATAATTAAAAAGGAAATTAAAGAAAAATTTAAAACTATAATGGACTTCAAAAATATTTATGAGGAAATTCAAAAAAAACTTTAAAGTTAAACTATTGGGGAAAGGAGATCCATAGCACTCAATAAAACTAATTTTTTTTTTTCTCTTGTTGGAAACTGGAAATCCACTAAACACTGTTGGGTCCCGCGGAGCACCTCCTAGAGGCTTTGAATTTTGTTGGGGAGCACTTCTCCTCGCCGTTCTTCATTGCGGACCACCGCTACCGCAAACACTGCCTGCCCCGGTATGGTCCTTGCAACGGTCCTGGCAGGGAAATGGCAATTTGGCAAATTTCTGAGCTGCTCTTCTGTTTTGGCTCACTGCCTATTAATAGAAAAAACTGTATGTGGTTCACCTGAGACCCTGGGCATTTTTCTACCCACCTCTGCGAATTTCTTTTTCTCTTTATGCTCCTGCATACCTTTTCTTCTGTGCCTGCTTCACAGCTAATTCTTGCACGGTACGTCTCCGGGTTTATCTGGCTAGGGAAATTGTTCTCCTTTGTTATCTATTGTTACATATTATCCTGTGCCAAACTTATCTCAAAAGATCGACAGAAAAAAAAAAATCTCTTTACAGTGTGTCTTCGCCTCACTGTGTAATAGACTAAAAAAAAAATCTTCTATAAGCTGTGACGACCAGCTGGTCGCACTTGACTTTGTAAAATGATCTACTTGGGGTCGATGCTCTAACCCGTTGTTATCTATCTGGGTTATTTGTTTTCCATTGTCCTACTTTTTGTCTCTTTCTTTTCATTTGTTTGACGTTGTCCTCTCTTTGTTATTTCTCTTGTCCTTTTTCTTTATCATATGTTGTCTTTTTCAGCTGTGAATAGTGGTTTCCTTTTTTTTTTGGAACATTGAAATGAGGAATTTCCCTTTCCAATGCCTTACGTCTCGTCATTCTCGGTTACAAAAATGTTTGTTTAAAACAAAAAATCCTGAACGACAATATACATAAATACACTAACGCTGTCATACAATATTTTTAACTCACTTGCCTAATATAACTAGCATCACCTATGAACCCTACTCACGTAACCTAACACAAAGATTTTGAAAAAAAAAAAAATATATGAACATATAATATAAAAATAATGAACAAAGGAATTCTATGTCCTCTACCTAAGCTCTGAACCACAAATAATTTCCTATCGCCATTATTAATTTTGCTGGAATGGGATGGGGCTTGTGTGAGTGGTGGGGACGCATTTAACTTCCTCTTTCATGTCAGCTGATCATTTCTTTTCAATTTTTGCGAGGCGAATCGCTGTACTTTCTTTTGGAGAAAATTTTTCTAATTACCTTTTTATTTTAAAATATATAATTTTAAAGAAGATCCATCCCTGGAATGGGGTGTGTGTGTGCGGATCGCTTCTTGCGCACAAAAGGTGCACAAGGAAGTGAAAATAACCAACAAAACCAAAAGGACCCCGCTATAGGAGGGATGATGTCTTCAGGTACCACAGACAAGCAGGTATGTTGAAAGTTGTTTCCTTTTTTTGTTATTAATTGCCTATTTTTCAAAACAAACCTAAACCCCACCCCTGAAATGGAGTGTGTGTGTGTGCGAGGACGCACAGGAGCACGATCAGCCGGGACGGGAGGACGACGATATTAAATACCATCGAGGGATCGCCGGCGAAATTATCTGTATTCAGGTACCTGTTTACTTTTTTTTTTTTTTTTGAAGAGGTACAGGCCCTCGTCACAGTCTCGACAACGGTTGGCGAGTGGTCGTGAGCCAACCGGCCTCGTAAAAAAAGGGGGCCTGGTTCGTCAGTTGTGTGTTGGTTTGCTCCAGTGTATTGTCATTTATATTTTGTCTATTGGTTGACATTGCCCAACGTGTGGTAAGGGTCTACGCCCTGTGATGCTCTACCGACTGATGTTAGCTGGGCACTCTTTTATACTCTCGCTAGCAAGCACGTCATATAGTTCTATTGTACCTTAGGTTAATAGGTTATCACAGCTTCTATATCACAGGTCCTTTACCACAGCTACTATATAATAGGGGCATATGTGAATGCACCCGTACGTTATCAACAAATCATCATAGGGTGCATTTGGATACATCCAGGTAGCCCCACCTAACACTAATATATAATTTGTGAAATAATTATGCTGTAATAAATAAATTCTATAAATAAATAAACTCTATAAATAAATAAACTATCTAATAAATAAACTCTATAAATAAATAAACTATCTCTATAAGTAAATAAATAATCTCTATATATAAATAAATAAATAAATAAATAAATAAATAAATAAATAGATAAATAAATAAATACTCTATCTGTAGGACATAAGTAAATACATATGTGGATATATATATGTAGGTTCGACCAATAAAACTATTCGATTGAAAGAGTTCAAGTATGTTACTTATTTTATTTTATTTGGTAGTTTGATTTCGGTATAAAAAAATCATATAAAATACACGTTTTCTTTTAATTTTACCTCGACTTAGCAAAATATACTTGACAGCTTAACTGAATCTCTTCTCTACTTCACAGTTCTTTTATAACTCGAATATTTTTTTTTGCCTTCCGTTAAACTTTCTCTTTTCTTTTCATTCTTCTCTTTTCTTTACAGTATTCTTATATTTTCTTCTATTGCAAATTCAAGTGATCGTTATTTTCAAATCACTTATCATTTAAAATTCACAATTCCTACACTCGGCCCTCTTGCTCTTCGTCGGACTCCGACGAATCATCTTCGCTATCCCATTTGGTCCATGTAATTGGCGGCTGATGTACTAATGTTTGGGCCCTCGCCAGTGCCAACCTTCTTGACGTTATATCGATCCTGTCCCTTCACCTTAGTTACCTCATATAGTCCATAGCACTTGGCGCACAGCTTATCACGTGGAGAGCACTGGGTTTTTCGGATCGCTACCAACTCCTTCACTGCATACCTCCTCGCTGATGTTCTCCATGTGTACTTTTTCTATCTCCTTCTTTGCCTGCTCCCTCATCTCCCGACGGTTTGTTTCGAATTCGTTCACCAAACCTTCTTCGATCAGTTTTGCAAGTTCTTCCCTTTCCCATCCATCTGTTTTCATTTTCACACCCAGCAACAGCTCGAACGGTGTTCGTCCCGTAGCCCGATTCGTAGTTGAGTTAAGAATCTGCTGCAATCTTGAGACTTTAAGGTTCCTTTTCAAAAGATCATTTGAGGCGATCTTTGACAGCACAGCGATGATGACTCGGTTCAGGCGTTCGACCTGGGCATTCCCTCTTGGAATGCCTGTGGTAGTCAGATCATTAATAATTTTCTGCTCCTCACAGTACCTCTTGAAGGCACCCACTGTAAATGCTGTCCCTCGATCAGAAATGAGGCGCTGTGGGTTTCCAAACACCTCGCTTTGCAGAGCTATTTTTTTAATTGTTTCCTCTGAGGTCGTCGTCTTCACTGGATACAATCAAGAAAATTTTGAAAAAGCATCAATAATGATGATACCTATAGTTTTTTGATGTGGCTGGCAATGGTCCTAGGTGATCGACGTGGTAGTTATGAAGAGGGACGTCAAACTTGTCAATGGGCCTCAGAATACCTTCTTGTTTTCCGGTTTTTCTCGACGCTATAATGCAAGGGACACAAGTTTCCACAACTGCTCCAATTTTCTTCGCTAGTTTTGGGATATAATTGCTTTGACCTAACTCCTTCTCTATTTTTCGAGCACTTGCATGACCTTGACTGTGCAAGTCTTTTATGATTGTATTCTGGATACTCTTCGGTGCAACGGATTTGAAGCTTAGTTCCCAACAGATAGGGGCGAAGTTTCTTCAACGACTTGACGATTGCTAAAACTTCGATGTCATAGCTACTATAGTTCTGTTCAACCCTTGATGTCTTGAAACTGATGAAAAACAAAGGGTGGACCTCGGCATCATCACTCTTCTGCAAAAGTACGGCTCCAAGACCATCCTTGCTGGCGTCGCTGTGTAGCTGCGTCTCTGAATGGATTGAACAGTATCAACACAGGTTCGCTGCATAGTTTCTCCTTCAGGGTGGTGAATGATGCTTGCTCCTTTTCAGTCCATCGGAATTCCTTGGCTCCTCTCAGCAAGTCAGTCAACGGTTTGTCCAACAGAGAATAGCCTGGAATAAACTTCCGGAAAAATCCGGTAAGTCCTAAAAATGTCTTTGGGTGGGGAAAACCTGACACAGCCTTGGTCTTTTCATTTGGTTGTCTTATCTTTCCTTCCTCTAACACGTGACCCAGAAAACCGATCCTCCTTTGCAAAAACGAGCACTTACTCCACTTGATTTGAAGACCATGAGCCTCGGTAATGGACAATACATCTTTTAGAATGTCTAAATTCTCCACTACTTCCTTCGTTGGTATGATTATGTCATCGACGTAAATAACAATTTTCTTCATCTGCACGAGTATTGATGAATCGATGGAAAACGATTTTGTATGTATTGATGAATCGTTGGAAAACGGCTGGTGAGTTGCATAACCCGAACGGCACTTTGTTGAACTTAAACTGGCTGTCTGCTGTGAGGAATCCCGTAAATTTTGTACTCTTCTCAGCTATGTTTACATGAAAAAAATCAATTTTTCAGGTCTAGTGTGGTAAAGACTCGAGCCTCGTACAGATCCTCCAACAATTCCTCAATAACGGGTAATGGGTACCTGTCCTTTACCATTTTAGCATTTAGGTGGCGGTAATCTATACATAGTATCGAAGATCCGTCCTTCTTTTTGGCCAAACTACTGGACTGGCATAATCTGAACTACTGGGCCTGGCGAAACCCTCCTTCAGCCAAGCCTCGACCTGCTCCGCGATAAGTTTTTTCTCGCCGGGAGCAAAACGTCGTGGCTTCTGATACACTGGCTTGTCGTCATCTAAAAACATTCGTAAATCAGTGTACGATTTCTCAGGCCTCACTGGATTGTAATTATTCATCAACTGCTTTACAATCAAGCGCGTTCCAGGGTCATTTATTCAAACTGTCAAGATCGGGGTCCTCCATGACATGGCACACCATTGCCATCTCGCCAAAATCGCAAGTGCCTGCATTATCCCATATCAACTGCTACTGTCTGCACATCTCTGATTGCCTCTGCCACAATCTGCACTCTCCTGCTTGCTGCTGTCACCATCCACTCACTTCCGGCTGCCGGTCCGGCGTGCTGGCCCATCTCCTTGGCTGGAATCGAAGTTACTCGGCCGCCATCCAGAACGATAATAACACGTTGTAGAAAATCCTTACCCCAAAGAAGATAGTGATTGCCGTGCAAGTGTGACATCACTTCCAGTATCTAGCAAGGCTGCATATGGTCTCTCTCCAAGTCTGATTTTCACAACTGGATCCACATAGGAGATCATATTCACGTTGCTGGTCATGGACTTTATTAAGTTACGTGGGCCACAAGATGGCTATGTGCCCAAATTCATTGCACGCAAAACACCTCGGTCCTTTGTCCCTGTTTGGGCAATTATCCGACTGGTATGATCTGCCACCGCATCTGGAACACCTTTTTACGGTTTGTTTCGAATTCGTTCACCAAACCTTCTTCGATCAGTTTTGCGAGTTCTTCCCTTTCCCGTCCACCTGTTTCCATTCTCACACCCAGCAACAGCTCAAGCGGTGTTCGTCCCGTAGCCTGATTCAGAGTTGAGTTAAGAATTTGAGGCGATCTTTGACAGCACAGCGATGATGACTCGGTTCAGGCGTTCGACCTGGGCATTCCCTCTTGGAATGCCTGTGGTAGTCTGCACATTAATAATTTTCTGCTCCTCATAGTACCTCTTGAAGGCACCCGCTGTAAATGCTGTCCCTCGATCAGAAATGAGGCGCTGTGGGTTTCCGAACACCTCGCTTTGCAAATCTATTTTGTTAATTGTTTCCTCTGAAGTTGTCGACTTCACTGGATACAATCACGAAAATTTTCAAAAGGCATCAATAATGATAAAGAGATACCTATAGTTTTTCGATGTGGCTGGCAATGGACCTAGGTGATCGACGTGGTAGTTATGAAGAGGGACGTCAAACTTGTCAATGGGCCTCAGAATACCTTCTTGTTTTCCGGTTTTTCTCGACGCTATAATGCAAGGGACACAATTTTCCACAACTGCTTCAATTTTCTTCGCTAGTTTTGGGATATAATAGCTTTGACTTAGCTCCTTCCCTATTTTTCGAGCACTTGCATGACCTTGACTGTGCAAGTCATTTATGATTGAATTCTGGATACTCTTCGGTGCAACGAGTAGGTAGTTTCCATTAACGAACTTGTAAAGAATGTCTCGCCGCATGGTGTAATTGTCGAACTAAAGTATTTCAGATTCAATATTTAGTACTGTGGGATACCTGCTTAAAGCATCCGCATGCTTCATTCCTTCTGCTAGTCTGTGGTTGACTGAGTAGTCGAACTCCTCTAGCAGAAGCGCCTACCTCGCCACTAGACAATTTAGCTCTTTTCCCCACATGGTGAAGTGGAAAGTTTGGCAATCGGTAAGGATTTGAAACTTAATTCCCAACAGGTAGGGGCGAAGTTTCTTCAACGACGTGACGATTGCTAAAACTTCGAGGTCATAGCTACTATAGTTCTGCTCAATCCTTGGTGTCCTGAAACTGATGAAATACAAAGGGTGGAACTCGGCATAATCACTCTTCTGCAAAACGGCTCCAAGACCATCCTTGCTGGCGTCGGTGTGTAGTTGCGTCTCTGAATGTTTTGAACAGTATCAGCACCGGTTCGCTGCATAGTTTCTCCTACAGGGTGGTGAATGATGCTTGCTCCTTTTCAGTCCATCGGAATTCCTTGGCTCCTCTCAGCAAGTCAGTCAACGGTTTGTCCAACAGAGAATAGCCTGGAATAAACTTCCAGAAAAATCCGGTAAGACCTAAAAATGTCTTTGGGTGGGGAAAAACTGACACAGCCTTGGTCTTTTCATTTGACTGTCTTATCTTTCCTCCCTCTAACACCGGACCCAGAAAACTGATCCTCCTTTGCAAAAACGAGCACTTACTCCACTTGATTTGAAGACCATGAGCCTCGGCGATGGACAATACATCTTTTAGAATGTCTAAATTCTCCACACCTTCGTTGGTATGATGATGTTATCGATATTAATAACAATTTTCTTCATCTGCACGAGTTGTTTGAACACTGTATTGATGAATCGTTGGAAAACGGCTGGTGAGTTGCATAACCCGAACGGCACTTTGTTGAACTTAAACTGGCCGTCTGCTGTGATGAATGCCGTAAATTTTTTACTCTTCTCAGCTATGTCCACATGAAAAAAATCAATTTTTCAGGTCTAGTGTGGTAAAGGCTCGAGCCTCGTATAGATCCTCCAACAATTCCTTAATAACGGGTAATGGGTACCTGCCCTTTACCATTTTAGCATTTAGACGGCGGTAATCTATACATAGTCTCGAAGATCCGTCCTCCTTTTTGGCCAAAACTACTGGACTGGCATAATCTGACCTACTGGACCTGGCGATACCCTCCTTCAGCCAAGCGTCGACCTGCTCTGCGATAAGTTTTTCTCGTCGGGAGCAAAACGTCGTGGCTTCTGATACACTGGCTTGTCGTCATCTAAAAAGAGTCGTAAATCAATGCAAGATTTCTGCTTCACAATCAAGCGCGTTCCATTGTCATTTATTCCCCACAAACTGTCAATATCGGGATCCTCCATGACATGACACACCGTTGCCAACTCGCCAAAATCGCAAGTGCCTGCATTATCCATGTCAACTGCTACTGTCTGCACATCTCTAATTACATCTGCCACAGTCTGCTCTCTCCTGCTTGCTGCTGTCACCATCCACTCACCTCCGACTGACTGATTGGCTGCCATTCCGGCATGCTGGCCCTTCTCCTTGGCTTGAATCGAAGTTACTCGGCCGCCAACTAGAACGATAATAACACGTTGTAGAAAATCCTTACCCAAGAGAAGATAGTGATTGCCGTGCAAGTGTGACTTCACTTCCAGTATCTAGTAAGGCTGCATATGGTCCCTCTCCAAGTCTGATTTTCACAACTGGATCCACACAGGAGATCATATTCACGTTGCTGTCCGTAGACTTTATTAAGTTACATGTGCCCAAATTCATTGCACGCAAAACACCTCGGTTCTTTGTCCCTGTTTTTGCAATTATCCATCTGGTATGATCTGTCACCGCATCTGGAACACCTTTTACGGCTAGTTGTCATCTAGCGTGAATTTTCTGTCCTCTTTTGCTGTCCATCTGTCCGCTTCCTCACAAGTTCATATGCTTTGAACTTCTCCTTCAGTTCAGCTGGGGTTTTCGCCTCGTACAAAATAATTTAATTTTTGGGTCATCCCCAATGCCGTTGACTATGTAGGTCACGAGGGCTTGTCATCGATATTTCCTTGTGAAGATAATTGTTTCATCGCATAGGAATATTCGAGAAATGTTTCACCTTTGTATCTCTTTCTCTCTTCCAAAGCTCGATGCACGCTGATGCCGGTCAGGGGGTCATTAAGTTCGCTGGTGAGGAAGTCTTTGATTTCTTTCCACCACCGCACATCTTCTGCTGTTTCGGCTGCCAATTTTGCCGCTCCGATCAATAGTCGCCTTCAGTACAAATATTTTTGTACCTCTCCCCACTTATATATTCCCTTCTATTACAATTTCAAGGGAATCAAAATTCTTATATATCACAGAAAATCCGGCAACGGCATGCATGAGTGAATTAAAAGTGTTTTCCTAACACATGCTCAGGTGTGTAAATCCTTAGCGTGGTATACGCCCACCTTTTCGCCTCTTAAATTGCCTATCTTGTATATGCTCTGTTTGAAAATTCGTCTAAAACTTTATTTGTCCTTCCCTATACTTGATGTCTCTGCTTCAAGTATCATAGATCTTTCTTCGTTTCTGGTGTGCTAGCCCTAGATTGTCAAATATTTTACTCCTGATTAGCTCTAATTTGTCCTTATTATCAATAATTTCCATGTACATGTCTTTGACCGTATCTAGCTTGCGGAGGATATCATACGCTCCCGCGTGTTGTATCATATGGGTACTAAACACAGCGTAGTAGGGTTCAAACGTAGTCGCATCGTGAACTACACTCCTCAGTGAGAAAGCCGCGTCGCTGACGTGGATGTCTCAGGTTTTCTGATCACCACTTAGGTATGATCTTATCTTCGTCAGCACGGAGCAGTTAACCCGTTCTGACGCATTGGCTTGAGGAGAGCAGATCGCGGTGCGAATATGTTTGACCCCATATTTTCCCAGAGATGAATTTTCTGGGATGCACTGTTTACCATTGTCCGAATGGATAAACTCCAATACGCCAAAGATATGGAGCACGCTGTCTTCAAAATATTTCACTACCTCAGCAGCCGATGCCTTCTTAACTGGTTTTAAAAATACAAATTTTGAAAAATGATCTAGGACTATAAAAATGTGTGTGTGTCCGTTCTTAGTACGTGGATATGGTCCTAGAAAGTCAATGGCCAAAAGAACATCTGCCTCAATTTCGACAGAGTCTTTTGGATACCCCCGTGACCTGCAGATGGTGAAGTGTGTGCAGCTTCCACTAGACTTCCACGCAACTCCTTCTGAATCCAGAGTTTCCACGCTCTGTCTTATTGTATAGCGTCGCCAGTTCGTATGTCTGTTCTATTGTACACAAATCCGTCGCAAACGCAAACAGTTGCCTGCTGCCTGTCGTGCGCGCACGTAGAATAAGATCGCTAAAAAAAAAAATTAAAAAAAATAAATAATAATAATTCCATCGACAAACAATAACTGTTCGCGCGCGTCAAATTGCATTCAGTGTGGTGTAGTGGAAAAATAAATAAATAAAAAAAACAGTGCTATAAAGTGCAGTAGAAAAAATAAAAAAATAATTCATTGTTGGTGCTTTCGATCTTCCACCTCCTCTCACCCGCTGTTGCGCTTCTTTGTTATCGCAATTGGAGTACGTGCTATGTACGTATATACTTCCAGTTGCGATGACTGAGAGAGTGTAACAATAGATGCATAGCGGACTGTGAATGTTTATCCGAATAGCGGACCTTAACTGATTGTCGTTTGGGCATAGCACCTGCGACAGTTTGTTTTGGAAAACTATTTATTGGATCTTCACTTCACAGCTTCGCCTAGTTACGTTAGAGTTGTATCTTTTTGTGTTTCTATGTTGTAGTGATGAGTTAATTTTGGGTAGCTGAAGAATCTTCCGAGTTGAAACTGCCTGGATATAACTTAGTGTCATTATTCTTTCCCCACCGTGGCCTTGCCATTTACGTCCGTAGTGATATTGCTTACCAAGTTCCATCACAGTATGGCCACTGTTCCAACACGGAATTTAATTTCAAATAGCTAAAATTCACCGTCCGTAAGCAAATAATTCACTATTGCTTTATTTACAGAAGCCCTAGTGCGGACAGCAACTCAACTTTTGACGAATTTGATGCGCTGTCCGATTCCATCACTCGAATTGTCTCCTTGTACCCTCATACTGAAATCGTCATTGCGGGCGATTTCAATATACACAATTCGGATTGGCTTCAACATTCTGGCCAGACAGCATCCGAGGGAAAGTATGTTGAACTTTTCGCTGAGGTAAACAATTTGACTCTGCTAGTAAATGAGCCTACACGTATACCGGACATTGAAAGTGATTCCGCTAACACTTTGGACTTTTTTCTTACTTCGCACCCTGATAAATACACTATTGATGTTTTAGCGCCTCTAGGTCGGTCTGCCCATAATATCGTATCAGCTAAATTCTCGTACTCCGACCACCCATTTAAAGAAACAACTCCTAAAAGAAAAGTATGGCAATACGAGAAAGCTAACTTGAGCGGCCTTAATAGGAGTTTTAACTGGTCGCAATGTTTCCTCAATAGCGACGTGGATACCGCAGCCGGTATGGTCACTAACAGTATCCTCTTAGGTATGAATGACTATATTCCTAACAGAATAAAAAGCATTAAACCTGAGGCAAACTCGTGGTTTGACCAGAGCTGCAAAGAGGCTACCAGGTTGAACGAAGTAAGCTTTCGGTCTTATAAAGCCAACAAATCTGAGGAAAACCGAAAGAAGTTTAAACAAGCCAGAAAAGACTGCAATGTCCATATTCGACGTGTAAAATTCTTACATGACCAAAAATTGAGACAAAAAATCCTACAGTGTCCCAAAGGTAGTAAAAATTGTTGGTCATTCGTCAAAAATATTAAAAATTCTGCCTCGTCTGCCATTCCCACGCTCATTTATAATGACATTCCAGCTGTCACCTCCTCAGACAAAGCTAATCTGCTTGTAGCTCACTTTGCAGCGAACTCCACGCTGCCAGATAATGCTTTGTCTCCACCTTTATTTGAGAGCGTCAAATTTTCCATGGGACAAGTCCACTTTCGCATTCGTGCAGTTGCAGGAGTACTCAAAGGTCTTAACATACACAAATCCGCTGGTCCAGATGGTATCCCCCCCCATAGTTTTGAAGAGGTATTCTTCTACGCTGGCAAAACCTCTGCGTAAGCTTTTCTGTCTATCCTACTTTTCAGGGCTCTTTCCGAGTAGATGGAAAACAGCATTTGTCCAGCCCGTCCCTAAAAAAGGCGAATCTTCCTCCCCGTCCAATTACCCGCCCATTGCACTTACGTCCCTTCTTTCCAAGGTCATGGAAACGCTGATAAATCGTCAGCTTATGAAATATCTCGATTCACGAAAACTCCTTAATGACCGGCAGTATGATTTTCGTAGCAAGAGGTCCACTGGTGATTTGATGGCATATCTCACCGAGAAGTGGAACCAATCTCTCCATCACTTCGGCGAAACCAAGGTGGTTGCGCTTGATATTTTAAAGGCATTTGACAGAGTTTGTCATCAGGCTCTTTTGTCGAAAATGCGTGCATATGGCGTCGATGAGTCTCTTCTTCAATGGATTAGAAATTACCTTTCGGGGCGTTCAATACAAGTTGTTTTGGACGGCTTCAAGTCTGCAATTAACCAATTAGATGCTGGTGTCCCCCAAGGCTCTGTTTTGTCTGCGACTCTCTTTCTCATTTTTATAAATGATCTCTTGTCTGCAACTTCTAATCCAATCCATTCCTTCGCTGATGACAGTACCCTCAGTTTTTCATATTCGTTTCCTAACTCACGTCCTTGCTTTTCGGCCGTAGAAGGGGAACGGCAACGTATTGTAGCATAATAATAACTACGCTCCCTAAAAATATGACGCAACAAATTCCGAAGTGACTTTTCATTCTGGCAGAATTTTGGTTCGAACTGTCCTTTCATTCGAGGTTCGTGTCTGGGACGAAGTCTCCACAGCTCATGTCAACGAAAGAGACGGATAATATCTGGGATAAAAGGGAATTATAACTGCAAGAATTATTACATCAGAATTTCTCTTGTTCCAGTGGTCGAAGAATTTGCTAGAAGTATCTGGCTATCAGAAACTTCTGCTATATAAGGACAGATGGCGATTGAGAAAGAAGCAGTAGTTTCTAAACTGTGGCGAAGAGATTAGAAAAGTGATAATGGGCGAAGTTGTAATTTTGTGATGTTAAAAAAAAAAAACACAAAACCTTTGTAGTGCAATAGAAAAATAAAAATGACTTTATTTCACGACCGGCAAAACATAAGTGACTTACTTCTAACTTAATCCTACGCTACAGTCACAGCCCAATACTACATGCGCCGCCCAATAGTGCATAAGCAACAGTTTTGGTGTCTGGGAAAAATTGTATGTAATCCGATGAGAATGAAAATTTTGTTGTTATTGATGACAACGTGGATTTTGTTGCTTAGCTGCTATTTGCGGTGCATCCGTAACCTTGGCTGCTATTTGGGGTGCATCCGTAACACCTCCCTCCCTAAAAGAGTTTATGGGTTATATTTTACATTTTCCTTAATTTTATGAAACATTTCGATTTCCGAGTTTACAGTTTTTAAAATGCAATTTGTTGCTTTATTTCTTAAAAAAAATGTTAATTGCACAATTTTTGAAATCGAGTGTGCTCTTGAACAATTGAGTTTTACATATAAACGTTTCATCTACAATATTTCCCTACAATCTTCTACATTTGTCCTTAAGGTATAATGCTCTTTATCTTTGCTTATTACTAAAAACTTATTTCTTACATCGATTAAAATCATTCCATTTTTCAATAATTTTGGTACAGGTATTATCTCAAATAAATCAAAGTTTTCTTTTCTTATAATAGGGATTAAAAGAAGTATAATAATGTCTTTATTTTAAATGTATGCTTTAATTTCAATTTCTTTCAATATCTTAAAATAATTTTCTATTACGGTTTCAAAAATAAGAGAATCATCAATATTTAAGTTTTTTAATTCTTCCAGTAGTTGCAGAGGTTCAATTATCCTAGAATGAAGTACACCATTTTGAATAAATAACAAACAGTCTAGCACCTGTTTAATTTCAATTTCCAATAATAAAATTTTGTGATTTACTTTATTTGTTATTTCATTAAAATATGAGTGTATTATACTATTTTCTTCAATTGTTTTTCCTTCCCTTTTTGTTTGGTTTATTACATTTACTATAGCATTGATCTTATTTGCTGTACTATTTTAAATATTTGCCACGTCAATTACCTGCGTGCTTAGTCTGGTCATAATTCGAACGTTCTCTTCCATTCCATCCTTGATTCTAACTTCATTGAACTTTATTGTGCTAACGGCTTCTTCATAATACTTTGCATCCTGGTCGTCCATTGTTCCGAAAAGTGTTTTGAGTCCTGAACCTAAACCTCTACGAATTCTTGTTCTTTTACCCATTATAAATATTATAGATTATGTCTATCTTGTGCTGCAATTTTAACAAATTGTGTTTCGCTGCTTCTTGGTATCGTCTACAGTTAGCTAAATGGCTTAAACATGCTTCGTTTATGGTTACTACAGTGTTTTTGAGTATTTCTAAATTTTCTTCTAATTCTCCTGTATTTACTTTGTTAACTAAGGTTAGTGTACTACGTATTTCTTTTACTTGTCCTTTAAAATTAAAGTATAATCCGTTATTTTCACCAAGCTTTATTATCTCGACGTTTCCACATCTTGCCGTGCTGCGGCTCGTGATTCTGAAAAGTAAGGTCTAATATTAGCCTTATTATATTTTAGCTTCTTATTTCCGACTTTAGCTATAACGTAGTCCTCATTAACTTCTAGAATCTTGTATGGTCCTTTAAATCTAGTTTCTAACTTTCCCTTTACAACGTTTCTTACAAGAATTTGTTGTTCTACTTGATATGTAACTTGCTTCCCTACATTTTGATCGTATCTAACTTTGGATTTTTGTTTAAATCTTAAGATCTTTTCTTTTGCTTTTGTACTAATTTCTGCCATAGTAGCGCTAAGTTCATCGAAATAGTCATACGTCGTTTTTTCGTTTAGATTTTCAATTTCACTGGGTTGATTTGCGCGTTTTCCGTATACTAACTCACAGGGTGTGTATCCAGTTGTACCGTGTATGGTCGTGTTGTAACTAAAGCTTGCAAAATGCATTTTTTCGTTCCAATTGGCCTCATCACCTATTTCCCTACCTGTGGTTTTGAGGTATTCAACTAATCTACAGTGAACTCTTTCCACGGCTCCATTGGCTTGCGGGTATGCTAAGCTTGTCGTTATGTATTTCATGTTGGAAATCTTACATAACTCATTGAATAGTTCACTGCAGAATTCTTTACCGTTGTCTGTTAAAATTATTTTGGGAAGTCCAAAATTTAAAATCCATTCATTTGTAAGTGCTTTAACAACAACCTGCATTTCTTTTGATTTAAGAGGTATGAATTTAGTGAATTTCAAAAGATCGTCCTGAGTAGTGAGCCCGAATTTGTATCCTTCTTCTGTCTCTGTTAATGGCCCTATCAAGTCCATGGAAATTTTTTCAAATGCCCTGTCTGAGGTCGAAACCAATTTCATGGGGTTTCGGGTTGGTTTTCGAAGTACTTTTTCGTACTGACAGTGTTCACAATTCTTAACATAATTTTCAACGTCTCTTTGCATACCTTTCCAAAAGAACTTATCTTTTATGCTTGCATACGTCGCTTTTTGACCTCTATGCCCTCCCAAAAGCCAATTATGGTTTTCCGACATAATTCGTTTCTTTTCCTCTAAGTCAAAAATTTCCCTACGTGTTTTGTTAAACTCCTGCTCTTCATGTTCGTTTTCTGTTACATTTAACTCCTCACTACAACTATTTTCTACCATATCATTATTTTCTGCGGCTGGTGGTGGTAAACCATCTTCCTCCGCCATGCTTCTAATAATGTTGTCAATTAATTGGTCGACTTCCTCGAATGACTGTGCTTCTATGTTTTTCTCTGCTTCCATCATCCTTACGTTTCTTGATAGTTCGTCCGCAACAACATTTTCACATCCTTTCTTTTACCTTATCTCGTACTCAAACTCTTCTAACTTTAACCGCCACCTAACTAGCCTTGAACCTGGATCCTTAACATTAAACAACCATGTTAATAGTCGATGATCGGTTTGTACGATAAATTTCCTACCATATATGTAAAGCCTAAACTGTTTGGTTGCCCAAACTATCGCTAAACATTCCTTCTCTGTTGTGCTATAATTCCGTTCTGCTTTATTTAACGTCCTACTTACAAACTGAATCGGAAGATCTCTTCCACTAATTTCCTGGTTAAGAACTGCCCCTATTCCGGTGTTTGATGCGTCAGTTGTTATTAAAAAGGTCTTAGTGTAGTCTGGGTACTGTAAAATAGGATGGCTCGTGATTGTATTCTTTAGCTTCTCAAAACCTGCTTGCTACTCAGTACCCCAATGAAACTCTACGTCCTTCTTTTAAAGTTTATTTAACGGGTCTGCAATTTTGCTGAAATTCGGAACAAACTTCCTATAGTACCCTGTCATGCTGAGAAAGGATTTGATTCCTTTCACGTTAATCACGTGATGCCAAATGGCATCCTCGTATATTCGAAGTGCCCGTATGGCATGCTGAACGCCGTTTTCTCCATATCTTTTTCACGGACGGGAGTTTTGTAAAGTACCTTGCCTTCCCTAACTGATCAAGTATTTCATTTTTGTTCGGTAGAGGATAGTTATCAGCTATCGTCAACTCGTTGAGCTTCTATAACCATCCTCCACTTCTTCTTGCCACTTGCATTTGCCTTCTTTGGAACGATCCAAAGAGGGGAGCTCCATGGAGAACTACTATTTCTAATGATACCGTCTTTTTTCAGTTTCTCTACCTGACTCCTAACTTCCTCATCATGTACTTTGGGGTACCGGTATGTTTTTGTTAACACCGGCTGAGCCCCCTCGACTGTTCGAATCTCATATTTCATTACGTTAGTATAGGTCAGTTTTTCATCTTCAATACTGAATACGTCACTGTATTCTTTTATTATGGCTAATATACTATCTTTTTCCTCCTTATTCATATGGTCAGTCCTAACATTCCCACAGACCTTAACTTCTCTTTTATCCTCTATCTAGAATTCTCTTAGGTTCTCTCCAACAATTCTAACCTGGCTCAAGTCAAAATTATTCTCTGTGGTGTTGACCACAGCGGCCACACAACAGCCATCCCTGTTTTTCGTTAAACACTCTGGAATGATTATTCCCTCCGCCAATTCCCATTTAGGAATGACAGTGTCTTCGTCAGGACTACTCCAATTTTCTACAGAAAGCAATCGGATTACTTCGGTTCTACGTTTCAACACTTGCTCTTGACTTAAATATTTTAATGTAATTTCTTTCATCACTCCCTCTTTATAATCAATGGAATAGCCTCCTTCTTTTAAAAATCGATTGCCTAATATTCCATCATAATCACCTAAGAGGTAATTTTCTATAACCTGAAATTTCACTGTATTTATCTTTACTTTTCCCTTATTGTTCGGGAATAACTCTACTTCCTTAATCACTTTTCCTAAAGTCTCATGCGGTTTTCCACCTAACCCTTTGAATTTAATTGTATTTCCTGAGTCCACTTCTCGATGGAAGATGCACTTCGCAGAAATCATAGACACTTCGGCTCCTGTATCAACAATGAACTTCCTAACATCCTCATTTATTATCACGTTAACATGAGGGTTTTCCGAGTTACATAAATCACTAAGCACTTTATTCTCCTTGACATGTCTTATAGCCTGTTCCGGCTTAAAATCCTTTCTACCTGGTTTTGTACTTGACCTGGAATTTGGATTTTGTTCTTGAGAAATTCTTAGCGTATAACCTTCCTGTCGTTTGGGTAATCGGCAATTCCTGGCGATATGGACGATTTTCCCACAATTAAAGCACTTCGTCCCTGCAATATTTATTTTGGCTATGTTTTTTATTTGTGTAGTCATTATTTGTATTGATTTTGAAAAGATTTAACCTCTGTTCCTCTTCCTTGTCACAACGACTTGCCTCGACTAAGTCCTTTGGCTTCTGGGTAACAACATAAGATGATAGCCTTTCTAATAATCTGTTAATGAAAACAGTAAGTGCTTCATTCTTAATATATTCGATTTGACCTTGCTGATGTTCCTCTTTCACATCGCGCAATTAAGCCTGCATTAAACGTCTTTCTAGGGTCTCTACTCTCTGTGTATACAGCGAAACTGATTCATTCCTACCCTGATGTATGCTTATAAGCTCCCAATGCAATTGAAAACTGCTATGGGGTTCCCTAAATATATTACTTAATTCTGCCTTCAATGTTTCCCAATCATTTATGTCTTTATTCATAAGGATCGTAGTTGCATTGCCTCTATTCTAGTCTTAATAAACTTGAATAGGATTACTTTTTGAGCTACACTGGCCAACTCTATTGCATCATTATATTGTAACATCGTCTAAAAGTATGCAACAATAATGTAGAATAATAACTACGCTCCTACAGCCCATTCCAAACTGTACTTTCATTCGAGGTTCGCAATAGCTGACAACGCCACGGATAAAGAGAATTATAACTGGAAGAAATGATTGTCATCTTGGAATTATTTCCAGTGGTCGAAGAATTTGCTAGAAGTTTCTGGCTATCTGAAACTTCTGCTATATAAGGACAGATGGCGATCAATAAAAGAGACAGTTGGTTTAGAACCGTGGCGAAGAGATTGGAAAAGTGATAATGGGCGAAGTGGTAATTTGGTGATAAATTGAAAGTTGAGAGTGAACAAGAAAAAGTAATTAGTTTGGATTTGTGAATTAAGTAATTGAAAGGAGATAAAGTGATTTGAGAGGAAAGAGACCTTGTAAGAAAAGAATTGCGAAGAATAGTATAGTGTGAACTTGAATTGTTCTATAGAGTAGAAAATAAAGAAATAATTTCACAGAATAATTGTTTTATCTACTCGAGCCGTAGCTCGCATATTACATTGGTGTCAGAAGCGGGATAAAACTTATTCTGTGAATAACTATTTCCGTGGTGTGAAATTGCACAAGCAAAAAAAAAGATTTCTGTGTTGAGTTAATTAGTTGCGCAAAATGGGTCGCAAATTGGGAAAACTAACTATAACTCAACTAAAGGCAGAACTCAGTAAGCGGAACCTCGACACAACTGGGGGAAAAGATGCCCTACTGATTCGTCTGGAAGAAGCAGTAACGCAGGAAGGTGAAAATCCGCACGACGTAGAGTTTGACGTGGAAGAGGAACCAGCAAGTACAGCAGCCGACCCGGGTATAACAAGTCTACTCCTGCAACTTAAGTTAGTCATGGACGAACAAAAGAAAGCAATAGAAGATCAAAGTCATAAGCTCGATGACCAAAAGAATTCTATAGAACTTAAGCTGGATGAACAAAAGAAAGCAATGGATGAACAAAAGAAAGCGATGGACGAACAAAAGAAAGCAATGGGCGACCAAAGGAATTCTCTAGAACTTAAGTTGGATGAACAAAAGAAAGCAATGGATGAACAAAAGAAAGCAATGGACGAACAAAAGAAAGCAATGGACGAACAAAAGAATTCTGTAGATGCTCTGGAAAGTAAACTTGATGAGCAAAACAAGAACTTGGAATCCAAATTCGAAGTGATCGAAGAGAAAATCGAGAAGGTAGAGACGCAACTCGAAAAAGTCGAAACTAGATTCGATGAAAACTTTGAGAAGCATGAAACTCAGTTCGGGAAAATAGAGACTCAGTTCGAAAAAGTAGAAAAACAAGTCGAAAATCTTACTAAGGAACTCAGCAACGTGAAGAGACAGAAAGCACGGGAATATTCCACCGACGGTCTGAGAAGAAAGGAGATGCAGCCTCCTATCTTCGATGGTCAAACATCATGGCCAATTTATAAAAGGCAATTCGAAGCGGCCGCAATGACCAATAGCTGGGACGATGAAGAGAAGTCCATTGCACTCACACTTGCACTGAGGGGTCCAGCTGCGGAGCTCTTGCAGACCATCCCGGAAGATAAACAGCAGAACTACGACTCTCTGGTTCAGGCTATCGAAATGCGGTTTGGGGATGAACACATGCAGTAGGTGTACAGGGTTCAGCTGCGTAGTCGAGTCCAGAAAAGGGGGGAAACGCTCCAACAGTTGCAAGCGGATATAGAGCGACTAGCCCATCTTTCATACCCTAACGCCGGTGAGGAGCTTATCAACGAAATGGCGGTGGAAGCTTTTATTCAGGCCATAGAGGACAGACAACTGCAAATAGCTGTAAGGATGGCTGAAAAGCGAACACTCCACGAGGCATTGGCATTCGCTTTGTCAATGAAGGCTGCGGACCAAGCATACCAGGGAATACACCGTGTCAGGGAAATGTCCGTCGTGGAATGCTCATGCCAGAGAACAGCCGTCATGGATGAAGACAGAGCTCGCGGAAGTCAAATCCGTTGCTGGAATTGCAACCAAACCGGACACCTACAACGGCAGTGCAGAAGTGCACCTAGACGAGGAAATTGTCCACATTGCGGAAGTAGGAGAAGCAGAGAGGAAGCATCCTGTCGGTCAGACTTCCCAAAACCAGCAGTCGGGAGATGCGTAAGGACCAACTTCGCGGGGCAGAAGTTGGTTACTGGAATCGAGGCCCCCAGGACCACCATTCAAGTTTCGCAAACCAAACGGGGTAACAAGAGCCTGACAGTGGAGGCACTAATCAACGAGAAGAAGTGCGTAGCCACCATCGACACAGGTGCCACTGCCTCCATTGTAAGAAGAGATATCGTCAAAAGCTCCTGGCTGCACAACACCAACAGCTACTGCCTGAAGACTGCAACAGGGGAAATGGCGAAAGTGTTTGGAGAAGTTCGTCTTACGATTACTCTGGCAGGACTGACGTTCTCCCATGCGTTTCTGGTGGCAGATATATGCGACGAGTGCATCATCGGAATAGACTTCATGAAAGCAAATGAAGTAATCTTGGACATCGGGATGCAAGTACTGAGGTATCGAAATGTGGAGATTCCGATGGTGTACGGAAACGAGAATGCCGCAACTCTCAGGACAGTCATCAGCAAAGACGAAGTTTTGCCGCCTTCTTCAGAGACAATCATTTGGACGAAGCTGGAAGGTGATCTTGGGAGCCACCGATTCTACATAGTAGAACCAGACCCAGAGAAGAATTCTCAAGACTACATCGTGGGAAAGACGTTAGTCGAACCAAAGAACACCATGGTTCCAGTGAGGGTTTTGAACGCAAGACCACACACTGTCAAACTAAGGCGAGGGGATGTGACTGGAAAATGCACGCCGATTACCGCCGTCGCAACAATATCTGAACGTGATGCTCCAAAACCTCTCCCATCACCTTGGACAGCGGAAACGAGAGAGACGATTCTCCAGTCCAGTGAGCTGAATCAGGAGCAGCGAACTATGGCAGAGAATCTTATCAATGAGTACGCTGATGTATTTGCCTCACAGGACGGAGAATACGGCCGAACACACCTGGTACAACATCGAATAGACACTGGTGATACTAGACCAATTCGTCAGCCTGCTAGGCGCCTTCCAATGGCAAAGCAGACAGAAGTTGCAGAGATGGTGTCGGCAATGGAGAAAGAAGGTGTGATTGAAAGTTCCAAAAGTCCGTGGGCATCACCGGTTGTATTGGTTAAGAAGAAAGATGGCAGCACGCGGTTCTGCGTGGACTATCGGCAGCTCAATTACGTCACCAAGAAAGACAGCTACCCTCTGCCACGGATTGACGACACGCTAGACACACTATCAGGAGCCCGATGGTTTTCCACTCTCGACTTGAAGAGTGGCTACTGGCAGGTACAGATCCATCCAGAAGACCGGGAGAAAACCGCCTTCACCGCAGGAAATGGGCTATGGCAATTCACGGTAATGCCATTCGGGCTGTGCAATGCTCCGGCGACTTTCGAGCGATTGATGGAATGTGTCCTGCAAGGGTTAACCTGGAAAACCTGTTTGGTATACTTGGATGATGTCATCGTTGTAGGAAAATCGTTTGCGCAACACCGAGACAATCTAAGGGATGTGTTTCAAAGGCTTCGAAGTGCCCACCTGAAGCTCAACCCCAAGAAGTGCGCCCTGTTTAGAGCGGAAGTCAAGTACTTGGGGCACATAATTTCAGCGAAAGGAGTGAGAACCGATCCAGAGAAGGTCGAAGCGGTGAAAAACTGGCCAGTCCCCAAGGATAAACACCAACTAAGGAGCTTCCTGGGCCTAGCCACCTACTACAGACGGTTCGTGAAGGATTTTGCCGGGATCGCAAAGTACCTGCACCAGTTGACGGAAAAGGGAAAACAATTCAATTGGACAATTGAGTGCGAGAAGAGCTTCATGGCACTTAAACAACGGCTATGCGATGCCCCGATACTGGCTTACCCCACTCCCGGGGAAACGATCATTGTGGATGCAGATGCTAGTAATGTTGGGGTAGGAGCCGTACTCTCCCAGGTGCATGACGGCCAAGAGAAGGTGGTTGCGTACTTCAGCAAGGTGCTATCTAAGCCAGAAAGGAACTACTGCGTGACAAGGAGAGAACTTCTAGCTTTGATCTTGGCTACGAAGCATTTTCACAAATACCTCTACGGGAGGAAGTTCGTTCTTCGCACAGACCATGCAGCCTTAAAATGGCTATTACAGTTCAAGAGTCCTGAGGGTCAGGTCGCAAGATGGATCGAAAGGCTGCAAATCTACGACTACGAAATACAGCATCGTAAAGGAAAACTCCACTCTAATGCGGATGCACTGTCCCGGAGACCATGCAGAACGGATTGTAAACATTGTGCGCGTCAGGAAGAACGGGAGCTGGTTTCCATCCAAAGAATGAGAGCCGAACCTATCGCCGGCTGGAGCGTAGATGAGATCCGGAACGCTCAGAAGGAAGACCCGGATATCGAGCCGATTCTGGCCTGGAAGGAGAACATGGAGAAACCGGATCATCAGGACATCTCTCACAGAAGCCCGACCTTAAAGGCATATTTTGCGCAGTGGGACTCCCTCCATGTCCAAGAAGGTGTTCTGAGAAGAAAATGGGAATCCTCCGACGGAAAGTCGTTTGTAATGCAGCTTGTAGTACCGCGGACGAGGGTCAAGGAGGTGTTACAGGAAATGCATGGCGGGGCGTCCGGAGGCCACTTGGGAGTGAATAAGATGCTAGAAAAGGTACGAGAACGTTTTTATTGGTTAAAAGCGAAGGAAGATATCGAAGACTGGTGCAGAGAATGCGACGTGTGTGCAGCTAGTAAGGGTCCGAGAACCAAAACTCGAGGTAAGATGCACCAATACAACGTGGGAGCACCTTTCGAACGAATCGCCATTGACATCGCAGGGCCCTTTCCGGAAACCGACAATGGTAATCGGTATATACTCGTAGTGATGGACTACTTCAGTAAGTGGCCGGAAGCGTTTCCGATCCCTAACCAGGAAGCCAGAACCGTGGCGGAGCAGATCGTCTACAATTGGGTTAGCAGATTCGGTGTGCCCTTGGAATTGCATTCTGACCAAGGGAGGAACTTCGAGTCAAGAATCTTCCAAGAGATGTGTCAACTACTCGGAATCAAAAAGACAAGGACAACCCCGCTTCATCCACAGTCGGACGGTATGGTGGAGCGTTTCAATAGGACTTTGGACGAACATCTCTCGAAGGTCGTAGGTGACTACCAACGGGATTGGGACCGGCAGATTCCCTTGTTTTTGATGGCCTATAGAAGTGCCGTGCATAGCACTACTCGACATACGCCGTTCGAAATCTTATTTGGTGGAATAGCTCGTTTACCCAGTGAGGTGAAATTTGGATCTCCTACCAATGAGCCCAGAAATGAAGAAGAGTACGTGGCGGACCTTAGGGAAAGGCTTAGGGACATACACCAAAGGACCAGAAGCCAGATTAAGCTGACGAGCGACCGCATGAAGACCAGGTATGATGCCAAGGCAACAACGTCAGGATTCCAGGAAGGAGATCTGGTGTGGCTGTATAATCCCCATCGCCAAAAGGGGAAATCACCTAAATTACAGCGGAACTGGGAAGGTCCCTACAGAATAGTAACCCGCATCAACGATGTTGTCTACCGCATCCAGCGAGGACCGAGGGCCAAAATGAAAGTGGTTCATGTGGACCGACTGAGTCGATACAATGGCCGAAATGAGGATGCACTTGTTCGGGACGAACACGTCTAAGAGGGGGGCAGTGTAGCATAATAATAACTACGCCCCCTAAATATATGACGCAACAAATTCCGAAGTGACTTTTCATTCTGGCAGAATTTTGGTTCGTACTGTCCTTTCATTCGAGGTTCGTGTCTGGGACGAAGTCTCCACAGCTCATGTCAACGAAAGAGACGAATAATATCAGGGATAAAAGGGAATTATAACTGCAAGAATTATTTCTCTTATTCCAGTGGTCGAAGAATTTGCTAGAAGTTTCTGGCTATCAGAAACTTCTGCTATATAAGGACAGGTGGCGGTCAAAAAAAAAAACACAGTTGGTTTAGAACCGTGGCGAAGAGATTGGAAAAGTGATAATGGGCGAAGTTGTAATTTGGTGATAAATTGAAAGTTGAGAGTGAACAAGAAAAAGTAATTAGTTTGGATTTGTGAATTCAGTAATTGAAAAGAGATAAAGTGATTTGAGAGGAAAGAGACCTTGTAAGAAAAGAATTTGCGAAGAATAGTATAGTGTGAACCTGAATTGTTCTATAGACTAGAAAATAATGAAATAATTTCACAGAATACTGTTTTATCTACTCGAGCCGCGGCTCGCATATTACAATATCAAACACTTGCCACGATATATTGTTACGGATGCACCCCAAATAGCAGCTAAGGTTACGGATGCTCCGCAAATAGCAGCTAAGCAACAAAATCCACGTTGTCATCAAAAACAACAAAATTTTCATTCTCATCGGATTACATACAATTTTTCCCAGACAACACAACTGCTGCTTGTGCACTATTGGGCGGCGCGTGTAGTACTGGGCTCTGACTGAAGCGTAAGATTAAGTTAGAAGTAAGTCACTTATGTTTTGTCGGTTGTGAAATAAATTCATTTTTATTTTTCTATTGCACTACAAACGTTTTGTGTTTTTTTCTTTTTATCATAGATTGCAAACTATTGTTGTTTGTGTTATTCCTCTTCTTTCGGCGCGGTTTTTTCTGATGGTAATACTGGTGACGAAATCCCGTACAATAGCCAGCTTGACGTTGTCCGCGACCGGAAGTGCAATTCTAATTTTTTTTTTTATTATAAACGCCCAATGCGTAACATAAAATTTTTGGTGGCAGCGGTGGGATACCGAGATATCCCCAAGAACAATAAAAGAGGACGCAAACAAAAGAATAATACAAAGAAAGAGAAAAGTGAAGCATAACAAAGTACGACGCGACGTGCATTAAGTCAAAAGAAAAAGGAAATAACTGAGAAAGAACTGTGCAAATTGTGAAGTTTTAAATAACTGTGGACCAAGTTCCCCATCGATCGAGAAGGATGATCATCGCAGTTTTATTCTTATTGTAAGTTAATTTAAGTTAACATACTTCTTTTTGTAATACGGTGATAAAATAAGAAAGTCTCCTAGTAGAACATTTGAACTCCCATAGTAGATGTATAAGGTGCAATTTCACTCAGGAGAAACTGAATTAAAAAGTTCAAAGTGGATAGAAAGCAACGAAGAAAGTGAAGAAAGCAGTGGACAAAACATTCCAGAAAATACTCCTGAAATTAGGAACAGATTAGATCAACCAGTAATGGCTGAAGTACCAATAGCAGTTTTGACATCTTTCATTCCCGCTTTTAATAGCAGTAGTGAAGATGTGTTTAGCTTTATAGATACATATTGTAATATGCGAGCTACGGCTCGAGTAGATAAAACAATTATTCTGTGAAATTATTTCTTTATTTTCTACTCTATAGAACAATTCAAGTTCACACTATACTATTCTTCGCAATCCTTTTCTTACAAGGTCTCTTTCCTCTCAAATCACTTTATCTCCTTTCAATTACTTAATTCACAAATCCAAACTAATTACTTTTTCTTGTTCACTCTCAACTTTCAATTTATCACCAAATTACCACTTCGCCCATTATCACTTTTCCAATCTCTTCGCCACGGTTCTAAACCAACTGTCTCTTTTATTGATCGCCATCTGTCCTTATATAGCAGAAGTTTCAGATAGCCAGAAACTTCTAGCAAATTCTTCGACCACTGGAAATAATTCCAAGATGACAATCATTTCTTCCAGTTATAATTCTCTTTATCCGTGGCGTTGTCAGCTATTGCGAACCTCGAATGAAAGTACAGTTTGGAATGGGCTGTAGGAGCGTAGTTATTATTCTACATTATTGTTGCATACTTTTAGACGATGTTACACTGCTCCCCTCTTAGACTTGTTCGTCCCGAACAAGTGCATCCTCACTTCGGCCATTGTATCGACTCAGTCGGTCCACATGAACCACTTTCATTTTGGCCCTTGGTCCTCGCTGGATGCGGTAGACAACATCGTTGATGCGGGTTACTATTCTGTATGGACCCTCCCAGTTCCGCTGCAATTTAGGTGATTTCCCCTTTTGGCGATGGGGATTATACAGCCACACTAGATCTCCTTCCTGGAATCCTGACGTTGTTGCCTTGGCATCATACCTGGTCTTCATGCGGTCGCTCGTCAGCTTAATCTGGCTTCTGGTCCTTTGGTGTATGTCCCTAAGCCTTTCCCTAAGGTCCGCCACGTACTCTTCTTCATTTCTGGGCTCATTGGTAGGAGATCCAAATTTCACCTCACTGGGTAAACGAGCTATTCCACCAAATAAGATTTCGAACGGCGTATGTCGAGTAGTGCTATGCACGGCACTTCTATAGGCCATCAAAAACAAGGGAATCTGCCGGTCCCAATCCCGTTGGTAGTCACCTACGACCTTCGAGAGATGTTCGTCCAAAGTCCTATTGAAACGCTCCACCATACCGTCCGACTGTGGATGAAGCGGGGTTGTCCTTGTCTTTTTGATTCCGAGTAGTTGACACATCTCTTGGAAGATTCTTGACTCGAAGTTCCTCCCTTGGTCAGAATGCAATTCCAAGGGCACACCGAATCTGCTAACCCAATTGTAGACGATCTGCTCCGCCACGGTTCTGGCTTCCTGGTTAGGGATCGGAAACGCTTCCGGCCACTTACTGAAGTAGTCCATCACTACGAGTATATACCGATTACCATTGTCGGTTTCCGGAAAGGGCCCTGCGATGTCAATGGCGATTCGTTCGAAAGGTGCTCCCACGTTGTATTGGTGCATCTTACCTCGAGTTTTGGTTCTCGGACCCTTACTAGCTGCACACACGTCGCATTCTCTGCACCAGTCTTCGATATCTTCCTTCGCTTTTAACCAATAAAAACGTTCTCGTACCTTTTCTAGCATCTTATTCACTCCCAAGTGGCCTCCGGACGCCCCGCCATGCATTTCCTGTAACACCTCCTTGACCCTCGTCCGCGGTACTACAAGCTGCATTACAAACGACTTTCCGTCGGAGGATTCCCATTTTCTTCTCAGAACACCTTCTTGGACATGGAGGGAGTCCCACTGCGCAAAATATGCCTTTAAGGTCGGGCTTCTGTGAGAGATGTCCTGATGATCCGGTTTCTCCATGTTCTCCTTCCAGGCCGGAATCGGCTCGATATCCGGGTCTTCCTTCTGAGCGTTCCGGATCTTATCTACGCTCCAGCCGGCGATAGGTTCGGCTCTCATTCTTTGGATGGAAACCAGCTCCCGTTCTTCCTGACGCGCACAATGTTTACAATCCGCTCTGCATGGTCTCCGGGACAGTGCATCCGCATTAGAGTGGAGTTTTCCTTTACGATGCTGTATTTCGTAGTCGTAGATTTGCAGCCTTTCGATCCATCTTGCGACCTGACCCTCAGGACTCTTGAACTGTAATAGCCATTTTAAGGCTGCATGGTCTGTGCGAAGAACGAACTTCCTCCCGTAGAGGTATTTGTGAAAATGCTTCGTAGCCAAGATCAAAGCTAGAAGTTCCCGCCTTGTCACGCAGTAGTTCCTTTCTGGCTTAGAGAGCACCTTGCTGAAGTACGCAACCACCTTCTCTTGGCCGTCATGCACCTGGGAGAGTACGGCTCCTACCCCGACATTACTAGCATCTGCATCCACAACGAACGTTTCCCCGGGAGTGGGGTAAGCCAGTATCGGGGCATCGCATAGCCGTTGTTTAAGTGCCTTGAAGCTCTTCTCGCACTCAATTGACCATTTGAATTGTTTTCCCTTTTCTGTCAACTGGTGCAGGTTCTTTGCGATCCCGGCAAAATCCTTCACGAACCGTCTGTAGTAGGTGGCTAGGTGCAGGAAGCTCCTTAGTTGGTGTTTGTCTTTGGGGACTGGCCAGTTTTTCACCGCTTCGACCTTCTCCGGATCGGTTCTCACTCCTTTCGCTGAAATTATGTGTCCCAGGTACTTGACTTCCGCTCTAAACAGGGCGCACTTCTTGGGGTTGAGCTTCAGGTGGGCACTTCGAAGCCTTTGAAACACATCCCTTAGATTGTCTCGGTGTTGCGCAAAGTTTTTCCTACGACGATGACATCATCCAAGTATACCAAACAGGTTTTCCATGTTAACTCTTGCAGGACACATTCCATCAATCGCTCGAAAGTCGCCGGAGCATTGCACAGCCCGAATGGCATTACCGTGAATTGCCATAGCCCATTTCCTGCGGTGAAGGCGGTTTTCTCCCGGTCTTCTGGATGGATCTGTACCTGCCAGTAGCCACTCTTCAAGTCGAGAGTGGAAAACCATCGGGCTCCTGATAGTGTGTCTAGCGTGTCGTCAATCCGTGGCAGAGGATAGCTGTCTTTCTTGGTGACGTAATTGAGCTGCCGATAGTCCACGCAGAACCGCGTGCTGCCATCTTTCTTCTTTACCAGTACAACCGGTGATGCCCACGGACATTTGGAACTTTCAATCAGACCTTCTTTCTCCATTGCCGACACCATCTCTGCAACTTCTGTCTGCTTTGCCAATGGAAGGCGCCTAGCAGGCTGACGAATTGGTCTAGTATCACCAGTGTCTATTCGATGTTGTACCAGGTGTGTTCGGCCGTATTCTCCGTCCTGTGAGGCAAATTCATCAGCGTACTCATTGATAAGATTCTCTGCCATAGTTCGCTGCTCCTGATTCAGCTCACTGGACTGGAGAATCGTCTCTCTCGTTTCCGCTGTCCAAGGTGATGGGAGAGGTTTTGGAGCATCACGTTCAGATATTGTTGCGACGGCGGTAATCGGCGTGCATTTTCTAGTCACCTCCCCTCGCCTTAGTTTGACAGCGTGTGGTCTTGTGTTCAAAACTCTCACTGGAACCATGGTGTTCTTTGGTTCGACTAACGTCTTTCCCACGACGTAGTCTTGAGAATTCTTCTCTGGGTCTGGTTCTACTATGTAGAATCGGTGGCTCCCAAGATCACCTTCCAGCTTCGTCCAAATGATTGTCTCTGAAGAAGGCGGCAAAACTTCGTCTTTGCTGATGACTGTCCTGAGAGTTGCGGCATTCTCGTTTCCGTACACCATCGGAATCTCCACATTTCGATACCTCAGTACTTGCATCCCGATGTCCAAGATTACTTCATTTGCTTTCATGAAGTCTATTCCGATGATGCACTCGTCGCATATATCTGCCACCAGAAACGCATGGGAGAACGTCAGTCCTGCCAGAGTAATCGTAAGACGAACTTCTCCAAATACCTTCGCCATTTCCCCTGTTGCAGTCTTCAGGCAGTAGCTGTTGGTGTTGTGCAGCCAGGAGCCTTTGACGATATCTCTTCTTACAATGGAGGCGGTGGCACCTGTGTCGATGGTGGCTACGCACTTCTTCTTGTTGATTAGTGCCTCCACTGTCAGGCTCTTGTTACCCCGTTTGGTTTGCGAAACTTGAATGGTGGTCCTAGGGGCCTCGATTCCAGTAACCAACTTCTGCCCCGCGAAGTTGGTCCTTACGCGTTTCCCGACTGCTGGTTTTTGGGAAGTCTGGCTGACAGGATGGATGTTATCACCGCCAGATGCTTCCTCTCTGCTTCTCCTACTTCCGCAATGTGGACAATTTCCTCGTCTAGGTGCACTTCTGCACTGCCGTTGTAGGTGTCCGGTTCGGTTGCAATTCCAGCAACGGATTTGACTTCCGCGAGCTCTGTCTTCATCCATGACGGCTGTTCTCTGGCATGAGCATTCCACGACGGACATTTCCCTGACACGGTATATTCCCTGGTATGCTTGGTCCGCAGCCTTCATTGACAAAGCGAATGCCATTGCCTCGGGGGGTGTTCGCTTTTCAGCCATCCTTACAGCCATTTGCAGTTGTCTGTCCTCTATGGCCTGAATAAAAGCTTCCACCGCCATTTCGTTGATAAGCTCCTCACCGGCTTTAGGGTATGAAAGATGAGCTAGTCGCTGTATATCCGCCTGCAACTGTTGGAGCGTTTCCCCCCTTTTCTGGACTCGACTACGCAGCTGAACCCTGTACACCAGCTGCATGTGTTCATCCCCAAACCGCATCTCGATAGCCTGAACCAGAGAGTCGTAGTTCTGCTGTTTATCTTCCGGGATGGTCTGCAAGAGCTCCGCAGCTGGACCCCTCAGTGCAAGTGTGAGTGCAATGGACTTCTCTTCATCGTCCCAGCTATTGGTCATTGCGGCCGCTTCGAATTGCCTTTTATAAATTGGCCATGATGTTTGACCATCGAAGATAGGAGGCTGCATCTCCTTTCTTCTCAGACCGTCAGTGGAATATTCCCGTGCTTTCTGTCTCTTCACGTTGCTGAGCTCCTTAGCAAGATTTTCGACTTGCTTTCCTACTATCTCGAATTGCGTATCCACTTTTTCAAACTGAGTCTCTATCTTCCTGAACTGAGTTTCATGTTTCTCAAAATTTTCATCGAATCTAGTTTCGACTTTTTCGAGTTGCGTCTCGACCTTCTCGATTTTCTCTTCGATCACTTCGAATTTGGATTCCAAGTTCTTGTTTTGCTCATCAAGTTTACTTTCCAGAGCATCTAGAGAATTCTTTTGTTCGTCCAGCTTAAGTTCTAGAGAATTCCTTTGGTCGCCCATTGCTTTCTTTTGTTCGTCCATCGCTTTCTTTTGTTCATCCAGCTTAAGTTCTAGAGAACTCTTTTGGTCATCGAGCTTATGACTTTGATCTTCTATTGCTTTCTTTTGTTCGTCCATGACTAACTTAAGTTGCAGGAGCAGACTTGTTATACCCGGGTCGGCTACTGTACTTGCTGGTTCCTCTCCCACGTCAAACTCTATGTCATGCGGATTTTCACCTTCCTGCGTTACTGCTTCTTCCAGACGAATCAGTAGGGCATCTTTTCCCCCAGTTGTGTCGAGATTCCGCTTACTGAGTTCTGCCTTTAGTTGAGTTATAGTTAGTTTTCCCAATTTGCGACCCATTTTGCGCAACTAATTAACTCAACACAGAAATCGTTTTTTTTTTTTTTGCTTGTGCAATTTCACACCACGGAAATAGTTATTCACAGAATAAGTTTAATCCCGCTTCTGACACCAATGTAATATGCGAGCCGCGGCTCGAGTAGATAAAACAGTATTCTGTGAAATTATTTCATTATTTTCTAGTCTATAGAACAATTCAGGTTCACACTATACTATTCTTCGCAAATTCTTTTCTTACAAGGTCTCTTTCCTCTCAAATCACTTTATCTCTTTTCAATTACTGAATTCACAAATCCAAACTAATTACTTTTTCTTGTTCACTCTCAACTTTCAATTTATCACCAAATTACAACTTCGCCCATTATCACTTTTCCAATCTCTTCGCCACGGTTCTAAACCAACTGTGTTTTTTTTTTGACCGCCATCTGTCCTTATATAGCAGAAGTTTCTGATAGCCAGAAACTTCTAGCAAATTCTTCGACCACTGGAATAAGAGAAATAATTCTTGCAGTTATAATTCCCTTTTATCCCTGATATTATTCGTCTCTTTCGTTGACATGAGCTGTGGAGACTTCGTCCCAGACACGAACCTCGAATGAAAGGACAGTACGAACCAAAATTCTGCCAGAATGAAAAGTCACTTCGGAATTTGTTGCGTCATATTTTTAGGGGGCGTAGTTATTATTATGCTACAATATTATGAAATCCTAAATTTTTTACAAGTTCTCTTTTCCTATACTCTGGAGGTTCTACACGTGTTTGATTTAATTTGCTAATCTGTTTTTCCTTTGTATCAAGAACCCGCTGTCTAAGATTGTTCCATTCTGACTCATTCAGTGTAGAGTGAAGAAAATCTATTGGATTGTATTTTGTGGTAGAGTGAATAGTAACGTTGTATATTTCTACCGCTTTGTAAGCTAGTGTTTTATCATCAACGTCTAAATTATCCTTGTTGAGCTTCAATAATCTTATATGTTCATTGAGTGTAAAATGAAATCGTTCTATTACAGAATTTCCTGTGTGTGTGTGTTCGGAGATGTAAAATGGTACAATGCATTTTCTGGCCTAAAAAGTTTTTAATATACGCTGTGTTGAATTCGTTATCTCCTACTATTTTATTTGGTTTTCCTAACATTGCAAATCAGTATTTTAATATACCAACAATTGTTAGAGAGTTTCTATTTGTAATTTGATGAAAGGAAACATGTTTCGTTAAATTATTAATGCACGTGAGAAACATACTATTCTTGTTTAAAAACCATATGTCTATATGGACAGTTTCGTTAGGTCTGTTAGGGGTCTCCGTTGACATGAAATTTGGCTTAATGGGTTTCTTACCATATTTGCGCATATTGCAAAAAATACAGTTGTTGATGGATTTGTGAATTTCGAGTCTAAGATTCGGATAGTAGAAAAGGTTTTTTAAATCCAAAAAGGTCCCTTCAATTCCCCGATGATTTTTTCCTTAATGAAATTTTTCAATAATTTCCAGTAGCTTTTCTTTGCAGGTGATATCTTCAAAAAGCTTTGTACATATAAGAATTTCCATCGTGGGTGAATTAGAAAAAATATTTAATTATAGTCTTTTGAAATTTATTAAACACGCTATCTTCTTTGCATAAGTTTCCTACCGTACCCTTAATGGGCAACAGTTCTTTAAGGATTTTTAAAACATACTCTTCGTCATAGGTTTTTATGGCAAAGGTGGATCTTCTCTTTTTTTTGAATAGAAACTTGTTTGAGTATTATTCCGGTTTCAAAGATTAGTTGGTTTTCGTATATATTTAACGGAGTCTCGGTTATAAAAATATGGTCGTTTAAGTTTTCTTTACCACTATGAATGGTAGCTATATCGGATCTAACGTCACTTTCAATTACACAATTAGCTTCTAGGCGACTTAAAAAATCAGCCACATAATTCTCCTTTCCTTTTATGTATTCAATTTCAAAGTCATATTCATTCAATTTAATTTTCCAGCGTTGCAGCTTGGAATTAGGTTCTTTTAGAGAAATTAGCCACACTAGTGGGCGGTGGTCAGTTTGGACCCTAAATTTGCGACCAAATAAGTATGGTCTAAAATATTTAGTTGCCCACACTATTGAGCTGCATTACTGGCATCTGTTGTCAAAGTAAATATTTTGGTAAAATCTGGGTAAGCTAAAACTGGACAAGGGCATATAAGTGCTTTAAGCTTGTCAAAGGACTCAATGTACTACCTATCTTTTACATTTATCTTAGAGCCCATTTTTAGACATCTTGTCATTAGTAGGGCTACTTTAGAGTAGTTCTGAATGAACTTACGATAAAATCCAGTAATTTCCAGAAAAGATTTTATCTGTTTTGTTGACTTAGGTAATTGAATTTTTTTGATAACCTCAATTTTATTTGGGTTGGGTTTTATACCATCTCGTGAAATTATATGTCCCAAGTACTCAGTTTCGTGCTTAAAAAAATTGCACTTATTAATTTGAACTTTAAGATTCAAATCAAGAAGACGTTTAAATATTTTATTAAGGGAGTCTATATGTTCTTGAATTGATGTTGAAAATATTAATATGTCGTCGAGGTAAACCACACATATATTATTAATATAGTTCGTTCATCATTCGCTGAAACGATGCAGGTGCATTTTTCAGTCCGAACGGCATTCGAGTAAACTCATAATGTTCGTTCGTGGTTGAAAACGCTGTCTTATGTCTGTCTTCTACGTTTGTAGGAATTTAATGAAATCCCTTCGCTAGATCGAGGGTTGAGAAATATTGTGCATTTCCTAATTTAGAAAATATGTCCTCAATATTGGGAATTGGAAATTTATCTTCTACTGTTACCTCATTCAATTTCCTATAGTCAATTACAATCCGCCAATTTTTCTTACCAGAATTGTCAAGTTTCTTTTCGACGACCCAAATTGGTGCATTATATGGGCTTGTCGACTTAATAATTATACCAGACCTTAACATTTCAGAAATTTGTTTATCTACCTCCTCTTTGTGTGCTTCAGGATATCTACATGTTTTGGAAAATATAGGTATATCATTTTTTGTAGGTATCTTGTGACTATACTTTGAAACGCACGATAAATTGTCACCTTCTAGGTAAAAAACTTTTTTAAATTTTAGGATAATAGTAGTAGTTAAAAATTGTATTTCAGCGAATAATACCATCAAAATCACTACTTAAATCTGTTTGAAACATTTCAATTGTCGTCGGCGGCCTGTTGAACTCTTTAAATAACGGAATTGTTATTTTCGAGTTTATGCAAATATTTGCATTGACAGACTTAAGTATCACATGCCTTTCTAATTCCGTTTTGAAGGTTTTGTGAAAAACGCCGCTTTGAATCAATGAAGTGCTAGCTCCAGAATCGACAAGAAGCTTGATTGGTTTAGGAAAAGTATTCACACTTATACAGGGAAGTGTTCTGAGGTGTCTAACGGAAAATTTTGAAAGTGTAAATTATCAGGATTTTGCGCGTTATCTAAGAGCACATTTTCAGTTCGAAAATGGTCAACTTCCATAATGTTACTTTGGTTATTGGTTGTTGGTATTGTTGAGTTACGAGGATTTTGCTGGGAAAAATTGGAATGTCCTGAATTGTTTATTCTACTGTTGTGGGAAAATTATTGTTCGTATTTGTATTTCGAGAAATTCGAGAATTGTTTTGCCTAAAATGTCCTGAATTTCCTTGATTGTTTCCTTTCCTATTGTTAGTAAAATTTTGTAAGTTTTGTTGACAATATCTTGAGAAAGAGTTTTAAAAATTGCCAGAATTGCTGAATGAATTGGAAGTATTATTGTCAAAATGTTATAAGCTATTGTTGTTTTGTTTGAACAAATACTGTCTGTTTTTATTTTGGAAAAATGAGGGATCAAAATTGTCTGTGTCTACTAGAATTTCTTTGGCTTGCTTAAGACGGGATGGATTCCTAGCCTGAAGGATAAGCTTTGGATCACTAGGAAGCTTGTTGATTAATAGTTTCAAAACCATTGCTTCGTTTTGTTCATTGTTAAACCAAGAAGGTGTTTTTGTGGCTATCCCTGTTTTTATACAATATTTAATTTAGTTAAGAGGCTTGAACAATCATTAAATAAATTACTAACCGAATTTTCAAGTTTCAACAATTTAATTTGAGTAATAAAAGTTTCAATGCTTTCGTTGATTGTACAATTTGATAATAAAACGCTTTTTATTTGGGGTCAATTTGTAGGGTTATTGTTATTAATTAATACAATGTTAGCGGATTCTTTAATTCTTTATCTAAGTTTTAATTGGAATAAATATTTTGATGTTTCATCCAATTTCGAAGCAAGATATATAAAAAATCAACATGTTTTATAAATAAATCTAATTCTTCGGGTAAACCCGTGAATTCTTGTACTTCTTTAATTAAAGTAAGAAGATCCATGAAAATTATCCAAAAAAACACCAAAACTTTTCAACACGTTATAATGTCTTTATTTCTTCAATGATCAAAACCAGAATAAATCTTAGCTCTAACTTAACTTAAGATCTAACTACTGAGAGTAAAAAAAAACAATGGATAATTCAAAAAGAGAGTGTATGGAAGAGAAAAGAAAAACAACATATTGAGACAAAAAGAAATCATGCAAAAAAAAGGCTTATCGTGCTGCAAATATCGCTGAGCTTCACGTGGGCTGAGCATGATTGAAGCTCCAGCATAGCAACATGTGTATTTAGCTTGGGTTCGGCTGTGAAAAAAACCAAACATGTGGTTCGATGCTGGATTGTCGTAAACATGTTCCCATTTCTTCGCCAACCATAGCATGTATAGAGCCAAAGCCCATTCAATGGATCCCTTTCGATGCCGATTGCAGTCGCCACATGTAACTCAAGGGTCGCCACTATCCATGATATTGTTTGCTATTGCTTTCGATGAGCTAAGTACAGTCGTATCTAAATGCAAAGATCTAGATCATTATGTCTAGGCAAACGATGCATACATTCTTTGTAAACACAATGATCTAGAAAAGACTAAAATCTTATTTTCAAATCTTCCCAAAGAAATTAACGAATGGTCGACTATTTCCGGCTCTAAGATCTCAATAAACAAATGTTAAACTCTTCACGTTTGTAGGAAAAAAACTGTTATAACATTAAGCTAGAACTTAGTAATGCAAAAATAGAAAATGTAAATACTCTTAGTGTTGTAATTCACTTTTTATTGAAATGTATAAAGATTACAATTATAACTTAGGATTAAGTTTCTTTAGTTTTTTAGAACATGTCTAGCCTTGAAGAGGTACAACAAAGAAGTAACGATAATGAAAATCTAAAGGATCTGTCAGAAGGACAGACAGAGATGAATATATATAACGGAACAATGGAAATGGCATAATTTAAAATCTTAGAAGTTTAAGGTGGAAACAAATTGCTACATTCCCTGCGACTTAATTTAGCTTCTGTTGCAAGGGTGAAAATAACTCGCGCCTTTTTTGTCCTCTGCGAACGCCGTAGAATTGGTGATGCTGGCCTTTGCTCATCTGCGTCTGCTTGTGGTGATCGACTTCCTTCTGGGATCGTTCTTACAGCGGTGTCATCTATAGAACTGTTAGGTGTATATGTTGGTAAAGTCCCTAAATCAATATCGAAGTCTTCACTGATGGTTTCGCTGGGATTCCTTGAGACATGTCTTCTAGGTCTAAGTTGATTTTGATGCCGCTTTACGTCGACTCTAGATGTTTCCACTAAGTATGTTTTACTTCCGATTATCTTTTTAATCAGCCCGGATATCCAAAGTGTTTCTCCTGTGTAGGGTCTAGCGTAGACTTTGGTGTTGCTTTACGTCTGGGAACAAAGCTGAGAAAACAGTGCGGGGCTGCCGGCCATGTAAAAGTTCTGCCTGTGATTTTCCTGTTGCTTGATTGGGAGTTGCTCTATAAGTTATTAAACACTTGTACAAACCATTTGAAGCCGGATGAAAAGGGGCTGTTGTGATGTGTTTGATTGAATTTCATTTGCAAAATGTACTGAATTCACTTGACGTAAACTGCGGTCCGAGTTTGAAGTGCCTGCCGTAGAGGTATTGGTGAAATCTTTTCACGCCGAACATAATTGATAGCGCCTCCCTTTCTATATGTGAATACTTGGCCTGACTCTGGTTTAATGTTTTCGATGCGAATGAAATTGGTTTCTCCGTACCATCCGGATACCTGTGTGAGAGGCTGAAATGAGTGGTAACCTTTCGTCAAAATGAACTAACTGCACCGCTTTGATGATTTCATTCTTTAGTATATGAAAGGCTTCTTCTTGCGTTTTTCCCCAAATAAATTCTGTGTTATTTCCTCTAAGATGACTTAAGGCTGATGCTTTTGATGAAAAATTTGGAATGAACTTGTTGTAGTAGTTGATTTTTCCAATAAATGCTTCAACTTCAGAGACATTTTTGGGATTCGACATCAACTTTATTGTTTCTATTCTTTTATTGATGGTCTAACACCCCTCAAATACATATTCCAACTTTTCTTGTGCGAAATGACACTTTACTTTTTTACATTTGAGGTTATGCGAGGAAAGCCTATTAAAAAGCGCTGTCACATTATTCAGATGTTCCTCATTATTTCGACCAGTGACAATAATGTCACCGAGGTAAACTGCGCAACCAGGTATGCCTGATACTATCCCCTCCATTATTCTCTGAAAAATTCCTGGCGCACTCGTGATCCCAAAGGGCAATCGCAGATATTGGAATAAATCGAAAGGAGTATTGATAACCATAAACTTCTTTGAAGCTTCTGTGAGTTCGATCTGAAGGTACTCGTATGCGTCACTTAAATCGACTTTTGAAATAAGTTTAACACAGCTTAGCTTATGGAACAGTTCCTCAATCCTAGGTATTGGGTACCGATCAATTTCAATTTGCAGGTTAACTGTGATTTTGAAATCGGCACAGATTTTTACCTTTCCGTTAGACTTTTTAACGGCAACTATTGGTGCTGACCAATCACTTGAATTAACTGGCTTGAGAATATTTAGTGATACTAATCGATTAATTTCTTCACGAACGTCGTCATAAAGTGCGAATGGCATGAGTTAATAGATGAAAAAATGCTAATTTATAATATCCTATTGATAAAATCATTATCATTAAACCCAATTGACTTAATGTAGATAATGGAATAATATTCGTTACATCAAATTCAAAATTAGCTCCTAATCCTGACATAAATATAGTTAAACCAGACAATAATAATAGTAATTGACCTATAAATGAATTACTTAATAGAATATTAAATCGAATTAATAAAAAATCCCTGCTGTTACTAAAGTGCTGCTGGTAATCAAGAAGAAATTGGAATCTGAGCTCTTTTTGTTATTGCAGCTAAAATAACTAATACTCCAATTAATATTATTCTTTTATCATTATATATAAATTCTAAATAATAAATATAATTTCATCTTCCATAATTTAATATTCAAGCAATAGCTAATAATAAAGCAACATCACCAATACGATTTAATAAAGCAGTTAATATTCCAGCATTATATGATTTAATATTATTAAAATAAATAACTAAACAATAAGAAATTAAACCTAATCCATCTCATCCTAATAAAATTCAAATTAAATTTGGACTAATAATTAATAATATTATTGATATAACAAATAATATAACTAATATATTAAATCGATTAATATTTATATCATCAATTATATATTCCTTTCTATAATAAATTACCAAAGATGAAATTAATAAAACAAGTGATATAAATATTAATCTTATTCAATCAAATAAAAATGTTATAACAATTCTTATTGAATTATAATGCTTAAAAAACCTTGGACGAGCGTCCGTCTTTAATACAATATCTGCTGTAAAAGGCGTACAGTGACCCAGTTCTGGCGAGAACATGGACTGAAATTTGGATATGATGCTTTCCAGTGAGGATTTTAAAGATTCTCGAGTAACATTAAGACATTGAGAGTCTACAGAATTACAATTAGCGGTTCTCCCGATGACAGGCGGTATCTGCATGTTGAACTGCAGTTTCTGGAACCAATCCATTCCAGGAATATTTGATGCATTTTTACTATCCACTACTACTAAAGTCAGCCTCTCTTTAGCACCCAATGCTACGTCTACAGATATTGTGCCTTTTAATGGTAGCGTATTACCACCATAGGCTCTTAAAACTTTGGATGTTGGTGCACAGTGAGGTTTGCTCAGCTGGCTATATCCCTCAAGACCAATGAGGGAACAAGACGCACCCGTATCAACTTGAAAATTAAGGGTGGCGCTATTAACGTTGATATCTACCAAAACCTTTTCGGTTGAGACGTGACTCTGCTTAACTTCGATATGTGAGTGAGATAAATCATAGACATCAACAGTACTTACGGTCTCAAAAGCATCTACTAACTGTATGTTTTCTTCTTTTTGATTGTGCAACTGCGTTGACCGATGCTGCTGACGTGATTCTGGAGCTTTTGCTGACATACATACATACCGCCGCAATGTGTCTAACCCTTTGCATTTTTTACAGATGGTTTTGTTTCAATAGTGGAATCACTGAGATCGCTGAAATTGCACACCCCGGACATGACTTATGGTGACTTCTTGTTGCACCTATACTGCCACTGTTGCTACCCATTCGCTTACCTCTAGATCGATTGGATGCGTGATGGACTGCATTCACCTCTCCGTCATTATTCTGCTCACCTTTCAATTCGCTGCACGTCTTCGTTGTTTCCTCGTAGAGTTGCGCAATTTGAAGAACCTCGTTGAGAGTGGGATTTTCTTTTTGTAACGCAGCAGACCGCACTTAATCGTGTTTGGTATATAGAATTATCATATCTCTAATCTTTGAGTCTACATATGATTCTCCACAACCTATTTTCCCACACACGAACATTCATTCTTTTGCGATACCTCGGAGATTCGCAACCCATCCTGCATAAGTGTGGTTAGGTTGCATGTTGTTGAAATGACCATTAAGTTTTTCTATCAATTCCTTAAATGACATTTGTACCAACAAATTTCCAAAGTTCCAAAGACTCACCGCCGATCCAACTGAGAAGACATGCGTGCTTAGTATCAACCTCCTGCACGTTGTTTGCGTTAAAATGTTACTCGAGTTGAAGCTTATATGTGGCTCAGCTTTCCTTAGATTTTTCGAAACTTTTAAGTTATGAAATTACAGCAGGTTTTAAATTTTTTTGCTCCCACATGCTTTTCATGAATCGTTGGTTAGCATTTTGCAGACTTTGCAAAATAGCTTCGAGTGCTGCAGGATCCATATTTGCAACCCTCGTTCCTTGTCCTAGTCGCCAATATGTTTTAACTCACTTTTTATTGAAATGTATAAAGATTACAATTATAACTTAGGATTAAGTTTCTTTAGTTTTCTAGAACATGTTTAGCCTTGAAGAGGTACAACAAAGAAGTGACGATAATGAAAATCTAAAGGATCTGTCAGAAAGGCAGACAGAGATAAATATATATCAACAAATCTTAAAAGTTTAAGGTGGAAACCCATTGCTACACTTAGTATCCTTGTATTAAACTTTAACTGTAAATATAATTGGGAAGACTATTGTAATTATTTGAAAAAATCACTAGCAGCTAGACTTAATATTATCAATTACCTTTCTTCAAATAAGAGTAAAGTTCATATTAACTCCCTGTGCTATGTCACAAAAGTGTTAATATTGAGTAAGCGTGATTATGATCTAGCTATATACGGATCCGCCCCAAAAACTACAAAAAAAACTTCTTCAAATCAACATACATCTTCAAAACAACCACAGCAGCTCGATACTACTCAACCTATGTGACCTTAAAAAACAAAACACAAACTCAGAAGTTTATAAAAAGATCTTTGCCGAAACGGTATCAAGCCTTTCCAACAAAGCCTGGAGGTTTTTGTTTACAGGCGGATAAAAAAATCAGCATAATGCCACCTTTACTGTCATATTGAAAGCAGGCAACATATCTGTACAAGGACTTTTGCCGAACATAACATTAATCTTTACTGCTATATTTGAAGCCGTTAAAAAATACTCCAAAACAACAGGCAAATGGGCTATCTGTTCTGATAGCCTTTCACTCCTGAAAGGCCATTCAAAATCCGACTTATAGTTCTCTCCTCGGTAAACGGGTTCATTAAGTACCCGAGGTATGCCTGGTGGAGTTGGGAAAAGCTGGCCTGCCCACTCTTTGTGTCTGGTGACACAATCGATTGCTATCTCTCTGCCCAATGATTGTGAGAGATAGCCCCTAAATGCGCTCCCCAGCCACGACCTAAATCCGTCGTAGAGGAAGTCTATTAGTCGTCACGTCACGTCGTCATTGTTCGTAGTCGTCCTGTCTTGTCGCCGTTCATCTACAGAAGGACGGCCCGACCGGCCATCCACACACCAAATAAAAAATCCCTATTCACACATTATGAAATCACTACCACTGGATATATAAATTTTCGTAGGCCATTCCTCCTACTACGGTTTCCAGGTCCCCCGTTGTCCTGCCGGCAGCAAAAGAAAGGATGATGTTTCTCTCCTATTAGTGGAGTTAGACGCGACAGAAGCACTGAGCCTTACTCCTACCAGAATTCACAAATTTTTATATCTATCCTAACCTTAAGTCTTCCGTTTAACCACAAAACCCATTCAAATGCAGTACGAATAATTAAAAAAAACTTATCACTAGATATTCACGAAAAAGAAATTAAAGAAAAATTTAAAACTATAATGGACTTAAAAAAAATTGATGATTAAATTAAAAAAAAAAAACGTTAAAGTTAAACTATTGGAACTATTGGGGCAAGGCGATCCATAGCACTCAATAAAACTTAAATCTTTTTTTCTCTTTTTTTTTAGGAAATTCACTAAACACTGTTGAGTCCCGCGGAGTACCTCCTAGAGGCGTTAAATTTTGGTGTATTGCAGACCACCGCTACCGCTACCACTGCCTGCACCGGTATGCTCCTTGCAACGGTGCGAGCAGGGAAACGGCAATTTGGCAAAATTCTGAGCTGTTCTTCGGTTTTGGCTCACTGCCTATTGATAAAAAAACTGTATGTGGTTCACCTGAGACCCTGAGCTTTATTCTACCTACCTCTGCGAATTTCTATTTCTCTTTATGCTCCTGCGTACCCCTTCTTCTGTGCCTGCTTCCCAGCTAATTCTTGCACGGTACGCCTCCGGGTTTATCTGACTAGGTGATTTGTTCTCTTTTATTATCTATTGTTACATATTATCCTCTATCAAACTCACCTCAAAAGATCGACAGAAAAAAAATAATCTCTTAACAGTGGGTCTTCGCCTCACTGTACATTAGACTACAAAAAAAAAAATAATCTTCCATCAGCTGTGACGACCAGCTTTTCGCACTTGACTTTTTAAAATTATCTACTTGGGGTCGATGCTCTAATCCGTTGTTATCTATCTGGGTTATCTGTTTCCCATTGTCCTACTTTTCGTCTCCTTATTTTCCTTTGTTCGACGGTGTCCTCTCTTTGTTAGTTCTCTTCCCCTTTTTCTTTGTCATACGATGGTGAGTCAATAAGTCCCTGAAAATTAACACAAATTGTGTCGTCACCTTAAATTTATTTATTTTTTGTCAAGAATCATCTTTCAAAAGAACGCACGCAAATTTTCAGACAAATCTGTGAAATAGTTTTGTTGTGGCAGCCATTTTATATAGACCCCTACTAGCATTTTCGTTAAAATGGAAAAAAGTGAATTTCGAGTGCTCATTAAACACTATTTTTTGTGAGAAGGGGACCCTTCACCATCGATTGGAACCATTCACCACTGGTTTACTCAATTTCGGTGCGGTCGTTCAATCACAAGTGACGCCGAACGTTCTGGTCGCCTAATTGAGGTCACCACACTAGATATGGTCGACATAATCCATGGTTTGATAATGGACGATAGGCGAGTGAAAGTGTGCGAGCTTGAAGAGGCCACAGGCTTATCACAGGGTTCAGTGAATTTAAGATGGGTGCCACGTTTGCTCACAATCGACAACAAACGCATTCGTTTGACAACTTCAAAGGTGTGTTTGGCGATGTTCCAGAAAAATTCGGCTGAGTTTTTGCACCGTTTCGTAACCGTGGATGAAACTTGAATTCACCACAACACACCAGAAACCAAGGAAGGATGCGCGCGGTGTTATTCACATCGATTACGTTGAAAAGGGTAAAACGATCACCGGCGCATATTACGCAGAGCTGCTGAATCGATTTTAAGCTGATTTGAAGCAAAAACGACCGCATTTGGCGAAAAAAAAGTTCTTTTTCACCAGGACAACGCACCGGCGCACAAGTCCGCAGTCCCAATAGCAAAATTGCATGAGTTAGGCTACGAACAGCTCCCTCATCCAGCATATTCCCCAGATTTAGCCCCCTGCGACTATTTCTTGTTTCCAAACATGAAGAAATGGCTCGGAGGTAAGAGATTTCGGACGAATGAAGAGGTCATCGCTGAAACAAACGCTTATTTTGAGGGGCTCGAGCAATCGTATTATTTGGAGGTCATCACAAAATTGGAAAAACGTTGGATGAAGAGTATAGAGCTAAAAGGAGACTGTGTTGAAAAATAAAATGTTTCTATACCGAAAAGAGTGTTCCTTATTTAATTTTTCAGGGACTTATTGACCCACACTCGTATGTTGTCTTTGTCAGCAGTGAGTAGTGGTTTCCTTTTTTTTTAAACATTGAAATGAGAAATTTCCTCTCCAATGTCCTACGTCTCATCATTCTCGGTTACATAAATGTTCGTTTAAAACAAAAAATCCTGAACGATAATATACATAAATATACTAACGCTGTCATACAATATTGCTCACTTACCTAATATAACTAGCACGACCTACGAACCCTACTCACGTAACCTAAGACAAAGATTTTGAACAAAAAAAAAATTATAAACATATAATATAAAAATAATGATCAAACGAATTCTATGTTCTCTACCTAAGCTCTAAACCACAAATAATTTCTCGATCGCCATTATTAATTTTGCGGGAATGGGATGGGGCTTGTGTGAGTGAGGGGGACGCATGTAACTCCCTCCTTTATGTCAGCTGATTGTTGACACTGTGTTTTCTTTTGGAGAAGATTTTTTTAATTATCTTTTTATTTAAAAATAAATAATTTCAAAGAAGATCCACCTCTGGAATGGGATGTGTGTGTGCGGATTGCTTCTTGTGTACAAAAGGTGCGCAAAGAAGCGAAAATAACCAACAAAACCAAAAGGTCCCCGCTATAGGAGGGATGATGTCTGCAGGTACCACAGACAAGCAGGTATGTTGAAATTTGTTTCTTTATTTTTTTTTATTAATTGCCTATTTTCCAAAACAAATCAAAACCCCACCCCCGAAATGGGGTGTGTGTGTGTGTGCGAGGACGCACAGGAGCACGATCAGCCGGGACGAGAGGACGACGATATTAAATACCATCGAGGGATCGCCGACGAAATTATCTGCAGTCAGGTACCTGTTTACTTTTTCTTTTCCTTTTTTTTTGAAGAGGTACAGGCCCTCGTCACAGTCTCGACAACGGTTGGCGAGTGGTCGTGAGCCAACCGGCCTCGTAAAAAAAGGGGGCCTGGTTCGTCAGTTGTGTGTTGGCTTGTTCCAATGCATTGTCCTTTATATTTTGTCTATTGGTTGACATTGCCCAACGTGTGGTAAGGGCCTCGGCCCTGAGATGCTCTACCGACTGATGTTAGCTGGGCACTCTTTTATACTTTCGCTAGCAAGCACGTCATGTAGTCCTATTGTACCTTAGGTTAATAGGTTATCAAATATAGAATCACAGGTCCTTTATCACAGTTACTATATCACAGGAGCGTATGTGAATGTACCCGTACGTTACCTACAAATCATCATAGGGGTGCATTTGGATACATCCAGGTTGCCCCACCTAACACTAATTAATAATCTATAAAATAAATATGCTGTAATAAATAAATTCTATTAATAAATAAACCATATAATAAATAAACTATCTAATAATTAAACTCTCTAAATAAATAAACTATCTCTATAAGTAAATAAATAATCTCCATAAATAAATAAAGAAATAAATAAATACTCTATCTGTAGGATATAAGTAAATACATATGTGGATACATATATGTCAGTTCGACCAATAAAACTATTCGATTTAAAGGGTTCAAATATGTTACTTATTTTATTTTATTTGGTAGTTTGGTTTTCGTATACAAAAATCACACAAAATACAAGTTTTCTTTTCCTTTTACCTCGACTTAGCAGAATATACTTGACAGCTTAACTGAATCTCTTCTCTACTTCACAGTTCTTTTATACTCTCAACTCCAATATTTTTTTTGCCTTCCGTTAAACTTTCTCTTTTCTTTTCATTCTTCTCTTGTCTTTACAATATTCTTATATTTTCTTCTATTACAATTTCAAGTGATCGTTATTTTCAAATCACTTTTCATTTAAAATTCACAATTCCTACATTCGGCCCTCTTGTTCTTCGTCGGACTCCGACGAATCATCTTCGCTATCCCATTTGGTCCATGTAATTGGCGGCTGATGTACTAATGTTTGGGCCCTCGCCAGTGCCAACCTTCTTGACGTTATATCGATCCTGTCCCTTCACCTTAGTTACCTCATATAGTCCATAGCACTTGGCGCACAGCTTATCACGTGGAGAGCACTGGGTTTTTCGGATCGCTACCAACTCCTTCACTGCATACCTCCTCGCTGATGTTCTCCATGTGTACTTTTTCTATCTCCTTCTTTGCCTGCTCCCTCATCTCCCGACGGTTTGTTTCGAATTCGTTCACCAAACCTTCTTCGATCAGTTTTGCAAGTTCTTCCCTTTCCCATCCATCTGTTTTCATTTTCACACCCAGCAACAGCTCGAACGGTGTTCGTCCCGTAGCCCGATTCGTAGTTGAGTTAAGAATCGGCTGCAATCTTGAGACTTTAAGGTTCCTTTTCAAAAGATCATTTGAGGCGATCTTTGACAGCACAGCGATGATGACTCGGTTCAGGCGTTCGACCTGGCCATTCCCTCTTGGAATGCCTGTGGTAGTCAGAACATTAATAATTTTCTGCTCCTCACAGTACCTCTTGAAGGCACCCACTGTAAATGCTGTCCCTCGATCAGAAATGAGGCGCTGTGGGTTTCCAAACACCTCGCTTTGCAGAGCTATTTTTTTAATTGTTTCCTCTGAGGTCGTCGTCTTCACTGGATACAATCAAGAAAATTTTGAAAAAGCATCAATAATGACAAAGAGATACCTATAGTTTTTTGATGTGGCTGGCAATGGTCCTAGGTGATCGACGTGGTAGTTATGAAGAGGGACGTCAAACTTGTCAATGGGCCTCAGAATACCTTCTTGTTTTCCGGTTTTTCTCGACGCTATAATGCAAGGGACACAAGTTTCCACAACTGCTCCAATTTTCTTCGCTAGTTTTGGGATATAATAGCTTTGACCTAACTCCTTCTCTATTTTTCGAGCACTTGCATGACCTTGACTGTGCAAGTCTTTTATGATTGTATTCTGGATACTCTTCGGTGCAACGGATTTGAAGCTTAGTTCCCAACAGATAGGGGCGAAGTTTCTTCAACGACTTGACGATTGCTAAAACTTCGATGTCATAGCTACTATAGTTCTGTTCAACCCTTGATGTCTTGAAACTGATGAAAAACAAAGGGTGGACCTCGGCATCATCACTCTTCTGCAAAAGTACGGCTCCAAGACCATCCTTGCTGGCGTCGCTGTGTAGCTGCGTCTCTGAATGGATTGAACAGTATCAACACAGGTTCGCTGCATAGTTTCTCCTTCAGGGTGGTGAATGATGCTTGCTCCTTTTCAGTCCATCGGAATTCCTTGGCTCCTCTCAGCAAGTCAGTCAACGGTTTGTCCAACAGAGAATAGCCTGGAATAAACTTCCGGAAAAATCCGGTAAGTCCTAAAAATGTCTTTGGGTGGTGAAAACCTGACACAGCCTTGGTCTTTTCATTTGGCTGTCTTATCTTTCCTTCCTCTAACACGTGACCCAGAAAACCGATCCTCCTTTGCAAAAACGAGCACTTACTCCACTTGATTTGAAGACCATGAGCCTCGGTAATGGACAATACATCTTTTAGAATGTCTAAATTCTCCACTACTTCCTTCGTTGGTATGATGATGTCATCGATGTAAATAACAATTTTCTTCATCTGCACGAGTATTGATGAATCGTTGGAAAACGATTTTGAATGTATTGATGAATCGTTGGAAAACGGCTGGTGAGTTGCATAACCCGAACGGCACTTTGTTGAACTTAAACTGGCTGGCTGTTGTGAGGAATGCCGTAAATTTTGTAATCTTCTCAGCTATGTTCACATGAAAAAAATCAATTTTTCAGGTCTAGTGTGGTAAAGACTCGAGCCTCGTACAGATCCTCCAACAATTCCTCAATAACGGGTAATGGGTACCTGTCCTTTACCATTTTAGCATTTAGGCGGCGGTAATCTATACATAGTATCGAAGATCCGTCCTTCTTTTTGGCCAAACTACTGGACTGGCATAATCTGAACTACTGGGCCTGGCGAAACCCTCCTTCAGCCAAGCCTCGACCTGCTCCGCGATAAGTCTTTTCTCGCCGGGAGCAAAACGTCATGGCTTCTGATACACTGGCTTGTCGTCATCTAAAAACATTCGTAAATCAGTGTACGATTTCTCAGGCCTCACTGGATTGTAATTATTCATCAACTGCTTTACAATCAAGCGCGTTCCAGGGTCATTTTTTCAAACTGTCAAGATCGGGGTCCTCCATGATATGGCACACCATTGCCAACTCGCCAAAATCGCAAGTGCCTGCATTATCCCATATCAACTGCTACTGTCTGCACATCTCTGATTGCCTCTGCCACAATCTGCTCTCTCCTGCTTGCTGCTGTCACCATCCACTCACTTCCGGCTGCAGGTCCGGCGTGCTGGCCCATCTCCTTGGCTTGAATCGAAGTTACTCGGCCGCCATCCAGAACGATAATAACACGTTGTAGAAAATCCTTACCCAAAGAAGATAGTGATTGCCGTGCAAGTGTGACATCACTTCCAGTATCTAGCAAGGCTGCATATGGTCTCTCTCCAAGTCTGATTTTCACAACTGGATCCACACAGGAGATCATATTCACGTTGCTGGTCGTGGACTTTATTAAGTTACGTGGGCCACAAGATGGCTATGTGCCCAAATTCATTGCACGCAAAACACCTCGGTCCTTTGTCCTTGTTTGGGCAATTATCCGACTGGTATGATCTGCCACCGCATCTGGAACACCTTTTACTGCTAGCTGTTATCTCGCGCGAATTTTCTGTCTTCTTTTGCTGTCCATCTGTCTGCTTCCTCACGGGTTCATATGCTTTGAACTCCTCCTGCAGTTCAGCTGGCGTTTTCGCCTTGTACAAAATAATTTAATTTTTTGGGTAATCCCCAATGCCGTTGACTATATAAGTCACGAGGGACTTGTCATCGATATTTCCTTGTGAAGATAATTGTTTCATCGCATAGAAATATTCGAGAAATGTTTTACCTTTATATCTCTTTCTCTCTTCCAAAGCTCGATGCACGCTGAAGCCAGTTAGGGGGTCATTAAATTCGCTGGTGAGGAAGTCTTTGATTTCTTTCCACCACCGCACATCTTCTGCTGTTTCTGCTGCCAATTTTGCCGCTCCGATCAATAGTCGTCTGCAGCACAAACATTTTTGTACCTCTCCTTACTTGCATATAACTGCGGCATCCTCGAAATTTTGTATCCACAGTTTGACATTTTTCCCGGCTTCGCCACTGAACTTTTCAAATGACTCTTCTACAGCTTTGAAAGGGATAGCATTAATGATATCTCCCCTAGTCATCTCGCTCTCACTTCCGCTGGCTCGCATCGTATCTAATTGCTTTATGTCTTCTCCCGGTGTCTTTTCCAAAAAATCCTTCCAATGCTTCAACAAGTCTTTTTTCTTCTTATAGGAGTACTTAACGCCGTTCTTTTCTAACAGAAATTTTAACTGTCTTGTAGTAAGTTCTTTTGGATTTCCTAACAGATTTAAATCCTCCAATTTGAAGGGCGAAAGATTAACCGGCACTTTTCAGATTTTCAGATTCACAGAACCTTATTTTAATCATGATTTATTCACTGACAGTACTTCTTTACGCAGTATCTTTGGAATCAATATCCAACTTCTGACACAAAAATTTGTAGGTTCGACCAATAAATCTATTCGATTTCAAGTGTTTAAATATGTTACTTATTTTATTTTATTTGATAGTTTGGTTTGAGTATAAAAAATTCACAAAAAATTCATGTTTTCTTTTCCTTTTACCTCGGCTTAGCAAAATATACTTGACAGCTTAACTGCCTCTCTTCTCTACTTCACAGTTCTTTTATACTCTCAACTCCAATATTTTCTTTTTTGCATTACGTTAAACTCTCTCTTTTCTTTTCATTCTTCTCTTTTCTTTACAATATTCTTATATTTTCTTCTATTACAATTTCAAGTGATTGTGATTTTCAAATTACTTATCATTTAAAACTCACAATTCTTATATATCACAGATAATCCGGCAACGGCATGCATGAGTGCATCAAGAGTGTTTTCCTAACACTTACTCAGGTGTGTAAATCCTTAGCGTGGTATACGCCCACCTTTTCGCCTCATAAATTGCCTATCTCGTATAGGGAGTTACCTTTAGCTTTCAAAACTATTGATTTTAAAAATTTAGGTCCTAGCTTAGCATTGTAATTGTCCGGTAAACTGCTCTGTTTCCCTATACTTGATGTCTTTGCTTCGAGTATCATAGATATTTCTTGGTTTCTGGTGTGCTAGCCCTAGATTGTCAAATATTTTACTCCTGATTAGCTCTAATTTTTCCTTATTATCAATAATTTCCATATCCATATCTTTGACCGTTTCTAGCTTGCGGAGGATATCATACACTTCCGCGTGTTGTATCACATGGGTACCAAACACAGTGTAGTAAGGTTCAAACCTAGTCGCTTCGTGAAAGCCGCATCGCTGACGAGGATGTCCCAGGTTTTCTGGTCACCGCTTAGGTGCAATCTTATCTTCATCAGCACGGAGCGGTTAACCCGTTCTGACGCATTGGCTTGAGGAGAGTATTCGCGGTGCGAATATGTTTAACCCCGTATTTTCCCAGAAAGCTGGCAAACAGTTCTGAGATGTTTACCATTATCCGAATGGATAAACTCCGGTACGCCAAAGATATGGAACACGCTTTCTTTAAGATATTTCACTACCTCAGCAGCCGTTGCCTTCTTAATTGGTTTTAAAAATACAAATTTTGAAAAATGATCCAGGACTATAAAAATGTGTGTGTGTCCGTTCTTAGTACGTGGATATGGTTCTAGAAAGTCAGTGTACAGTCTTTGGAAAGGCCGCTCCTTAATAATCTGTTGCCCCATCGGCGGCCGAGAAATGATATTATTGGGTTTGCTACATTTGCAGATTTCACATGCTTTGACCAAGATCTGCACATCGGTAGCCATGCCTGGCCAAAAGAACATCTGCCTCAATTTCGACAGAGTCTTTTGGATACCCTGGATTGTGCACATCTATGTGAACACGTTAGAGAGCATCAAGAACTACGTTTTGACTAACTTTCCTACGTTCGATCTGGAAGTCGATCCCTTGATGTTTTAGGCTCCATCTAGCCAGACCAGATAGATCCTTTTGGACCATTAGCCACTTCAGACTTGCATGATCGGTTATTATAGTAACCACATAGCCCCTGAAATTCGTCACTGACAGAACGGCTGCATAGCATTCAAATTCCGTTACGCTATAGTTCTGCTGGGCAGAATTGAGCTTCTGGGACATGAATGCTATCAGTCGTTCGTTGTTCTCCGTGTTCATATGGAAAAGCACACTCCCTACACCAGATATTGATGCGTCGCATTGTATGTAGAATCGTCTTGTGAAGTCTGGGTTAGTTAATATCGGTGCTGTCACTAGAGTTGTCTAAAGTTGTTGAAAGGCTGTCAGTGATTCGTTTGTCATGTCGAATGTCTTACCTTTCTTCAGACAGTTGGTCATTGGGGCTGCCATAGACCTAAAATTTGGAGTAAAGCGTCTATGTGAGCCCGTCATCCATAGAAATCGACGGAGTTGTTTGGGAATCTTTGGAACTGGAAAATTCTCGACCGCCGAAACCTTGCCAGGGTCAGTTCGTAGGCAATCATCGCCGACTATGTATCCCAAGTATTTGATCACCTTGTAACATAATTTGCTTTTCTCTACATTTATAGTCAAACCAGCATCTCTCAGACACTTGGCCACTTCCTGCAGCAATCTGGCATGGGACTCGAAATTTGGAGAGCAAAGCAAGAGATCATCAAGATAGACAAAGACATACTCTTTCAGGACATGGTATGACCTTGTCCATAACCCTACACATTCTCTGGGCGGCATTACACTGTCCGAACGACATAACCGTCCGAGCACATAGAAAGAGTACGGCCTTTCTAGGAAGTGAAGTGTACCCAACGATTTTTTTTTTTTTTATGTGAAGTGTACTGTGGGATAAGTATAGCTGGAGAACCATATCCAGCGTAAATATACGTTTCCGATCTCTGACGGACAGTCTATCGGCCACAGTACCCAACGGACAAACAAAGATGAAGAACATCCAACGGATCCAACGGTGACAAGTGGAACTACCGGTGAAAGCGGACAGGAAGCGGTCATCACAAGGGAACAGTTCGAAGAGTCAACCGGTGATTAGCAGTTATATCTGCAATAAAAGACAGAACAAAGGTAGGAATTTTTTCTTATTCCTTACTTGTTTAAATCAAACATTCAATTTTTAATAAAATTATTAAAATCATATAAATAATATATAAAAAGTGTATCTGCAAAAAAAAAATATTTAAATAAAAGTGCTGTGATAGACCTTGAAAATGTCTAAATTATCAAAATCAATTGAATGCCAAAGAGACATTTTAAACGAGATTAGTCGAAATTTCGAAGAATTTAAAAAAGATGAGGCGTCGCGAAAGTCAAGGGGGTATTTAATCACGTGTATATCTGAAATCGATGAAATGTTCAAACTTGCGAAAAAAGAACATTCGAACATAGTCGGAAATGCTGCCGATCCACTAAGAGAAAAATACTTTCAGGATGAAATTTTCTCGAAAATAAAGAGAATATATTTCAGCTTTAGGGGACAGTTGCACGATGAGTCTGATCATTTTTCAGAGGAATACAATACCTCAATAGTTACGTCTCGCTTAAGCAACACGAGATCTGCGGGCTCCGATGTACGTCTTCAAAGAATTCACATAAATCCTTTCTCGGGCAAATATGAAGATTGGTCTGAATTTTTAGTTTATTCTATAGTTTAATTAGAAATAATACCGAATTGCCGGAGATACAAAAATTACAGTAGCTGAAAACGTCTGTTTGAGGTGAAGCTGATCGATTAATCCAGCACCTTCCAATCGAGTCCAAGAGTTTTGCCTCAGCGTGGACAATTCTCACAGATAGGTATCGGAACAAGCGTAAACTTGTAAACACCCAGCTTAGAACTATCCAGTGAATCCGCCGCTGGCCTAAAATCGCTTCATGATACCAGCATCGAATGCGTTCATGCCCTTTGCAACCTCGAAATAGCTGTTGAAACATGGGACGCCATTATTATTTATTTATTTTTTTAATAAACTGCCACCGCAGTCTCAACTAGATTGGGAGGAAAAGCTAGGCACCTCCAAAACTCTTCCGGATTGGAAAACTTTCATGTCGTTCATTGAGGGTCGATTTAGTTCGCTGGAAAACATTTCCGAGCTGAACGTGTAGCCGAAACACACGAGTCATACAAATTCGTTTCGAAAAACTACATCCGCGGCCTGCCAATTAAGCTCCCAGCAACCAACAAAACAATTTCGATGTCGACTTTGTAAAGCTTCTCATGGGATTAGACATTGCAAAAAGTTTTTACAGATGGATGTCAAAACCAGAGCTGAGGTCACAAAGAAAAATGTAGTTTGTGGGAATTGTTTGGGTATGACCATCATGCCGCGGTTTACAACAGTAGCAATAGGTGCCAAAAATGTGGTTACAAGCATCACACATTGCTTCACTTTGAGACACGGGTGGGACAAAATGTAACCCATATTCAAAACCACCAACAGTATCCCCAATTCAACAATCAAACCACAACCCAATGCAATCCTCAGTCCCATTATGTACTGTTGTGGACATCACAAGCAAACAGATCTACTAATTTTTCATCGGTGATCTGTCAGCTGTCATAAGCCATGTGGGTCTCATGTGATATGAATTCGACATTATTCGTGTGAAAACCTGTTTCACTAATAAAGTAAAAGTATTACATCTTATTTCTTGAGTTTAATGTTGTATAAATACACAACATATTGTGGCGACGAGGATAGTTTCTTATTAACGACGTTTAAGAACACCTAGTGTGCAATGGACAACATCCAATTTGCAGCTTTCATGGAAAATCAGCAACAGCTTTTGAAGCAGCAGCAAGAGTTCATTAAAACGTTTATGGATACTTCTCTTAGCAATTGCTCCATTGCAACGTCTACAACGATTAAACCTTCTTCCAAGAAGATAATGGAGACGCTGGCGAATGGTATTAGCATGTTTGTGTATGACCCCGAAATTGGATTAACATTTACGGAGTGGTATAGTCGATGTGAGGACTTCTTCGAAGTGGATGGTAAAGAATTAGACGACCCGTCGAAGGTAAGGTTGCTGCTCCGAAAATTATATGAAACCACATACAATCGTTACGCTAACCTCATTCTTCCCAAAAATACACGGGATCTGAAATTCACGGAAACGGTGACAAAACTAAAAGAAATATTTTCCCGTAAGACCTCATTATTCGCAGACCGCTATAACTGTCTGAAACTGGAAAAGAGAGCAAGCGATGATTTTCAAACGTACGCAGGTACTGTCAACAAGATGTGCGAAAATTTTAAAATAACTTCAATCACTGCGGATGTTTTTAAATGCCTCATGTTCGTCAGCGGTCTAACAAGTGCCGCAGATTTAGACATAAGAACCCGATTACTGGCAAAATTAGAAGCCGACGAACGAGAAAAAAAACTAACCCTCACGGAATTGGCAAACGAATGCGAACGGTTAATCATGCTGAAGCATGATGTGGCGCTGGTTGAAGGACGAGTTGCGGACAATGAGGTGAAAATGGTACGCCAACCCAAATCGAAGTATTCGCGGGCACCGAAAAACCCCCGTTGGTTCTGTGGCGCAATGCACTATGCTGATAAATGCTGGTATAAAGCGCATATATGCATTGATTGTGGTCGCACGCGACATAAGGAAGGATTTTGTGAGAGCGTTAATAAAAAAAAAGAAAAAAGGGAAACTTTTAAAAACAACTTTCACAACCGTTCAAAAACAAACCCTAATGTTGAGTCAAAAAGTATATTTTCAGTTTCTAAAGTGGCCAATGCAGAGCGACGCAGGTACATTTGCGTGGAAATGAACGGATACCCGGTTCAACTCCAGATCGACACCGCTTCAGATATCACTATAATTTCCGAACACACTTGGAAGAGTATAGGAAAACCAGATAGCACCCCAACAACTCACTCAGCTAGAAATGCTAGTGGGCAGCCACTCGTTTTATCTGCCGAGTTCCTGTGTCATATCGCATTTCGGGGCAAGCAAATTGCTAGAATTTGTTACATTACGAACATTCCTCAATTAAATATCTTGGGAATTGACAGCATAGAGGCATTGGATCTTTTCGACATTCCTATAAACGCCATTTGCTTAAAGGTAGAACAGGAATGTCAAGACTCGTCCCTCAAAGTTCAACAAGAGGTTGCAGAACTAAGATTCAAATATGCAGATTTGTTCGACGGATCGCTTGGTTTATGCACTAAAGCTGAAGCAGTACTGCATCTTAAGCCCGAAAGCGTTCGTACGTTTAAGCCAAGGCGGCCAGTGCCATACGCGTCAATGCAAATGATCGAAGAAGAAATTGGACGGCTAGAACAAATGGGCGTTATTAAAAGGGTGGATTCCTCGCAATGGGCAGCCCCGATTGTTGCGGTTCGTAAGGCTGAAGGCGGTGTAAGACTCTGCGGGGACTTTTCAACTGGATTGAATAACGCGCTCGAAGCTAACCACCATCCGTTGCCGCTGCCCGATGACATATTTGTGACACTCGCTGGAGGTATATTTTTCTCTACACTTGATATGTCTGATGCTTATTTACAGATCAAGGTGAGCGAGGACTCTCAGCCTTTATTAACAGTGAACACTCACCAAGGATTACTACAGTACCAACGTCTACCATTTGGTGTAAAATCAGCGCCAGGGATTTTTCAACAAATCATGAGTACGATGTTGTCCAGTCTACCTGGTGTAGTATGTTTTCTGGATGACATATGCGTTGTCGGGAAAACCCGACAAGAGCACAGACGAAATCTGGAAATGGCTCTGCAGCGTATAAAGGATTGGGGATTTCACCTAAAGTATGAAAAGTGCGCCTTTTTCCAGCCCAGTGTTAAGTTCCTGGGGTTCATTGTAGATTAACATGGCCGCAAACCAGACCCAAAAAGAACCACAGCAATCGCAAATATGCCGGAACCCAGGAACACTACTGAAGTTCGTGCTTTTTTAGGTATGCTCAATTTTTACTCCCAATTTATTTCAAACATGCGCGAAATTCGCGCCTCTTTGGACAAGCTCTTATTGAAGGACGTACAATTTGAGTGAACAGAAGAATGCCAGGTTGCGTACAACAAAGCAAAGGCAGCCCTCCAATCAGAACTCCTTCTAGTGCACTTTGACACAACAAAGGAAATTATAGTGGCAGGAGATGCATCAAAAGATGGTATTGGCGGGGTTATAATGCACCGATTCGCGGATGGCGCCACAAGACCAGTCGCATATGCTTCGAGGGTTTTATCCAAAGCAGAGCAAAATTACAGCCAATCTGAAAAGGAAGCATTGGCGTTGGTGTTTTGTGTTAAAAAATTCCACAGATTGATTTACGGTAGAAGGTTTTTGCTCCGAACCGACCACCAACTCCTTTTGGCGGTATTTGGGTCAAAGAAAGGAATACCGATCTACACCGCACATCGGTTACAACGGTGGGCCCTTACACTGCTTATGTACGATTTCGCCATTGAGTATGTAAATACCTCGAAATTTGGATATGCGGATGCGTTATCACGGCTAATAAGCCACCAAGAAGTGGATAAAGAAGAGGATTTTGTTATCGCCGCTATACAAATTGAAGCTGAAATCAATAAGGTATTATCTGATAATTGCGACGTTTGCCAGTAACGTTCCAGTCAGTACAAAGAGAAACTGAGAACGAACCAGTTTTAAAACAAGTTCGGATGTTCGTGCGAACCTCATGGCCAAGAAAAGTTAATGACTTCAACCTCAAAATGTTCTACAACCGACGGGAAGCATTAAGCGAAACACAAGGTTGTATTTTATTGCAAAATAGAATTATAATTCCTCTCTCGTTGCAGAAACCAATCTTGGAACGACTACATACAGGACATCCGGGCATTGTCCGCATGAAAGCACTAGCGCGGAGCTATGTTTATTGGCATTATATTGATCAAGAAATAGCGCAGATGGTGCGAGGATGTCCTGCCTGTGCACTCGCGGGACCGGCACCGGTCAAGGTTCCGTTAGCGTCATGGCCTGTGGCAACCAAACAATGGTCACGAATTCAGCTCGATTATGCTGGACCGTTCCAAAAGCAGATGTATCTCATCATAGTGGATGCTTATTCCAAATGGCGGGAAATTTTTTGCATGCGGTCCACCACAACAGCTGCTACCATCAGTGTTCTGCGAGAAGTTTTTGCAAGATTCGGATTACCAGACGTTATGGTGACGGATAACGGAACTCAGTTTTCATCCTTAGAGTTTGCCGAATTTTGCGTTAAGGGGGGTATCAAACATATTCGAACGGCACCGTTCCACCCACAGTCTAACGGCCAGGCGGAGAAGTTCGCGGACATTTTTAAGAGGGGTATGAGGAAGTTGGAAGGAGGTGATATAGCACCTAACGCGTTGGTGACAACTTTTCTACAGTGCTACCGTTCTACACCAAACACCACATTACCCGACAACCTTACACCAGCAGAGGCTATGCTGGAACGTAAAATTAAAATACAATTGGACCTACTTCACCCACAATCTCAGGAGGCACAAGAAAGAGATACGCATATGGAGGAGCAGTTTAACAAGAAGCATGGAACAAAACCAAGGGCGTTTCAAGCCGGGGATGCTATTTTCGCTCGAAACTATAATTGTAGTCAAGGCCCTTGGTTACCAGGTATTATAGTGAAAAGGATTGGATCTGTTATGTACGCTGTCGAAGTAGGCACCAAAACGTGGCGAAGACACTTAAACCAATTAAAACCTCGGTTTAATACCAACGAATATTGCAACCTTAACACAATTTTCGATTTTCAGGACCTGGCAACTGAGACTGCGCTAAGGCATTCCGATAAAAATGATCACCAACACCTCGGACAACCCCATAGGCCGACCAGTACAGAGCATAGTGCAGATAGAGATGAAGATTGTTTTCCAAATGATGAACAACCGCAACAGGCTCATAGCCCGTCATGTATAGTCCACAGTGCGGGTAGAGATGACAACAAGGAACAGCCGCAACGTCCCGTTCGCCACCGAGTACCACCTAAACGACTTGACCCCTCCAACGAGATAGCAGGCAGATATATGTACCATTAAGCAAAAGGGGAGATGTTGTGGACATCACAAGCAAACAGATCTACTGGTTTTTCATCGGTGATCTGTCAGCTGTCATAAGCCATGTGGGTCTCTTGTTATATGAATTCGACATTATTCGTGTGAAAACCTGTTTTACTAATAAAGTAAAAGTATTATATCTTATTTCTTGAGTTTAATGTTGTATAAATACACAACATGTACAAAATCTGATAAGTCAACCTGTTCAATTCAATGCTCCGATTGATCAACCAAGGACTTTTCAACAATTTATTGCACATTTCAATCAAATGCAGTCAAAAACATTGTTAGCGACTGCACTCGTCAAGGTCTATGCATCAAATGGGAAGCAATGTACTCTCAGGGCATTCATAGATACCGGTTCAGAGGCCACATTTATCACTGAAAATGCCACTCAGCTTCTCAATCTCAAAAGGCAAAATGTGTCGGCCAGAATCACAGGTCCTGGAAAAAATCTAACTGGTAACTCCAAATATCAAGTAAGATTTAGCCTGCACTCCTTTAACAATGCAGCTTTCTCCCTCGATGCCACAGCATTTGTTTTACCTGTAGAAACAGCTACACTACCAACCTATTTGCTGCAAGGAGAGTGGAATCACTTATCCAATCTGCCATTAGCTGATCCGGCCTACAATGTTCCAGGGAAGATTGATTTGCTATTAGGGGCGGATGTGTACTCTTCAATAATTCTCGAAGGGTTAGTGAAGGGGCAGAAGGGTTCTCCTGTAGCACAACGGATAGAATTTGGATGGATTCTTACAGGAAAAACCAGCACTATTCCAAACATCGCATGCTTTACTGCCCAAAATCATTTCAACTCCTTAGATGCTCAACTTAGGCAATTCTGGGAAATTGAGGAAGACCTTGATGACAGACAACTATCACCGGAGGAGCAGAAATGTCAACTACATTTCTCTGAGACAGTGCAACGGAAGGAAGATGGGAGATATGAGGTTAGACTCCCATTCCGAGACGGAATTCGCCCAACCCTGGCAAATTCGAAGAAGGCAGCCATGACCAGATTCTTTCAAATAGAGAGAAAACTTTTGTCGAACCAAAGGCTACAGGAAGCGTATACCAAGTGCATCCACGAGAACTTCATCTTAGGACAGATGAAGAAGATTACAACATCCATGGAATTAGGAGAACACTACTACCTGCCTCATCACGCGGTCTTGAAGGAATCAAGCAGCACCACGAATTGGGTGTGGTATTTGTTGCTTCATGCAAAACATCTAATTGTTTGTCGCTAAACGACTGCCTCATGGTGGGACCACGATTGCAACCCGACATCATAGAGCTCATCACGAAGTGGAGAAAGTTTAAGGTAGCTTTTGTGGCAAACATAAGTATGATGTATTACTTACTTTACTTTATGTAAGATACTCCATATCAACTAATTTTATGGAAGTATACCCAGGACGAGCCCATAAAAACATATGCCTTCAATACGATCACATTTGGAACTGCATCAGCGCCATATTTAGCAGTACGCACCTTATATCAGCTGGCGTTAGATGTGGAACACGAATACCCTTATGTTACTAAGGTACTTACCGAGGGAATTTAAGTCGACGACCTCATCTATGGTACGAACGAAGAAACTGGAGCCATCAGTTTACAAGAGGATATTCTGAAGGTCCTCAAATCAGCCGGGTTTCCTCTGAGAAAATGGGCCAGTAATTCCGCAAGGGTATTAGAGCAGGTTCCTGAAAGCGAAAAGGAAATAAATCTACCTCTGAATTTTGAATCTCCATGCCATTAAAACGCTTGGGATTCAATGGCATCCAGCGAAGGATGCATTCGCATTTAAGATCAATTTACCTGAGGTCCAACAATTCACGAAGAGATGCGTACTTGCGGATATAGCGCATCTGTTTGATCCGCTAGGATGGATCGCCCCATGAGTCATAAAGGCCAAATTAATTTTTCAGCAACTGTGGCTGAAGGAATATTCGTGGGACTCTCCAATTTCACCAGAAATTGCAAATTAATGGATAGAGCTGCGAAAGGGGTTAACAACTTTTCACGACCTCGAAATACCTCTTTGGATCGAATTCACAAATTCTTCTGCGGTACAACTTCACGGGTTCAGCGATGCCTCAGAAAAAGCTTATGCCGCTGTTATATATGCTCGCATTACAAATGGAGGGAACGAGAAACGAGAGTTGCTCCATCAGCAGTGAAGTGTGTATCATTACCACGGCGAGAACTATGCGCAGCTCTGCTCCTAGCAAAACTTTTACATCGCGTAAAGAGGGCAATGCAATTTGAAAACGCTGAAATATTTGCATGGTCTGATTCCACAACAACACTGGCGTGGATCAAAGTAAATCCGTCAAGTCGCACAACGTTTGTAGCCAATCGAGTTAGCGAAATCCAAACGCTCAGAAGCACCAATGCCTGGCGACACGTTGGCACTAAGGAAAGCCCAGCAGACATAGGCTCACGGGGATTGTTAACACAGGAACTCATCAGCAGCCATATGTAGCGGCATGGACCACAATTTCTTAAGAATTTTGCCATAAGTCAACATCCAGGGCAAATTATATGCGAGACAGAACTGGAAACTAAAAAAGAAAATCAAAAATTGGAAATGAACACATTGTTTTACAAGGACAAATTAACAAAATTACATGCAAACTTCGCACAAATAGTATGTCACTGTGTAATCATCAACAATGAATACTTTCAACGATATTCCGACCTGAACCGGCTGCTACGCAGTGCAGCTATATGGCGAAGCTACTTCGAATATCTAAGATACAAGGGAAATAGAAGATCATTGGGGACTCACCCAATCACACTAGATGAACTAGATTCATCCCAAACGCAGCTCATCAGACTCGTTCAAGGTGAACTATTCCCCGAGGAAATTAAATCACTAAGAGCGAAAAGAAATATTGGCAAAGGCAGTATATTCTCGGCTGAATCCCTTTCTTGACTCACAAGATCTCGTACGTGTAGGAGGGCGCTTAACAAATTCCACTATACCGTTTAGCCAAAAACACCCCATAATCCTAAGGAACTCACATCACTTTGCAAGACTGGTCGTCAGCGATGTGCATCAACGCACACTTTATGGTGGGCGCAGATCATGATGGCAGAAATTAGAAGAAAATACTGAATCACCAATCTAAAGCGACTAGTCAAATCAATAATCCACAACTGCATCAGATGTCACCGATATAACGCCAAAATGCAACAGCAACCGAAGGGAAGTCTTCCCACAGAACGTGTTATAATTTCAAGGCCATTTACCAACACTGGGGTGGACTACGCGGGCCCGATAGAGATAAAGATGTGGAAGGGCAGATGCAATAAGATAACGAAGGGGTACATAGCTGTCTTCATGCGTCTATTAACAAAAGCGATACTTATTGAAGTAGTGAGCGACCTTACCGCAACAGCGTTCACGGCAGCATCCAGGAGATTTGTGGCACGAAGAGGAATATGTTCCAACATGTACAGTGATTGCGGAACAAATTTTAAGGGAGCAATTACTGAGCTGAACAAGGACAGCAGACACATCTCCACTGAGTGATCAGCTGAAGTATCTGCAAGTCTGGCATTTCAACCCACCGGCGGCACCACATTTTGGAGGGCTTTGGGGGGCTGGTGTCAAATCTATTAAATACCACCTTAAAAGAATAGTCGGAACATCCAGGCTGACATTTGAGGAATATGCTACACTGCTCGCTCAAATAAAAGCATGCCTCAACTCAAGGCCGTTATGCCCAATGACGCCCGACCCAAATGATCTGACGGTTCTCACTCCAGGACATTTTTTGATGGGCGCACCATTAATTACACTCCCTGAAAGAAATTTGATGGACAAAAACATAATCAATCTCGATCGATGGAGATATATACAACGCCTAACACAAGAGTTCTGGAAGCAATGGAGGACAACTTACCTGCATCTACTTCAACAACGACCCAAATGGCTTCAGCAACAGCAGAACATCAAAGTTGGAGACATAGTCTTGGTCAAGGAGAATAATCTTCCACCATCGTCGTGAGTACTCGCGCGCGTAATCGAACTGCATCCCGGTAAAGATGGTCTAACGCGCGTGGTGACCATAAGGACAGAGAAAGGAGTCCTTAAACGTCCGATCGCGAAACTATCCCCCTTGCCGGTAACTAATCCGTCGAACGTAAAGACATTATAAACAAATGTATAAAATTAATTTGTATGAAATAATAAATTATCATAACCCTAATTATATAACCCTAACCTCAGAAGCGAATAAAATTTCATCCCAATCTGCAAAATCAACCGACTTGCCACGGAAGTTAATTAGGGATAGCCAACTGGAGCAGCTAAATATTATTAAGATTTATTTGTATACATGTATTAAAACAAGAACTAATGCAAAATTTTTATTTTTCTCGGTCAACACTTGCAGACATCACAACCCGACCGAAAGAACATGAAGATGCGAACAACAACAGCCAACAAAGACGATGAAACCGGCAAAAGGGGAAACCACATCCATAACACTAGAGGTCACAATTACGAGATCCTGTACAACACAAAAGACACATAACGTCCTACGCCTGGGACTCCATGTTCGCCGGGCCGGGAGCTTGTTGCGTCCCAACACAACAACTGGAGCTGATGATTGAACTGTGTGTTTGCACGAAGCTGGTTACTCAAATGTAGCTAAAATCAAGCACACCAAATGCTTAGCATTACGAGTAACTAGCTCTAATGCACACAACACAAATAAATCAGGGCAGGGTGGTTGACCTATAGAAGAACAGCTGAGTGGTACATAAGCCATCAGCAGCTTCGAGGAAGAAAGAATGAAAATGTTGAAACACTCGTCAACCAAGAGCCATCTAATAAAGTTAATTTCTAAATTGAATTGTTCGAGTTTTTTTTTTGCATACACATATATTTCAGTTGAACTAACTAACTATTTCAGTTGAATTAAATACGCTTGATAATCACCTATTACAAGCCCAACTTAATAATTCCTGCTCGCCTTAGTACGGAACAGTACTCCTGCAGGCGTTGGTGAAGACTCTTCCTTCGAGGGATTTCCTTCTTCGTAGAGGTATCATCACCTTCTGGAACCCTCTTCAAAATTTGGAAGTCTTCTCCTCAGTTTCCGGGAATGTGGTCTCGGTCGGCTGGTTCGTCCCGGTCGCACTGCCGACTCTCAGGTTTCCCTGACACTGTGTGCAACTAAAGTTGATGTTCCTTTGACCACAACTAAAGACTATGGAAAGTAGACTGACACGTCGACGGAGTTGAAGCAGAACTCCTAGTCAGGTCTGTTCTGTTAGTCGAGTTCGTATTGTTTGTTCTGTCAGTCTTCATGTAAGTTGGTTGTCCGTCAGTCCTGTTCCACTGAAGCGCAGCAATTGCCACGTCTTCGTCCTCTAGTTTCCTAAATATTTCCCTACCACTAAAAATTCCCTCGTCTCCTAGTTCGTTAACTTGTCTTCTAAATTTCGTCTCCCTAGTCGTCAAATACTTCTCCGCGCGCCTGCATTCATTTCTTAATTCTTGGATGCTCGTAATAGAGCATCTGAAGATCAGCGCCGCTACTCTATCCTTCATATTACTTCGGAGAATGTTCACTAAGTATAGTTCGTTTGGTAGACTCGTCATCTGTAGTACCATCGTCCGTACGTAGCTGTATAGGTCATCAAATGACTCCTGGGGTTGCTGCCTCCTATCCATTATGGCTCTCAAGATTTCATAGTCCCTGAAATTATTCCTAAATTGTTTCAATAATTCCCCCTAAGTCGCTGATAGCTCGCCCCCTATCGACTTCATTTTCTTGCAGAGTGCCTCTAATAGCCGGATTTGGTAAAAATACCGTTGGGCGACATTGTTGTCAGCTGTTGGCCACGGAGGCGTCTTCAGTATGAGTAAGGAGGACGGCGGCACGCTCGCGGACCGCTTACGAGGTAGTGGAAATGGGTGATCAGCTGGTGTTCGCTGATACCGTTCTGGCGTTGCAAAGTCTCAACGCGAAACAGGAAACTTTTTACGGACATAGTTTTCAGTGTCCCGTCGAACTTAATGCCCCACTTATGAACGACCACCTTCCGTTCTGAAAACCATGAAGAAAACGGTTCGGTGAATCGTGGAGCCTGATCACACACGGAGTGAAAGTCGGTCTGTTTAGTGTCGGCGTTGGTTGGTGTAACAGTTCCGTCGAATTGAGTGGGTGCGAAGGAGTGGACTGTCCTTGTCGGGTATTGTCTTGTTGTCGGGTGTTCGTTGTCGGTGGTTCCCTCTGCGCAGCTGCGGAGAGCTCCAGGTTGCAGATCTTGTCGTTGATCGCCTTGACATTTTCCTGAAAGGTAGTCATCATGTCTTTCATACTTTCAGCGAACAAAAATTTAAATAAAATTGTATATGTGTAAGGTGGTGTAATACCCATGTGCTTTGGTGTGTGGATTTTTGGTCAGGTTTTCCAGCAACCATTCTCTAGATTTAAGTCTGTGCGTACACGTTAGGGTAGTATCAGTATCGTCGGGTGACTGGTGCATCGGATAATTGACGAGGTGTTAAAGTCGATCCTTTCCTTCCTTACCACTACTTGCTATCCGGCAATACCCAATAGAAGGCTGACCAGGATTTCCCAGATCAACTCCAACACGGATAATGCTTCGGGGCTTATGCTCGCGTCTCACGAAGAATATGACTAAAGGTCACAATTCTAGGGCAGTAGCTAGCATTCGGCCATTCCACCTTGTCCCGCTCTTTGTCTATTCACAGACCTCCAACTACCTCACAGGATCCACTAACTTAAAGCCTCAGGATTTGATAGCTGTCTTCAGTCTGTGACTAAGCAAGGAGCATTTACAGCCTTTGAATGTAGAAGACAGAAAATAAAAAAAAAAATATTTAGAAATGAAAAAAACTAACAGCGAATGAGGCTGATTGATATGAGTCCAAGGCGACGACTTTCGAAAATAGAAAATCATCCTCTTGGAGTCACAATCGTGCCTCTAATAGCCGGATTTGGTAAAAATACCGTTGGTTGCCATTGTTGTCAGCTAGGGTTGGCCACGGAGGCGTCTTCAGTATGAGTAAGGAGGACGGCGGCACGCTCGCGGTTGCTCGGCTCAGCTCGTCGGATGGGGTGGTTTTATCCACCTTACTTCACACCACCTGCTCAGCACACAAAATCTCGTGCCATTTCGATCAAAAACAAAAGAGAGAAGAAAGCCACTCTACTTATGCTTCGGACGGACTTCAAAAGATAGAAAAGAAAGCAAAAGGAAAATCCAAGGACCTGTGCCCCATGGCCGGGAGAAAGATTGGGAAGGACTCCGCGAAACTTACCCTACCTATCCTAAACTAAACCTCAATTAACCTAATGTTTTAAATTAAATCCTAGTCTAAATTTATCTATCCTTCCCATCTTTCAGCTGCCTTGTCGTGGCGGGAAGGTTTAAGAGTCAAAGATCCTAAGGGTCTGAAAAGTTCCCAGGTGAGACATCAAACTAAGCGCTGAAGGCGTCCGACTTTGACGTTAAAAGAAGAAAAAGTATTAATGGAGAAAACAAATGATATGACTACTCCAGATGGCACTCGCAAAAGCGAAAATCCACCCGTGGTCTTCTCGACTGCGGCTAGGGCAAGGATTCTGGAGGCCCTACCCATCAAACCCTCCCCCGCCAATACTGGCGCGTATATAGGAGTAGCAAGAATTCTGGATTCTGAAGACTCCTGCAGCTCTCTTCCCGACACGTTCGGTAAGTTGAGCTGGCAAGGTGGAGAAAGTAGCGGAGAGGTCCAACCTGATACGCTTAATCTTCATCCTAATGGACAGAAGGCTGATTGTAGCGCTGCTGCTGAAGGCTTGCCTCGGGAAACTGAAAAAGTTGAACGAGCTCCAGAAGCGGCACGCTCCGATGGGCTCCCGTCCAAAAGCCAGAAGAAGAGGAAACGAAGAAAACTGGCGGCGGCGCGGCGCAAAGAGACTGCAGAAGTTGAAGCTGCAAGTGCTGACAACAGTCCTTTGGCAGAGACGGCAAAAAGAAGCAGGTCGGTGGAAGTTACCCCAACAGAAACCGGCAAGTCACTTGGACCCTACGCTGGCTCCTCTTCTAATAGCTTGAACTGGAGCAAACGAAGGAAGAAGGTTTCAAGCTCTCCTGCCGGAAGGCATATGTGCGCACCTCATGCGCGTGTGTCTTCCGAGAGATCGCAAGCCGGTGGCATTGCATGCGCACAAGGTCTGAAGACGGGCGCTACAGCTAGTAATAGCAGTAGTACCGGTAGACAGAAACTGGATGTCGGAGGGAAGTTTCTAGAGACTTGAATGTCTCTAAAACCCCTCTTATTGGTAGCGCTGCCCGCGCACGAATTCCGAATGACACCGATGATACAACCAGTTGTATTCCCAGTGGACGGAAGATGGCTGTCGCGGACAAATCTACTGAGAAAGAGAAAAACCCGGTGGTTAGGGAGCGAGGAAAGCAGGTTTCTTACAAGAAAGCTGTTATCTCTTCTTTATCTGTCCGAATTTGGAAAGCTGGCAATGGCAACAGATTGACCGACGCGGAGTGCAAACACTGCGAAGTTCAACTGTTAGAGCTGGCTCAAGCAACGAATGCTTTCATTCAGGTGGAAGGCTGTGAGTTAAAGAGCGGAACCTTTATGGTAAAGTGTTCTTAACAGCAAACCTCTGAATGGATTAGCATGTCGGTGCCGAAAATCCCCCCCCTTGAGACCGTTACTTTTGAGGTCTTAAGGACAACAAAACGGCGCGTCTGCTGGATCCCGGGGAAACTTGGGAAAACGGCTGATGTGCTAGCGCGCCTGCGTACCCAGAATCCTGGACTCGAAACGACCAAGTGGACTGTGCATTCACACAGGGAGAGACAGAATCGTCAAAATAAAGATGGTTCTACTCTGGTTGTGAGTTTGGAAAAGGGTTCTGCCGAGGCCATTAAGTCTAGGTACGAAATGCGACCATACTTGCATCTTGGTAGGATTCAGTTCCGCTTCGATACCAAGTAGTGCGAACAATGGTCGAAAAAACCCATAGTATTTAATGATATTTACTCAGATCAACCTACAACACTGCAAGGCTGCTACCGCTCTTATAAGTAGCAGACTTGCAGCTAGTAGAACAAAACCTCACATAATATCTATCCAGGAGCCTTGGGTGCGGAACAAGCGCATTTGTGGCCTTGGAGGTATGCGTGATAACACGGTACTCTATGATGAGCGGTCCGAAAGGCCTAGGGATTGTCTTATTGTAAAAAAATCCCTCTCAGCAGCTAAGTTTGGACAATTTTGTTGCCAGGACTTAGTCGCTGCAGCTATAAGCTTCAAGAAGAACGGTAAATGGGAAACCTACGTCGTTGCATCTGCTTACTTCCCATATGACTCGATACTGCCCCCACCACCAAGGACAGTGGTCGAGCTCATAGAATATTGTGATACCAGAAAGATAGGTCTTGTCATATGTTGCGATGCTAATGCTCAAAACTCTGTTTGGAGCAGCAGCAAATGCAATGCACGGGAAGTTCATCTTCTGGACTTCATACTATCGTCTGATCTTACCATCAACAATATTGGCTCACAACCAACATTTGTTACGGCGCAAAGTCAGGAAGTGATTGACTTGACCCTGTCCAACCGGTATTTCAAGCCTATTACCAACTGGAGATTTCGCCAGAAATTTCCCTCTCAGACCATAGATACATTGAATTCCAAATCGAATGTGAAGCTACACCTTTGCAGGAGAGGAGGAATCCGAGAAAAACCAACTGGATACGGTTTTATCAAAGATCTACCTAAACTTAGAACGAGGCAAAAGGTAGAGGAAACCGTTCAAGACCTAAACAGCACCCTTACCAGATGTTTTGAACTAAGATGTCCCATGACAAAAAACCCCTGCAAAAGTTAAATTCCGTGGTGGAACCCAGATCTGCAACGAATTCGTAGGGAAACAAGAAAACTTCTAAATAGGTCACTCAAGACAAATTCGGAGGTAGACTGGAATCTTTACCGACCAAAGCAAAGAGAATATAAGAGGTTAATTCGAACTTCGAAAAGTACCTCGTATAGAGATTTTTGTGGTAAGATCGAAACTCACGGTGAAACCAGTAGGTTGGTCAAAGTTCTCAAGAATGGAAAACCAATCAAGCCGGAATCACTCAGGAAACCTGATGGTACTTTCATTGAATCGAAAGCGGATGCTTTCAGTTTTCTGCTGGAGACTCACTTCCCAGGAAATCAGGTCACTATCGGTTCGCAACCGGTTTCAACTTGTGAAGCTGTTAGCGGGCTGAGCAAAACAACTCGGCGCAGCTGGTATACTGCATCGGGCGTGGCGACGGATGAAGCTATCAAATATGTGTTGCATCTTTTGGCAGCTTCAAGTCACCTGGCACTGAAGGAATATACCCAGCTATGCTGAAACAAGGTATTAGTCAGTTGCTGCCAACTCTGAATAGAATTTTCACCGCTGGCTTGGCACTGGCATATATGTGGAGTTTATGTTCACCCTGTACTCTATTTTATGTCTACTAAACTCTCTTATACAACATTGGGCAAATTGGAGTTCCGTTTAATTGAATGAGCAAGCGAGAAGATGAAGAGTTGATGAGATCGTGAGTCAGTCGAAGACGAGCGGCATATAAAACACGACGAACGACGAAGACGTGCGCGACGACCAATCCTTTGATTCATTGCCTCTTTTAAATTTGTACATGTACTCTTTTCTTTTTTTTTTAATTATAACGTTTTAACTATCATTAATCGGGGAGTTTTATTTTGATTCCTACATGGGGGCTCAACCGGGATTTCTTTAAAATTCGAAAGAAGATATAATTGCCAGCGGTAGTACCCGCTATAATATCGGAAGACACAAGTTCTCGCGTATAGAAAGAACCGCATAGGCCGAAGAGAGCTTTTTATATCAAAGCTTCTTAACCAGAAAGCGCAAACGGTTCAAGGGTCCGCGGATTAAATATCTTTGATTGAAGATGGGGGGCAAGCGTGGAAAACGTATGAACAGCACTGCATTAAATTCGGGAGCTGATTTCTCCAATTTATTTGATGCACTCGTACTGCGGAGGAGGAATTGGAGGCGTCTAGGAACATGTGGATGAGGTTAGAACAACGACGATATGTTAATTCTCCGCAGACTGGAGAAATCGAGGTAGAGGAAATTCAGGCAGGTAGTGGATCAGCTAACCGGGCACGGGCGCAGATGCAAGGCGAGGGTAGAGTAGGTGAATTAAGAGACGACGGCGAGGTTAGCAGGGCAAGGTCAAATTGCCAGCCAGAGCAGAGACAAAGGAGCGGTGTGCAAACAGGTTCTAATACTGCTACAAACCTTGAGCTAGAATGCTCACTTCTACGAACTGAGCTAGAAGAACTAAAGATTCGTGCTAATAGAGCAAGTGTTGGGTCTTTCGAGGATGCACTTAATGCCATATCGTATTTTAATGGCGAAGGTGATGCAGGCATATGGGTTGACGAATTCGAAACGGTATCTACCCTGATGAAATGGGATGACACCAGGGAGAAACAATTTTTTTGCTAAACGTTTGTTAACGGGGACGGCGAATTTGGCTATAAGAACTAAACCAACCATAACAAAATGGGTAGACTTAAAGAGACTACTAATGGATGAATTTGGGGGTGGTATGACTGTAGCCGATGTACATAATGGATTAGCAGCTAAAAAGCGAACGAGGGGTGAAAGTGTAACGGAGTACTTGTTTGCAATGCGTGAACTAGGTGCAAGAGGCGGTGTGGATGAAAAATCCATAATGCAATACGTGGTAGATGGTGTCGACGGTTTTCCTACCAATAAGGCGGTATTATATGGTGCGCAGTCGATGAGTTATTTCAAGGGTAAGCTGCTGGAATATGAACGCTTCCGATGTTCCTTATATCAGCACGTGTCCAATCCCAATCTGAATAGACAGCCTACTAAACCGAAAGTGAAGGACATAGCTATTAGCGGGAAAAGTCGTTGTTTCAACTGTGGGCTGACTGATCACAAGAGTAAGGTATGCGAATTGAAGTCCAAAGGCCCAAAGTGCTTCAACTGCGAAAACTTTGGTCATCTCTCTTCCAGTTGTCCACTGCGAAAGGATAGTACAAAGGCTGTTAATGTAGTAGATATGAACGTCAGTGAGCTGGAAGTAAAAACGGTTAAAGTAAACGGCGCCGAAGTTCAAGCAAGGATTGGTACAGGCAGCGATGTCACAGTGATGGGTTCGAAGGAGTACTTCCAAATAGGAGCACCTGCGTTGGAGAGAGATGATCGAGTTTTCCGAGGATTATCCGAATAGTCCACGAAACCATATGGATATTTTCATGCTCTTGTTGAAAGAGACAACATTGCTTATCGCACGTAGATTTATGTAGTTTCCTCAAAATCGTTAAAACATGCTCTATTGGTGGGGAAGGATATTTTGAGAGGAACACGGATTATTCTTAGCGAAGATGGTGTTCTCATTGAGCAGTTGGATTCAGGTTTAAGGAATTGCTCCAGGTAAGCTGTGAGAAAATAGAACTGTGTGTAGGCAAACCGCTATACAAGGGGGAAATCCAGGGACTGGTAGCCGCGTACAAACCTACGAAGTCAAAGTCAACCAACGTGGAAATGGAGGTAATTTTGAAATCTGAAGTTCCAATTGCACAACATCCAAGAAAAATAGCCCCATTGGAAAAAGATGTTGTGCAAATGCAAATAGAAGAATGGCTCGACAAAGGAATAATTCGACCAAGCAATACGGAGTATTCATCTCCAATCGTGCTCGCTAACAAAAAAGATGGTAGTAAAAGATTGTGTGTCGACTATAGTTCTCTGAACAAGGTAATTGTTCGCGACAGATATCCGCTTCCCCTTATAGACGACCAAATCGATCAGCTAAGTTCTGCGAGAGTTTTTTGACGATGAATTTGCAAAACGGATTCTCCCAGTATGTGAGAAAAGCCATAAGTATACGTCCTTTGTCACACCGGGAGGACAATACGAATTTAGTCGTGTTCCATTTGGACTCTGCACATCGCCGCCGGTATTTCAACGCCATATTAGCTGTGTGTTCCATGATTTAGTTATGCAAAAAGTTATGCTGCTGTATATGGATGATATAGTTGTTCTGGGAAAAGACTACAATGATGCTATGACGAACCTTAAACAAGTCTTGCTGGTCGCAAGTGAGTATGGATTGATTTTTCGATGGAAAAAGTGTCAGTTTTTGTGTATTGCAATGAAGTATTTAGGGTTCCGAATCGAGAATGGAAATATCAAACCGTCACAGTGTAAGACAAATGCGGTGCGAAAGTTCCCTCAGCCGACGAATATCGTTAAGGTGCAAAGTTTTCAGGGCCTGACCGGATATTTCAGGAAGTTCGTCCCAGGATACTCCAGGATTGCGATGCCGCTATCTAATTTGTTGAAGAAAGGTGAGAAATTCCGGTTTGGACCCAAGGAAATTGCTGCATTCGAGGAGCTAAAAAACATACTGACTACGGAACCAGCTCTCAAACTATATCGCCCAGGTGCAGAGACCGAGCTGCACACGGATGCATTGAAGTGGAGACTAGGTTCAATTCTTCTCCAAAAGGAAAATAATTAGTTCTTTCCAATTTATTACTATAGTAAAAAGACACTACCTACAGAACAAAACTAAAGCAGCTATGAGCTGGAAGCCCTCGCTGTAGTCACAGTCCTGAAGAAGTTTCGGCACTACCTTCTTGGACTGAGATTCAAAATTGTAACCGATTGCACAGCGTTCAAAGGAACAATGGACAAGAAGGAATTTTCATCGCGAATTGCTGGATGGGTGCTAGTAATCCAAGAATTTGGCTATGTGCTTGAACATCGTAACGCCACAAGGATGCGGCACGCGGATGCTCTGAGCAGAAGTGCGGTAGCGGTTGTCAAAGGTGAGTTTTTGCCAAGGATCATCAAGGCACAGGAAGATGTCGAAAATATACGGCTCATCAAGAATCTGCTTGACTACGGTGTCTATGAGAATTTTGTAAGCGAAAGGGGTGTTATCTTTAAAGTCGACGATGAAGGAAGGAAGCTCCTTTACGTTCCTAAGAAGATGCAACCAGAATTCCTACACTACGTGCATAACGATGGACACTTCGCTACCAAGAAGATGATGGAAGTTGTAAGGCGAGAATACTGGATGAAACGCGGAATAATTGCATCGCGTGCATATTATCTGACAGGAAGGCCGGGAAGCAGGAGGGATTTATCTACCCGATCGATAAGGGGAGTGCTGCACTCAGCACATACCACCTAGATCACCTTGGTCCACTCGATAAAACGACAAAGCAATATAGCTATATCCTTTGCGTAGTAGACGGTTTTTTCAAGTTTACTTGGATCTACCCAACAAAAACGACGACGGCAGCGGAAGTTATCTCTAAGCTCGAACTCCAGAAAGCAACATTCGGAAATCCGGCAAGGATGATCGGGGATCTGCTTTCACAAGCAATGTTTTCGAGTAATACTGCAAAGCCAGTCAAATAGAACTTCTTGTAATCGCAACAGGCGTTACCTCTAGGAAGTCGAGCGAATTAATCGCGTAATAATTTCGGTCCTCGCAAAATTATCAGCGGAAGATACTAGGAAGTGGTATGTACATTGCAGTAAGCTCCAAAGATGCCTTAACTCCACCTAGCTTATATTTCTTGATAATCTCTTTTTTTTCTCTTTATAATACGCTGAGGACAGCTAGTTACAGGATGGCCGATTTGTGGAGTTTATGTTCACCCTGTACTCTATTTTATGTCTACTAAACTCTCTTATACAAAATTGGGCAAATTGGAGTTCCGTTTAATTGAATGAGCAAGCGAGAAGATGAAGAGTTGATGAGATCGTGAGTCAGTCGAAGACGAGCGGCATATAAAACACGACGAACGACGAAGACGTGCGCGACGACCAATCCTCTGATTCATTGCCTCTTTTAAATTCGTACATGTACTCTTTTCTTTTTTTTTAATTATAACGTTTTAACTATCATTAATCGGGGAGTTTTATTTTGATTCCTACATATATACCAACCCCCTGGCGAACAATTAGAGTAGCTTTCATGCCGAAAATCGGCAGAGATGACTACTCTCTCGCCAAGAGCTTCAGACCTATTAGTCTGACGTCCTTCCTGCTGAAAAGCATGGAACGACTGGTTAAGTTACATGTGCGCAAAGTTGCTTTGAGGGTACATCCTCTGTCAGAGATACAACATATCTATCAACGCGGAAAATCCTACGAGACTGCTCTTCAAAATCTGGTCAGCAGAATAGAATGTGCGCTTGACAGGAAAGAATACGCGATAGGCGTTTTCATAGACATTGAGGGTGCCTTTGACAATGCGACTTTTGACAGCATGTGTAGCTCCGCCTGAAGTCACGGCGTAGAAGAATAACTAGTGTTGTGGATAAAAGCAATGCTGGTGAACAGAACATTGACTGTAGATGCAGATTGTTGCCGGCGTGTCATGGCAGGTGAAAATAGAGGCTGCCCACAAGGCGGTGTTCTGTATCCACTCCTTTGGTGCATGCTGGTTGACTCCCTGTTGAACACATTCAATAGTTCTAACGTCTACGCTCAAGCATACGCAGATGATGTCGCCGTTCTGTCTGTCGGATCATGCCTAGCGACTGTTTGCTCTAAGGTGCAGATGGCTCTAGACACAATAGACGATTGGTGCGCTAGGAATGGGCTTTCAGTTAATCCTCTCAAAACTGAAGTGGTTCTCTTTACGAGAAGGAGGAAATTGACTGGTCTGACTCAGCCAGTGCTAAAAGGCGTCACTATCGAATTCTCCAAGGAAGCCAAATATTTAGGAGTAATCTTAGATAGCAAGCTTCTTTGGACGAAACATGTCTAGCTGAAAACTTCCAAAGCTCTGTCAGCCTTCCGGCAATGCAAAGGTATTTTCGGCAAGACATGGGGCTTGTCGCCAAGGAAAGTCCTTTGGATCTACATGGCAATGATAAGACCATTCCTCTCATATGCGTCAGTTGTTTGGTGGAATAAGCTCTCACGTAAATACGTTACTGCTGCTTTCGCCAAACTGCAAAGAACGGTTCGGCTGCTTGTTATCTTTCCCCAGTACGCCTGGCTCTGATCCAGACGCCTTGATGAACCCCCCCTGATATTTATATCATGGGGTGTACACTCAGAGCCATCTTCCGTTTAAAAAGAAGTGGTTTCTGGCACGATTCGCACTGGAGTTTTGATGACGTTGCGTGACGATTATCCTACGATCCCTGTCTCATGGATATGCCATCTGATGCAGACACCTGAATTACGGCTGCGATGCAAATTTGAAGTCAACTTTTCTCATGTTCAGGATTGGCTTTGGCAGGAGTCTGAGCCAGGAAAGGAATGTAGTCGCATTTTCACGGACGGCTCTAAAACTGGGCAGGGGTCTGTTTTTTTTTTTTTTATAATTTGCGCACGCCAAATGGGATATGAATACCATTAAATTATTTCAGGACACGGGCGTTTGTAGAAATTGAGAGAGAGAGAGAAAGAAAGATTGGTGTAGTGGGTTTGAAACTTAGGTGGTATTAAGTTTCAGTAAACTCCAAGGGTGGCGTCCAGATAACTGGGGAGCTTGTTTGTTTTGCTTTTTGTCGTTGCTCATGATTCACAGTATTTTTTTCCCTCCACCTGATGTCATCATCACGATCAAGTTGCGTTTAAGCTATATGACCACTCTACTGCCAGTGTTATGCCTTCGCAGTAGAGCTAACTAAGCTTTCGCAATTGATCGACTTTTTTATGTATTTCAGACGAAATAAATAAATAGATGTTTGTTGAGATCAGGATTTGAACCGTGAACCAAGAAGCGTGACAAGCGCTGATGTTACCACTACACCACGGCCACCCTCCGAGTAGTGCTGGTGCTGGTGTTTTCGTGGAATGCGGCAACATTAGGCTTCACTTCTCATTAGGAAAACACACAACAGTCTTCCAGGCAGAAATATATGCTATCCTAATGGCAGCGGACTATATTGGTAAGAACAGGTGGAAGGGGCGAAGTATCTGCATCTGTAGTGACAGTCAGGCTGCGCTTAAGGCCTTGCTCAATCCTTTAACCACTTCCAAAATAGTTCGAGAATGCAAAGCATCCTTGAATTCGGTCGGAAGGCTGAACTCACTGAATCTTGTTTGGGTCCCAGGGCACAAAGGGGTAACAGGAAATGAGATCTCTGACGAGCTTGCTAGACAAGGCGGAGAAGAGAATTTCTCAGGACCAGAACCCACGTTGAGTTTGCCAGCGTCCTCGGTTAGGGCTTCCATTGACGACTGGGTTTTCAGTGAACACAATCGAAGGTGGCATGACTCTCCAGGATGCAGCAGACTAAACGAATGGTCCCCGTCGTCTGTAAGAAATCCGCGGCTTTCTTGCTATCCCTTAGCAGAAGAGACTGCAGACAACTTACTGGCATTCTTACGGGCCACTTCGCCTCTACCAAGCACCTCCATGTGCTAGGTTTGAGCGCTACCCCTGTCTGCAACTCCTGTGGAGAGGGCGATGACACTGCGGAACACATTCTATGTGATTGACCTGCCTTTGCTCGGATCAAGTGGCAGATTTTCGGTGCTGATGTGGTGAGTGCTGATGACCTAAGCTCTTCATCACTGAAGCGTCTACTCGTCTTCTTACAAAAGACGAAAAAAACACATTAAAATGGGGTTCTCTGCCTGGTTGCACAATGGACTTGTTTTTGAGTCTGAGTGCTCCAGTAGGGTGTACCCGCCCCGACAAAAAAAAAAAAAAAAAAATCTGTCTTAAACTAACCTATAGCTACTCCCTATCGCGAAGATTGTCCTTCCCCTTTTCTCTCCTTGCCAAAAGGGTTCATCAAGTACCCGAGGTATGCTTGGTGGTGGTGGCAAAAGCTGGCCTGCCCACCCTTTGTGTCTAGTGACACAACCGATTGCTATCTATAACTTACTACTATAACTTAAAAAAAAAAAACTTATCCTTATTCTGCTATGAGTAATTTTTTGTTTTCAAACATAATTTTTTTTTTTTTTATAATTTTCACGTGTGTGCTTCCGCAATTGATCGACTTTTTATTTATTTCATGCGAAATAAATAGATGATTATTGACTCAGGATTCGAACCGTGAACCTGTAGCGTGACAAGCGATGATGTTACCACTACACCACGGCCACCCTTAATTGAAATATAAATGGTGCTCATGGTTTCCAGGTTCCCCGTTGTACTGAAGGCAGCAAAAGAAAGGATGATGTTTCTCTCCTATTAGCGGAGTTAGACGCGACGGAAGCACTGGGACTTACTCCTAGCAGAATTCACAAATTTTTATATCTATAATAACCTTAAGTCTTCCGTTTAACCACAAAACTCATTCAAATGCAGTACGAATAATTAAAAAAAACTTATCACTAGATATTCACGAAAAGGAAATTAAAGAAAAATTTAAAACTGTAATGGGATTCAAAAAAATGTATTAGGAAATTAAAAAAAAAACTTTAAAGTTAAACTATTGGGGTAAGGAGATCCATAGCAGTCAATAAATCAAAAAAATTTTTTTCTCTTATTTTTTTAGGAAATTCACTAAACACTGCTCCTTGCAACGGTCCTGACAGGGAAACGGCAATTTGGCAAATTTCTTCGGTTTTGGCTCACTGCCTATTGATAAAAAAAAGTATGTGATTCACCTGAGACCCTGAGCTTTATTCTACCTACCTCTGCGAATTTCTTTTTCTTTTTATGCTCTGCGTACCCCTTCTTCTGTGCCTGCTTCCGAGCTAATTCTTGCACGGTACGCCTCCGGGTTTATCTGACTAGGTGATTTGTTCTCTCTTATTATCTATTGTTACAGATCGACAGAAAAAAAATAATCTTTTAACAGTGGGTCTACGCCTCACTGTATATTAGACAAAAAAAAAAAAAAAATTTTCTTCAGCTGTGACGACCAGCTTTTCGCACTTGATTTTTTAAAATGATCTATTTGGGGTCGATGCTCTAATCCGTTGTTATCTATCTGGGTTATCTGTTTCCCATTGTCCTACTTTTCGTCTCCTTCTTTTCCTTTGTTCGACGGTGTCCTCTCTTTGTTAGTTCTCTTCCCCTTTTTCTTTGTCATACGATGGTGGGTCAATAAGTCCCTGAAAATTAACACAAATTGTGTCGTCACCTTAAATTTATTTAAAACTGTCAAATAGTTTTGTTGTGGCAGCCATTTTATATAGACCCTTACTAGCATTTTCGTTAAAGTGGAAGAAAGTGAATTTCGAGT